>CM053585.1:186478751-186534948 GCA_028646515.1 Pseudochirops corinnae | reverse complement strand
GTTCTGCGTAATTTCACATGTTCAGCCTGTATTTGATTGCTTGTCCTTCCAGGGGGATGGGTGGTGAGGGAGGAGGAGAAAGAATCTGGAATCTGGAGTTCCATAATCAAATGTTATGAATGTGTATATATATGTAATTATTATTATTATTATTGACTACATTCAACTGGAACTTGAAATACACAGGCACTGCAGTTGGGAGATCCATTCTGCCCTACCAAAAAGTGACGTAGGAGAGAATAGACTGGGGGAGGGGGAACACACTGGGATGGCTGTTTTGGGGTGGTGGGTGGGGGAAAGACGGGGAGAAAATATGTAACTCAAAATCTTGTGGAAATGAATGATGCAAACTACAATAAAATTAAAAAAAAATTTAAAAAAAAAAAGAAATGGGATTTGTATCAGAAATGTGCGACAAGGATTGTTTTCCTAGCTAACTCTTTCTCTTCTAATTTGCCAGTATTGGATTTGTTTGTGCAAAAACTCTTTAATTTTATATAATCAAAATTTTCCATTTTATCTTCTGTGATCTCGTCTGTTCCTTGTTTGATCATATAGCTATCCCCTACGCACAGCTCTGAAAGGTAATTTCTTCATTGTTTCACTAATTTGTTTATGATATGACCTTATATTTAGATCATGTATACATTTGGAACTTATCTTAGTATAAGATGTTCTAACAGAAGAAATCAACATCATATGGGAGCAAGATAAAGCACATTTCATCCCCTTAATTCTGTCTGCTACCAGAATTGTCTGAAAGACGCTTTGCAGCGAGCCCTTGTTTCCCAATACTTTTATTCATTTACAAAAAGCACTTTATTCACCTGTGCAGTTATTCACAGAACATTAAATGTTAAATAAACAAAAACCAATAGCAAGTTAGCAGCTTGTCCCAGGGATATTTCCATCTGAACTTTATCAAAAATGATGAGAACCATAATAACAAAAACAATAATGAGTCCACTGGATTTTGAATCAATTAATCAACAAGCTTCTATAATGTGCCAAGCATTTGTGCCAAACCCTGGGAATACAAAGAAAGACAAAAACAACGCCTGCTTTCGGTGAGTTTACAAGCTAATGGGATTTGGAGTCCTAACATTAAATCCCGATTCCATTAACTAACCATAACCCTGTGCAATTCAATCTCTAGTCTCAGTTTCTAGAAAAAAAAAAAAAGGGTGAAACCCCAGGAACTCTAAATTCTCTATTATCTCCAAACCTACTGAACTCCAAAGCAAGGCAAGAATTCCCAAGATAAGGTATAAATTTGACAGATTAGAGTCTATAGAACTAAGATACGTGAGATTATAAAGGGTCTTGAAAGCATCTGAGCAGCAGAGATGAATAGGGTGTTAGACCTGGAGTCAGGAAGACCAGAGTTCAAATCCTGCCTCAGTCACTTACTAGTTGTGTGACCTTGGGCAAATCACTTAAGGTGTTTGCCTCAGTTTCCTCATCTGTAAAATGAGCTAGAGAAGGAAATGGCAAACCACTTCAATATCTCTGCCAAGAAAACCCCATTGGGGGGGGGGGCGGTATCTGAACAAAGAGTCAAACACAAGTCAAATAACTGAACAAAAACTATCTCCCAGGGTTGTTAGGAGTATCAAAGGAGATACTATTTGTAAAGGACTTAGCACAATGCCCGTCGTATAGCTTAATAAACACCAATTCCCTTCCCCTTCTCTATAGCAATAGTCCAGGCAGGTGGCAATGAGAGTTGAGCTGATGGGATAGCAATGAGAATAAGGGGGATGGATGGATTCCAGAGATGTTGTCAGGAAGAACTGACAAGATTTGAGAACTGATTGGATATAAAAGGTAAAGGAGGGTCTTGAATCAAAGAAAATTGTTGCATGAATGAGTGTATTAAATACTTATAGATGCCAAGCATTGTGCTAAATGTTGAGAATATAAACACCAAACTAAAGACAGTAACTGCCCTCAAAGAATCAACCTTGGTAGCACAAGACTCTTCTTAAAGAACAGGGATGGTCAGGGAGGGATGTCCTGATTCAGAAAATTACAGGGATGACGAGTGGAACCATAGGAAAGTAGTTCGATACATCCTCAACCTTCTTGACTTCCCTGCACCCTCTGACACTGTCAATCACCCTCTCCTCCTTGGTATTCCCTTCTCTCTAGGTTTTTAGGACACCACTTTCTCCTGGTTCTCCTTCTGCCTATCTAACCACTCTTTCTCATTCTCCTTTTCTGGATCTTCAAGTCACACCTGCTAAATTTGGATTTAGTGTTAAAACCTGGCTCTGTTCTGGATTTTCTTCTCTTCTCCTTTAAGCTATTTCACTTGGTGAGGTATATAGGGTATTCAGGGAGGACTAGAACCTCTGGTGTGAGGGCTGTTTATCCACCTTTGGTGTCCAACCTGATTCACCTCTCACCTGTGGCTCTGAGAAGTTGTAGCACGTGCAGTGACCACACCCTGGTAAAAACCATTTTGGCAGATGGGCTAAACCAGGCTGAAGGTAACTGACAGGTCTTTAACAGATTAGTGAATTAGGGGGATGTCTACTCCAAGTAAATGAAGACTTCTCTTGGAAGAAAAGGCAGGCAAGAAAAGTTTGTTCCAAGCTCCAGCTGAAGCAGTGCTGGGGAGTACTTGGAGTTTGGTCAGATATCAAGAAGACAAGGTCTTCCAAGGCATTTCAGGCCATCAGCAGCTACCTGGTCTTTTGTCTTGCCACTGAACCTCGGTGACTCAGAAAGAGAGTGAGGCTGCGGACTTTATGCAACTCTGCCTCACTTAAACCCAATTCACAGAGTCAGGACATCATCCTGTGATGTCATTGGTCTTCAAAAACAATGGACAAAAGACCAACAATTTCACTTGGTGATCTCATAAGCTCCTATGGATTTGATTATCATCGCTATGCTGATGACTCTCAAATTACCTCTTTGCTGACCTCAAGGCAGGATCTCCAGCTACCTCTTAGACACCTCAAACTAGATGACCAATAGATATCTTAAACTCAGCATGTCCAAATCTTAGTTTTCTTTTCCCATAAACCCTCTACCCTTCCAAAGTTTGCAATTAGTGTCAAAAGCACTATCATCTTATCTTCACAGTACCCCAGGCTCACAACCTAAGTGTCATCTCAGCTCCTGGCTCTCACCCCCATAACCAATGTGTTGCCTGTTGATTTCACCTCTTCAACATCTCTCTTAAGCCCCCTTCTTTCCTCTGATACTGCCACCACCTCTATACAGGCCATAATCTTGTCATGCCTAGACTATTGCAATAATCTATTGTTTGGTCTGCCTGCCACAAGTCTAAGCCCATTCCAGTCCATCTCCAACTCAGTGATTTTCCTAAAATGCAGGTGCAAATATGTCACTTCTCTACTCAATAAACCCCATTGGCTCCCTATACCTATCCCAGTTTCAAATACAGAATACACTTCTAGACATTCAAAACTTTTCATAACTTGGCCCTCTCACTTCCCACCTTTCCTGTCTTTCTATACCTTGTACTTCCGAGTACTTTTTGACCTAATGATGCTGCCCTTCTTGCTGTTCCTCAAAAAAAAAAGTGACTCCTGGGGCAGCTAGGTGGCAGCAGTGACCAGAGCACCAGGCCTGGAGTCTGGAGGGCTTGAGTGCCTCAGACACTTGACAAACCCTATTAGCTGTGTGACCTTGGGCAAGTCACTTAACCCCAATTGCCTTGCCTTCTCCCCTCCAAAAAAAAAAAAAGAAAAGAAAACCATACTCCATCTCCTTACTTCTGGCATTTTCTCCAGCTATCCCCCATGCCTGGAATGCTCTCACTCCTCAACTGCACCTCCCTGCTTCCTTCAAGTCCCAGCAAAAGTGCCACCTTGTGCAGGAAACCTTTGAAAATTCTAGTGCCTTTTCTCTATTGATTGTTTCCAATTTATTTGTTTGTATGTCTTTATTTGTTTACATGTTGTCTCCACTAGACTGTGAGCTCCTTAAGGACAGGCACTGTCTTTTGCCTTTCTTTGTATCCCCAGGCTTAAGCACATTGTCTGGCCCATTGTAGGAGCTTAATAAATGCTTGCTGACTGACCCTTCCCAGGAGTAATGACAAATGATTTTATCATGGTTCCAGAACAGAAAATGGGGAGGTGACAGTCACAGGTGGAGCAGGGTGGCATGACTGACCAGTAGGGAAGTAAAAGGAACTAGCCTAGATGTACTCTGAGACTTGGGTCACCAAGTCTAGATCAGGACAACGAGCAAGAAGGCAGGTGGCCAGAGAATGAAATGATCAAGTCCTGAATTTAAGGCCTAATTAAATGCTGAGTGATTTACAAAGATTGGAAATTAAGGCAAAGTAGCTAGTCCTGACCCCTAGTCCTCTCTAGTAGAATTTACATTCTCCAGAGTTTGGGGAAAATTTGTAGAGCTTGAGAAATTCCTGCTCCAAGGGAAGTCATATTTTCATTATATCTTTGTTGATCAACACACCATGCTCAAGCCTCTGGCATTACAATTCTATCCATTACATGGATAGAACACTTGGACCTGGAGTTGGGAAGATCTGAGTTCAAATTTGACTTCAGACACATATAAGCTGTGTGACTCTGGGCAAGTCACTTAACCTCTGGTTGCCTTGGTCTCCTCAACTGCAAAAAGGGGGATGATAATAGTACCTACCTCCCATGGTTATTACAAGGATGAGACAAAATAATATTTAGGATAAATTGAGATAATATTTTTAAAGTGCTTAGCATGGTATCTGGTTTATTAAATCATAGCTCTCTCCTTCCCTCCCGAAGTCAGAGTTCCCCTAACCTCTTCCTACCTCCCTTAATGTCCAGTTCCTAGGTTCATCAGGCATATTCTCTAAGGGGTCATTTGAAGAATTTAGCCTTTGAAAGAGAACAGAATTCAGTCAGGATCTGAACCTCACCATTCCACTTTTGTGGGTCTGGTGATAAGCCATCTAGCCTCTAAGAGTTGCAATACTCTTACAACCAAATACCAGAGGCTTTTAAAAAGTAGAATTACCAATTGGATAGGAGTTGCCAAGCTAGATGGTTTCCAAGGTCCATTCTGGTCCTAGCATTCTTTGTTCTAAGATTCTTTATAGTCTTGATATTCTGTGTTCTAAGGTCCCTTCCAGCCCTGGCATATCATGAGTCTATTTTTATCCTGGTCCTTCTCCTGAGGTCCCCTTTGTTCCCTGTCCAAGGACCAGCAGCAGTCTCTGGGCCTGACTAGTCACTTTAATTAAATGCTTCAATGTGGCCAGAGAAAGGTGGGGGTGGAGTATGATTAGGACTTGGGGAAAGAGGAAGGATGGAGGAAATGCCTCTTTCCATTGGTCATAGCTGCCCCTGGGACCTGGAGGAGAGATGTTTTGCTTAGCCAGGCAGACTTTGGGAGGTTCAGGCCAATCTTCCTCCTCCAGCCTTCTTTCATTTAGGTTGCTGCTAGAAGGCTTGACCTGGATAAGACCAAACAAAGCAATGATGTTTCCCTAGGGTCACAGGATTCATTCCCCTCCTCCTCTTAGGGTCCAGGACCCCTCCCTCTCCCTGGAGTCCAGCTGATTGAATGGGGGCTAGTGATTAGTGGGGCCAGCTAATCTGTTACAGATGTTCCCAGAGGTGGCCCACCAATCTAGCAAGTCAGGATTTCCCCTCCTCTCTCTTCTGCTCCCAGCTCTACCTGCCTGGAACACCCAAGGATATGCTTTACAATCTGTTTATTTCCTGCACTTTTTAAAAGAAAAAGTAGGGAGGGGAAGAGAGGAGAAGGTATTTAATGGCCTCTCCCAGCCAGGACCCCCAACCTCTCCCCAGGCCCCTTGCCAAGACCATAGTCAGCCCTTAGCTATGAAAGACTCTATAACAGGTTTCACCCTATTAAGTAATAGTAGAGGCTGCAGTCTAATTGCATTAAAAAAAAACTGGACCCTGGGGTCAGAGAGAAAGTAGGTTAGCTGTCCATAGGAATAGTAGAGAATCTTGGACTGTAGTTATTGAAAGAACTGGGAGTGTTTAACTTGGAGAAGAAAAGACCAAAAGAAACATAACAGTTAACTGTTAAGTATTTGAAAGACTGTCATGTGGAAGACAGATTAGACTTTCTCATTCTGGCCCAGAAGCAGGAGCAATGGGTACAAGTTACAAAGAGACAGATTTAGGCTTGATATCAGGAAAAACTTCTTATCAACTAGGACTGTCCCAAAGTGAAATGATCCATCCTGGGAACTGGTGTAGAGTCCAAAGTAGAGTCCAAAGAACCGTGTGTGGAACAAATCCTGGTGGGTATTATTTTTCAGGCATGAATTGGACTAGATGGTTGCAGAAACTCATTCAAGTCTAAAATCCTGTGATTCTGTGGTAGTGGAGAGCCTGTGGTTCTAGACAGCTATTTATCAGCTAGCTGTGTGGCCTTGCCTAGGGTGTTTCTACTCTCTAGACCTTACCTTCCTCATCTGTACCATGAGAAGACTGGACCAGATAACTTCCAGCTATAACATTTTATGTTCTACACCCTGTAGTCCTTTCCAGATATAACTTTCAGTGTTCTAGGATTCCTCAAGGGTTCGGTGTAAAACAGATGCAAAAGCAAATGGTAGAAAATAGATCATAGAACTTTAGAGCTGAAACAGAAACTGCTTTCTCCAAGGTAACCAAGGTTATTCTCTTAACCACTAAGTCCAATGGCCTTTTCTCAACCTTCATCCTTCTTGAATTCATGGCAGTATTTGACATTGCTGACCACCCTTTCCTCCTGTATATTCTCTCCTCCCTTTGTTTTTATGAAATTGTGCTTTTTTTCCCAGAAAAAAAACCAAATTAATTTTTTTCAATTAGCAAAATTCTGTTTTCACTTCCTTCCACCTCCACTACCCCCCCCACATACACATAAAGAAAAAAAGAAAAAGAAAAACCTTATTAAAAATATGTATAATTAAGGAAAACAAGTTCCCCCATTGGCCATATCCAAAAGAATATGTCTCACTCTGTATCCTAAGTTCATCACCTCTTTGTCAGATGGTAGGAAACAGGCTTAATCATCAAGCCTCTGGAATCATGGTTGATGATTGTGTTGATCAGATCTTAATTCTTTCAAAGTTATTTGTTCTTTGTGTTTTTACATGTTGTTATTCTTGTATAAATTGTGCTGCTGGTTCTGCTCTCTTCACTATGTATCAGTTAATACAAATCTTCTTGAGTTTCTCTAAAATCATTCATCCCATTAATATATCATAATTTGTTTAGTCATTCTTCAAATGATGAGTATTTCTTTAGTTTCCAAGTTTTTACACACACACACACACACACACACACACACACACACACACACACACACTGCTATAAATATTTTTGTATACGTGGGTTCCTCTCTTGTTTCTTTGATTTCTTTGAGGCATGGCCCTAGTTGTGGTATCATTGGGTCAAAGGTTAATCACAGTTTAGACATAGTTCCAGAATGCTTTCCAGAATGGCCAGACCAGTTTAAAGATGAACATTAATTAATGTGCCTGCTTTCCCCTAGCCCCTCCAACGTTTGCTATTTGTCTTTCTTTGTTAACTTTTCTAATTGGATAAGTGTGAAGTAGAGACTCAGAATTGTTCTCATTTGTACATCTCTAATTATTAGGAATTTGGAGAATTTTTTTCATGTGGCTAAAGATAGCTTGGAATTCTTCCTTTGAAAGCTATTTATTCATATACCTATTCATATTCACTTATCAATTGTAAAATGGTTCTTATTCTTGTAAATTTGAATCAGTTCCTAGGAAACACATCTTAGAAATAAGATCTTTCTGAGAAATTTGGTCCAAATATTTTTTTTCCTGGTTATATCTACTTCTTTTCTAAACTGCCATTTGGCAGGCAGGAAGCCTGGAATTCAAATTCAACCTCACTTACTAGCTCTGTGACCCAGGGAAGTCACTTAAACTGTACAATGGGGATAATAACAGCTCCCACGGGATTGTTATAAGGATCAAATGAGATAGTATCTTTAAAGTACTTAGCACAGTACCTAACACATAGTAAGTGTTTAAAAATATGTGTTTCTGTACTCTTGATTTTAGCTGCATTGCTTTAGTTTGTACAAAAACCTCATGATTTTTTGTAATCAAAATTGTTCATCTTATCTTCCTTGATCCTTTTTAATCCCTTGTTGGGTCATGAACTCTTCTCCTGTCCTTTGAATTGCCAGGTAATTTCTTCCTTGTTCCTCTAATTTGTTTATGATGTCACCCTTTATGTCAAAATCACTTACCTGTTGGAGATTATCTTCCTCGAAGATGTGAGATGTTTGTCTAGTTTCTGCCATATACAGATTTTGTCAAATAGTGAAGTCCTACACCAGTGACTGGAATCTTGGTGTTTATCAAACACTGAACACTGTGGTCATTTACTTCTGTTTATTGTGAATCTAATCTGCTCCCCCAACAGAACTGCCTTATTTCTTAACCAGTATCAAACCTCTTTGATGATTATTGCTTTGTAATTTGGTTTGAGATATAGCATTTCTCACTTTTTTTCCCTCATCATTCCCCATGAGATTCCTGACCTTTCATCCATCAAGACAAATATCATTATTTTTTTCTAGCCCTATAAAATGATTCTTTGATAGTTTGATTGGTATAGTACTAAATAAGTAAATTAATTTAGGTAGTATTCTCGTGACATTGGCTTGGTCTACCCATAAGCAATTAATATTTCTCCAATTATTTAAGCTTTTAAAATTTGTGTAATGAATATTTTGTAATTCATGTAGTTCTTATATGTGTCTTGGTAGATAGACACTCAAGTATTTCATACATTTTATTCTTATTTTAAATGATATTTCTCTATCTCTTCCTGCTGGATTTTATAGATAATACAAAGAAGTGCTGATGATTTATGTAGATTTATTTTATAGCCTGCAACTTTCCTGAAGTGGTTAATTGTTCCAATTAATTTTTTAGTTGGCACTGTAGGTGTCTCTAACTAAACCATCATTTAATCTACAAAAAGTTATAATATTTGGTTCTCTCTTTGCCTATTATTTTCCCCTCAATTTCTTTTTCTTATGCTATTTCTAGAGTTAGCATTTCTACCACAATAACAAATAGTAGTAGTGATAGTGAAAATTTTCATTGTATCCCTTGTCTTATTTAAAAAGGCTACTAGTTTACTTTCTTTACCTTTTTTTTTTTTTTTTGCTTTTTGGAGGGGGGGGAAGGCAGAGCAAGTGGGGTTAAGTGACTTGCGCAAGGTCACATGGCTAGTAAGGGTTCAGTGTCTGAGGCCAGATTTGAACTGAGGTCCTCCTGACTGCAGGGCTGGTACTCTATTCACTGTGCCGCCTAGCTGCCCCTTCTAGTTTATTTTCATTACATATAGTGCTAACTTTGATTTTAGATAGGAACTACTTATACTAAGGTACATTTATTCCTATGTTTTCTAGTGTTTCTAATAGGAATGAGTGTTGTATCTTGTCAACAGCTTTTTCTGCATTTATTAATATAATCATATGATTTTTATTGGTTTTCTTATCAATATGATCTATTAGGTTGACAATTTTCCTAATAGTAAACCTACTCTGGCTTTTCGGTATAAATCCAACCTGATCATAGCATGACAGCGTATTTTCCTAGTTTTCTTCCTACCTATGTGATTGCTCCATCTCAGTTTCCCTTACTGGATTATCATGTTGTTGCTGGCTCCTAACCAGGATCATCTCCCAAGATTCCGTCCTGGGGCCTCTTATCTTCTCTCTCACTTGATGATCTCATTGATTCCTGTTGGTTCAATTATCATCTCTATTGCACTTAACTCCTTAACATATTTATCCAGTCCTAACCTCTCGCCTGAGTTTTATCACTCATCACCAACTATTTGTTGAACATTTCCCATTGGATGTCCCATAGACTCCTCAAATTCAAACTATCCAAAACAAAATACATCATCTTCCTTTTTATGAACCCAAGTTCATAGCCTTGGAGTCTTCAACTCTTCCCTTTCCCTCATCTTCCTTCCATATCAAATCAGTTGCCAAGTCCTGTTCATTCTACCATTCCATCCCTTCTCTTCTTGTAAATCATACAGCCTATTACTCCATTTAGAATGCCCTCACCTCTTATCTGGATTATTGCACCAGTCTCCTACTTGATCCCCCTATTTCCAATCTATCTCTTCTCCAGTCTTCCACAAATCTACTTATTTCATCCTCCTACTCTGCCCTGTACGCCACAAGCCCCTGCCAAGAACTTTCATTGACCCATTCAAACTCTGTAGTTGGGCATTTAAAACCCTTCACTGTCTGACTAACCTCCCTTTCCAGGCTTATTTCACATTACCCCTGCCCTTTCAGGCACACTATATTCCAGTCAAACCAGCCCATTTATTGCTCCCCAAACTTTATGCTTTTGCATGCCCACAAGCTGCTCCCTTCTCACCTTTGCCTCTTAAAATTTCCATGTTCTACTCCTTATGGGAAACCTGCCCCCACTGCCCATTTGTCAGTTTTCTCTCTCTCTCTCTCTCTCTCTCTCTCTCTCCTTCCTCAAATTACCATGTATATGTGTGTTGAGTTGTTTCAGTCATGTCCAACTCTTTGTGACCTAATTTCAGGGTTTTCTTGGCGAAGGTACTGGAGTGGTTGGTCATTTCCTTCTCCAGATCATTTTACAGATAAGGCAAACAGGGTTAAGTGACTTGCCCAAGGGTTGTATAGCTAGTAGGTATCTGGGCCAAATTTGAACTCAGGAAGATGAATCTTCCTGGCTCCAGGCCTAATGCTCTAGCCTAGCCACTGTGCCACCTAGTTGCCCACCATTCAAATATTTACCTGTTTATGTGTCCTATCCCTTCAGTAGAATGGAAGCTCCTTGAGGGCTGGAACTGTTTTTCTAGCTCATCTCCGTATTATTAGCCCCTGACATTGTCTTATACAAAGTAGATACTTTCATTTTTTTCCTTGTGTCCCTACCTCTGAGCACAGTGCCTGGCACTTTAGTAAGTGTTTGTTGATGGATAAATGTTGGTTGGATCGTTTGGAGTGAACTGGACAGGACCTTGGATCATACAGTTTCAGAGTTGGAAGGGACCTTAGGGATCACCTGGTTCAGTCATTTTATTTTGCAGCCAACCCAGGGATGAACAAGTGAGTTGTCCCAGATCACAACAGGGAGTTAATGGTAGAATTAGGAGTAGAAACCAAGACTCCCTACTGGGGAGGGGATGTGTGATGAAATGAAAAACATTTCTCTAATTATAAATTATTTGGGGCACTTTTTCATATGGCTACAGATAGCCAGGGTTTCTTCCTTTGAAAACTGCCTATTCATGTCTTTAAGTCATTTACCAATTGGGAAATGGTTCTTATTTTTATAAATTTGAATTGGTTCTTTATAAATAGTATTCCCAAAAGTTTTACTGCAGTTTTTAAGTTGCTGAAGTTTAAAAACTTAGTAACTTTGGGACACACTGTACATTTTGGAAATAAAAACTTTATCAGAGAAATTTGCTGCAAAGATTTCCCCCCAGTTAATTGTTTCCCTTTGATCTTAGCTTTATTATATTTGTTTCTGTAAACCCTTTTTTACCTTGGAGTAATTAAAATGATCTATTATCTCCTCGATCCTTTCCGTTGTTTCATCATGGACTTTTCTTCAATCCACAAATCTGAGAGGTAATTTTATTTGTTTATGAGGTGACCATTTATTTCTAGGTCACAAAAGTTAGAGGGACTGTGGGAAAACAGAAGTATCAAGGCACTCTTGGTGGAGGTGTAGATGGGTCCAACCATTCTGGAAAGCAATTTAGAATTACTGTATACACAAGTTACCCTTCGACCCAGCCATTTACTGGTAGGTCTATACCCAAAGAAAGAGGAAAAGGTCCCATATGTACACAAATACCTATAGCAGCTCTTTTTGTGATGGAAAAAAAAAATGGAAATGGCAGAATAAATTGTGGAATATAAATGTAATGAAATATTATTGTGCTACAGGAAATTGGGAAACAGATGATCTCAATGAGATATGGAAAGACACACATAAATTGATGCAGAGCGAAGTAAACAGAACCAGACCAATTTTTTACAATCACAATGTAAATACAAACCACTTTGAAAGCTGTAATACAGAACTCTGATCAAGACAATGACTATCCCATGATTCCAGAAGATTGGTGATAAAGCATGATGTCCACACCTCCTGAGAAGCAGGTCATGGTCACACAGTGCAGGATGAAACATAGATTTTTTTGGACATGACCATTGAGGGAATTTGTTTTGTTTGATATATGTATGTTTGTTACAAGGATTTTGCTTTTATTTTTATTCTTCCAAATTAGGCAGAGGATGGGAGAGAAAACAGATTTTTGTTAATTATTATTTAATTCTTTTTTTTTTAGAACACTAGGGGTCAGAGCACATGGCTTCAAATACTGGCTCTGCCCTTTACTGACAAGTTACTTCCTATCATTTCTTCTGTAAAATGAAGGAGTTGCCCTAGTTGATCCCTAAGACCCCTGAAGGGCATCTAGGTGGCACAGTTCATAGAACACCAGGCCTGGAGTCAGGAAGACTCAGCTTTCTGAGTTCAAATCAGCCTCAGACACTTACTAGCTGTGTGACCCCGGGCAAGTCACTTAACCCTCTTTGCTTCAGTTTCCCCATCTGTAAAATGATCTGGAGAAGGAAATGGCAAACTACTACGGTATCTACATTGCTAAGAAAACCCTAATTGGAGTCACAGAGTTGGACATGACCAAAAATGACTGAGGTCCTCGAAAGCTCCGACACCCTCTGATCAAAGAACACTCACGGCTGACTTTAATTCAATTCGATCAGCACTTATTAAGTATCTACCAACATGCCATGCACTGGATCAGGCACTGGGGATGAAAGACAAAATGGAAAAACATTCCCAGCTGTCAAAGAACCTATGGTGTATAAAGGGTGTCCCTACAGTCTGGACACATAGGAAATCTCATTACCTAGGCATATTTTCAAGAAATGAAATGAATGAAATTTTCAATAACATTTTATTTAATTCACATAAATTTTAGCCATGACAATTTCATATGGAATAAAAGCTTTCATTAGCTATTGGCGACTATTTTCCATATTAATGAGATTAATTTAATTTAATTAATGAGATTTTCTGTGTCTTCCTATGAAATCTCATTTATGCTAATTAAATGAAATGTTGAAAATTTCATGCATTTCATTTCTTGAAAATATGCCTAGTTAATGAGATTTCCTATGTGTCCAGACTTTAAGGACAGCCTGTATAATGCTTAAGCAGATACATTTATTTATGTATGACAATTTGAGGAAGGGGTGAGTGCCACTGAGGTAGATAAACCAAGGTTTCCAGTAGGAGGTCCCTGGCTTTCTATGTACTCTGGTTCTGATGCTCTGTGTTGAAAGGTCCCCAGGAGCTCTGCCCTTTGACCGTTCCATGAAGCAGAGCCCCCAGAGAGCAGGATTCTGGTTCCACCAGGTCAGGTTCAGTGGCCAGGACGGGAGGAAGTCTCGGAGGTGCCATGCCACTGGGTAAAACGATTAACCAGGCCCACCTCTGCTCTCTCTCCTCCCTTGGGCGGTCCCACCCCCAGGACCTCATTCACAAGTAGCCAAGGCTTTTATGGATGAAATGTGCAAATCATTAAGATCTACTTCTAGCCTATGTTTCACCATTTCCTGTTTTAAGAAGAAAAAGAAGAAAACACCTCCCCTCCCCTCCCCTTCCTAAATACTAAAAGGTTGGGGGAAGGGAAGAGGATACTCCCAGGGGAGGATTGGTTTGAACTGGGTGGGCCCGTCACAGGACGTGATGCTTTCATTGGTGTAGAGAACTGAGCTGAGAGGGCCGGAGACCTGGGCTTCAGAGCTTCTGGAGCTGAAACAGACATTAATGCCCATAAGGCCACAGACTTAGGCAACCCTAGAGCAGAACCCCAGGAACTCTTCACCTCCTTTGTGTCTGGACCCCTCTAGCGTGCTAGTGAAGCCTGTGAACCCCTCCTCATGACAATGTTTTTACATTCACAGAAAAAAAGCACACAGGATTACAAAGGAAACCAAATATATTGAAATTCGGTTATCAAAAAAAATTTTTTTTTTAAAGAAATCAGGGTTAAGTGACTTGCCCAGGGTCACACACAGTTATGCAGTGTCACGAGTCTGAGGCCAGATTTGAACTCAGGTCCTCCTGATTTTAGGGCCAGGGTGCTATAGCACCTAGTTGCCACCAAAATATTTTTTAGAAACAAGTTCATAGGGGCAGCTAGGTGGCGCAATGAATAGAATGCAGGCTCTGGAGTCAGGAGGACCTGAGTTCAAATGCAGCTGCCTCCAACATTTAATACTTACTAGCTGTGTGACCTTGGCCAAGTCACTTAACCCCAATTGCTTTGCCCTCCCCCCTCCAAAAAGCAAAAAAAAAAAAGAAACAAGTTCATGAAGGTCAGCTAGGTAGTGCAATGGGTAGAGCACCAGCCCTGAAGTCAGGAGGATCTGAGTTCAAATTTGACTTCAGACACTTATTAACGAGTGACCCTGGGCAAATGTCTCACTAACCCCAAATGTCTCACTAAAAATAAAAAACAAAAAACAAGTTCATGAACCCCATTTTAAGATCCCTGATCTTGTCCAATTCTATTCATTTTACAGAGGAGAAAACAGAATCTGAGGCTAATGACTTGTCTGAGGTCATGAAAGTGGTAAGTAGGAGATCTGAGATTCGAACCCATGTCCTATAATTCCCAATCTGATGCTCCTTCCCCTATGCCATGTTGCTTCTATTCCTGTCTCTGCCACTGACTCATGTAAACTCTGGCAAGTCTCTTCTTCTCTCAGGGCCTCAGTTTTGTCCTCTGTAGAATGGGAGAGTTAGACCAGATGGCTTCTAAGATCTCTTTCAGTTGTTAAAAAAATAAAATCCCCATTCTAGATTCCCCCAGTGTCTAAGTCACCATGAGGTAGCCAAAGAAACATGGGATTTGTAGTAGGGCACACGAATCTGAAGGGCCATTAGGTGGCTAAATCGATTGAGTGTCCTGGGGTCAAGAACACGCATCTTCCTGAGTTCAAATCTGGCCTGAGACACTTTACTGTGTCTGACCCTGTGCAAGTCACTGAACCCTGCTTGCCTCAGTTTCCCTATCTGTAAAATGAGCTGGAGAAGGAAATGGCAAACCACTTTAGAATCTGCCAAGAAAACCCCAAATGGGGTCACAAAGAGTCAGACACCACTGAACAACATCTGAATCCTTCTCGTGCTACTTCATATGACTTTGAACAAGTCGCCAGACCTCCCCGGGCCTCCCTCAGCTGCTTTATCTATAAGATGAAGAAGTTGGATTAGATGATCTTTTCTAGCTCAAAATTCTCCATATCTAAGGAAATGAGAAGGTTCAAGTCAAGTCAAAGTAGACTAGGAGAGAGATGGAAACTGGAGACTGAGTGGTGAGGCCCTTGAAAGGAGACAATGCCCCAAGAAGCCCTTCCCTTCTGACAACAAGAAACAGCAGAACCCAAGCTGAGGACACAAGCTATCCCTAAAGTTACCTCCTATTAACAGTAGTTACCACTTAGAATCGCACTTTTTGCTTCCAACACCCCAATGAACTAGGTAGTTCAAGAATTATCATCCCCATATTACAGATAAGGAAACTGAGATCAGGGATGAAGTAGTTTACCTAAGGTAACATAGGTCTAAATGCCAGAGCCAGGACTCCAATGGAGGTCTTCTGACCCCAAATCCAGTATTTTCCAGTATTTGCTACTATTAAATATTTCTATTCAATTCAGTAATCACATATTAAGTACCTTAAGGTAAACCAACCTAGTTGAAGCAGTAAGCCACCTAGAGAGAGAGAGAGTCAATCAGTCAATAAGTATTAAGTGCCTGCTAGGTGTTATGCCTCCTACTAAGTGCTGGGGATACAGAGAAAGGGGAAAGAAAGACAATCCTTGCCCTCGAGGAACTTACCCAGTCTGATAGGGGAGAAGACAGGCAAACCACTATGTACAGACAAGCCACTCAGGATGAATAGGAAATAATCTGAGGGAGGGCACTAGAATTAAGAGGGA
This sequence comes from Pseudochirops corinnae, assembly GCA_028646515.1. Classification (NCBI taxonomy): domain Eukaryota; kingdom Metazoa; phylum Chordata; class Mammalia; order Diprotodontia; family Pseudocheiridae; genus Pseudochirops; species Pseudochirops corinnae. The sequence goes on along the minus strand of CM053585.1, from coordinate 186,518,898 downwards.
TTGAGAAAGGTTTCCTATAAAAGATGGGAGTTTAGCTGGGACTTGAAGGAAGCCAGGATTCTGAGATGAGAAAGGAGAGCATTTCAGGCATGGAGGATAGCCATTGAAAGTGCCCAGAACCAAGAGAGTCAGCAAATGGTAGGTGAGTCACTACCACTATGACCTCAACCGCCAGGACCTCCCTTTACATCCCAGTGGAGATAGCCCAGGACCCAGAATTCCCAATCCTTGGGAATAACAATTCTCTTCAGGCCTCTAGTCTTGCTTCCAACCCTGAACTAATACCCATCAGTGAAGGGACCAATCACTGTGGAGAAGGGGCTTGCCATCTTGCCATCATCACCATCAATTGATGACCATTTGACACCAACTGGCAGGTAAGCCCATTAATTCTGAGTCAGATAAATCCCCCAAATCAACAGTCCTGATTCCAGCCCAGTCCCCAAAGCCATCATCAAAGGAAGCAGCCCCTGTGGAAATGTAGGCTGGCGTTTCTTCTGAGAATTCCGCAGTTACAGCTATGAAAGACCCAGAAAAGAAACTTGTCACCTCAAAGTCTTTGGCGCTGTGAAAAAAAATTACATTCCATTGGTGGAGATAACCCTTCTCTCTTGACTCCGGAGACAGGAAACTGGGAGACCCTAACTTCTGTAACTCAACCTTACTTCCTCCAAGTCACAGATCTCATCCAAGTTTCCTCCCATCAAAAGACATTTTACACTTATCACCACCCAGGAGGTGGGTAAGTCAAGGTCTATCCCATAAGGAGCTCTTTCTGTGTGTAGAGAGAGAGACCTGCAAAGAAAACTTTCTGCCTTCCTCCTTCCTGGAAGACCACATTCCTACACTGGATTTCAGGGAATAATAGACCTTTCTTCCCATCCCACCCCCAACTCTATGCCTTCTAATGACAAATTTCAGGAAGCCCTGAATGAGATGTGGATGGGTGCTGGGGAAGGGAAACCTTTCCTGTATGTACCAAAAGTCAAAAGTCAACAATATGTTTTCCTTTCAAGATAGAGATTAGAATTTCCTAGGCCTGTAGTTCTGGAGTAAAGGGGGTGGGCGGAGGAATGGATCTACCCTAGCCTCTTTGAGAAACATAAGTCTGCACAAAGTTCCTCCACTGTTACTGCCCCCACTCCCCTGCCAATCATGGGGGCTAGGACTAGAAGTTAATGAAATTTGATTTGACTAGAAGCTAAGAGCTAACAGAATCCTTGGTCCATCTCTCTCATCAAGAATCTCAAATTGGAATCTGAGAATAAGGGAAGCACCTTGCCCAAAGTCACACTAAACCAAAAGTTCTTTGGGATTTTTTTTGTTTTTCTGATCCCCAAGCCAAAGCTCTTTTCTTCAAACTCTACAGATCATTTCCAGATCAACAAGAGATGGTGGGGAGGCAATGGAGGAAAGGACCTCTTCCACCAGCTGCTCCCTTCTCTGCCTCAGATAAACCACACTCACTTGCCTTTCTAACCCTCAAAATCAAAGCCAGATCATCCATGGGATTGCTTATTTTTATAAATTAAGCACTTTATTGAATATCAATAAATTGTGTGTATATAATTATAAAAATGTTTCATCAGTACAAAATGTGGCATAAAAATATAAATACCAGTGTACCTTTGAAATGTAAACATCTTCTGAGTATGTGAAAAAGAGAATAACAGGCTGAGATGCCTATTTGGTGCACCTGTCTGGCACCATAAATAGCTGAGGACACACCTGTCAGCGGGCCAGGCCCTGCACAGCCCCCTTATTGTATGCTTGACAAGTGCTCACTATTAGTCACAGTTCTCTTGAAAAGCAGTTAAGAGTCATATTAACAGGTGCTCCAGCTCAGAACTACCCTAGAAATAGGGCTTCAGACTTGCAGTGGCTCCTCAGGCTTCTTGAGGAGGTTGTCAATGCCCCAGGCATCCCAAGGGTCCATCATTGTGGCCAGCAGCTGGACCATGGCCGGCCAAGTGCATAGTTACACCTTAGAACATGCAGATAGAAGCAGACAGGCTGTCAGAACCCACTGGGAAAGGTTCACGGGACACCCCCGATTGCTTTTTTTGTCCTTCATCTTGGTGGAAAAAGTGGGTGGGGTGTTGAAATTCGTAGGATTCTGAATAGGAATAGTGACCAACAGACTTGGTTTAAAAGCACCAAAAGAAGAAAAAGAAAAAAAAAACATCACTCTCCCCCACCTCCTCACCCGCCTCACTGGGGGAGGCTGATAACACCCCCATGAGACTGACTATAAGCGACATTTCAGACACCAGCTGCAACTGTCACGGTTCAAATTGTAAACTACAGTCAGGAAATGCCGGAACGGCCTTAAAAAAAAAAAAGACGGAGTCCAAAAGGGGGTGGGGCGGGGGAGGGTGCGATGAAAATTGTCACCAGTTCCCTTCATTGAGGACTGAAGCAGCAAGTTGGGGGGGGGGGAGGTGGGGCAGGGAGTGTGTGTGGGTGGATGGGTGGGAGGATGTTGCTCCACAGCTGGAGTTAACACAGAGGGAGCTATTTCCTATAGAAACTTTTTTTTTCCCCTTGAAAATCATAATGGCAAATATTCACTTGGCTCTTTCACAACATGGGAAGGGTTCCTGGCTGGGGAGAAAGGGAGACTCCAGGCAGCCTGGGACCTCCCTGGACCGGCAGTCTTTCAGCGGGAGCCGGAGCAGCCCGCCTCCTCGTGCTTGTGCAGCAAGGACATTCGAGAGAAAGTCCGAGAGCAGCTTTTACACTGGTACTTCTTGACGTCCGAGTGGGTCTGCAGGTGGGCCCTGAGGTTGGAGCGGTCGGCAAAGGCGCGGCTGCAGTGCGTGCAAGAGAACGGCTTCTCCCCTGTGGAGAGACAAGGCAGAGTGAGGCTCCGGATGAACTGCTCCCCTCTTCTGGTTTAAAGGGCCGTCCCACCTCCACCCTCACCACCCCGCTTCACTGGGCCCAGATAACCTCGGCATATCTGTAAGCCCAGGAATCTGGCTTATAGTGGGCCTTCCTGCACTATCTGTAAGATATTAGAGAAGCGCTGATTACACCCATATCACGATTTTGGTGAATTTAGAGTTGGGAGAGGCTTTGGAGCCCCAGCCCAAGACTCCTACAATTGTGGTGCAGGGGGAAAGAATGCCCTATGATGTCAGACGATCTAGGTGACCTTGGGCAGGTCACAACCTCTGGGACCAAATTTCCTCACCTAATTAAAATGAGAAGGGATTGGAACAGATGACAACGAAGGCCCCTTCTAAGGCCAGGAGTGCCCCATTTTACAGAGAAGGAAGGAAGGTGTCCAAGCTCCCCGAGGCAATAAATGGAAGAGCTAACAATTGCACTGAAGTCTCTGAATGGCAGGAAGCTCTGCCTCTTGGTAACTCTGTAAAGGCGGGGGAGCCATTTTCCCTTATCCTTAAAATAGGAATAATCCCATGTACTACTTCTTTCACCAGACTCTGGTGAAGTAAGCACTTTATAAATCTTAAAGCACTATAGAAGATGTGTTAGTATACACCATAGGGGAACTCAAAAAAAGTGAAAGCCAGTGGAAAGACATGGCAGCCCAAAGAGAGCTGAATCAGCCTCCTAGGGAGGGGCAGGCATGGTGGGTGGAAAGAGTGTGAGATCTGAAGTCAAAGGTCCTGCTTACTCCACCAGCTACTACCCTACTTTAGGTCCTTCATCATCAATTGCTCGGATGACTATAATGGCCTCCTAATTGGTTTCCTTGCCTAAAGTCTCGGCCCCTTCCAATCTTTTACACTCTGGTCAAAAAAATTCTGCCTAATTGACAAACATTTATAAAGTACCTACTCTACCAAGGAACTGTGCCTAGGCACAGTACTTTCCACTTTCAAGAGTCAGATTCCATTAGTGGAGATGTCTAACAATGCCCCTCCTCCTGTGCTCAAAAACCTTCAATGGCACCCTTCTGCCCTTATGATAAAAATAAAAACCTCCTAACCTTTGCCAGATGGTCATCGGCCTGGGTGCATTTCCCTATGCATCTTCCTGGTCCTCCTTTGAGAGCCATTATCCTCATTCAAAGCTCCAATCAAGCACCATCTCCCATCTTAAAAATCTTCCTAATCACCTGCACCAGAAAGTGCCCTTCTCCTTATGGCAGATACTCCCGGGAGCACTTTGTTTTGGATGTCTCCTTTGCCCCACCCCAACCCTCACGCCCTGCTCTGCATTATACTGATCTTTATCTAAGTACTTATTTCATACCTTCATGCCCCCCAGTAGGACATAATTTCTTTGGTATTCAGTGCCAAATGCAGGGACCTGTACATAATATGTTTGTTGAATGAATGAATGAATCTTAGCAGAGTTGCTTACTTGGACAAGTCTCAAACTCTGAGCCTCATTTTCTACCTCTATAACATGAGAGTTAGATTCAATTATCTTGAAGGACGCCTCTAGTTCTAAAGCTTATTGATGGTATGGAACTCTCCAGGGGAACAAATATAAGAAAAGGTCTAACTGGAACAAGGGAGAATATATATTAAGCCATAACAGGAATTCATGAGGCTCGCTTGAATCACTATAGCTGCCATGGACTTTCCTACAAAAACTTCATTCAGAAAGAGACTTTAAAAAAGAAAAGGCTTTTTTTTGGGGGGGGTGAGGGGAAGGAGGGCCTTTTTTTTTGTGAGGCCTTCAAGCCTTATGCCCCAGTGGATTGCCTCCGCCTCTAGACCAACTTCCTTCAGACATCTTTATACCATGCTAAGCGAGTGTGAAATCAGCACCGGCAAGGCTGCCTCAGCCCTGTGTGGAGTATAAAGGCTAGGGGAAGGCTGCATTGTATATGTGATACTTCTTGGATTAAAAGGGGAAGGCACCCTGGGCCCAGCAGCTGCCCGGCCCACAGTAACAGGTGCACAGACATTGCTCCATCACAGCACCTGCTCACCCTTCCTTCCACCAGCCCTCACGGTCACCCCCACCCCCGAAGCTGCCATTAAAGCAGACAATGAAAATCAAGGTTTGAAATTATTCAGTTCAACAGCAGCTTTTGTAGAAGGATTTTTTGGCTTCCAGTTTGAATGAATGTCCCTTTAAAAAACATATATGTGTAGGGGAAATCTTGGGGGGGGGGGGGATGAGTGGGCTCCAAAAGAGCTGATCAGTCCCCATTCATACCTAAGATTTCACCAGGTAGACAGTAGGATCATAGGATCTTAGGGGACCTTAGAGGTCACCTGGTCCAACCCTCTCATTTTACAGATGAGGAATCTGTGGCCCAAAGAAGGAAAAATTACTTACCTAAGGTCACTCTGCTAATAGATTTACAGATCCAGTATTGGATTATATCCCAGGTTAAGTAGTTCTTTCCACTATATCAAGAGGCCAGATGCTGGAATGGGTGAGGCCTCTTTGCATATAAAAGCCCCAGTGAGGGGGATGGGTGAGAGAAGGGAGAATGGGGGAACAATGAGGAGGGGGAACTTCCTGGTCTGAGCCTTTCACCTAAACCCCCGTTTGAGTCAGGTGGGTGGCTAACATCACAGTCTCCCTTCCTAAAGAGTACTCTCAGAAATCCAAAACTCCATTTTCCCATCTGGCTGAGATGGGAGAGAACCTGATTACTCAAAAGAGGCCTCTCCCAGAGCAAAATGACAAATTAAAACAGGATGCAATGAGACAATAAAATCATTTTCTATCTCCCGAGCCACTCCCTTGAAATTCTGGGCTCAGTAAATACTTCAGTAAGTGTTTGCTGTTGCTAACAAGCATTGAGCCTATTTATTTCTAATACCCTCTCATCCCTCCTGCTACTTGACACGTTGTTCTCTCAGAAGGCCTGGATACTAGGCATAGTGCTAAAATCAATTGATCTTAATGCTAAAATCAATTAATTAATGAACAAGCATAACTATACTTGTATGAGTAAGGCATTAAGCTCCTGTGACCTTAGACAAACCATCCCCCACCCCTCATCCATTAATAGGGCTAATATCACCAGTCCCACTTAACTCTACAAAACTACAGTGGGAACAGCATGGAACCTGCCCCATACATAAAAAAATTAAGGAGTTGGGTTAGTGGATCTCCAAGAGTCCTCCTATTCCCAACAATCTAGTGTGTTTCAAGGCCTCACCTGAAATCCTGTAATCCTAAAACATGTGTGAAGAAGGAAAAGAGGATGGGATCAAAGATACTTTATGGGTCACTTACCTGTGTGGGTTCTGATGTGACCCTGCAACAGCCAGGGCCTGGAGAAGGCCTTTCCACAAATCTTACAGACACAGGGAAGTGTGTGGCTTCGGATGTGCATTTTGAGGGCACCAAGGCTCACATACTCCTTCTCACAGACCTTGCAGATGAAGGATTTTCTAGGCTGGATATCTTCACTGTGCTGGAGCTGCTGGTGTTTAGAGGGGCTAGGCAAGGTGGTGTAGGATTCAGGGCACTGACCACAGGAGAACTTCTCTGCGTCCTCTTCTGGGATGACTGGGCTTGGGGGATCTGATCCCTTGCTACTGTCATAATCATCACTGGACAGAGAAGTCAGGTCCAGGGCCTTGGGCTCTTCTGGGGGTCCAGGAGCAGCTGCTGGCAAGGGAGTAAAGAAACCAGAGAGCAGCCCACTATCCCAGACCAGTGGAGGGTAACACATTGCTGGACTGAGGACCTCTGGTGCTGGAATGGCCAACAACGGGTAAGATTGGTCATATAAGTGAGGAGACACAATCACTGAAAGTGTGAGAAAGAAGAGAGGAAAGAAGAGAGTTAAACAGGACACAGCCTCTCCAGATTAAAGGGACCCTTTCCTCCCAGATCTATCTCCCATCTGTCTCCCAGTCCTAGGTTTCTGTGGTCCTTCCCTTTACAGGCTGAATGATACCCCAAGCTCCAAAAATTTCAGGGAACCATTTCCACTTGGCATCTTAGCAAAAGGCTCCCCAACTCCAAACCCTTCTACTTCCCAGGACTCCTTTTTTCCCATCCCCAAATCACTCCAAGGACTTCCCCACTAGCTCATCCTGCCGGCACCCGAAGTTCATCCAGATGTGCCCAGATGTTTCCATCCCACTGGGTACACAGGAGCTCCCAAACGTTGATACCTCTTCTTCTTCAACCTCGCCCACTCTGTCAACCTAAGGTTGGTACTATTCCTGGCCAACCTCTTCCTCCCCTCTACTGCCCACCCCACCTCGGGTACCTTACCTGTCTGACTCTCCAGTTCGCTGTAGTTGGGTTTCTTGCTGGAGGAGAAATGTTTCTTGACTAAAAAGGAGCGAGGCATGGTGATTCCGGGGCTGGGACTCGATCGCTGACCACTGCGCTTGGGGACACGGTACTGGAAACTCTTAACTACTCAGCTCTCGCACGCCAGTCTGAAATTGCCAGCCCCGGGAACTTCCTAATAAAGGGGGATCTGAGCCCGGAGTGGCAGGAGGCGGGATCTCCCCGCCCACTTGTCACCTCTAGGCCAATCAGCAACAGAGCCACCCAGACTCCGCCTCCAGAGTCTCCGGGGCAGGTGCTGAGTTGAAATCTGCAGGGTCCGCGTGGCTCGGGACAGAGCACTGGTCCTGCGGCCCGGGCCACATCCCGGCCTCTGACCAGACTGGGATCTTGGCTGGTGGAACAGGTGCTCAGTGGAAGCTTTGTTCTCTTGGTATTCGTTCTTCTTGTAACACTGGCTCGAGAGTTCACAAATTTCCTGCGCTGGGACACGTGGCGGCTATCATACCTCCCTCCTTCCCTCACCCTCAGCCGCCAACCCCTCTAGCACCTGAGCCCGGCAGGTGTAGGCAGAGGCAAGATGCATAGGCCCGTTCTGCCCCAGGGGCGTGGGAGGGGCGACTGGCTTGGACTGGCATCTTCTGGGGGCCCCTTTTATATCCTACTCTGGCTGCTTGGGACTCCAGATGTCTGTGACCTAATTCAAAGCTTGGAGCGAGAGAGGGCAAGAGCCCGCTGCCCTGCGTGGAATCGAGTTCTCAACGATTCGGGTGCGCCCTCTGGCGACCCTAGCCCAAGCTGGGGTGGCTCCTCCGCTCCGTTCAGCTCCCGTTATAGCGTTTTTAAGTTTTACAAAACACCTCTATCACAATACCCCTAGTAAACAATAAAAGTATAACCACCCCCATTTTACAGATGAGGAAACGAATCTTCAGAGAAGTGAAGCTACACGCCCAAAGTCAGGAGTGCAAAGCCAGAGCCCTGGACTTCCAAGTCCAGGGCGCGTTCCAAGACACCACCATTCTCTCCTCCCCCAATTTAGGCGAGTAGTCATAATTCCAGCCCTCTCTCAATCCACAGAGACCCACTCCCCTAGCCCTGGGGACTGACACCTGAAATTCCGGCTTCTGCCCTTAGCACCTCCTTAATTGGGCCTTTGATCTTCTCGTGGGAGGGGAAGGAGAAAGGGGAGCCCAGAAGGTGTCAGGAAACTTTCCTTCCCTTCACCTCCCCACCCCCTTTCCCAAACACCCTCACACAGCACCCAGAACCAGAATGACAAAGTCGAAACTGGAAAGAACTTTGGAACATAGAATCCAAGCCCCTCTGATAATTATGGATGTGGGATAAAAGCCGAGAATAGAAATGACTTGCCCAAGGTCATGTATTTAGCCATAATAATATGTTACGCATGTATAGTAATTATTCAGGTGGAAATGCATCCTGTGGAGGAGTAATGAAAAGAAGGGAAACCGGAGACCGGGGTTCGGAGTCTTGGCTCTGACCCTTGCTTTGCAAACTATGACTCTGGGGAAGTCCCTTCCCATCCCAGATCTTCAGTTTTCCCATCATGTAAAATGGGGCTGATAATAATTGCTCACCTTAACTGTTAAGGACTGCTTAGGGGGGGAAACATTAACCTTGAAGTGCTACCAACATGTGAATGTTTTCTACAGCCCTCTCAAGTTTACAATAGCCTTTCCCACATCTGCTCTGACCTCATCTTCACAACACACTGATGAAGCCTGCAAGGCAGGATATACACACCCGCTTTTTTTTTTTTTTCAGAGGAGGAAACAGGCTGAGAAAGATCTAAAGAGATGAGGTACAGGTAGAGCCCAAGCTGGGAAGCATTAGCTCTTCTGACCCTAAGGCCGGTGGTGTTCTTTGCGCCAAACTACTGTGCTTCCTCACTTGTTGCGGGGGGAGTGGGGAGGGGGGAAGACAGGAGAATGGAGAGGTAGTGAGGCTTGATTAAGCGAGTCCTCTAACTGGGAAGTTAGACAAGATGACCTCCAAGGTCCCTTCCAGACTCCAAGAATCTAGAATTCTAGAGTTCCATATACTAGGAATTCACTAGATGGGCGTGGCGACGGGGGGGGGGGGGCGAGAAGGGAGTGGAAGAACTGAGTGAGAATTGTCTGGTGTCACACCCAGAAACAAGGCAGGTGCTGTGGTGAGTTTCCCCCAAACCAGGGCAATACAGCCACACACACACACACACACACACACACACACACACACACACACACACACACACACACCTAGATAGAGAGAGCAGGCAAAGTACCCACAGGTCTGAAAGGGGATCTACCTTCTTCTTTTACGGAGAAAAGGTGCAAAAAGGTTGAGTTCCCATAGCTAGCAAGCCGCAAGGGTGGGATAACCGAGATGGTAATGAATGAAATGAAACACCTCCAGGTCCAGTGTAGAGCCCCAGAAGGGCTGGGGAAGGAAGAATCACTAGGGAATGTTTGAGATTTTTTAAAATAACATTATTTTAACTATTTTAAAAATATCAATAAAACATCTATTTTATTTTTATACACGTTTTCCTTAAAGTGTTTTTACAATACTTATATTTCTCAATATATCCCTACCTCTCCCCCCCTCTTCCTTTCTACCTCCCAAGTCAAGCACTTATTAAGTGCTCAATGAAACACTTGCAGAATTCCATAGTTGCAGTACATTCACTTTATAATTAAATTGTAAGCTCTAGAACAAAATTTTATTTGGAATCCACACACACACACACACACACACACCCCACTAAGATAGCATCTAACCCCCCCCCCGCCCTTTTTTTAATCTGTGTGGCCTTGGGCAAATCATTTTACCCTCTTGAGCTTCAGTTTCCTCAGCTGGGACCATGGGGTCAAAGTCCTTCAAAAATACATTTCTCATGGTTGTCCTGAGGAAAGCATTATATACATGTGAGAGACTGCTACTACTTGTGAGATCTTGGCCAAGTGGTTCCTTAAACCACCAGCCCCTGGGCCACACACCCTGGGGAGGAGAGGGAATCCAGTCACTAACTTGTAAGTTCTGACTTTGGTCCAGCCTGGCCAGATGTCAGTTCTTCCAACGACAGTACTCTACTGGAGCATCCCCAGAACCTAGTGGTCACGGAGTCAGGTGCCTTTCTTTAGCTAGAAAGGACCTTCTTGATCATCTTGAATATTTTACGGAGGGGAAAAGAGAGACTCAGAGAAGAGAATGATATTCCTAGGGCCAGACAGGTGGGTGGGTGGGTGGGGTAAGGTGTTTAGGGCTATCTACCAGATTTCAGATGGTGGGTCAGATTTCAAAGACAATTCTCTCCTTGGATTACAAATGAGTTATTAAATCAGCACACCTCAAATTATCTGATAACTCTGAAAGAGCTCCTTCATTACTACCTTCCCCATCCCGTTCAGGTCACTTGCTGGCTGGGGGATCTTTAGCAAGTTGCTCAGCTTCTCTAGGTCTCAGTTTCCTCCTTTGTAAAATGAGAGGGTTGTACTGGCTTTGGGATCCAGATCCATGAGCTCTCATTTGGTAGAACTCAGGTGTTACCAAATGTTAGGTGTAAACTCAAAGTCCTTTAAAAACTAATTTCGAGTACCCCCACACCCTCCTGGCTAACACTCCACCTTAGGAGCCCTTTGAAGTCTGGAACAGGAGATTCTCTTTTGATTGAATCATTGAAAAACCAATTATCTCCCCAAATGCTCTGAAGTTCACAAGACTTAGGTCTAGGGAGTGGACAGCTTGTAAAGTAACCTCAGGGGCTGATAAGATTAGATACCTGAGCAAAAACCTTAAGCCCCTTGGTCTTTTGATTGAATACTTGTAAAGTAGCCTTTAACAATAGGCCTAGTTCACAACTTCCTGGGAAAGAGGAAAGGGCCGTTTGACTTTCTTTCAAGGTGAATCCACTAGAGGGGGTGGGTCATTTGCCATGGATGTCCAAGGACAGGAAATGAATTGCTTCCCAGAGCTGGGGGAGGAGAGGGAGTCCAGTCACTAACTTGTAAGTTCTGATCTTGGTCCAGCCTGGCCAGATGTCAGTTCTTCCAACGACAGTACTCTGCTGGAGCATCCCCAGAACCTAGTGGTCACGGAGTCAGGTGCCTTTCTAAGTTAGGGTCAGACTATCACTCTGTCTCTATAGATGGGGTGAATATACATTCTCAGTAATGCTTTATTGCCCTCTGCTGGTCAAAAGCAGTTTGAGCTTTTGTACTCAATACCTCCAGGTCCAGTATAATAGCCCCAGAAGGGCTGGGGAAGAAAGAATCACTAGGGAATGTTAAAAATAACAATACAACATCCATTTTATTTTGTATACATTTTTCTTAAAGTGTTTTTACAATACTTATATTTCTCAATCTATCCTTCTCTCTTCCTTTCTACCTTCCAAGTTAAGCTCTTATTAGGTGCTTAGAAAGTAGTTGGGATGGTCAGTTAGGTGTCAAAGTGAATAGAGTGCTAGGACTGGAGTCTGGAAGATGATCTTCCTGAGTTCAAATCCAGCCTCAGACACTTACTAGCTGTGCAACCCTGGCCAAGTCACTCAACCCTGTTTGCCTCAGTCTCTTCATCTGTAAAATGAGCTGGAGAAGAAAATGGTAAATCACTTCAGTATCTCTGCCAAGAAAATCCCAACTGAGGGTCACAAAGAGTCAGACACCACTGAAAACAACTGAACAACAACAAAGTAGTTGGGAATACACATACAAGTAAAAGGAATGGTGGTCCTTGCCCCCAAAGAGCTGACATTCTAATAGGGAAGACCAAGCATAAAAGGAAGCTGAAAAGTGACTAGGGGGAGTGGGATTGGGAGGGAAGAGAAGGTACTACCGCTCCCCCATGATAAAGTCCAGAGAGATCGGAGGGGGATAGGAGAGGAATGGAGGGGTAAGCAGGGTTGGCCAGAACACTTTCTGAGAATGGACATTCTAGGGAGAAATTCATTTATCAGAGGAGGGATTGTTGAGGCAGAGGGATCTTCCAGGTGAGAAGGCTGCTGCAAAATGGTGGAGAGGTCTAAACAGAGTCAGAAGAGGAACTGGGAAAGGAGAACTGTGACTTATAACAAAGAATTAAAAAGAAGAAAACAAATTGTTCAGCATAACAAACATGGGGGGGAGGGGAAAGATTGATGTCACATGTGGTGTTCTTTACCTATAGTTCCCCACCCCTACAAAGAAATGCCTTATCATATCTCTTCTTTGGTGTCAAGCTTGGTCATTATAAATGAACAGCATTCATTTTTTATTATAAAATATTTATTTGAGAAAGAGAGAGAGACAGAGAGAGAGAGAACGCCATCCCTGACCTGGAGAATATAGACCCAGATTCTAATCCCAGCTCTGTCTTCACTCGTTGTTTGACCTTGAACAAGCCAAATAAGTTCTCTAGACCTCAGTTTCCTTACCTGCAAAATGAAGAGATCAGAGTAGATTCTCTCCAAGGTATCATCTCAACCAGACATTTTATGGTATAAAATCCCTTCCAACTCTGATTCCATGAGTTTCCCTGTTGGAAGCCACCCCTCCTTCCTGGGTATCCTAGCTTGACCATGCCTGCCTGCCCAGGAAGAAAGAAGTATCACTCCACTGAGCTCCTTCCACCTTTTTGATGGCCTGTCTACTTACAGAGAAGGGCTAAAATCTGAAATGCCACACATCCCTTCTATAGATAACCTGCCTAAGCTTGCCTTCATATGGATACCTCCTCTCTACCTTCCAGCTACTCAATACTGCCTAAAGCCCTGAGAGAACTCCACTCTGAGGCCAAACCCTTAGGGATGTTAATAACCTACCTAAACTTATTCCTCAAGGATTTTCAGGCTCTTGCCTCATCATACCCAACTCATCCTAGTAATTCTGAACCCTCCCCTCCCCACTGTCATTACTCACCTGTTCTGCCCAGTCCCTTGTTCCCATTCTCCTCACCATCCCCAATATCCCAATCTAAAGCTGCCCATCCTTTATATATACTGTGTGCTCTCTGGAATGCCTGTTCCATAGGTAACAAATTTGCTTTCATCTTAAATCTTTTCCTTTCCTATTCATTCTATCTTATGACTCTCACTGAAACCTGGCTACCTCCTAATGACATAATTTCCCCACCCTTTCCAGATGCACATTTATTCATAGTCCCTAACTCATTGGTAGAAGTGGGGCAGCCGGATAACTTTCTGATTCCCCATTGCCATTTCCAGGCCCTCCTGATATCACCATCACTCAGAAACTTCTCCTTTGAGGTTCACTCAATCCATAAAGCTGAGATGCAACAAAGTTGCAGATGAATTCTCTGCTGCTTGTGCTAACTTTGGCCTAACAATTAACACTAAGGAAATGCAGGTTCTCCATCAGCCAGCACCATACCATCCATTCATGGAACCAGCAAATGGAGATGTTTTGAATACTGTGGATAAGTTCATTGACCTTGGCAGTATACTTTCCAAAGGTGATGAGGTTGAGGCATACATTGCCAGAGCTAGCCCAGTATTTGGAATGCTCTAAAGCAGTGGTTTTCAACCTTCCTAATGTCACGACCCTTTAATACAGTTCCTCATGTTGTAGTGACCCCCAACCATAAAATTATTTTCGTTGCTACTTCATAACTGTAATTTTGCTACTGTTATGAATCATAATATAAATATCTGATATGCAGGATGTATTTTCATTGTTACAAATTGAACATAATCCACAGGTTGAGAACTGCCGCTCTAAAGGAAAGTATGGGAAAGAAGAGATATCAGACTTCCTACCAAAATGAAGGTCTACAGAGCCATTGTGCTGACCTCATTGTAGGATGCTTGTGAAACCTGGACAGTCTACCAGTGCTATGCTAGGAAACCAAATCACTTCCATTTGATTTGTCCTATGAAGGTTCTGAAGATCACCCAGCAAGATAAGGTACCAGATACCGAGGTCCTTTTTTTTTTTTCTAAAGATTTTTTATTAATTCAAGTCTCATAACTGTTTCAAATTATACAAATAACTCTTAAAATCTCATGAAATATTCTTGCAGAAAACTTGGAATTTTTTATTTTAGTCATAAGAGAAAATCAGTGTGGCCATATAGGTTGGACTTTTTAGATAGTCTCTATCCCACACTCATTCATTTATTCTTTCATAATTTTTTTGTGCATTTAATACATGAAAAGCAAAATGTACACAAGTGGGATGGGAGTTTAAAAAGGTGAATAAGAACTGAGGTCCTTTTTTGAGCTAAATTGCCAGCATTCAAACTCTACTGCAGAAAGTGCAACTCCAATGGGCTGGCTATGTTGTTGGAATGCCAAATATACGTTTACCTAAAATATTGTTTTACAGAGAACTTATACAAGGTAGGCGCACACGTGGTAGTCAGAAGAAGCAATACAAGGATAGTCTCAAGGTCTCTCTGAAGAACTTTAGAATCACTTGTATGACATGGGAGATGCTGGCAAAGAACCGGACTGCACAGCATAGCATGCCCACATTTTTAAAGAAGGTTCTGTGTTACATAATCAAAGCAGACTTGCAGTTACTCAAAAGACATGAGATGTGCACATTTTAGAGACATCTCCACTCCAAATGTTCTTATGGACTACTTGTGCCTAACCTGTGGTAGAGTGTTCTGAGCTCATATTAGTCTGATCAGCTACAGTTGAACACACTGTACCTTGACTCCAATATAGTGATGTCATTTTGGGCCTCTTCAAGAATGAGACAACAACCAACCAACCATTTACCACCCAATCAAGATTCTGGTAGCTGTTATCCACTGATTTCCCTAATGCTCACCTTTTTTCCTCAATGAGTTGAATACCTGACTCACAGTCTTTCCTCCCCAACTTCTACCCCTATACTAGAGGACTTCCAAAACATACAATGATACTCTTTTATATACCTTTTTTTAAAAAATTTTTGATACTTTGTCTCATTTTTGTAATTTTATTTGACGAAATTATCTATAGTTTCAATGATTTGTTTTTTGACCAATCAATTCTTTATGATTAAATGACTTAGTCTCCATTTATGTTAGAATTGTTCCTTCAAATGTTTTTTACTTACTGTAATTTTTATTGTACTGTGGTCAGTAAAAGGTGTGCTTAATATTTCTGTTTCTGCATTTATTTATAAAGTTTTATGTATTAGTAGGGTCAATTTTTAAAGACATCTTACAGAGCTAAGAAATATATATATATATATATATATATATATATATATATATACATATTCCTTTTTACTCCCACTCACTGTCAGAGTTCAATGATTTTTAATTTTCTAAAATCCTCTCCAGATACTTAGTTTCTTTCTCATTCATCTTTTTGTTAATTTGGTTTAGGTCTGAAACAAGTACATTAAGGTATACAACTATTATAATTTCTCTGTTTATTTCTCCATGTAATTCAATTAACCTTTCTTTCAAGGCCTTAGATCCAAAGTCATTCAGTTTATATGTGAAGTATTAATAATATTTCATTATCTAGTTAGCTTTAAGCAAAATGTAGTTTTCCTGCTCATCTCTTTTAACCATCCTATTTTTAATATTGTCTAAAATCATGATTACTACTCTGCTTTTGAATTCTGAATCATAATAAATTTTGCCTTATGCCATCATGCCTATGTGAATCTTTCTATTTTAAATTGTTTTTCTTGTAAATAACATATTGTTGGATTCTACTTTCAAATCTATTTAGTTGCCTTCCTTCATTTATGGGTAAGTGGATCCCATTCATATTCACTATTACAATTGCTAATTTACTTTTATCAGTTCTCTTATAATTTTCCTTTTTTCCTCCCTTTTTTTCTTCCTCCTTTTTACAAAGAATGAAGGGAGTTATTCTGTGCCATGTCCAATGACTTACACTACAGGGTTAAAAATTCAATGAGGAATTCATGGTTCATAAAATGTAATAAAAATCAACTTTTTAAGAATAACAAATTAAAAGAAAACACTTTTCAAGGCTAAAAGGGATATGTAAGATGCAACTCCCCTTTTCCTCCACAATTAGCAGATAAAAAAACTCAGGAATGGGGATGGCTAGGTGGCGGAGTGAATAGAGCACTGGCCCTGGAGTCAGGAGGACCTGAGTTCAAATCCAGCCTCAGACAACTGACACACTTACTAGCCGTGTGACTTTGGGCAAGTCACTTAACCCTCAATTGCCCTCCAAAAAGCAAAAAAATAAATAAATAATAAAAAACTCAGGAAATCATTCCTCATAAGCAATAAGAACTCAACTGTGAACTCTGATACCTCCTTTATAAGCTAGGCCAAGGTGTATGGGGTGTTCAGGGAGGATTAGCAGCTCTGGCATAAAGATTTACCAAGCCCTTTTAAGATTTCTTCATCCACCTTTGGTATCTGGCAGTTAACTCTCACCTGTAGTTCCAAGAAGCTCTAGCATGAGCAGTGGCCATCCCCAGTAAAACCTTCTCAGAAGATGGGCTAAACCAAGTTGAAGGTAACTGACAAGCCTCAAACCCATCTGTGAGTTAGATGGGTCTCTACCCCTAAACAAGTGAAGACTTCCCCCTCAGCAGACTGGGTGGATGAGAATAATTTGTTCAATGGCCACAAAGCAAGTACTGTGGAATGCTTAGGGCTTGGTCAGACATCAAAGAGACCAATGTCATCCACTGCATCCCAGGCCATCATCACCCCAATTGCCCTGCCTTCTCCTCTCGTAAAAAGAAAAAGAAGAAGAAGAAGAAGAAGAAGAAGAAGAAGAAGAAGAAGAAGAGAGAGAGAGAGAGAGAGAGAGAGAGAGAGAGAGTGAAGCTGATGACTTTGTAAAATTCTGTCTCACTTAAATCCAATTCATGAGGAGTTAAGATATCACCCTCTGATGTCATTGGTCCTCTTCTAAAACAAAGGACAAACAACATAGACTAGGTCACTTAAACTTCAGGTGGCAAAGAAACCAAACAATTCCCTCAACCTTCTGGAAGTACTACATTACAAGAGTGCTGGGTAGACTGTCTAAGAAAAAGGTGATGGTGATATTGGAGTAGGGATAATAGAAAAGGCCAAAGTCTCTAGAGCGACTCCTCCTCAGCAACTACCCCTAGTGAAATACCTGATGTCCACATAAAACAAGCACAGGTCCTATCATAGGGGTGGAAAAAGAGAACTAATCTGGTCAGTGCCAGTAATATATAATGGAAGGGGTCTGTTCCTATTCTTTTGCCCTTCCTTTATTTTTTAGAAATGTCTTTATTGATGCCATTTAAAAAAAAAACATCATAATTTCTTCAGTTTCCATATTCTCTCCCTTCCAACAAACCATCTCATATAACAAATAATATTTTAAAGAAAAAAAAGCATTTAAAAATCAATATAATAGGGGCACAGCTAGGTGGCTCAGTGACTAGAGCACCAGCCCTGAATTCAGGAGGACCTGAATTCAAATCCAGCCTCAGATACTTAACACAAAAAACTAGCCATGTGAGTCACTTAACCCCAATTGCTCTACCTTCCCCGTCCCAAAGAGCAAAAAAAAAAAAATCGATATAATAGATCAATACCTTGAAAAAGTCTGAAAATGTATATAACGTATTACAGTTGTGGACTTCTCACTTCTGCAAGGGTGGAGAATAGGGGCATCTTATCTCTTCTTTCAAGGCACGCTTATTCTTTGTAATTTTGCAGTATTTAGTTTTGATTTTTTTTTCACGGTTGACCTTTCCATTTACATTGTTACAGTCATTGTACATCTATGTTGTTTTCTTAGCTCTGTTTACAGAGCTACTCTACATTCTGTATCAGTTCATATTTCCTGTGTTCCTCTTAGTCATCATTTCTCACTCATAGCACAGTAATATTCCATTATATTCATGTACCACAATTTATTTAATCATTCTCCGATCAATGAGAATCAACTTTGTTTACAAGTCTTTGCTATCACAAAAAAATCTGCTACAAATATTTTTAGCATCAGTGAGTATTTTCTTCTTATCAATGACATCCTTGGGGTATTAGCCTACTAGTGGAATTTCTGGATCAAAAGGTATGGACTTTTTAGTTGCCTTCTCTGCATAATTCAAAACACTTTTCAAAATGGTTGTACTGATTGACAGATCCACCAACAATGCCCTAGTGTATCTATCTTTCTGTAACCCCTCCAAAATTGGCTGTTCTATTTTTTGTCATTTTTGCCAATCTGCTGGGTGTGAGGTGAAGCCTTGAGATTGTTTTGATTTTCAATTATTTTATTGTCAGATATTTGGAGTATTATTTTATATATTTTTGTTTTAATATGTTTTAATTGATATTTACTGTTTCTTATATCATTATAGTATCTGATGTATAACTCCTCCTCTCCCTCCCAGGGAGCTATCCCATATGATAAATTATAATTTTCAGAGAGGAAAACAAAACTCAACACAACTGATCAATATATTGAAAAAAAGCCTGAAAACAGATGCAATGTCTAATGTGGTCTCCCCATCTCCATGAAGGCAAAGGTTGGGAATGTCTTTTCATATCTCTTCATATGGTCCCACTTGATTTTTATAATTTTGTTACATTTACTTTGGGATTTTTTTGGTGTGACCATTCATTCCATTTATGTTGTTATAGTATCTATTGTTTTCTTGACCCTGCTTACTTTGCTCTGAATCAGTTCATATGGATTTTTCCATGCTTCTCTGTATTTATCACATACATCATTTCTTACAGCACAGTAGTATTCCCTTCTTTTCATTTAAAACAATTTATTTAGTCATTCCCCAATTAGTGGGCATCTACTTTGTTTCCAACTCTTAGCTATCACGAAAACTGCTGCATACTTTGGCATATATGGGGACTTTTTTTCTTGTTGATGCCTTCCTTGAGGTATAAGCCCAGTAATGTAGTCTTTGGTTCAAAGCTTATGGACATTCTAATAATTTTATTTGCATAATTTCTAATTGCTTTCCAAAATAGTTGTACCATTTCAAAGCTCCACCAACAATGTATTAAGGTACCACAAACCCTCCAACAATGATTGTGACCATTTTTTGGTCATTTTTGTCAACTTGTAGGGTGTGAAGTGAAACTTCAGGACTTATTTAATATACATTTCTCTTATTATTAGTGATCTGGAGTATTTTTCAAGTGGTTGTGAATACTTTGTAGTTCTTTTGAGAACTGTTCATATCTTTTGACCATTTATCTATTGGGGAATGGTTATTAGTTTCACATATATTTATTAATTGTTTATATATCTTGAATTCCAAACTCCTATCAGAGAAATTTGATACAATGTATATGGTTCTTAGTAGTTTATAATAATTTTTTTGAGAAGCTTGTTTATATCCTTTGACCACTTTATCTATTGGTCAGTTGTATGTGTGTATATGTATACATACATACACACATACACATGTTAATTATATGCGTATGTGTATATAGACACGTATGTACATATATACATGATGTCAAGCTCTTGTCAGAAAATTATTGATATTAAGATTTTTTTCCCTTTTGACCCAACAACTTTCCTACCTTATCCTAGGTGCATTAATTTTGAAGTTTTCAGTTTCATATAATCAAAATTCTTATTTTATATTTTGTAATAGACTGTACCCCTATTTGGTTAAAAATATATCTACTTATAGCCATGAAAGGTATATAATCTGTTTCTCTTGTGATTATTTTCTACTGGTATCTTTAATATTAAGGTCATGTATCCCTTTAGAATGGATTATGGAATGTGATATGAGGTGTTGGTCCAAGGCTAATTTCTGCCAGACTGCATCCTAGTTTTATAAGCAGTTTTTATTAAAAAGGAAATCCTTCCCAAAGTCATTTGTGCATTCTAGGTTATTGAAAACTGGGTTACTCGGCTCCACTGTTTCTGATTTTCTCTTGTTTAGCTCATTTTCCATTGATTTACCTATTTTTTCAACCATCAAAGTTTTTGATAATTTTTGTTTTATATTATAATTTGAGGTCCAGAAATGCTACTCATTCTTTATCCCTACCTTTTTTCATCATTTCCCACAATATTCTAGATTTTTTATTTTTTCACATGAATTTTATTATTATTTTACAAGTTCTGTAAGGCATTTCCTTGAAAATTTGATTGGTTTAACATCAAAATTGTAAATTAGTTTTGTTAATATTATCATTTTTATTATACTGGCCTGGTGCAGCCTGAATATTCCTCCAGCTATTTTAAGTTGTTCTTTATGTCTTTAAGAAGCACCCTGCAATTGAATCTAAATAAACATTTTGTATGGTATGACAGATATATCCCCAGATACTTTATGTATTTTATAGTTATTTGGAATGAGATTTCCCTTTCTATTATTGCCTCTTGGGTTTTGTTATCATATTAAAATGCCGTAGGGGTGGCTAGGTGGAGCAGTGAATAGAACACCAGCCCTGAAGTCAGGAGGACCTGAGTTCAAATCTGATTTCAGACACTTAACACTTACTGGCCCTGTGACCTTGGGCAAGTCACTTAACCCCAAATGCCCTGCCTTCCCCCCTCCAAAGAAAAATGCTGTGGATTTTTAAGGATTCATTTTGTAGCTGTACACTTTGCTAAAGCTATTGTATCTCTGCGAGATCCCTAGGATTTTCTATCTAAACCATCATATGATTAGTAAATAGGAATCTCTTTTCCTTACCTATTTGTACTTCTTTAATTTCTTTCTCTTGTCTTATTGCTATCGTTTGCATTTCCAGAACTATATCAAATAATAGTGGGGAGAGTGGACATTTTTGCTTTACTCCTACACATACTAAGAGAGCTTTTAGTGTATCTCCATTGCATAGGATCCTTTCTTTTGGTTTTAGACAGATATTTTTATATTTTAAAAACAAGATCCTTCTATGTCTATACTTTGCAAGAGTTTTTGCTGTTGTTTTAGCATAAATTGGTATCAGAGGCTTTTTCTGCATCTATTGAGAAAATCATGTGATTTGGGGTGTTTTGGCTTTACACATGATGAATTATGTTTATTGTTTTCCTACTGCCTAATTAGGAATTTCCTAATTCCTAATCTCTACATCTATGGAATAAATCCAAAGTGGACATTTTTATTATTATTATTTTCAAATCACTGTAGTCTGTTAGGATTTTGTTAAATTTTTAAGATCTATATTCATTGATGATATCACTCTATAATCCTCTGGTTTTTTTTTCTTTGTTTAGGTATTTATTTCATAAAAGGAATCTAGCTTTCTTTCTCAATTTTTGAAAAAATATACATAATGTTGCTGCTGTTTTTAAAAAATTTGTTAGAATTCTCTTGTACATCCATCAGATGATGGAAAGAAATTTCTTTTCTTAGCATTTCCTTTGGAGCAAGTTTCATTTCTTTTTCTGATTGAATTATTTAAGATGATATTTTAATTTTATTTTCTGCCTTCTATTTAACAATTATATTGGCTAAAAGTTCATCAATTTTATTAGTCTTCAAAAAAGTTGAAATACACACATAGTTTGATCATTTAAAAAATTTTTTTGTTTCTACTTTGTCTATTTTCCTCTAATTTTCAATATCTCCTCTTTTTGTCTTTATTTTAGGTTTATTAGCTTTCTAATTTTAAAAAATGCATATCTAGTTCATTAATCCACTCTTGCCTGCCCCCCCCTTTTTTTTCTAATCTCAGGCTTAAAATTTCTTTCTTTAAAAAAAAAAATTTCTCACTCTCCGTACTTCCCCCCTCAGGACTGGGACAACCTCATGGTCAACCATTTCATTGTTGAGTTCCAGAGAAAACATAAGAAGGACATGAGTGAGAACAAAAGTGCTGTCTGCCTACCATGTACCACTTCTGAATGTACCAAAAGTACCCTCTCGTTCAGTACCCAGGCCAGTATTGAGATTGATTCCTCTATGAAATTACTGGCTTGGGGGGGTAGGGGGGGCCAGGGGGAGGTCGAAGGGCTCATAAAGCGCCTGAGGCGAGGCCCCCGGAGCAGAAGGCACGCTCCTGGAAGCCAGTTTGGAGCTCCCCGGCCCGTGCATCTCGCCTTCTCGAACGTGCAGCAGCGGATGGGGCGGGTCCTCCTTTGGCTCCGTTGGCCGCAGAGGCGGCGGCTCATCTGCAGGCGGTCCGGCCCATCGTCTTGCTGTCCGTTATTATCGGGCGATCACCGTCTTCTCCCCCGACGACCATCTCTTTCAAGTGGAGTACGCCCAAGAGGCACTGATATAGTTGTGTTGGGAGTAGAAAAAAAGTCGGTTGCCAAACTTCAAGATGAAAGAACCGTAAGGAAGATCTGTGCCCTCAGTGACCATGTCTGCTTGGCTTTTGCAGGCCTAACCGCTGATGCTAGAATAGTAATTAATCGAGCCCGTGTGGAGTGCCAAAGCCATAACTGACCGTGGAGGATCCAGTCACGGTGGAATACATATAACACGTTTCATAGCAACATTGAAGCAGAGATACAGACACAGATCTTCTGGCATTTCTGCCTTAATTGTTGGTTTTGATGCTGATCGTATCCCAAGGTTATATCAGACCGACCCATCTGGTACTTACCATGCTTGGAAGGCAAATGCAATAGGCTGCAATGCTACGAGCGTTTGTGAATTTCTCGAAAAAAATGACACAGAAGGCATTATAGCAACTGACAGTGAAGCTATCAAATTAGCAATAAGAGCACTGCTAGAAGTTGTACAGTCTGGTGGAAAAAACATTGAGCTTGCTATATCATAAGAAGAAACCAGCCATTGAAGACGTTTAGTGCCAAAGAAATGGAATCTCAAGTTGTGGATATAGACAAGGAAAAGGAAGAAACAGAGAAGGGAAAGTCAAAGAAAATAGTCTAATGCTGTGTTCTTGTACCACTTGAAAAACTGATACTATTCAGCAGTTTATGACAGTTTTATAGAAAGTAAATTACATACTCTGCATGGTTGAGTATACAATTTTTTGGCTGAGCTTTTGGGATACAATGTGTAGCTTTTTTCAATCTGCTACACAGAATTTTCAGAATGATAATCCCAATAATAGTTGAAAGCAGTGGGATTTTAATCTAGACTTGTGGTTATATTCCACTCAGATTCTGAGGCCTTTGCCAGATGGGATTTTCTTTAAGTATATGTTTGATATAGCAATTTGAATTTATGGGCACACAAAAAAGTTGTTTGAAATTAAATATTCAATAAAGTACAAACATTTACTATCAAAAAAAAAAAAAAGAAATTGCTGGCTTCTACACCTCTATCACCCCTACCCACTTTGAAGATCTGAATACTAACCTCTTCCATGGAACATTGGACCCTATGGAAAAGGTCCTAAGGGATGTCAAACTAGATAAATTACAGATTCATGACATGGTCTTGGTGGGTGGTTCCACTCAAATCCCCCCAACTGAGAATCTTCTGCAAGATTTTTTCAGGGGCAAGAAACTCAACAAGAGTACCAATCCTGATGCAGGTGCTGCCTATAGTGCCACATCCCAGGCTGCCATCTTGTCTGTAGACAAATCTGAGAATGTTCAGGACATGCTGTTTTTAGATGTCAGTCCTCTTTCCCTTGGCATTGAAACTGCTAGTATAATTATGACAGTTTTGAACAAATGCAATACCACCATCCCTACCACGCTGACACAGACCTTTACCACCCATCCAGATAATGTTTCTGATGGACTTATTCCAGTTTATGAAGTAAGAGGGCAACGACAAAGGATAATAACCTATTTGACAAGTTTGATCTCCCAGGAGTCCCCTCTAACCCCAGAGGTGTTCCTGAGATTGATGCAAATGACATCTTCAATATTTGTGATGTAGAGAAGAGCACAGGTAAGAAGAATAAGATTACTATGACTGATGAGAAAGATCATCTGGGCAAAGAAGACATTGAGTGTATGGACCAGGAAGCTGAGAAATACAAGGCTAATGAAAACTGAAGAGATGAGGTGTTTTCCAAGAACTCTCTTGTATCTTAGCTTTCAACATGAAAGTTACAGTAGAGAATGCAAAACTCCAAGGCAAAATAGGTGGTGAAGACAAACAGAAGACTCTTAACAGATTTAACAAAATAATCAGATGACTGGACAAGTCAACTGCGAGAAGGAAGAATTTGAGCATGAGCAGAAAGAATGTGGGGGGCGGGCAGCTAAATGGTGCAGTGGATAGAATGCTGGGGCTGGAGTCCGGAAGGTCATCTTCCTGAGTTTAAATCCAACCTCAGCCACTTACCAGTTGTGTGACCCTGGGCAAGTCACTTCACTTTGTTTGCCTCAGTTTCCTCATCTGTAAAATGAGCTGGAGAAGAAAATGACAAACCACTACAGTATCTTTGCCAAGAAAACCCCATAAGGGGTCATGAAGAGTCAGACATGACTGAAACAACTGGAAAAGAAAGAATTGGAGGTCTGCAAACTCATCATTACTAAGCTATATCAGAGTGCAGAGGGCATGCCAGGAAGCATGCCTTGTGTGTCTAATGGCGTGGAGCAGCCCCATCCAAAGGTGCTTCTTCTGGAGCCACCACTGAAGAGGTCAACTAGAAACACCAAAAGAGAGAACATTCCACTCAGTTTTTCAAAACGTGAAGGGCTCAAATTTGTAGCCAAGGCAGTGACACCTAAATATGTGCAGAGAGAAGTGAACAACATTGAACTTTATCAGTAGTTATAAAGAAGAGGAAATGCAATTCTTGTCCCAGGGAATTTAATCTATTTAAAATTGTTGTTGTTGTTCCCAACTCTTTGTGACATGTGGGGTTTCCTTGGCAAAGATACTAGAGTGGTTTGCCATTTCCTTCCCCAGCTCATGTTATAGATGAGAAAACTGAGGCCAACTGGGTTAAATTATTTGCCCAGGGTCACACAGCTTAATAAGTGTCTGAGGATGGATTTGAATTCAAGAAAAGACTTCCTGACTCCAGGCCTTGCACTTTATCTACCTCTTCTGATCAACTCTCAAAAGATGAGATACACTTGTTTTTTACTATTTCCTTCAGGCTTCTAATCTCCCTTATATATTTCTTGCTTTTATTTTCTAATGGCAATCTGCCTTTTGGGTAGGTAAACATAATTTACCTTTTAAGAAAAAGTAGTCATATTACAGCAGCATTCATGAGGATAAAGTGGAAAGCTATCTCCTTGCCATGTTCAACTACAGTTTTCTTGATGTTCTCTGTTAAAAATAATATAACACCAAACTAGCCCAAGATCTCTCAGACTAGACACTCAGAACAGAGATGGAGGGAATAATTTTTGGTTTTGGTAGGATAATATTAGGTGCAAGAAGCAAAAGGACTGGAGTTGAAAGAGAATTTGCTAAAGGAGGAAAAGGAGCTATGAAGAAGATATGGAAACAGTTAGGTGTCACAGTGGATACAGCACTGGCCCTTGAGTCAGAAGGCCCTGAGAGGAGGAGAAGGAGGAGGAGAAAGAGAAGAAGAAGGGAAAGGGAAAGGGGAAGAGGAAGGGAAAGGAGAAGGAGAAGGACAAAGGGATGGGGAAGGAGAAGGAGAAGAAGAGAAGAAAAAGAAGAAAAGAGAAGAAAAGAAGAAAAAGAGAAGAAAAGAGGAGGAGGAAAGGAGGAGAAGAGGAAAAGAAGAAAAGAAGAAGAGAAAGAGGAGGAAGAAGAGGAAGAAGAGGAAGAGGAAGAGGAAGAAGAAGAAGAAGAAGAAGAAGAAGAAGAAGAAGAAGAAGAAGAAGAAGAAGAAGAAGAAGAAGAAAATGAGAAGCATTTTGGAATTGGGAAGAAGGGTAGAGATTGATTGGGGGGGAAGGAAATTGGGATGAACCTGACTAGAAGCTTAAGGAGAAGAAAAAAAAGACTCAAATAAGAAGAAATTAGAGAAAAACAACTAGCAGAAGAACTCAAGGAGAAGGAAATAGGAGAGGAAGTTGATAAAACAAAGTAGAGAAGCTGAAATACATTGGAAAGAGAAGGTAAGAAATTATCAAAACAAGGGGGAAATGTGTTTGGCTAGCAAGGCACTAATGAAGTAAGAAGGTGCTAACAAGGTTAAGACAGTAACAACTCCACAGTTGAAAACCTTCAGAAGCAGGTTGACATGGCAGTTCTCCAGGGCCTTTGGAATAATGGGACCTTATGTTTCCAGTTGAAAGGAGTCTTTAGAGGTCATTTAGTCTGACCCTCTTATTTTACAAATGAGAAAACTGAGACCCAGAGAGTATAAGTGATTTATCCAAGGCCACATAGGTAGTAAGTGACTTTAGCAAAAATTTAGGAAAATTTTTGCAAGGACCTGCAAAATATTTCTATTTCTGTCACCGCCAAATGATTGATGTCAATGCTCAAAGAACAAGTTGGAGTCATTCTAAGAAAAGGCAAAGGAGCTCCAGGAATAGCTAGCTCTTCACTCTCTGGGTTATCAGTAGGAAATGAAGTATTGGGGGTTTTGGTTTTGTTTTGTATTTTAAACAAAGAGAAAGATCTGAGGCAGCAGAGGGGAAACCTAGCCTAGGTCAGGAGCCTGGAGGGCAGAAAAAACCATAGCACAGATGAGGAAAGAGAAAAAAAGGGCCACTGAACACTAAGAGCTAGGCAACAGACATTAGATTCTTCCTGAAGAGGAGTAAGTGGGTTTGTTGTTGTTGTTTGTCCTTTGTTCTCAACTTCCCAGAGGGGGTAAGGTCTTGACTTGCAAGTGAATTGGATTTAAGTGAGGCAGGGCTGCAAAAAGTCATCAGACTGATGGAGCAAGACTTAACTATTTGTGCTCCAAGAAAGGAGATATGTATCCACAGGTACATTTGGAAGACTATACAATATGGGTTGGAGGAAGAAAAGATATTCTGTAATGGCTGGGTGGGGAACCTGTAGCCGGCCACAGGTGGTCTACTAGGTTCTCAAGTGCCATTCTTTGACTGAATCCAAACTTCATAGAACAAATTCTTTAATTAAGGGGATTTGTTTTGTGAAGTTTGAATTCTGTCAAAGGGCCATACTTGAGGACCTTGAGGCCACAGGTTCCCCACCACTGTGAGGGATAGTGAGGCAGTGATTTCTCCCTTAAATATTAATAATAGAGAGGTTGGCTGTATTTTGGGGATATGAATCCAGGACAGGCAATTTCCAAAGACTTACAAAAACCACAGGATTGTCATGCACTTCTGGTCATTAACAGTAGGAATACATGATATTGTCGAAAGGAATTTAGAAAGCATTGGCAATGAATACAAAATCTTACGGAAAAATTAAAGGCCTTTGTGACAGAAGTGATGTTTTCATTACTATTGCCAATCCAAAAGACAAAAATAGATTTGAGAAATGGACAGCTAGTTAAGAAAACAGTGTCCTCATATATAACCTATATCAAAGTGTTTCCCATCTTAGGGATAGGGGGAGGGAAGTGACACAGGGGTCAGGCAGTTCAGCAAGTCCAGGAACCCCAATAACTAGAGTCCCTGGAAAGCAGTCTGGAATTAATTCATGGACTCAAGCATTCAAGTCCAGGATACAAAGATTTATTGTTAAGCTTTACAGCAGGAAAAAGTTCTTAGGGAACCTGCAACCTTAAAGGGGTACAATTAAAGTTTATATAGGATATTCTAAAGGTTAACCCATGCCAATTATGCTAACTAGGTGAGTCAGGACAGAATTAGGGAGGAGTTAAGGAGTGGTCAGTTCTTAAAAGAACATGCACTTTTAATATCTACCATGTAGGTGTACTGCCCAGAATTCATTGGGAAATAGCCCAAAGGGAGGGCTGCATGGAGGTGTGGTTTTAGGTTTGAAACATCCCTAAGTCAGCTAGTTGTCATGGCTGACCAAGCTGTCACCCATCAATGTCATGTTTGACAAGATGGATGTTGGGAATATACATATATCCCAAGCCTAAGGCATATATAATGAGACATTCAGGATGTATATGATAAACTAGGGAGTTGCTCAGAGATAATCTAGTGAAGGATTCATAGGTGCAGCTTGTTATTGTACCAGGGGGAGATAAACATTTGGCTGGGGCTTGATCATCAATGGTTGCTAGGCAGAGTACTGGCACAGGGAGAAGCCAGCAGAGATAATACTCAGAGGCTAGGGAGAGATGTGATTTTACAAACTAGGGTTCAAGCACAGGCATCCAAGCACCCCATCAGGAGGAAGAAAATTTGGAACCCAAAATTTTATTAAAAATCAATGTCAAAAATTGTCTTTATATGTAACCGGAAAAAAAATACTAACAAAAAAAGAAAATGGTATCTTAGAATCAAATTTAGATTTCTGGACATAGCTCACAATACACAAATGAAGCACTTTTAAACATGATGGCGTGTATCTAACAAGGGCAAGTAAGAATATACAAAGCTTAAAACTGCACTAAGACTTTGTGAACACTCAATATTTGCCTTGAGTCTTGCAAATCTAATCAAACAGACTTTAAATCAAAGCATGGAACCTGCCTTTGTTGTGCCCATCATACTGTTATGGAAAATAGCAAGCAAAAAAGAAAAAGAAAAAAAAGAAAATAGCAAGCAATTGTTTATGGTAAGACAGATTATTCAACATGCCAAAGGTTCTTGTGGCCTTGCCCTGACCTTGGATGGACTTCTGGGAAGAGGAAGGTCTCAGGTAATTGTAGAAGAATCACCTTTAGGATGAAGGGTCAAAAAGCGTCATCTGAGCAGAACTATGGACAGGAACAGAGGGTGCAGGCAACTGGATCAGGAGCCCAGGACAAATTGGGACCTTCCTTGCTGACCAGGCTTGAACCAGGAAGACAAGATGGTCATGACCCTTTTACTTTTCCATCTTTCCATCTAGGGAAAAGCTAGGATATTTGGAGTTTTTTCCCCCTCTACTTGCTGGTCAGTACATTTACTTCCTTTTCCCCCCCTTATGTGTTCCTGGCTGCTGCAGCCAGCACTGGGAGTTTTTGTTTGCCTATTTAATTTTACATTCCTGATATTCAACTGATGGATATTTTTAAAATTGATGGCCATCAAACCTAAGCTGTGTGCACTGGTAGCTGACTCACAGACAGGGATAGAGAGAAAGGATTCTGTTCTTTTCAAAGGGAAAGACTATTTTCCCCTCTGCACAGGTTGGGGGGTGGGGGTGGGGGTGGAGCTAAAGATAGAGAGAATGTGTTGTTCTTGCTATTTTTAGAGCTCTAAAAACTGCATGGGTCTAAATTCTAAACCCTTGACTCAATTTCCTTTTTCATTTGTATATATTTGAGTTAGGGGAAAACAAACCAAATCACAAACCAAGAAGTTAAGCTATAAGGGGAAAGCAACCATCATGGTTACTTAGGAGACCAACCTAACCCAAAAAGGGAGGAAATAATGACTTTGCATTGAGCTGGAGATCCATGCAGGTGCCTGAAAGCATTAGGCAGGCTGTCAATGCCTAGAGTGGCATTGCTTGAAGGTTTCTGGTCTCACTCATGCAGTCTTTCTGGTGGTTAGAAACAGGAGGGAAAAACAAAGAGAAAAGTGCCCCCATTCACATTCCAAGTTAGAAAGCAGAGTACCAAAATATAGGAAGACATCCAAGATGGCTGCTAGCACAGGTTCTCAAATCTGCTTTACTAGGAAAGGTAAGAGGTCAACAATCTTTTTAAAATTATATTCACTAGTTCAGAGGAAAAGTCAGCACCCTGACCTCAGAGAAAACATAAGCAGAGAAATAAAGACCAAGAGACAGGACTCTGTCTGAATCAACTATACACTTTACATACATCCCTAGATCAAGAGAGCCTTTACCTCTGAGCAATTGGAGAGTTCTGAACACAAAGCCACTCAGAATCTCAAACAGGGAATCACAAGATCCTTCTCATAAGTGAACCTCCAAAGCAAAATACCAACTCAGAGTACATAAACACTTCTCAGAGCCAGAAGGCATCACAACCCTTGTGACTCAGTAACTAATTAGGTTAGTACCAAAAGGTGTGAAAGCCTTCCTACAAGAAAGCCTCCCTGAGCAAGCTTCTCTTTAAGTTCCTCCCCCAATGGGCTCTATGTGATTCAGGATGTATCACAGCTGGGCACATAGGTCTACTAATGGGCGAGGAAGAGTTTATATCTCATTAACATTACAAATGTCAAATGTCTAAAACATCTACAAATTACAAATTACTGAAATAAGGATCCCAAAACAAAGAAGCAAATTAGATATCATAGGGATCATTGAGGCTTGTTGGAATAGGACCTTGACTTCAATATGGTGGTAGTAGCATAAGCATTCCATGAGATTCAATCTACCTCAACTCAACATTTATTGTATATTAAGATCTTTATCAACTTCCCCTTTCCCGACCCTGTCCCATTTCAATAAGGTATACCCTTCCAAAGCCACACTGAAGTTGAGTCCAACAAGCCTCAATGATACCTATGTCAAATTTACTTCTTTGCTTCACAGCAACTAGGTGGCATAGTGCATAGAGTACCAGGCCTAGGGTCAGGAAGAACTGAAACTCTAATCCAGCCTCAGACACTTATTAGCTGTGTGTGACCCTGGGCAAGTCACTTAGCTTTGCCTCAGTTTCCTCATCTGTAAAATGAGCTGGAGAAGGAAATGGCAAATCACACCAATATCTATGTCAAGAAAACTCCAAATGGGGTCACAAAGAGTTGGGCACAATTGAACAAAAACAAGATCTACCCAAGTGAGATCAATGGGGGAAGATTGGAAGATTACTGTCATCCACAGTCTTTCTACAACTCCTCCAACATTGCCCATTTCTATCTTTTGTCATCTTTTAGAAGGCAGGATAATGTAAAGACAGTATCAAAATCCATTCAAGATCCTGGGCTGTGGAAAGACCCGACGCCACCAGTGGCACCCTCCCTTTCTTGCCTTGGCTCCCCTCCACAACACAGAACAGTCCCAAAACCCACTGGGGTTCCATTCTGAGACATTCCATTAGCCCTGTAGCTAACTCTTTAATGATCCATCTCCCCCAATTAGCATCTGAGCTCCTTGAGAGGGACTGCATCACTTTTCCTATTGGTATCCCCAAAACATGGCCCATAGGAAGTACTTAATAAATGCTTTTTTTCATTTTCCTCCCACTCTTCAAAGGCTAGGTCAGGGCCTTTTGCCTTCACTAGTTAGTGCAATCCTGTGCTTTCTCCCTTCTCTGAAATCCTCACTTAACACTTGGAGACCTTCAAATAGGGCTGGATAACCACTGGCTTGAAATGCTGTAGACAGGAGAGGTGGGCTTGAAAGACTTTCAGCTGAGAGAAGAGCCTTCTCGATAGCATGTTAGAAATGATCTATCCTTTCTTTAAATTGGCCTTAAGCAATGTGTTGTGGAAAGAACAATGGCCTTCCAAGTCAAGA
Source organism: Pseudochirops corinnae (assembly GCA_028646515.1). NCBI lineage: Eukaryota > Metazoa > Chordata > Mammalia > Diprotodontia > Pseudocheiridae > Pseudochirops > Pseudochirops corinnae. The sequence continues at coordinate 186,487,510 of CM053585.1, read as the reverse complement.
GACCTGGTATTAAATCTAGCTTTACTCACTGTGTAACCACAGGCAAGTCATTTAACCTCTTGGGGCCTTAATTTTGTTACCTGTAGCAATCAGAACAATATTGGTACACTACCTCAAAGATGGTTGCTGTAAAGAAACTGCTTCATAAATGTCAAGTGCAATTGAAATGTTACAACACTATTTGTTTTATGCTCAAGGTTTAGCCTGAACTATAATTATTACATAGTAACTACATATTTATGCATATGTATGGAAACTCTCCCCTCTCAGATTATAATCTCCCTGAGGGCAAGAACAAGGATTTTTATATCTCTTCCAGAATTAAGCACTTAGTGGTTACTGGTGTGAATTCTACAAGTTCTTAACTGCTTACTGAATTTGCTTTTCCCAATACATAGTAAACTCCTTCAACTGTCTCCAGGAACCTTGTATCTATAAAACGAAGACAAAAATACTTGCACTACTTACCTCATCATGTGCTTAGAAGCACATGATATTATCATATGTAGATGTTAGCTATTCTTATTAGCTCATAAATACTGGTCAAGTTAATTATGGCTACTTTGGAATATAATCCCATCGGACAGCATTCCTCCCAATTCCCTTTGGCCTATTTCTGATCATCCTGGGACTAAGAGAAGTTTCAACCACTTGACAGTCTCATTCTGACTGAAGATGAGCAACAGCAAAATTCAATGCACCAAGTGTTATTAAAATATGATTTCCAATTAGGTTGTTGAGGGAAGGTGAGAATCCCAGCAAGTTTGTGATAAGTACTGTAGAACAGAGTCAAAGCTGGGCAGAGCCTTAGAATTCGTCTAATCCTATCATCTCATTTCATAGATGGGAAATCCAAGGGCCAGAGAGACCAATGACTTTATCCAAAGTCACAGTCCTGTCTTGGACAGAATGTAGTGCTCCTCCTATTGCACAATATTGTCTTATTAGGATTCTAGCAAGACTTCCTCCAGCTTTCTACCATAAAGTCTAGCTCACTGACAAATTAAAAAAAAAATTCAAACCAAATGACAAGGATTTTCAGATTTACATTTATACAATATACGAAAGGCTTCAAGAAACAGGCCTGGCCCTTAATTTACTATAAACTCCCTGCCGTGACAAAGTGAAGTCTGAGCACAAGAGGACCAGGTCAGTAACTTCTAGATATTACAGAGCCAGGTTAATAACTCAATATATCCTGCTTTAGATTTAATGAGAGAGACATTGTTTTTGGAGGGCATGGGTAATCAGGTTTAGGTCACTTGCCCAAGGTCATACAACTAGGAAGCATCTGAGGCAAGATTTGACTCCCATGCCAGTGCTCTTTTCACCATAGCTGCCTCAAGAACACTGGACTTGGGAGTCACAAGACCTGGGTGCAAGTAGGGGCTTACCACTTATTAGCAGTGTGATTTGGGGAAAGTTATTTCCTTGGAGTCTCCATTCCCAGTCTACAAAGTGGGGAAAAGATTACTCGCATAAGATGAAGTATTTACAAAGCACTTAGCACAGTGCATGGCATGCAGTAGGCACCTGATAAAAGCTTATTCCCTCCTCTTCCCCACAAATATACATTATAGGTTTTGCTATATGGAAGGTGTAAGCTGTTATTTCTTCAAAAGAAAGCTCTGCAGTTTCAGCACGGTACTTGAAATTCTGAAGTTTTCCACTGTTGATAAGTCATTCCATGAATTAGTAGATGGACAGGAGGAAGACCTACCTCCTGGTGATAAGCTTCTCTGAACTTTACTAGGATGGTCCACAGACAAGAAAGTTGCCAGTCATGTTCCAAGCTTTTCTGCTGGGACCAACCAAAGCTCATGCCTTATTGACATGACTTCTGAAAACTTGAAGTCACCTACACCCCTGAGGCATCAGAGGTGGATTTTAGTGGATTGTTAAGTAAACAGCTTTAAGTGGTTAGGCAGAAAATTGCATTAAGATTGGGGGTGGGGGGGGAATAAGTGATAGTCAAGAAAGGCCCAGCCTCCCAGATTTCTTCCCCCAGAACTCTCATACATTAAGACAAAATAGCATGTTGAAAATTTAATAAATTATTAAATTTATTTATAGTGTGACTTTTAAAAGTCAGAACAAGATAAAGTTTTCATTTTCTGAAAGGTCTTCTTACAAGAAATATACGAAGTGCACTTAAGATTAATATAAGAAAACTGGAATCAAGTTGATCCCTCTGCCCATTGAGTCTAATACACTCTAGTCAAAACTTTCAAATCCCAAAGTTTAGACACATTTTTTCTCCCTTTCTAACCTCCAGAGAGTTATAGCTGGCTGCAGCGCCAAAGTGAAATTTCTCTAGAACTTATATTATAGTAACATCCTTAACTCTGGGATCCAACTATGGCAAAGAAAGCCTAAAAAGATAAAACTAAACCACTACTAGCAGTTGGAGTTATATAGGCTTTCAGGGATCAACTGGCATTTACAGATGCTACTTAAGCCCATCAGAAAAGGTAGGATAGCAGCATACAGGCCCAAAGCATGTCTGGTTATCTGGAATATCAGTCACTGACTAGATTAAATCCAGCAGGCAGACATGAAGTCTAAAGAACCAGATCAAAACCAGATCTGGTTCCACCCTCCTTTTGCTCATTAGGAGGCAAGCAGAGCGCAGCTCTTACAGAAGAGGCTCAAAGCACTTTGGCCTTGTGCTTATTAATATTAGCAAGTATGCTGAACTTCAAGTTCCCTGAACAGTTTCCAAAGCAGGTTTCCTGGAATAAAAAAGAAATACAAATCTCGAAATACAGATGATTAATAAAACAACATTTCTATTCTGTGCAAAGAACTTCTATTTACAATGTTTTGAATATTAGGGTTTGTTTTTCTTTTCTCCTGAGGATAACACTTTGCTTCTATGTTACCTCCAGATAATAGAGTCTGTCTGAGGGTATTCTATTCTGATTTCTTACATTTTACACTGAATTAAAGATGACATTTTATACATAGATTTCTCTATTGAAACTGATTTTACAAAGAAATCATTCAAGAAATAAAACAAAAATTTTTCAGTTTATATAATTTACTTTTAGAAAAAAACCCCAAGCACTCTGTCATAAATCGTACCTTAAAAATCTCTTTCCACCTCAGCTTCCTCTAATATTCTGAAATTTTTAACACGTGACTACATGGGCCATTAGGCCAAGACTGTAAGGAGACCCACAAAGAAGGAGGGTTAATATCAGGCAAGAACACCTGCAAATACAACAGTAGTCTGGGGGAAAAATGTCCTGCCTATTCTATATAGATATAGAATTTTACTCTTCAATTTTAGAAACATTTACTTTTACAGATAAAAGGCGGCACATTTTATCCAATGCCCTAGGAGGCACTAAACTTAAAGACTATGAATTAGTTGGAATTCTAGAAGTGGGCTAGAGTTGAATGGAAAGGTAATCAAAAGTTATCATTTGTAACACTATAAATCTTAAACATCCTTAAAAGGACTTTCAAAAACCCTTACAAAAAAATTAATCCTATCCTTAGTCAGATAGGGCCAAGGACTAGGTCATCCTAGCTCAGATATCTGATCAAACACTCAATGCTTTTATCATATCTCCACGGATAAGAAAATAAATAACATTTCTACTATCTCAATTCTGCTAAAATGTCTCAGAACATGACTCTAGCTTATAGGAAGTAACCAGTAAATTTTGGAAGGGATGAAAACAAAAGCAGGAGAGGTGAAGGGAAAAAAATACACCAGTTATCACTGCAGAAAAGAGATGCAGAAATCAGAAGTGCAATATAACAAAAACTGCCAAAAAGAAGGGAGCAAGGTGGGATTGAAGAGTTTCAAGGATCTCCCCCCCCAAAAAAAACAGGGCTCTGACCATGATCCTTGCTTATAATCATGCCCATTAAAAAAGATGCTCCTTCTACTTCTTTTATGTAAACCTTAGAACTCTTGAAACCTAAGTTTTGAGTTCATTTATCTATCAAGGAACGTAGCAAAGCTTGGTTCATCATGTCGTCTTCATCCACATCATAATCCTGAGGACAGAAACAGAGTATCACGCAACATAAAGTCTCAGCAACAAGAAAGTGATAATCATCTAGTAGTAAAGGGGGATGGGAGAATGAGCATGATTGTACTTAGTTAAGACTAAAACTATACAAATTTCCCTTATAAAAGGGCAAATGAAATTTAAGAGCTGTATTAACCAATCAACAAGCATTTATTAACTGCCTAACATATGCTAAACACTGGGGACGCAAAGACAAAAACGAAATACCTCTTACCCTCAAGGAACTTTTATCCTCCAGAATAAAACAACATATACAAAGTATATACCAAATTAAGGTGGGAGGAGGGTGAGGGGTGGAGGTTGGAGAAACAAGGCACTAACAGCACGGCTTGTATAGAATTAGTAACATTAGCATGGCTCATTCTACTTTAAGGCAAGAGAGGAATCCACCTGGAATTTTTTATTAATTACTGAAATAAAAATAATTCACAGTTCTATAGTACTTTACCATTCACACAAAGTGTTTTTCCTCAGAGCAATGCTATGAAGGAAGTGGCAAAAATACAATTACCTCCATTTTACAGATGAGGAAACTGAGAATTAGAAAGGCAAAATACCTGAAGTCACTCATCCAGTAAGGGGAAAAGCTAGGGCTCAAATCAAAGTTTCTTGACTCCTATTTCAATGCTTTTTTCACTGCACTGTCTCTCCTGCACTTAGCTCATTATCACAACCTGAATTATTACCATGTAATGTTGACACAACTTAAGGTAAATTTCCATTCATCAGGCTTATATGTAAGTGTAGTTTTCAGGTCATGATGTTAAGTTCCTGTTTCTTTTTTACAAATAAAACTTTCTGTTGCTCAGTCATTCCAGCCATGTTGGATCCCATTTGGCGTTTTCTTGGCAAAGAAAGTAGAGGTTTACCACTGCCTTCTCCAATTCATTTTACAGATGAGGAAACTGAGGCAAACAAGGTTAAGTGACTTGTCAAGGGTGTCACACAGCTAAGTATCTGAGGTTGGATTTGAATTCTGGAAGATTAGTCTTCCTGATTCTAAGCCCAACTGCTCTATCCACTGTGCCATCTAGCTACCAAATTTACTAAATTTTTTCAACTTTTAGGATTTATTAATTTAATGGATTTTTTGCTTTCAATTCTGCTCATCTTTCTTTGATTTTCAGAAATTCTATTTCAGTGATTGGAAGGTTTTTTTAAAAAAATGTTATTCCCTAGGTTTTTTTTTTTTCCAGTTGTATGCCCAATTCATTGAAATGTTCCCTTTTGTTGATAAGCATGTTTAGAGAATCAAAGGAGTCCTCTGGATACACCTAAAATCTTCTAGTTGCCATTATCTTTGATGAAATTATTTACTATTTCTATGATTTGTTCTCTGACCCATCAATTCCTTAGGATTAATTTACTCAGTTTGCAGTTATTTAATGTTTCTTCAGTGCTCCTTTACTGAATTGCACTGTGGTCAATAAGGATGCTTAGTATTTCTGCTTTTTGTTTGTGAGGTTTTTATATTCTAGTACAACATGGACAATTTTTGTAAAGCTGCTATACTGAGAAATATATTTACTCTTTCCTATTCACTAATCACACCAAATAACTAGCATATCTAAAAATTAAACTTGTCAACTTAAACTAATTTAATTCACTTTGAAAATTCAATCCAGGTCCATAATTTCCTTCTTGCCTTTTTTTGGGATAGATTTGTCTAGATCTGAAAAGGAAACACTCAGGTCACCAAATACTATAGTTTTTAATGTCCATTTCTCCCTACAATTCACTTATATTTTAAGTATTTAAAAGGTAAGCCATTAAGTGCACATATTTTAAATTATTGATATAATTCACTGTCTCTTTTGCCTTTTAACATAATGTACTCTCCTTGGTTGTTTTTTTTTTTCATTAAGTATATTTTTACTGTTGCCTTGTCTGAAACCATGACTATTATTCCTGCTTGATTTCAGGTAAAATGTAACAGATTTTTCTCCGTTTTCTCCGTTATTTAAACCCAAGTGTGAATCTTTATGCTTCAAGTGTATTTCCTATAAAGAATATATTGCCAAATTCTACTTTCTAATTCGTTCTATTTTTTATGACTGAGTTCATCTCATTTACATTTACTACGATGATCATTAATTGTATATTTCCCTCCATTCTACACTCTAGACTTTTTCTTTTTGCCTTAAGCCATGCCTACCTCTTTACAAAGAGTGGAGAGAGAAGAGTGTGCTCAGCACCCATAATGTAGTCGGAAACAACCTTCTGCCCCTCCCTTGCCCTTCTTCTCTTCCCCCCTCTTATAGCCCAAATCATTCTTACCATTCCTTTCTTTCTTTTTAAAGCCATCTTTACAATCCACCCTTCAAGGTTATAGTTTTTTTGCTTATGGCTAATCCCTCCCTGAATCTATCACTTATACTCATCACTTCACTCCTTTCCCCCCTCAATTTCAATGTATTTCTACATAAAACTTTGTGTGTATTCTACTCTCCTTTGATAGGTTTAGATGCAAGCAACAGTCAAGTGATACTCTGTCCCCTCTACAACCTTCCCTTCCTTTTGTAATAATATTCTTGTAAGTGTAAAACAGTAAGTTAGCTCACTTCTCCTTACTTCTTTAGTTTTTCTTTTCTTTTCCTTCCCTTTCCTTCTTTTAAAAAACATAACAAAACCCTTCCCAACCCTCTGTTATTTTTTAATTCTTTCGATGACCCTTGCTTACAATATGTTAAGTTCCTAAAATTTCCCAACTTGGCTCTGTGGGAAGACAAATATGGCTTATGACAAAAGTCAATTAATTACCCTTAAAGGTATCGACATTCTTCCAGACCAGAGCAGCAATATTCACTTTCAGATGTAAAATAAATAGAAGCTTTGCATATCAAAAGACAATGGATATCCAACTGTGGAAAAACCTAGAGCAATTAAATTTTTTTTAAATTTAATTTAATTTTTCTTCCTCCTGTTAATTGATTATATATTTTGGGCCCTGCTATGCCTTCCTGGACTTAGCCTCCCTTCACAAGAGTTTAAAATTGCACCATCTGGAATGAAAGAAAAAATCTGATGCATGGAATAATGTACCATATGAACTATAGTTCTTAAAAGAGGCAATAATGGAAAATTTTAGGGGAAAGACACTGAACATAAAACAAGCCCAATGGATTTCTTCAATGTTTTCCTCAAAAGACTACAGATGATTCTGGAGGAAAGTTTCTAACTTGGAAATATCACTCACCACAAAAGTATCATAGGAAAACTGATGTCTGCGCTGAATATGATCTATGAAGTTAGCGCTCCGGTAATTAGGGTCTCCCCAAGGCATTGAGGCACAAATTGGACAAACCTTTAAACCAAAGGAAAAAAAAAGAATCATAAAATTTTAGACCATCAGAGTCTGAAAGAATCTTATTTATCTAGTTTAACCACCTATTTTATCAACAGGGAAAGTAGGTTTCTTAACTCTTACTCCAGTGCTCTTTCTAGTACTAAATTATATGAGCCTCTCAAAATGTAATTTCCAAAATCTAAACAGGCATTACATAATACTACATAAGGAACACACTTTTATTTTCCTTTTTATTTCCTATTTATTTTATTACTAATACATCTGGTACAAAAAACGTGATTAATAAATGCCTGCTAAGCAGCAACACAAAACAAACAAGATGTTATATATAAGGTTCTACATAATAAATTGCCAAACTGAGTATACAGGTAGCATGTGCTGAAGTAACAGAAGCAAGAAAACACTATACGCTATAATAGCTTTGGAAGGCTTCATAGAAGAGGGATAACAGTTTGGCTTCAAAATATAGACAGGATTGGAGTAGGCAAAGAAAAGGGAGAGAACACAGATGGGTGATGGAAAATGCAAGCAAAGAACAGTCTCTCAATATAGCTACAGTTAAGAGAACCAGTCCACTGTGAATCCAGGATAAAGTTGAAGACATCATTCAATTAAGAGGCAAATTATCAACTATAATATATGAGGAGAGACTAATTTATACTGTCAACCTGTTGAACAGTCGTATCTGACTCTTCATGACCCCATTTGGGGTTTTCCGGGCAAAGATACTGGAGTGGTTTGCCATTTGCTTCTCCAGCTCATTTTACAGATGAGGAAACTAAGGCCAACAGGGCTAAGAGACTTGCCCAGGTCACACAGCTAGCAAGTGTCTGAGGCCAGAACTGAACTCAGGAAGATGAGTCTTCCTGACTCCAGGTCTGGCATAAGATGGAACAAATTTGAACAGCTGAAAAAATTCAAAGAGACAATAATAGCCTGATCAGTCCAGTGCCCTTTGAATTATCTTTTATTATCAATCTAAATATTTGTACTGGGCATCTTTTCCATGAGTATAAATCAAGTTTAAAGAAAATCCGTATTACCACTGATTTAGTATCCGTGCTGTGGTACATTTTGCAGTGTTCAGCTAGTCCTTCCTGATCAAAGTTCTTCTCAGGACAGTAAGGACATGGAAAGGTAAATCGGTTTGGGATATTCCTATTGAGAGAGAGAGAAAAATCACCTATACCAATCAACACTCACACAACTGGAAAACTAAGCTACATTTCAATTAAAGTGCATGCCATGTGAAAAATTCTATGCTAAGTATTTTATTTTATTTTTTTTTATTTACTCATTTACTTTTAATTTACAAGATTCAGTTCCACAATCACTTGAGTTTCAGATTTTCTCCCCTCCCTTCCCCCCCCCTCCATGGTGGCATGCAATCATGTATAGGATCTGCA
>CM053585.1:186448483-186478251 GCA_028646515.1 Pseudochirops corinnae | reverse complement strand
TTTGCTTCAGTCTCCATTTAAACTATAGTCTTTCTATATCTTTCTCTGAGTTTAGGTATCTCCTTCCTTCTTGAGGCTTGTAGAGTTGTCTTTAGCTGTGCATTGTTGAGGATAGTCCAGTTTATCAAGGTTGGTCATCATATGTACGATGTGTCTGTGATTGTGTACAGGTTTTGCCTGGTTCTGCTCTTCTCACTTATATGCTAAGTATTTTAGAAAAACCATGTGCTACAAAATTAATTTTTTGTGACATGACAAAGATGATTTTGAGAAGGAGAGGGTGTAAAAGAAAGAGTGCTAATGCCTGAAATCAGAAGATTGAGTTCAAATCCAGATTAAGCAACCATGAACAAGTTACTTAATTTCTCTAAGCCTCAGTTCCTTGGTCTAAAAAATAGGGATTAAAATTTTGGCGCTGCCTACTTCAAAAACCTGTAATAAGGAAGGTATTCTGCGAATCTTAACAGGTTTGTAAAGAGAAAAATCTTAACAGATTATGCAAATATAAGTTGTAATTACAATTTCTGATGCTAAACACACAAAGTAACTACATTTTCCACCTCAGATCAAATTTTTCATGATATAGATTTCAAATTTAAAACAACTTAAGTAAACTCATAAAACATTAAATTATCTAGCCCTTCCTCTCTAATTTACAGATGAGGGAACTGAGGTCTACCAAGGGTATAACTTGCTTAGGGTCAAAAAATTAGTGGCAAAGATAAAGTTAGAACCCAGGACTCCCAATTCCCAGCCTAGTTGTACTAAATAAAATACAAACACCAAACAGCTAAAACTAATAAAATGCCTATACTTCGACCTTCTTGAAGTTATTTAGACACTTGAAAATACTGTGTCTAACACCTCTGGTACATTTAAAATAATTCCCAGGCAGGAGTATAAGACTTACGGAAACTACAAGGATCCCTTAAATGGAAAAGGAATAGTTGAGTGACAACATATTTACCTTGGCTGATATGCCATATCCTTTGTGGTAGCCTTAACACCCTCCATTAGGTAGCTCTGATACTTGGAACAGGAAGCCACATGGTTACGCATTTTTGATAGAGGCAGCTAGAGAATCAACATGAAGGAGCAAGTTAGAATACTTAAAGGAGGAAAAGAATCACTGTTTTGTCCAAGGGGTTGAGGTCCTTTATTCAGAAAAAGGAGAGAGCAACTGGGGCTAAAATGTAAAACATAAAGGTATCAGACACAAGTCTGGGTAAGCAGCACTTGCCTTAGCTTAATAATAATTCTCAAGCTACTCACCAATTGAAGATGCCCATCCTAGAATCGCTATACAAAAGACATAGAAGTGATATCAAGAGAAGGGAATTGACTTGCCTAATATCACAAGCCTAGGTCTTCTCTTTTTAGTAAAATCTTATTTTTATCTTAGGTTGAATTGGCCACGTAACTGTCTATGAAAGCCCCTGAAACACCAGGGCTGGCTAGAAGAAGGCCAGATATATAGTTCATTATTAAAACACATAACAAAGCATTGTGCTAGGAGACAGGCAGGAGAGAGTTGTGTTTAATTTATTCAACAACCATTAAGCACTTACTGTATGTGAGGAATTGTACCAGGTACTGATACTACTATAAAGAAGCTTAATTACTAATGGGGAGACATACATATATAAATAAAAATATAATTATGATACAAGGGAGTAATAAATACAAAGAAAAGATCCAGACAAAATGCTATGAGAAATTTAAGGATATACATATATGAGTATATGTATATAGATACAGATATACTATATGAGTATAATGTCAGGAAATGCTTCATGGAGGAGTTGGTACCCAAGGTGGGCCTTGAAGGAAGTAAATTCAATACCTTGGGGGAAGGAGGTAGAAGGGGGGGAAATATATTCTAGATAGATATGGGGGTGATGATTTAAGAAAGACTCAAGAAAGGAAAGGTCATACCACAGACTGTGAGCTCAAGAGCTTCTAATCTAAGACAGAAAGAAAAATGTTATTAATTCAACTTCAGGTCAAGTGCTAGAAAGAAATTTGAAGATTGAGAGCTACTACAGAGTATGTGACTAAGCAAAGTTAGCCCTCAAGGAAGGGAAGGAATTTCAATAGATGAAAATAGGAGGAAGGATTAACCCATTTTAAAAAGAGGACAGTAAAATAAGTGAGACAGGAGAGGGCAAAAGAAGAATGGGGCCAATCCAGTCTTGCTGAAATGAAGAAGGTATGAAGTAGTAAGAGATAATGCTGGAAAAGTAGGCTGTAGCCAGATTGGTATTTTTTCATACCAGAACCTAAGCCTATTATTTTAATTCAGGAATCAATAAGAAGCCACTTAAATTTTTGAGGAGAGAACACGATCAGCTAAAGATTATACAGGCAGCCAATTAAAAAATGGATGTGAGAGGAGATAGATTAAAAGTAGGAAGACTGGCTGTCTGAAGGGGTAGGAAAGGGGATAGAGTAAGATATTTTACAAATCAATAGGACTTGGCAACTGTTTGGATGTGAGGGGTAACAGAAGTTATATGACCGGTAGCGGCATCAAGAGAAAAAGAAAATACTAAAAGAAATTTATTACAGGAGTGAGGATGATAAGTAACTAATGGCAGTGAGTATAGACTACTTTTTTCTAGAAATGTGGCTGTAAGAAAGACAGAAAACTAGCTTGGGATAGCAAAAACAAAAGCAGGGGGGAAGAAATTTTTTTTTTTTTAGGATAAAGATTCGATTGTTGTAGGCTTAAGGGAAAGCCCCAGTAGAAAAAAAAAAAGAAGTATAACTAAGTTAAGTCACAGAAGAGAAGGACTGAGGATACAAGAGGAAAGGTTAGCCTCTGCAATAAGACTCTTCCTCCAAGATTAGAAAAATGATACATTGGGAGAGAAAGGTTTAATGTGAGTGAGGAAATTCAAGGAGTGTAGAAGGTAAGATTACTTAAAAATGGGAGAAGGCAATGGAATTTAGGGACTAAGGAGACAAATGTAATAAGGTATAATATCCATTAGTCAACAAGTATTTATTCAGAACTTACTATATTCCATATATTCTTCTAAGTCCTAGACAAACAAATGCAAAGAATGAAACAACTGCACCTCCCAAAGAGTCTACATTCTCAAGTGAAGCAATGAGGACCTAAGTGAGGTTTAAAATCATAGGAGCACAGACAGAGAGCTGGGATGGATCTTCCAAGCCCCTCATTTTTACAGATGAGGAAATGGAGGCCCAGAAAAGCTAAATGACTTGATAATTTAACCACAATGATAATAAAGTCACGTTAGTAATAAGTGGCAGACCTGGGATCTGAACCTAGCTCCTTTGACACAGGAGTCTTTCTACTACACCACGGACAGATAGCATGAATTTGCAGTAGAACAAAGAACAGGGTTTCATTATTTCCTCCAGCACTGGGAATGGCAGAAGATCAAGGCAGCAAAAGGAAAAGGACTTTACTGAAACAGCTGTTTACAAGGGTAGAAAGAGGACAGATTATTGAGAATGGAGAATAGGGAGGAATCAAATAACTGGAGATCATGAAAAGCAAAGTTTGAGGAAGACCTATGAGATCTTCCCACCATCTGTATTGATTATCCTCTTATTAACTAAACCCTGCCAGCTGTAAGACCCTGTGTGACCTGCAATTTTTCCAGTCTCTTTAGAGATTAGTTTCCTCCTTTGTAAAATGAGACTGGACTAGATGGTTTCTAATTCGAAGGGTTATCCCAACTCTAAAATTCTGGAACTATGCTAGCCAATGGGAAATGGATTTTAGCTTATCAAAAAGCTTCAATTAATCAGAAAATTTAAGTTTTATTGAACTGAAGAATTTTGCTTCCATGTTGAATAATTCCCATGACAATATCAACTTAAAGAGGCTGCCTTGAAGGGTATTTCTTATTTATGGTAAAGTTTTTGCCTTGAAGACACACATTCTGAACTCAGTAAATCTTTTGTTAATTTTTTCTATACCATTAAACTTGGCAACCAAACACACGAAACCATATCCTAGTAAAGTCTAGGACATGGGAGTAGTAGTTCATGTCTAGTTCTGATAGAACCTAAGACAAGAAAGACTACAAGCTTGTAAAATTAATAAACTGTCAAAAAGACAGATCTAGAAAATGTAAGACTCAATTCCAAACTGCCTTTTCTATAAAATCGGGGCATTACACTATTCCATTCAATTCCTGTGCTTTCCTTCTAATAATTCACTTTTTGTGCCATTTATAGCTTGTTTATACCTAATTGTTTGCTTGTTTTCTCCCCTATTACACTGTGAGCTCCTTAAGGGCTGGGATGGTCTTTTGCCTCTTTTTTGTATCCCATTTAGTTTTCTTTCTCCTCATAAAACAGGGATAAAATTCTTATACTACCTAAATTCCCAATGTTATAGAAAGGAAAGCACTGCTAAATTATCAAGTGCCATATAAATATCAGATTTGATTATTGTTTAACAGCACAGTAACCACTAAGAATAAACTCCCTCACTTATTTACAATATGAATTTCAAAAGGGCACAAGTGACAAGTGGAAAGCACCTGTATGCTTCCATCCTGATTGTTGCACATACATTTTTTTTGCAGCCATTACAGGTTGCCTCCGTGGCTTCAATTTGCTTTTCTAAGTCCACAGCTTTGGTTCCCAGAGACAGAGCACTTCGACAGACTCCACAGACAGGTTTCTTCGGTTTTAGACACTGCTGCAGGCAAACAGCACAAAAGCTAAAACAGAAACAAAATGATTTGACAAGAGTTCACAGTAAGGAAGATACTCTGTGTATGTCCTCATCAGCCAACAATGGTTTGCCAACTAATGAAGATCTAATGAAAGAAAACTACTCGTTATAAACAATAAACAGTCCATCAATAAAGAGCAATTTATCCAATGTGGTGGATTTAAGACAAAATATTTACAATAAGATCTACCAGAAAGCCTACAAGGGCAATATATTACCAACAGCAGCCATCCTGATAACAAGTACATTCCACTTGTAGCATTTCTTATAAAGCCCAGTGTTTCCCATAATTACAATAGTCTCTAGGCTTAATAAAGCAGGATGATGCTTTTGTGGGACTGACACATTGGATTTGGATCTTCAATAACGACCAAACATGCTTACTGAACACATGTGCAGGCCATTAAAACACTAATTTAAGTAGATACTTAATCTCAAAGGAAACAATGAAAACAGAGACCAGCAAACAAAAAATTCTAACAACTTACATTTGTATAGTACTTCACTTTCACTTCTATCTCATTTAATCCTCACAACAATCCTGGAAAGTAGGAAGAGTTGGGGTCATTATGCCCATTTTTCAGATGGGAAAGCTGAGGCTCAGAGAAGTAATCTAACCTCCTCAAAGACACACAGATGAATTACTGGCAGAAAGGTACTAGAATCCAAATCTTGTGATTCATAGCCCTGTGTAACTTCTACTATAGCAAACTACCTCATCAAATTAACATAAAATTGTGTTCCAAAATCTTGAATCCTATAAAGAGGTATAGATCACATCCCAACTGTTATCTGGCACTATAGATGATTATATAATTTACATAATGATTTATAATTCATATTCAACTAATGTTATTTTAATTCCACTGGTATTTTTAAACCCTTTCAGCTTCCAAATAGGCTTTCAGTTTCAATTTCCTACCATTTCTCCTCCCAAGCTAAGTACTGATGCCCCACCCACCTTTTCTATTTCGAAAGCTAAAGTTAATCTTGACTCTACCGTACTAAACTAGTAGAGTCCCAAGCACCAAACTCATTTCCATCATAAGCACCAAAAAGGGAGTCAGGAAAAGGGAAATAAATGTCAAGTCCTTTGTCTAAAAGTTAAAAATCCGAGGGCATAGCAAATGCTCAAGTTTACAGCCAAATTTCAAAGATCAGTTGGACGTCTTTTATTCCGGTGGGGTCAAGAGTGCGGCACACCTACCTCACCAGAGGTCGTCAATTTTACCTGGAGCCCCTCACTACTCTACGGTTTCCCACCCCCCCAGTGCCCCACAACTCTCCCCTCCCCAAATCTTCCATTACGCCGGTTTGTTTCCCCCTCCCTATCCGAGTCCTTTCCTCCTTTCACATTTCTTTTCACAGAATCACAGAATATTAGACAAGGAAAAGCCTCAATATTTCATCACTCCCCTTCTTCCCTCTGGCCTCCTCTCTCTCCTCCGTTCTCCCCTCTACCTGTCTTCTCCAATTCCATCGGCCAACTATCATCTTTTCTCCAGTCCTCTTCTCTCCACCCCCCAGTTCCTTTCCCCTGAACCCCGTGCCCTCTCCTATGTGGACCCCTTATTCCCATTCCTAAACCTAGAAGATCCACCCCTGAGGTTCAAACCTCCCCCCCCCATCCCGCAGCATTTCCCTCGGCCCCGAACTACATCATCACTTAAGAACGGGAAGAGTTTCTAGAGGTCATTTAATCCAATCCCCTCATTTTACAGACAGAGATGGGGGGACCCACAGAAGTCAACTTGACTCACCCCAAGGTCACGCAGCTGGGAAGGTCGGACCCTAAGACCTACTTCCCATCCCCCTCCCTCCCCACTTGGTTCTCATTGTCTCTTCATTTCCCCTGTCCCTTCATTCCCTTTCTCTCGCCAGTCCCCCCTCACTTCTCTCCTGAAACACTCCCCCCTCTCCGTTACCCCGTTACCCGCCCCAGCAGCCCCTTCCCTCTTGCCCCCTCTCTCAGACTCTGGCCCCCAGGCTCTCGCACTTCCTCCTTCTTCCAGTGTCTATCTCTCCGCTCGGAGCTCGCTCAAAGGGGCCCCCGGCCCCTGCGCGCCCCCAGCCAGCCTTCTAAGGGCCCCTCAGTCCCAGACCCCAGCCCCAGCCCGTGTCCACGGCCCAGGCCCCTCTCCGAGGGCAGTCATCTCTCTTCAGCCCCCTCCCCACTTACATGTGTCCACAGGGCGCCCGCTCTGGCTTCTCGTACACCTCTAGGCATACCGGGCACGTGAAGCGGGACAGGGGGTTCGCCGCCGCCGCGGCCCCAAATAGTCCCGAGCCGCCGTCTAACGCCATCTTGTCCTCCCCCAGCGCTCCTCGGAGAATCGAGCGACGGCGGCCGGGAAGTAAGGATGAGGCGGAGGCGGAGACGGGGGCGGGGGCGGGGGCGGGGAGGAGGGGGGAGGGAGGAGAAGGGACAGGCAGGAGGAGGGACGGGGAGGGGAGAGAAGGGACTGGGAGGAGGAGGGGAGGGGAGGAGAGGGGCAGAAGGCGGGGAGGGGAGAGGAGGGGTGGGCGGGAGGAGGGGAGGGGAGAGGAGGAAAAACGTTGAGCAATCATAACTTAAAAACTGCTCTGAGTTTCGGGACACTATATAATGCAAATATTGTCTCATTTTATTCTTACAACAACCCTGGATGACAGATGCTATCATTATCCCCATTTTACAGATGAGGCAATTGAGGTTAAAGTGACTTTCCCAGGAACACACATCTGAACTCAGGGCAGCTTCCTGACTCCAAGTCCAGCTTTCTACCCCACTTCATCACCTTAGCTGCTTAGCATAATGGCTATAGGATGGGCTTCCAAGCCAAGAGTGGAAATATTGTTGGAGGAAATTTTATGATGGATACCAAACGGTCAGTGAAGGATAAAATGAAACAAACTGAAAGAGTTGCAGAAATCCTATCCTAAAGTCTACCAAGAATGATTTCCCACACCAGAAAGTGAAGCACTGGTATTTCCAGAAAAAATCAAAATTGAAACCACAGCCGCTGATGTGGGCTCTGAAAAAGCTTTTTCAGCCTTTTCAAAGAACTAGACATTTTTGTTTGTAACTAATTCTAAAGTCATTAGTGATTTCTTTTCAAATACATGGATTTGGGAGGAAGGGAAGTACACACATTTTGACTACTTAAATGTATTAAAAAGGTTATCTGAATTTTTAAAAACTGTTGAGTCATTATCAATATTTTTATAAGGTCTTTATTTCTTTTTTTTATATGCACTTGTATTTACAATTATAGGTCAAGAGTTTTGTAGTAGAATGGAATAAAAAAGTTAAGAGCGAGGTGTTTTAATTCCCTTAAAAAAAAAAAAAAGACCTGGACTATATGCTCAATATGAGTCAACAGTGTGGTATGGCAGCCAAAAAAACCTAATGGGATCTTGGTTAGGCTGAATTAAGAAAGGATCAGATTCCTGTAATAGGGAAGTGATAGGTTTGCTGTAATCTGCTTGGTCAGACCATATCTAGAATATTCATAGGCATCCATAGGACATCTTATTAGGGCACATACCCTGGGAATTTTTATTTTTCAATGTGGACATTTATTGAATACTCAGTTAATAAGGGGCATGTTTAGTTATCAAACTAAAGAAACAAAAACTTAGCTTATTTTAAAAAAATTAGCAACTATATTTGTACTTGAAACAGTAACATTTTGCAAAGGGCTACTTTTAATTACACCCTTATCCTTAATATAAATATCCCAATACAGAACAACTTTTTAAGCCTTACTTTTTTGGCTAAAAAAAATCTTTCCACGTAGACCAGAGGTTCCCAAACTTATCTGGCCTACTGCCCCCTTTAAAAAAAAAAATTTACTCAGTGCCTCCACTGAAAATTTACTTTCTTTAACCTTTTAATGTTTTTTTAAAATTGTGTCATTTCAAAAAATATAAATTAAAAAAATATAAATTTTTTTAAATGACATTTTAAATTTAATATTTTTGGGGGTAAATTTCTGGTTTTCCTGCATTAAAATTTTGATGATGCAATATTGTATCATGTAACTGTACAGTATCATATTGTAAACAAGTCATTGCAAGCACATTACAAGCTGATCCATGCTGGACTTCAAGACAATTCGAGACATGCTCACCTGCTAACACTTGTTTGTTAAGACCTGTCGGCAGACTTGACCACTGATCAGTTATAATTTGCATTTTGTGTGTTTATTTAGAAAACAATGTAATCACTATGACTTTAACTCTATTACACAACAGATGAAACTTGTAAGAACAGTTTTTCAAAATTTTCTTCTTTCCTAATGCTTCTTCCACCCCCTTATTTCTATTCAATGCCCCCAATTGCACCTGAAGCTACTATTGCCTCCCTGGATCATTCCAGTGTATCTCCCATTTTGGAAATCTATGATCTAAACCCTACTCTTCTAGCCCCACCTTTTGTCATGAAGTGCTTAGTGGTGAAATTTTAGACTCGTGACAATAAGTTCATTTTTTTATTTAAAATTTTAACTTTTGGGGCAGCTAGGTGGTACAGTGAACAGAGCACCAGCCCTGGAGTCAGGAAGAGCTGAGTTCAAATCTGATCTCAGACACTTAACACTTACTAGCTGTGAGACCTTGGGTAAGTCTCTTAACCCCAATTGCCCTGTCTTCCCCCTCCAAAAAAACAAAAAAAATTAAATTTTAACTTTTTTGCACTTCTTTTCTAGACCAACTAGAATCTCAGGACTGTGCATTATGTACTATGAACAGAGCTTTGGAAGACAAGGTGAGCCAAGGAATCAACAGAGAATTGACTGGCACATGTGTGGAGTATCTCTGACAGTGTCTACATGAAAAGGCAAGGCGTGGTAGCCTACTTCCTGGAAGACTTGTGATGACATGGAAGAGAAGTTCTGTGTGAGGCATTCATAGACATTCTGTAACTGGTTCTAGTCTGACCACTAGTTTAGAAGCAGCTTTTTTTTTTGCTTCCCTCTCAGTGGATCTTTTGGACTGGTTTACAGATGGCATCTGGCAATGGAGACAATACTGTGAGAGGAAAGGCCTTGGGCCCTCCCCACTGAGGCCAACATGTGACTTGTGAATGCAGGCCTGGGGAATTTCCTTGCTTCAGCACTTGTTCCTTTCTGTTTGAGGTTGCTAAAGAAAGAGAAAATTGTAAAACTGGTCACAGATCAAGGGTGGAGTTAGAAGAGAACTTACACAGAGGAGTGACATGCTGGGTAGGGAGGCCTTTGTAGAGAGAAAGGGCAAAGTTCAGAAGCAGTCATCTACGGTGTGGCTGAGACTCTTAGCTTACAGGAGGATCTTGTTTCCAGCATCTAGTCCAGCCTGCAGAGAAATAACCAAAGTAGGAATCACAGATGGAAGGGGAATCTACCCTTCTGTCACTGAACCAACAGAGATTTCCAGTAGACTGATAGCAGTCTACTCTTGCCCAGACCCAAACTTAGGTCAAGCACTTTCAGAGTTCAGACCAGGGGGGAAGCAGGCAGATTTTTGCCCTGGATAATAAGACCACTTTGGGAACACTGAAAGCTTGCAGGTCCCCATTCTGACCCTGAGATCCTAGAATATCACAACACTCAATATTCCCAAGAAAGCAGCAACAGAACTAACCTTTCCTCTAGAAGTGTGGCAGAGCCCAGCTTTACTATGAAGTCCACAGTAAAGAAGCAGGCTGGAAGAATGAGCAAACAAAAAAAATAACTCCATCAAGGCAGAGATGCTTAAGACACAAAAACAGAAGAGAATAACTCTAAAACACTGACAAGCAACAGCTAAGGGAAAAACACAGCCTGGACTCAATCTCAACTAGAATTCCTAAAAGAAAAGAAGCAAGGGCTTTAAAAAAAAAAAAGAGCTTAAATATTTTTATAAATGGAATGAAAGAATCTAGGGAGGAAATGGAAAAGAAATGAGAGCTACCGAAGAAAGAATTGAAAAGGAAATTAATAGCTTGGCACAAGAAGAACAAAACGTTTTCTAAGCAACAAACTCCCTAAAAATCAGAATGGATCAAAGAGAAGCCAATGACTTCAAGAGACAACAAGAAAAATTAAAAACAAAGTTAAAAGACTAAAAAAAAAGAAAATGTAACGTATCTCAGAAAAAATAATTGAAAAACAAATAGAAGAGAAAAAAATTAAGAATCATTGGACTACCTGAATGCCATGACCAAAAAAGAGCCTAAGTACTACATTTCATGAAATCTTAAAACTGCCCAGAGCTCTTAGAACAGAAGGCAAAGTAGAAACAGAAAGAATCCGGTGGTCACCTCCTGAAAACCTCCTGAAACTTCAAAATGAAAATTCCTGGGAATATCACAGCCCAAATCCAGAGCTTCCAGATTAAAAAAAAAAAATTACTGCAAGTGACTAGAAAGAAAGAATTAAAGTACCAAAGAGCCTCAGACAGGATCACACATGATTTAGCAGCCAGCACTATAAAAGAGTAGACAACTTGGAATATGACATTCTAGAAGGCAAGGGAAATAGGCTTACAGCCAAGAATATTTTAGCCAAATATACAAATATTTTGCATGATTTAACATGCATAATTGATATGATATTGCTTGCCTTCTCAATGGATTGAGCAAGGGACTAGAGCAGTGGTGGGGAACCTGTGTCCTTGAGGCCACATGTGGCCCTCTAAGTCCTCAAGTGCAACTCATTGACTGAAGCCAAACTTCACAGAACAAATCTCCTTAAAAAAAAGGATTTTTTTCTGTAGAATTTGGACTCAGTCAAAAGCCATACCCAAGGACTTAGAAGGTCACGTGTGGCCTCAAGGTCACAGGTTGCCCACCCTT
Organism: Pseudochirops corinnae; assembly: GCA_028646515.1. NCBI lineage: Eukaryota > Metazoa > Chordata > Mammalia > Diprotodontia > Pseudocheiridae > Pseudochirops > Pseudochirops corinnae. Next base: position 186,466,738 of record CM053585.1, on the reverse strand, counting down.
GGACTAGAGGGAGGGAGAGAATTCGGAACTCAAAATTAAAAAAAAAAAAGAATGCTAAAAATAAATAATAAATCTCTTTGAAAAAATAACTTAGCCAACAAAAAAAGCATAATGCTACAGGGGAAAAAAATGGATTTTTAATGAAATAGAGAACTTCTAAGCACTCCTAATAAAAAAAAGACCAGAGCTGCATAGAAATTTTGAAGTTCAAACACCGGGTTGAAGTGAAACATAAAAAGATAAACAGGAATAAATGATGAAGACTAAACAAGACTAAACTGCTTACATTCAAATATGGGGAAATTATACATGTGGATCCTCTGAAACCTATTTTCATCAAAGTTTGTAGAGGGATTGTGAAGTGGTTCTGTAGCTTAAGAAGGGAAAAGGAGGGGAAGAAGAATACTTTGAGGAGAAAGGAAAAGAAAGTTAAGGAAAAATATCTTCCATAATTGGGGTGGACAAATAGACATCATTACAGAGTGGAGGGAGTTGTTGAGGAGTGGCTGACACTTAAACTTCACTCATCTGAACTGGTTAAAAGAAGGGCGAATAAACAGACACACAGAGAGATTTGAGTATAGAAATACATTTTATTCAATAGGGAAATAGAAAGAAAAGGGGAGAAGGGAAGAAAGGGAGCTAGGAGGAAGGTAAATTAGAGGAACTGAGATCTACAAAAATATGTATATCTCTTTTTGAGGCATCAAAGAATGGGAATCCAAGGGGGTGCCCATAAATTGGGGAATGGCTAAATAAATCGTGGTATATAAAGAGGATGGAATACTTTTATGCTGACCTCTTATCTGTGTAAAGACCAACCAGGCTTCCAGACAACTAATAACAAAACATGCTACCCACCTCCTGATAGAGATGAAGGACTCAGTATGCAAAATAAGACAAATATATCTTTGGACATGACCAGTGTTGGAATCTGCTTTGACTAAACTTATTTGTGATGGGTTTTGTTGTTCCTTTGTTCTCAATTAGGGGTGAAGGGTTGGGATAGGAGGATGAGAAAGCAAATCTTTGATGACTAAAATAAAAATTTTTAAATAAAAACACCCCAAATTCCTCATGGTACCCCTAGAATTCTGATGGGATGATATAGCAGGACTCCAGGACCAAGCTACACTTGCTACAGGTGTCTAGTTAATGTTTCCATTATTGCAGCCAGCTGGAGTCCCTGGGCAAGAATATGGGTTGGGGGAAAGATCAGTGAGATGCCTGTGGTTGAAAAAGAGGAGCAAAGACAGCCCTCCCGACCCTGTGGGAATCAGAATCTTCCAAATAGAATAACAACCGGAGCAGACCAGGCAGCTCCACAGAGTCTGGAAGAGGGTCAATAGTGGGGCCCAGGATTGTGGGGTAACTTAAGTTGTTAGACTTGGCTTGTTTTTCCTCCTGCATCAGAGACTCACAGGAGTAGCAGAGGGAAGTAGAGGAAGGAAGCAGGAGTTGGAGTGGTGGCTACAGCATCCAGAGGTCCTGGGAGATTGAGAAAGTTGCTCCCATATCCCACCTTTCCCCATCCCACTGTACTTCTGACCCTTCTTCAGGTTATGGATACTGGGCATCCCCATCAGGGAGAAGACTGCTGCCATACACAACTGTGAGAGTACTGTGTTCAATTCGGAGCACCACATTTTAGAAAGGACAGTAATAAAAGGAACAGTGTTTAGATGAAGGCAAACAGCATGGTGAAGGGTCTTGAGAGCAAAACATATGAGGATTATATGGAAAGAACAGAGGACAGTTTGCCTGAAGAATAGAAAGCTCAAAGGAGACATGATGCCTATATGCCTGTATCTTCAAGTATACAAAAAGATGTCATGTAGGAGATGGATCTGGTATGTTTTTATTTAGCATGAAGGTAGAATTAAGAGTAAAGGGTGAAAGTTGCAAAGAGACAATTTTATCCTAATAATTAGAGAGAGGCAGGAATGGAAGACCCAGGAGGTCTTTAAGCAAAGGCTGGATGAAGACTTGTCCAGTGTGCACTAGGAGAGATTTTTGTTTTGAATATAGGCCTCAACCAGATTGTTGCAGGTGGGAGAAGGAAATAAGAACAAATTTGCGTTCCATTAGATTTACAGTGGTTCTTAACCTTCCTAATGCTATGACCCTTTAATACTGGTATGTGGGCGTATCTGCATGTGGGCGGACCCGCCTGGAGACAGATAGAGGAGTGGTGTCTTGGTTCCTAAGACCATCGGAAATATGTGTTTTCCCGATGGTCTTAGACAACCCCTGTGAAAGGGTCATTTGACTCTCAATGGGGTCGTGACCCACAGGTTGAGAATCGCTGTATTAGAATCTCAGAGTGGGCATCTTTAGTGAAATCTCTAGCAGGGGTTCCTAAAGGCAATAGTAGTCACTCACTAGTTTATTGAGAGGACAGTCACGGTCAGATTTGTATTTTAGGAAGATCACTCTGACAACTGTGTGAAGAATGGATTGGAGAGGGCAAAGGCTTGAGGCATGGAGAGAAATTAGGAGCTACTGCAATAGTCGTAGTTAGAGGACCAGAACTAATGTGGTAACCATATGAGCAACGAGAAGGGGATGGATATGGGACATGTTGTAGAGGCAGAATCAATGAGCCTTGACAGCTGATTGTGTATGTAGGGTGAAAGAGAGGAAGGAGTTAAGGATAACTCCTGAAAACCTGGGTCACTGGACAGACAAGAGTATCCTTTATTACCTGGCTCCAATCTATATTTTTTGCCTTATTACTGTTCTCCTTAATGGACTTTATGGTCCAACCAAAATTACCTTCTTGCTGTTGCTCATAAATGTCTCTTTCTCTTCTATTTCTTTCTTTGCCCAGACCCCACCCCCACCCCATGTCTGGAATGCTTTTCTGTCTCATTTGTACCTCTTAAAATCTTTAGTTTCCCTCGAAATCCAGCTTGAGTCACTTTTTTCATGAAGCCTTTACTGATGCCCCTAGCTGGTCATGTCTCTCCCCCTCACCAAATCATCATCATCAATATCTTTTATTTATTATGTATATATTTATTTATGTACACACTGTCTCCCCTGATAGGATGCAGGCTTCCTGTAGAAAATGGTATTTACTTGGACTTTAAGGAAACCAGGGAAGTGCGAAGGCAGAGATGAGGAAGGAGAGCATTCCAGGCACGGGGGACGGTCAAAGAAAATGTCCAGAGCTAATAGAGAAAGTGTGTCTTGTTTATGGAAAAGCCAGGAGGCCAGTGTCACTGGATTGACAAATGACATGATGAGGGGTAAGGTATAAGAAGATTGGAAAGATAGAGACACTAAATTTTGAAGGGCTTTGAACCTCAGATTTGATCCTGGTGGTGATAAGGAGTTTACTGAGTAGGATGATGACATAGGTGGACCTGTACTTTAGGAAGATCACTTTGGCAACTGAGTGAATGGACTGGGATGAAGAGACTTATGGCAGGCAGAGCAACCAGTAGGCTATTGCAGTAATCCAAGTGTAAGGAGATGAGAGCTAGACCAGGGTGATAGCAGTATAAGAGGAGGGAAGAGGATATCTTTGAGAGATGCTATAAAGTTGAAATTGATAGGTCTTGGCAACAGATTGGATATTATGGGGGAGGGGGGCAGAGATAATGAGGAGTCAAGAACAATACCTAAGTTATAAGCCTAGGGAATTAGGAGGAAGGTAATGCCCTTGGGAACAATAGGGAAGTTTGGAAGACAGGAGGGATTCAGAGCAAAAATAACAAGTTCAATTTTGGACATGTTGAGTTTAAGATGTCTACAGGACATCAAATTAGAGACATCTAGTAGGCAATTGGAGACGAGAGACTAAAGGTCAGCCAAAAGATTAGGGCGGGAGAGGTAGCTTTGAGAATCAGCTGCATGAAGGTGATAATTGAATCCATGGTAGCTGATGAGATTCACCAAATGAAGTAGTATAGAGGAAGAAGAGAAGAGGGCCCAACACAGAGTCCTGAAGGACACTCATGATTAGTGGGTATGACTGGGATGACAATCCAGCAAAAGAGACTGAGAAGGAGTGGCCAGATAAGAAGAGAACCAGGAGAGAATAGTGACATGCAAACCGAGAAAGAAGAGAATATCAGGGAGAAGAGGGTGATCAACAGGGTCAAAAGCTGCATATAGGTCAAGAAGAATAAGGATCAAGCAAGGGTTATTTGACAATTAAAAGAACATTGGTAACTTTGGAGAGAGGACCATATGTCACTGCATAATCATCACAAATTTTATGACAAACTTTTTTGCAAAAAAGTGGGGTGTGACAATTATGTGACGCTTTTTTGTTTTTTTAAATGTGTGCTGATGTTACTTAAAAGTCTTTATTACTAAATTGTCTTTGGTGCAAGATTAGGATGAATAGAATACTCATGAATATTTCTTAAAACTTAACACTGACAATGTGTGTATGCTGAAAATTCTAGGTTTGTAGCTCCCAATGTGCGAGAGATAAATGCCTATCCATATGCCACCGGTGGATACATTGCTGCTCTATTTACCTATTAAGCAGGATGACAAACAGAATTATACCACACAATGATTATGCAATGAAGGGTTGTAAACGAATTTTTGGACTGAAGAAAAAAAACAAGATTATGTGTTAGTTTCAGTTGTATGATGAGTTCAGAAGCCAGAGCATAGAGAGTCAAGAAGAGAGTGAGAAGAGAAGTGGAAGTATTTATTATCAATAGCCTTCTCAAGGAGTTTAGCCATAAAAGGCAGAAGAGATTTGGGATAATAGTTAGCAGGATGGATAGACAAAGTGTGGGGTTTTTGAGGGTAAGGGGAGATGTGGGCTTGTAGGCAGTAGGGGAAAAGCCCTAGACAAGGAGAGATTAAAGGTTGGATGGATGGATCACAGCCTAGATTAAAGCCTAGACAGGGAGAGATTAAAGATAAGTGAAAGAATAGGGATGATAAAAGAGGCAATCTGCTTGAAGAGATGGGATGGAATGAGATTACTGGTGCATGTAGTGGGGAGACGGACCACTTCTTCATGTGAGACAGAAGCAAAGGAGAAAGAGGAGAAGACAATGGCAGAAGGCATCCAATTGATGTGAGATAAGGAAAAGGAGAGAAGAGAGAGCTCTTACTTAGCAAATGGCTTCAGTTTTTTTCAGTAAAATATGAGGCAAAGTTCTCGGCTGAGGGAGTAGGAGGAGGGGAAGACATGGGATGTTTGAGAAGGGATCAAAAGGTTGGAAGAATTGCTGTGGTAAGTAGGATTGTGAATTAATGGGGGGGGGGGTTGGTGAAGGTGAATTAATTGGGGGAAAGAGTATAAAAGGATTGCCTAGAAGCAGTGAAGGTCCAGTTGAGGTTATATAATATAAATTTGTAGTGGACCTGGTCCAAACAGTTGTGTAATTTTCTCCATCTTTGTTCAGTAGCACATGCTTAGATGTGAAGACAGCAGATGATGGGCATGATCTAAGTTGCAAGGGATTCTAAAGAAGAAGATGATGAAGAGTTGAACTGGTTTACCAAGAGTTCAAGATGGGGAGAGGAGGAGAGTGTAGCTAGTACAGAGGTAATATCTGGGAAAGAATTAAGGAATTGAGCAATTAGAGGTCACAGTGTGAATGAAGAAGTGGGATTTGGAATTGGAAGGGAAAGAGAGAGGTGGAATGCCAATAGATTGCAAACAGTAAGGGAATTTCAGAGTCCATGAACTTGGAAGTTGTACATTTGTGGGTGATGGCAAGATCAAGGACATGACCATTTTGGGGGGCGGAGGAGTAGGTCACAGGAAATGAGTATGTTGAGAAACTGAGAGATTAGTGTGTTTGAGGAATTATCAATTGAAGTTACGGGAGATAAGTAAGTTGAGGAACCAAGGGAGTTTGAGGGAGTATCAATACATATGTTGATGGAAAATTACTAAGTTAAGAAATTGGAGAAATTTGAGGCAGTATCAATATATGTAGATTTAAGTCCCCTAGAATGAGGTAAGGAGTTAGGGAGGAGAGAAAGACTATCAGCTGGGTACTGAACTCAATGAAAGAGGAAGAGGAGTGTCCTTGATATCTGTAAACAACGGCCACCAGGATTTTGATTGGGTGGTAGATATGGATTGAGTGACTCTCAAAGAAGGAGAAGTTACTGAGAGATAGTGGTATCAGGGTAGCCTGGAAATGGCAATGGGGAGCAGAGTTTTCCAGCTCCCCCACTTCTACCAGTGAATTGGGAGATATGAATAAAAATTCAACTGGAAAGGGTAGCCAGGGAAACTATGTGATTAGGAGGGAGCCAGGTTTCAGTGAGAGCCATAAGATAGAAGTAGGAAAGGAAAAGATTTAAGATGAAAGCAAGTTTGTTATCTATGAAACTGGCATTCCAGAAAGCACAGTATAAAGGATGGGCAGCTTTAGAGTGGGATTTTGAGGATGATGAGGAGAATGGGAACAAGGGAGTGGGCAGATGAGTGAGTAATGACATTTGAAATTATAGCTTTTTCTAGAAAGGAAGGCCAGAGAGACTATGTTATCAAGAGGAAGCAAGGTCTCAGTGAGACTCAAAAGATGGAAGTAGAAAAGGAAAAAGATTTAAGAGGAAAGCAAGCTTGTTGCTATGGAACAATCATTTCAGAGGGTATACACCGGAAGGAGCAGATAGTTTTGGGATGGGAAATTAAGAGGATAGACTGGTGGAGAGCAATTAGTTTGAAGGGAATGGGAAAGAAGAATTGGGCAGAAGATAAGGAATAGAGTTAGAATGATGACAGTGGTGTTCAGAATCACTAGGATGGGGAGTGTATGAGCAAGGGGGAGGCTGTTAATCATTACTGGAAAATTTTAGAAAGATGTTCAATGCCAATAGTGTTAGGACTTCAAAGTAGAGTCCTTTCAGAGATTAGAAAAATTCAAGTGAGGGATCAAGAGCTTAGAGTAGAAGAAGTAGTGATCTCTCCTTCCTCCAAGGCTGGAAACATGATAGAATGACTCCCTCTCCCCTCACCCCATCTGCAGGAAACAGGTATGATGGAATGGTAGTTTTCCTCTTCCCATAGGAAGCTTCAGACTCTACCAAAAAAGTCCTAAATCCTTCACATGTATGAGTAAAGCTCCCATGTCCTTTCCAAACTTTAGCAGAAGAAATACAAAAGAACCATTTCAGGTTTTGGCCATTTGAGTTCCCATTGAGATAAATGCCACTCCTACATACTCCAAGAGAAAGTGGCTTGTGGTAGTATCGGTCTTTTTATCAGCTAATTTCCATTGCTACATCCTTGCCAATATCAATCAGATTATGATAAGACAGTGTGTGTCACAATGAATTATGAGTTTAAAAACAGATCAGGTCCTGAGCTTCCCCAGCTCCAGAGACACAGACAGGCAAACGCCTCTAGAATGAGACTATAATCATAGCAGGAAGAAGAGTCCTTCCAAGAACTGGTTACAAAATCTAGGGGGTTCATTTAGTAAATCAGCCAGAAGTTTTTATTAAATCTCCTCTGCGGAAGACACTGTGCTACTAACACTCCTTAATGAATACAAGGAATCCAAAGACAGAGTCTCTGCTTTCAAGGAACCTCTATCAAATTACAGACAATAAGTGAAAACCTTGTTTCCTAGAGAATACCCTCTCAGTAGCTGCCCAATTGCGTTCCCCTCTCAAGATTTCAACCCGAGCTAACCTAGGTTTCTAGATTTGAAATCTGCAATGAAAGGAAGGAAATGAGCCTTTACTGAGCACCTACTATGTGCCAAGCACTATGTGTTAAACACTTCACAAATACTGTTATTTGATCCTCACAACTACTCTAAGAAGTGGGTGCTATTATTATCTCCATTTTACGGTGGAGGAAACTGAAGCCAGCTGAGGCTAAGTGACTAGAGGCACACCACACAGCTAGTGGGTGTCCAAGGCCACATTTGAAATCTGGTCTTTCTGATTCCGTGTCCAGCACTCTACCAGCTGCCTCTAAGTAACTCTCTAAGCAATGGGCGAATTGCTCAGTGGCTAGACTACTCTGTGCTCCGCTACTCCTCAGAATACTGTTTGTAGAGTATGCGCTGATCTATATCCCTTGGAACAATGGTTTCATAAATAGGTCTCTCCTCTCATCCCCACAGATCTCTCCAAAACAATTAGGGTGCAACTTAATAGCTAAATTCTTATTAGAAAGCATGTAGGTTTTTCATTTTATCAGCTATACTAAAAGTAGGGGTACATAATTAGCATTGTGTGATAATTATATAAAATTATATAACTTGCCATTTGTTATGTAATATATTCTGAGAGAGATGACAACATGGTTGAAAATTCATTTTTCAAAAAAGAAAATCACAGGTCTTGGACTTTCCTCACTATAGTTTCATAGGTAAGACACACAATTCTTATTTGGTATACTCTAGAGAACAATCACTGGGAGAGGTGGGGAAATGCTATTGGTAAATTATAAATAATAATAATGAAAACTGATTTTTAAAATTGTATTTTGAAACACTTTGCAATGCATTATTGTATGAGATTCTCACAACTATGTGAAGTAGATGTCAGAAATTTTTGCAGAGAAGTCACATGTTTAAAGCTACTTTAATATTTAAAAGGTCTGTGATTTTGTGAGTATGAGTGCTCTTCCTTTCCCTCACCTCCCACTCCTGCAGATCACGCCTATATACCTTAGGATATAATATAGTCTTCCTTGTGGACTAAATATTTACTACCTGACAGGCCATTGCCTGGTGGTAAGCATCTATAAAATTAGGTTGGCCCTCAGGTGAGAGACACACATTTGTCACTGAATCTATACTTGGGTCTTTCCAAGTTGTGCTCCATTGGCACAGCCTTCAGAAATCCATGGCTACTCCACAATGGAGCATCAGAAGAGGTCTTCAGCAGATGTCCAAAATGATGTGGTTGGTAAATCTTTATTATTAGAGGCATCATGGTATGGATTTAAATCATATTTTCTTCAGTTATCAGTTGTTGTATCCTTGGGCCCTCTCTCTTTCACTTGACCTCAGTTTCCTCAAACTCGAAAATGAGGACATAATACGTTCATTGCTTACCTCATAGGGGTGTTGTGAGGAAAGCACTTTGTAAACTGGAAAGCTATAAGCATACAGGTGCAATGGCAATCATCTCTTACCTTTGTTTTGGAAGTCCAGGATGGAAATGCTGCTACACACTTACTCATAGGAGAGTTTCTGTATGGTAAGTGCCAAGAATGAAATGTTGTAGCATCAGAATTTCAGAGATATTAGGGACCTTGGAGTTTATCTAGTTTTCAATCCCTTTGCTTTACAGGGTAGGAAACTGAGAAAGAAAATGACTTCAACAATTAATTGAAATGGAAAAACTTAGCTTAAGGGAAAGTTTTGTCTTATCTGGAATTTCTTTGAGCATCATCAGTATAGGAAATCATGTGTGCAAGAGCTTAAATCAAACTCTTCCTGAGTCAACAGCACAGCAGTAATGGAAGATTCCATTTCATAGCTCATGAGAGAAGTATCACCTGTTCTGAACTTTATGAATAGGGAAGCAGCATGGTATAGTGGAATGAAAACTGGGTTTGGAGTTGGGCTGAATTTGAAAACTGAACGCCACGTATCGAGTCTATAAATTGTAGGAGATTGGATTAGACCAAATGGATTTAGTTCTTAACCTGGGGTCTATGAATTTATTTTTCAAAAAAAATATTTTGGTAACTGATTTCCTTTGTAATCTTATGTATTTTCTTTCATATATTGAAAAACATTACTCTGCGAAGAGGTACATAGGCTTTTCTAGACTCCCTAATGGGTCCATGACACAGAAAGGCTTAAAAAGTCTTATAATACTAAATGATGTCAAAAATCTCTCATAGGTCTGAATCTATGATCCTTATATGACACCAGGGATGTCAGATATGGAAGCATGTGACCTACAACACTCCTGGGTGCTCCTGAACTATATTAAAATGTAACTGGAAAATATTTAACAACAAAAATGTTAATATTTGATTTTCTAAGTCAATCTGCTACCCAAAGGGATTATTATGTATGGGTTGGTGCTCCCCATTTCTATTTGAGTGTGATACCACTGCCTTACCCCATTCAGGTAAAGATGCCACACAAGAAAACCATTTTGTTACCTAGAGAATGTCAGAAAACTACAGGTATTTCCAGTTTTTCACCAGTGTTCCCAGAAACCATCCATCAAAGAACAGGAACTCTTTTGACTGAGGGTTGTGTTCCTACCCAAAGCCTCTGTATGAAATAAAACAGTAGGTCTCAAGTTTTTATGGTATGAAGACCCACTTTTAATTTAGTATTTGTTGATTTAGAACATAGTGACAAATAACAATTATGAATTCAGTAATACTTTTAAATGAATCTGTAATATATTATTCACAACAGCATCTACATACTTTCAAAATATGTATGAAACAGAGTGCTTATTACTTATTAATTTGCAGTTTTCTTATTTAAGCAACTTAATAAAATGAACCTCTTGCAATAAGTCCATGACTCCCATCCCCCAACCTGGAACCCATTGCCCATAGATTGGAAGCCACTAAAATAAAACCAATATGATAAACAATAATGCAACGTTAAATCAAGGACACAAAAAAGTTTAAACCTTAATTAGTATGTAAAGTAGTAAAATTGTGCTCACAGGCTGTCAGAGATAGAAGGGATCTTAGGAGATATAACCAACAACGTCAGAGCCCGTAGGGAACTTTAGAAACTATGTAGTTCAGTTAGTCTAAACTCATTTTACAGAGGTGGCAATTGAGGTCCAGAAGCCCCATTAGGAAGTTCCCATTATTAAATGTAAACTAGCATTTTTGTGCGGGGCAGAGAGGCAGCGTAGGGTAGTGAAGAGAGTGAGCCTCTGAGCCAAGGGAAACTGGCTTCAAGAGCCAGCCTTGATTGACACTTACTGGTGGTTTGACCCAAGTCACTTAACCTCTCCAGTGCCATAGGCAACTCTAAAACTTTAAGTTGCAGAGAAAGGGTCAACTTGCATTTGTGGATGGAGTTCCCTCCTCTGGGAGCATATACCAATTTGATATTTCAATGAAATTCCAGGTCCAGTCCTTCTTGCTCTGGCACCTAAATTCCACGCTGAGCTGTTAAGGGCTGAAAGATAAATATAAAAGTGACACAATCCCTGCTCTCAAGGACCTTAACCGTTTTATGTTAGTTTTAGGTAGGTCAATTTCATGAGAGTTAGTGTTTTTATATTCTTCATGTTTATTTGGAATTTCTTGTTTAATAGATTTAGAGTACATAGATGTAAATATGCCTATTCTATACTATATTTTGAATATCTAAAGGAGGTAGTTGCAGTTTAGTGCAAAGAGAACCAGACTGGTCAGGTGGCCTGGGATTGGCCACATCCGCTCTTATGCAAGGTGCATTCCCTCTCTCGGACCCTAACCCTATCTGCACAAGGTGGAGGTTGGTGTTGACCACAAGAACATATATTTAAAACAGGAAGGGGCTTTACAAGCCATCAAGTCCAATCCTCTGATTTTACAGATGAGGAAACTGAGGCACAGAGATTTTTTTTTTTAAAAATCTCTAAAGTGTTGTCCAACTCTTACATGATATGAACTTTAACATTTATTGGGAGCCCTGGCTAAGGGATAAAGAGGTGAACAGTCATGGTCCCCATGGGTCCGTCCTGTGAAACAGAACCAGGAAGTTCCAGGAAGTTATTGACCCTGGGCCTGCTGTCTGGGGAATCCCAAAGCGCCCGGTTTCCTACCTGTCGGAGACAAATGAACATAAAGATTTTGGTCAAGACATTTTCAAACTCTGAAATTATTTGCTGCAAGGCGTGAATAAGAAAAGCCACGCATATGGAGTGAGGTGTCCCGTTAAAAGGTGTCTGAGCTCTGCACTACAAGGCACCGGACCTTCACTCCCGCCCCACCCGGTCGGTTTCCAAGGCAACTCAGATCGCCACAATCTTTGGTTGTCGCTAGGAAATGTCACTTCCTTTCCATTGACTTCCGGGTCATCGCTCAGGCTCCCTGCCGCTATCTCTCTTAGAACCGGACTAAAGGGAGGCGGCCGCCACCGCTGCCTCATCTCCTGCTTCCCTGGAGGGTGTTCACCTTACGCCGGGCGGGGCTCCGGCCTTCCCCCTTTTTCCTACGCGCGCAGCCGCAGGCGCAGCCGATCTTTTCACTTCCGGCCTGTGTATTTCCGGGTCGCCTCCGTCCCTCTGGGTACGGGTCTGGCTAGCCCCTCGGGTGGCTGGAGCAGCGAACGCCTCTGGCCGGACCCAGCTCCTCTATCTCCCGTACTCTCCCTGCCACGGCCCGGGGCGGTAGCGGCCTCCTCAGTAAGTATGATCCATTGGTGTGAGGCGGCCTCAGGCGGAAATTCCCCCCCTCGGCAAGCGGGGCTTCCCCGGGCTTAGGGCTTCGATCAGACCGGGCCCTGGGGAGAGGCCGGGTCCGGGCGATCTGAGGGATGGGCGGCTGTGAGCGGAGATCGGTACATGGGAAGAGAATCGGACTCCACGACCTCTAAGGTCTCTTTCTACCTCAGGAGGCCCTAGGGTGATCCCGGGGGGAGGACTGGTCTGGGACTTCTGGGAAGGAGCGAGAGTAGAGACCCCGCGGAGAGCGGCGTGGAGAGGAGGAGTGGGAGCCGGGACCGGAGGTTGTCGTGAGGGCGGAGAGAGACAGAGACCGCAGGAGCTTGGGCGTAGAGTCTCCGAGGGGGGGAGCTGAGAGGACCAGTGATCTAGGTTGGTGATGCTGGATTTGGACCCTAAAGAGAAAGGACAGATGGGAGTGAACTGATATCTAATTCTTGAGAAGGGCTGGAGCTAAGATTGCTGCAAATGGGAGAGGGAGGCGGGGAGAAGAGAGGGGTTTTTTTGGAGGAAGATAAGTTGTGGGGCTGGGAGAACATATCGGGACTTGGTTTTGTAAATCTCTAGGTATCTATGAAAATTAGGGTGTGTATATATATCTGCCACCTCAGTTCTTGATATCTTTTTGTGTAGTTCTCAATTGACCCTGGAAGGTGGTCACTATCTCCTTTTTTGTGGCTTTGTCAAAGTGTCGTTTTTCCGGAAGCCCGGGCACTTAAGTGTCTTCTGGAGGGGGAGATAAAAGAGGGAAGGAGAAAAACAGCTTAGAAATAAAACCAGGGGAGTTTGGCTTTGGGTGAAAAGGTCGCACTAGGTATCAAGATAAATCCTACCCAGTGAGAAGTACGTGAGGAAACTTTGATTTCCATAGTTTGAAGGGCATATCAGTATTATAAACGATAAGTTAGCTTACTTTTAAGAGCAGGAAAGCTAGAGTTTTATCTCCAGGTTCTGAGACAGATGAGGATACCCTTATATACATGATTAAGGCTATTCTCGAAGGTCCACAGAGACCCAGAAGGTTGGAGACATAAAGATTCCTTAGGCATAGTCCCACAAAGATAGCTGCTGTTAAACAGGAAAAGGCCAACTTTTAGTAATGTAAATCTCATTCTGAGGTTCAGGAATCTGAGTACTGGTGCTTTGGATTCATTTTGAAAGGAAGTAGAATGTGTGGGCTAGGGTATGAATCCAAGCAAGTCTTTGAATGTTAGCTGTTATTGGAAGGGGCCCTGTGGATTTCCTTGGAATTCCATCAGAAGAGTGTAAGAACTGGTCACTCTTCCATTGCATCTGTGCCTCTAGAGAAGAAATTCTTATGAAGTTATGCCAGCATGGGATTGCCCTATCCTGTGGGCTTAGGGTGAAATGTGATAGAAATAACTGTTCCTTTTTCTCTGTGGTTAATGGTGTGTTTTCACCATGCTGCTTCTGAAAATGTTTATGCTTGAATGGGCCCGCTGAGCTGAAGGTGAGCTAATGCTTATTTGGCCAGGATAATTACTTGAGCTGATTTTGGCTTTCAACCAGCATACCTTTCCATTGAGGTGATTAAAAAATCCTGGTAGAGCTGTAGAACCTCTAATTGGCATTTTGCTTTCTGAAAAGGGGACCTTATTTTGAAGCATTGTTTCTGCTGACTGGGCACCTTACCTTCTTGCAGCTGTCAGACTGCTTTAGGGATATTTACAGTTGAGGCTTTTGGGAGAGTGACAAGTGTTTGCATCCTGATCCTCAAATTGCTTTGATAAATTAACTGCTACTGCAGCTGGGCTGCCTTAGTCTGCTATAACTGTGCTGTTTTGCACAGAGTATAATTTTGTTCAGTTCTCAAAGTGCTGGGAATACTGGCTGGAAATGAATAAAATGCAAAAATTATGCTCAGAAAAGCTTTTGCTGTGACCAGGGACGATGCAATCTTTATTCCCTTCATGGTACGGAGGAGCTAGCTGCCAGTGTAAATTCTGAAGCTAATCAGTCTTAGACCTACCTCCCCTATTAAAAAGGATTTACCTTTTCTTATTGAGAAGAGGTATTAAAGGAATGTAAGAAGGGAAGAGTTTTGTTCTTCTATTCTTGTACTGTGCCAGAAGGCAAAAAATACTTTCATTAGAATCTTATTTTTGGAATGTGAACATAACCTGTGTGGACTTTTCCCATATAATAACTCTTCTGAGTTGAGCTTGCTTTACCTAATTTGAAAGACAACTATAGCTTTGTGACCAGATTTGAACAAAATTAGGAGCCATACAATTATAGATTTGGAGCCAGACAGGGACTTTAAAATTCATCTTATTACTTCTCTCATTTTGTAGAAGAAGAAAAAGACTGATGGGATGACTTGCCTAGTTTAGGGGAGGGGAAGAGTATAAGTATTTATATAGTATAGTACCTACTATGTGCCACACACTGTGTTAAGGGCTTTTTACAAATATTACTTTATTTGATCTTCACAACAACTCTGTGAAGGTGGGTGTAGTTATTATTCCTATTTTACAGTTGGGGAAACTGAGGTATACAGAGGTCTTAAGTGACTTGCCCAGGGTCACACAGCTAAGTGTCTGAGGCCAGATTTGAAGTGGGGTCACTCTAGGCCTTGCACTTTATCCACTGTATCACAAGTTGCCAGTTTGTTTCTTTGGCCTTCAGTCTTCACATACCAGTTCGTGGACTGTTAAAATGAATTTGCTCCTAAATGTTAGAGCTCTAGGAGCTCTTGGATTATCTAGTTCAACTCTCTCATTTTATAGGGGAGGCAATGGATCCAGAAAGGTGGCTCAAAGTCAGACAACTAATTAATAGAAGAATTAGTACTGGAATCCTGCTTCTCAGGCCAGCTCTTCTTTCACTACTTCTGTGTCCATGAATTGTATAATTAAAAATGATATCCAAAGATTATTTTACATGCCAAATGCCTTTTAAAATTATTTATTAATGTTGATATGTATTATCTATAAAAGTAGACTATTTTATAGCTAAAACAGTTAGTCTATGTAGAAAACACAAGTTTGTGAACTCTGAAGGAGTTTGGATTTTAAAATGTTTTTGTTTTTTAAGCTACTTGGTTTAGAGCAGATCTGAGCTTTAAGAAGCTTAAGTGACTCTTTAATACATTTTCAATCCTTTAGTTAAAATGTATATGAATACATCAGAATAAGTTGTCTGTTGGAATTAGGAGGCAGCTTATGACAACTTCTTTTACATAAATTATCTAAGTAAATACTTTAATAGTTTATTTAATTGCATTAATAAATTAATACAATTTATATTTATGTCCTTGGGTAAATTCATCCCAGAGAGCCTTCCAGTGAGATTTTTCTTGTTCTCTTGATAGAATTAATTGTTTGTCAGTTATCTTTTTCTGTGGCTTTGTGACCAGCCTATTTTTCCCCCCTTTTGGTCTTATGACATTTCTCTTATGACATCCTTTTATGTCACTTCTCTTGAAGAATTCCTCCTCCTCAGTCCCTTGCAAGTCTGGCTTCTGACCTCACTACCCAACTGAAACCTCTTTTTTCAGGGTTACCAGTGATCTCTTAACTGCTCAATCTAAGGGCCTTTTCTCAGTCCTCATTTTATTTTCACTTTCTGTAGTTTTTTATATTGTCTACAACCTTCTCCTTCTGGGCACTTTCTCTTATGTTGTCTTCAGTGCCACCCCTCTTTATTCTCCTTTTAATCTGTTCAACTACTCCACCTCAGCATCCTTTGTTGCATCATCCATGCAATATCCCTTTGCTATGGATATTCAGCATTTATCACAGTGTCTATAACATAGTAAGGCCTAATATTTGTTGAATAGTAACATCACATGCCTATCATACATGATTGGGCAACCTCCATTGTCCTTTGGGGTGATCCTTAACTCTTGTTCATCAAAAATTATAATATTTTGTGACTCAGCTATCTAGCATCACAGGAGGAATATTGGTGTTAAAAAGATGGACTGTTTCAGGAAGAAGCTTGGTTGGGGTTCATTAAAAGAAATATGCAGCTTGCCTTTGGGAAACTAGATTTTTTTTTTTTGCTTTTTGGAGGGGGGAAAGCAGGGCAATTGGGGTTAAGTGACTTGTCCAAGGTCACACAGCTAAGTGTTAAGTGGCCAAGGCAGAATTTGAACTCAGGTCCTCCTGACTCCAGGGCTGGTGCTCTATTCACTGCATCACCTAGCTGCCCCTAGATTGTTCTTGCCATTCTTTTCTGAGCTCAGGTTATTGTCCATTTGCTTGTCTGTCCAAGAGATATGTATAGATGGACAAGCTATTTAGATGGCTTATCCAGCTGCATAGTATATATTGTGAGCAATAGACATTCTTCACATATTTGGTTTTTTCTATGTGGATAGTTACTCGTTTTGAGTGTTTTCAGATCTTATTTAGGAGATTCTGCATTCTTCTAAGTCATGCTGCAGTCAGCACAGTGTCAGTCCATCATCTATCATTAATTAAGTACCTACTGTGTGCCAGGTTCTGTACAAAGCACTGGGGATACAAAGAAAGGCAAAAAACAGTCCCTGTCTGCAAGGATTTTACAGATCTAATCAAGGACACAACATGCAAACAACCACATAAATACAAGCTATATGTAGGATAAATTGGGGATAATTTCACAAGGAAGGCACTGAGATTAAAGAGAACTGAGAACAGCAAGATGCAGAAGGTTGTTGGCCTTTAGCTGAGATTTGAAGGAAGCCAAGGAATCAAGGAGGGAGAGTTTCAGAGATTGGGGACAGTAGTCAGAATGCTCAGTCAGGAGATGGAATATTTGAGGAACTGCAAGGAGACCAGTGTCACTGGATTGTAAAGAATAGGGAGGGGAGTAATGTAAGTGCAAGGAGAATGGAAACATAAGAAGGGAATAGGTTATGAATAGCTTTAAAAGCTCAACCAATGATCTTATAGTTGTTATCCTGGAGTTAATAGGAAGCCATTGGAGTTTACTGAATGAGGGGATGATCTAGTAAGATCTGCATTTTAGAAAGATCAGCTGGGGCGGAGCCAAGATGGCGGCATAGGAGCAGCAAGGTATGACAGCTCCCACACAGCCACCTCAAATACCCATAAAATATGACTCTAAACAAATTTTAGGGCTCTAAAACGCACACAAATATACTTCCTGCTGAAGGCAGCTTGGCTAGAAGGGACCATCTCAGTGCTGGGAGCTGAAACCAGCCCAGCCTGAAACCGCGGCTTGGCCCTGGGAGCCGGCTGAGCCTAGCCAAGCCGCAGCTGGAGCTTCAGGAGAGTGGATCAGCGGCGGCTGTAAAATTATCAAGCCATAAGAAAAAAGGACTAAGTGAAAGGTCAGTGGAACTCGGCTAAAATTGGGGGAGAAAAGCAATCCGGCCAAACTGCCTCCAGGGCAAGGAAGCGGCAAAAGTGGAAGCCCTGCAGCTGCCTCATAGCTGCTTCAGAGCTCCCAGCCTGCAGATTGCAGGGGGGCCCAGCAATTGTTCAGAGGTCAAGTGCTCTCACGTGGAATGGTCTGGATCCAGATCGTGGTCTTGGGTGGTGGCCCTGGGGTGCATTTTCAGTGAGCCAAAGCTGGTGGGGGCTGCAAAAAAACGACAACCCCCTAATAGCTCTGGCAGCTGGGAAAACCCCAAGTGATTTGGGACAGAGCTTTCCCCTCTGGAAGCAGAGTTCCACAGAGCTAAAAAATCATTGACTGGCCATCATGAGCAGGCAAAGGAAGCAAAGTAAGAACTAGATTCCTTCTTTGGGGACAAGAAGGATCAAAGCATGGAACGGGAGGAAGACAACACAGTCAGAACTCCAGCACCAAAAGCTTCCAAGAAACATGAAGATTGCCTAAAAGCCATAGATCAGCTTAAGAAGGATTTTGAAAACCAAATGAGAGAAATGGAGGAAAAACTGGGAAGAGAAATAAGAATGATGCAAGAAAATCATGAAAAAAAGAGTCAACAGCCTGACTGAAGAA
>CM053585.1:186413866-186447983 GCA_028646515.1 Pseudochirops corinnae | reverse complement strand
TCACAATATGCCCACTGTGGAGAGGTTCTGCGTAATTATACATGTACAGCCTGTATTTAGTTACTTGTCTTTCCAGTGGGGGTGAGTGACGAGGGAGTAAGGGAAAGAATCTAGAATTTAAAGTTCTCTAATCAAATGTTAAAAATATATATGTGTGTGTGTGTGTGTGTATACAATTATTATTATTATTATTAACTACATCCAACTGGGAATTAAGATACACAGGCACTGTGGTAGGGAGATCCATCCTGCCCTACTGGAAAGTCAGAGGGGCGAGGGGGAGGACATAGGAGAGAGCAGACTGAGGGAGGGGTTATACAGTGGGATGGCTGTTTTGAGGTGTTGGGTAGGGGAAAGATGGGGAGAAAATTTGTAACTCAAAATCTCGTGAAAATGAATGATGTAAACAAGAAAATAAATAAATTAATAAAAAAAATTCTTATACCAAAAGAAAAAAAGAAAGATCAGCTAGACAGTTGAGTGGATGATGGATTGGAGTTGGGGGAGATATTGCGGGAAGAGCAAGCAGCAGGGTATTGCAATAGTCCAGGCTTGAGGCAGTGGGGGTCCAAAGTGCCAGAGTAGGTAAGGGAGTATAGAGGAGAGATGTTACAAAAGTAGAATTGACAAGACTTGACCATTAATTGGATGTAGGAGATGAGAGAATTATGAATAACACGCAAGTTGCTTTGGATTATGATAATACCCTTGTCAGCAGTAGGGAAGTTAGGATTAGGGAAGGGTTAGGGAGGTGATTTCAGTTTTGGATATGTTGAATTTTTGATGTCTATGGGACATCCAACTCAAAATTTCCAGGAGGTAATTGGAGATAGAAGGATAGAAGCTGGAGCTCTGGAAAGAGGAAATAGATCTGAGAATCATCTACATAGAGATGTTAACTGAATCATGGGAGCTGATGAGATCACCAATTAAAATAATAGAGAGATGAGAAAAGAACCCAGCACTGAGCTTTGAAGGGACCTCCACCCCCAGTTAGCAAGCATGACATGGGTGCTAGATCCAGCAAAAGAGAGAGAGGGGGAAACAAGTAGAAGAACCAGGAAAGAGCAGTGTCACGAAAACTGAGAGAAGAGAGTATCAAGAAGAGAGTGATCAACAGAGTCAGAGGCTGCAGAGAGGTCAAGGATGAGGATTGAGAAAAGACCATTAAATTTGGCAATGAAGAGATCATTGGTAACTTTGTAAGGAGTAGTTTAAGTTAAATGATGAGTCTGGAAGCCAGACTATAAGGAGTTAATAGAGTGAGAAGAAAGGAAGTAGAGACACCTATTGTAGAAGACCTTCTCAAGTTTGATCACAAAAGGTAGGGGAGATCTATAGGATGATAGCTAGTAGGGGACAGATCAATGGAGGATTTTTTTTTAAGAACGGGGGAGGTACAGGGCAACCATTTGACAAGGAGAGATATTGGAAATAGGTGAGAGACTGGAGATAGAAGGGGCAACTTAACTGGGGAAGATAGGATGGAACAGAATCACTTGTGAATGTAGAGAGGTTTCCCTTGGCAAGGAGAAAGGCCACCCTTTCATGAGAAACCGGTGAGGGAGGAAACAGTGGCAGAAGGCATCTGAATGATGTGAGATAAGGAACAAGAGAAGATGTAGCTCTCATCCTCAGTTTTTTTGGTGAAATAGAAAGAGAGATTTTCAGCTGAGGGGGGGTGGAGAGGGAGTTGTGGAACCAAAGGACCCAAGTTTAAATCCTTACTCTGTTTCTTATCACCATTATAAATTTAAGCAAGTCATTTATCCATCCTGCCCCAGTTTCCACAGCCTTACAATGAAGGGAGGTTGGGCTAGATAGCTCCAAGATCTCTTCCAGTTCTAGATCTGTGATATGGATATAAAACTAAGACTTGACAACTGATTGGATTTAGTGGGCTGGGCAATGACAGTGAATCTCAGTGACTCCAAGGTTGAAAACCTGGGTAATCTTAGAACAGTGCTATCCTTTACCAAAATAGGTAAGTTTGCAGGAAATCAAGTATAGGAATGAATAGTAATCAGTTTCATTTTGGTATATGTTGTTTGAAGTACTTGTAGTTGGAGATGTTTAAAGGATACTTGATGATAAAAATAGGACTGAAACTCAAGGAGAGATTAGAAATGGACATATATAGATTCTGAGGATTACCTCCAGAGAGCTGATAATTACACCCATAGAAGATGATGAGATCACTGAGAGAACTTTCATAAAGAGGAAATAAGAGGGTCCAGGATAGAGCCCCATGGTTAAAGGGTAGGATATTCATTATGAGCCAGTGAAGGGGACTGGCAAACAGGAGCATCTGAAGGTCCTCACCATTCATGTTTTTCTGTCCTTCCCCATTTCATGCTTAAATGCCCTTGGGGATGACTTTGCATAATTGTCACTCTTTCATTAGAATTAAATTTTTTTTCTCTACTGCTATTTTGCATTTTATGATGTGATACTAGATATCATCCTCCATAAGATTTTATAAAAGAATTTTTATTTTAAACCTTCTCTCTCCACTTAACAGGTTGAGGTGGTTTATTTTTTTTGTTTACTTATTATGACAGTTGATTTGTTAGAGTTCTTTACAGAATGGTTATAATTTGTGTCAATGGCCATTCCTTCATTTGGATCCTACATTGCCACATCAGCAGCTTGTTTCAGTAGTCAAGTTGGAGTTGTTTTAATTGTATTTCATTTTTTGATGTTTACTTGGTGCTTGTCATGTTCAATGCCTCCTGATACTTTTCTTGAATAAAATACTTGTGAGGCTTCTATGTAGATTGATTATAAACCATTTGTCTCTCATTTCTTACTAACCTAATTTACTCCCAAACTACATATTTTGACTGTCTTTTTAGTGGCCACTTTCGCATTAGATACCAGGTATCAAAGTATGCTAATTTGAATTTAAAAGATCTTATTAAGTTCTTTGTAGAATTTTTCTTTGTCTTCATCTTCAGCAGAAGATATTGGCATGTGAGACGTGGTTATTTTCATAAGGGTCTTTTGTTTTTTTGCAACTAGTACAAGCATTGTAGCAGTAGATCATAACCAGACATCCTGTGATATTTTCTTAGTGATTTTGGATATAGGGTAAAACCAGCTTCACTAACCCCTTTATTTGCCAGCCTTCTATTTAGCTATAACTTCCTTGTAGTGAGAATGTCACAATTGACATAATTCAGTTCCTACAGTAGTAAGTCCAGTCATTGATTACTGGATGAGAGTTTTCATATTTTGTAGTACCAGCAGCTAAGCTTATGGTTATACATGTCTAAAAATTACATTATTCTTAGAATTCCCCATTCCATTTTCTATCAGCGACACTTTCTCTTTTTACAAGGTGGGAGGAGGGGATCCACACAGTACTGAATCCCATTTTGTATTTGTTTGTTCATTTCATGGCTTGCCATGGCCAAAAAATTCATTATTGAGTGGCCAGTATCCTGCCAGTGAGCTTCTCCATACTTCTTCAGAGTGAATATCAGATAGTCTGTTGCTTGAACCATATTTGAAGCCTTCTTAGCATTGTAGAACTTGCCAGAGCCTATACATACTTCCTGATAAAGCCTTTGAGAATCTAGAATCACCTGAGGCATTAGAGTAAAATTAAGTGAAGTGTTAGATAGATTAAAGATAAGTATAAGCTTTTAAAAATAACATTGATATTAGCATCTAGTTTTTCTTGCTTTGAAGAATATTTAAGAAAATTGGCTTTGCATTCAGAGTTAATTCAGAAGATAAGATCAGTTCGGCTGGGTTCTGCAGAAGGTTAGGTTTGGTTCTTATATCTATCTTCAGGACCCTGAGACTATTCAACACACTCATTAAATCTAATAATTATTAAAGCATTTTGTAATCCATATCAAGGCAAGAAAGCATTGGATTTGGAATTAGGCCTGGGTATGAGTCCTATCATTTACTTAGCTGTATGACTTTGGATAAGTCATTTATCCTTTTGAGCTTTAGGTTTCTTATCTGCAAAATGGGGATAATGCTATTTTAACTATAATGTAATAATAGTTTATTGAAATTGTACATGTATATATTATTTTATAGTTAACAAACTATAGGAAGAAAGAAGCATTTCCATCATTTGGATCAAATGCTGTAGTTTTAAAGTTTAAGTGAAAAAGTTTTAACTGAGATTATTTATTTCAGATATTTATTGCTTTGCATATAATTTTCAGAATTGTTTCCAAATTACTAAATTGTAAGTTCCTGAGGCAGTAGTAACTGTCTGTCTGAACTTTGTGTGTCTCTTAGCAGCTAGCACAGTAATCTGTACATAAGAGGTGCTTATAAATGTTTAAATGAATGTTGTTATTAGCAATAATAACAATAACTGATGATGGAACAGGATGATGGAAGGCTTATTTCTCAGAAACTTGGTTTATGAATGATCATGTGGAAACACTACTAATATCTTTCTTGTTTCTCCTCTTCCAGAAACCACAGTTGTCCAAGACAGGTAACATGCCAGTGCCCTTTAAGATTGCCATGCCCCCTGGAAAGAAGCCATGGAAAAGATGAGGTAGCTGCTACCTGGGAATGTTCTAGGAAAACTGAGTTCAATGGATAAAAAATATAAAGACGACTTATTCAGGAAGTACGTGCAGTTTCACGAGTCCAAAGTGGATGCCTCCAGCACTAAGCAGCGACCTGTCAATGATGAATACCTCCGGGTGGCGGCCTCGGCCCTACTCAGTCTGCATAAGATCGAGCCCTTTTATAGATTCCGGTTGATCAAATTTTATGAGGTGGTTGAGAGCTCCCTTCGCTCACTGAGGTCCTCTAACTTGCGGACTCTCCACAGCGCATTCAACATGCTGGAGACAGTGGGAATCAACCTCTTCCTTTACCCTTGGAAGAAGGAATTCAAAAGTATTAAAGTAAGGCATACAGAAGTGCTTTCCAGTAGTTTAAATAAAGTAGGCTATAGAGAAGGTTCTTCTCTAGGACTACATCTATCTCCATTAATGTTTCCCTAAAGTTATGGAGGCCTAATATAGTGGAATAAAGCTTAGACTAGGAATCAAAAGACCTAAGTTTGAGTCCTACCCTTACTATAGCTAGCATAGTGACCTCTTAGGTACTTTCTCTCTCTCTCTTAGGTACGTTAGGACCTCACTTATCGTAAAGTAAGGGTTTTGAAACAGATAATCTCTTTCCAGATGTAGTGCTCTTATGCTTTTTACCATTAAGCAAAGATTATGTTGCTTGAGGATTTCTCTTTTTCTTCTTGTGCCCAGTGGTATAGTGAAATGGAACCCTGGGTTTGGAATCAAGGGAACTGAGTTAGAATTTCAACCCTGTTAATTATTATCTGTATGACTTTAGGTAAGCTCCTTCCCTCTCTAGTGCTTAGTTTTCCCTTGGTTTTTCATTGAGAGACTTGAACTAGTTGCCAGCCTCCCACCCCCCCCAAGCTCTAATGAACATAGATTACAAAGAATAAACAATTGTCAAGTGTTCTATCTTCTACTGGCCTTAAAAAAAGCCTGGGAAAGATGTAGAAGCAGCAGTTGTGGCACCCAATGGTTAGCACCACCTATATACTTGGTGCCTCAGAACCTTTACTGCCCTTAAACTAAAACTTGAATGAATGATATGAGTAATTGGCATTGCTCTAGTGTTTTGTGCATTATAACAACCCTGTGAGGCAAATGATGATGCAGATACTCTTATCCTCATTCTACAGATGAGAAAACTGAGGCTTTTAGGAGTGAAATGACTTTTGAGCTCAGACTTCCTTACTTCAAATAAAGTGTATCTTTTCACCACATTATCATATCTTTCATGGTGCTGGGATTCTGGCAGGAGAATTTAACTGGCCCATCAGTAAAAGTTTGTACCAGTGGCTTCTGTGATTTAGAGTGTATACTTATGGGCATTTGAAGGGGGAAAGTGTCATGGGACTTTTTATTTTGGTGGGAGAGGGTGGATAATTCCTTATCTCCCAATTCATTCAAGTTACCTAGAAACTTTGTAGTAGGATGAAGTTTGGTAGTCTAGTCCCTACACCCCTTCTTTTTACAGAGGAAATCATCAAAATTAGAAAGAGTTTAAATGTTCCGAAGTTCCAGAGAAGTTAAATGGCTTGCCTGTGCTTATACAGTAAATACAGCCAGCACTAAGAACGGAATCATTTTATTTCTAATCCAATATTCTATCTGTTGTGGTTTGAACCAAATTTCTGTGTCATAGATAGACCCCAGATTGGCTCTCCAGAAATCGTTCTGAAATGTAGTGCAGTGAGTTAGATAGTAATTCAGACTCAGGGGTCTGTATTAAGTCTTTCTGTGAGAACATTTGAATAATTTACCAGGTAAAATGGGTCAGTTGTATTGTTTCATATTAATGGAAACCAAGAAAGAAGTGTCATTGGATTTTCTCCTCGGAATCTACTCCTCTTTGTCATTCACTACTGTTTTCTCT
Source organism: Pseudochirops corinnae (assembly GCA_028646515.1). Taxonomy (NCBI): domain Eukaryota; kingdom Metazoa; phylum Chordata; class Mammalia; order Diprotodontia; family Pseudocheiridae; genus Pseudochirops; species Pseudochirops corinnae. The sequence continues at coordinate 186,441,548 of CM053585.1, read as the reverse complement.
GTTGGTAGAAAGCCCCAGCCCCACAAAATCATCAGTTCTCTTGCTGAATTTTTAGGAAGAGTGGATGTGGAATTTCTTTCATACTAGTGCCTTGGATATTAGTAAACATTAATTTCAGTCTCCTAGAGCATGAGTCTAGTGAAATAATTCACTTCTCTCACTTTTCTGCACATGATCTATATTATAGTTAAATGGGAATTGTTTTCCATTTTGTGTATACTAAAGGAAAAATACTGGATTTTTTCCCCTCCTCTCTTCTAGACCTACACAGGACCTTTTGTTTATTATGTGAAATCAACATTACTAGAAGAAGACATCAGAGTCATCCTGAATTACATGGGCTATAAGGTCCAGGATCTTGGAAGTGCATACAGGCTCAAAGAACTGGTAGAAATTTTGCAGGTGAAAATGGTCTCTTTTGAGCTTTTTTTGGCCAAAGTAGAATGTGAGCAGTTGCTTGAGATACACTCCCAGGTGAAAGACAAGGGTTACTCAGAGCTGGATGTGGTGAATGAGCGTAAGCACAGCAGTGAAGATGTGAGGGGCTGCTCAGATGCCATGAAGAGGCGGGTGGAGTGTAAGGAGAACCTCACTGCTTCTATGGCACGGATGGCCCTTCAGAAATCGGCCAGTGAGAGAGCAGCAAAAGATTACTTCAAGCCCAAAGTGAATAAGCCTTCCAAGTCTATGGACACTTACGATAGTTACTTGGAGAGTAAGAAGCCACCACTGATGACTTCACTTAGCCTCAGGAAGGAGCCTGCAGTGGCAGATGTGGAAGATGACATCAAAGATGAAATTATTCGACCATCTCCCTCTCTCCTGACCATGTCCAGCTCCCCACGTGGCTGCTCTGATGAATTTGTGCCCCTCTCCTCAAATCCGAATGGCATGTTACGAACCATCCCTCCTTATAACACCTATTTTTCCCCTCAAGATGACCTAGACCTTTACACAGATTCAGATTCCAGGGGTGCATATAGGAGACCAGATTCTCTCAAGCCAGATGTGTGGGTATTCCGAAATGACTCCAATCCCCTTTACCATAAGCGTACACATCCCGCCAAAGAGACCACCTCTTCCAAGTGCCAAAGCTGTGGCCTCACATGTGGCTCCTCGCTCTGCCAGCAGTGTGAAACTGTACTCACATGTCGGCAGGACTATCCTGTCGCCAAACAGAACAGCTTCCCCATAAAATCAGGCCCCCATGATGGTTTATCCCATGGGGCTGCTCTGAGGGAGAAGTCTCTGTATACAGCACAGACTCAGGGCCCTGAAAGGGCATCTCACCTCCACTCAAAATCCAAGGCTACAGCTGCATCTCGCTGTGGCTTCTGCAATCGGTCAGGAGCCTCTAACACATGTGCAATCTGTTCAAAAGTCTCATGCGATACCTGCCTCACTGCTTACCACTACGACCCATGCTGCAAAAAGAGTGAGCAACACAAATTCTTGCCTAACAGTCAGCTCAACTATAAGTCAACCCAGTTCTCCCATCTTGTGTATAGATAGACTTAAACTCTCATGTTCTACACAAAGGGCTAAAACTATACTTTGTGACTTCCTTGGTGCGAAGTCTAACACTGACCTCGGAAGTGGAGCTTTGCTGACCTATGGGGAATGACATTTCACTCTCCGTTGTTGGTGTTTTTGTTTCCTCATCCATGCTACACACATCTCGGGATCCACACTGCTGTCAGATCTTTCCAGCAATGGATGCTTTGTGATTTGATAAGGGGAAGAGGACCAACCAGGCTTCCTTTCCAGTTTGGCACTTGGGCTTGCTAGTCCTTATATGCACTCCATCCCCACCCATACTCCTCCCCAGATTTATTTTTTAAAGGAGTTTGATACCTGGTGTTTTCAAATGACTCCCCAGCTGCTCCACTGATAAGCTACAGTAGACTGGGGAGGGACAGTCACAGAGATTCATGGTTCCCATTCCAGGGACTAGTGAAAGGTTTTTGAAAGCAGAGTATTCTTTCACAGCAGCATCTTTCAGGAGTTCTACTGCTGCCCACAGAGGTTTATCTCAAAGTGCTTCCTGAAATACCCAACAACCTCCCTCCACCCCTCCACACATAGATATTGTTTTAAATAGTCACCAAGATCCCTGAGTGGGCTCTCCTCTGCCCTCTCATATTTGGCTCTCTAGGTTTCAAAGTTTGAACAGAAGACAGTCATGCTTGATTTTTGTAGTGCTGCCAATAGCTTCCTCTAGTTTACTGTACAGTATTAGTGGACTTGTTGACACGACATTTTCGTTGCAGCCATCCAAAAGAGGCCTAATTTTAATTCCTTTTCTCTGTTGCACACGTATTGACTCTCTTCTTTGTACTGTAAATAGGTGACTTGAAAAGTTTTATTTTTTAATAAATATATTCCTTGTGTGCTTATAAGTGGTAAAAATCATTATCTGGCTATTTATAACTTCTCCCTGGGTTTTTTGGTTTGTTTTCATCTGGGGGGTGGTGGAAATGGGGGCTCTCGTGTTGCTTTGGTTTGCATTTAGTTCTTTTTTCCTAATGTTCCCTGTTAGTAGTGGGAAGGAATATTGAAGATGAGTTCCTTTTTTGAGTCAGTAGAGGTAACTAAGCTGTTGTCTTCCCTTTAAAAATATATATATACTGTGTACATATAGATACCTACCTCCTGTTTGCACTTCTTGGGGGTTAGTACAGATTTGGCAGTGAAACTCTGCCCCTGTAGACTGTAGTACTACCCTCATAAATTTAGAGGCCACACTAAGGGCCTTCTCAGGACTTCACTATTATGCCCCTATGGTCTCTGGCACAAAAGTTGGACCTAACCTTCCTAACTGTCTAGGTCTTGTTTCTGAAGGAAATGTAACTTAGTTGTTCCTTTTAATTCACTCCCCACCCCCACTCCCCATATCACCCCCCATATCTCTATCCTTAGTTTTCAAAATGTGACAAGTTTGAGATATCTTTGCACTTAAAATGGCCAGAAACTGATTGCTAATTTTTATGTATGCTTGACCTGTCCTAAAAACTCCCTCCAAACTGAAGGACACCTTTGACTCCTGACTCATTCAATGAATGATCAACACCCACCTTTAAATTCTGCTTTGAGGTGAGAAGGGAATAGAGGAAGAGTAGGAAAATGTAAATTTATGAACGTGCAAAATTTACTTTAGCCATAATCCTGTCAAATGTACAAATCTTTTGGGACCAAATGTATTTTTAAGAGTAAAGCAAAAAAGATGTTTGGCATTAATAAAAAAGGTGGGGGGATCTGAATTTGGCTGGACATGGTGGCCATTGTTAACTTACAGACCTCCAAGCTCAGCTGAATGATTTTTTTCCTAATTGTATGACTTTTTAAAATCATACACACACATGCACACATATATCTGATAGAGCATGTACAGATAACACTGTATATAAAGCTGAATTTTAAAGAATTTCACTACTGAGATTAGCTACTTCATTCTGGAGTTGTCATGCTTATCCTATTTCTGAAGTCTCTAGTTCTCTTGTCCCTTGTCCAGATTGCCCACTGCAAATTTCCTAACAAACTGTGAAGCCATGTGATTAGACGGTGAACTTTAGCCCGGATGACTGCATTAATAAAAGTCTGGTGTATAGTACATATTGTCATGGAAATATGTTGTTCAAAACTATTGAATTGCAAGTGCTCTGACCATGCACTCTCTTGGTGTGTATCTTATTGTACCAGGTTGCTGTGATTGAGATAGTAAAAATATATCTGACTTTTAAATGGAGGTGTTTTGCATTTGATTTCTATCAAGATAGGTGAAGTGATGAGAGATGATTTTAAAAATAAAATGTCTTCCACTGTTGTTAATAGAGGTTTCCCTCCCTCCTTTTTGGCTTTTTTTTTTTTTGAGGGGGTTGGGACAGATTGCTCAAGTTTAGATGTAGTTATAAAATCCCAGGAGCTACAAATCAGTTTAACAAGCATTTATTTATAGTCCAGGTAGGAGCTGGGGATACAAAGACAAAAGCTAAACAGTTCTGCCCCTACAGAGCTTTGGGGGGAAATAACACATAAACAGATAAATATAAAATACGTACAAAATGAATAAATTGGGGGAGTGGGAAAAGAACACTAAAAAAGGTAGGGAGATCAAGAAATGCCTTTTATAGAAGCTAGGACTTCCAAGAGGCAAATGAAGAGGTAGGACATTCCAAAATTGAGGGACAGCCACTGCAAAAGCACAAAGGCACCAGCTGGAATGGTGTTTATAGGGATCAGCAAATAACCTAGCTTGGCTAGATCATCGAATTCAGAGGCAGCATGGGAGCAGAGGAAATGCCAGACCTGTAAGTCAGGAAGACATGGGTTCAAATTCCATTGGTTCTTTGCCTCAGCTCACCTGTAAAAGGAGAGGATTGGACTCAGTGACTTCCAAGGTCCCTTCCAGTTTTAAATCTACCTACAGTGAGGGAAGAAGGAATGTGAAATCACTCTGGAAAGCTAAATTAGAACCATGTTGGTTTTACATGCCAAACAGTAAGGCAATAGGGAACTACTGAAACTTCTTGAGCAAGGAAGTGACATGGTCAGACCTGTGTTTTAACAATATCAATTTGAGGAGGAGACAGAATGGAAGAGTGAGAGATGGGAAACAAGGAGACCCATAAGGGCCTGAATTAGAGGGGTGGCTATGTGAGTGGAGAGAAGGTGATGGATGAGAGACAGGTGGTGGAAGCTGAATTAAGATTTGTCCAATGGTGAGATTTGGAGTGAGGAGAGTGCTGAGTGAAGAACTGACAAGTGATTACCTGGATAGAAACAGGGCTAAGTCAGTCCTTCCTAAGATGATCAGCAAGCTGGGGCTCTACTAGTTCTGTAGGAGAAGGAAGCCTATTAAGTTCAGTTTGGGATGTTTAAGACACATGGGATATGCAAAGTAGAGCTATGACTGCCAGCTGGGAGATGGAAGACTGAAGCTTTGGAATCCACATTGGCTAGATAATGTAGATTTGGGAGTCATTTGCATAGACATGATGGTTGAACCTGTAGGAGCTGATGAAATTGGTAGAGAAAGGTAGAGAAGAGTGGGGCAACTAGGTGGTGCAGTGAATGGAACACCAGCCCTGGAGTCAGGAGGATCAGAGTTCAAACTCAGCCTCAGATACTTAACACACTAGCTGTGTGATCTTGGGGCAAGTCACTTAACCCCAACTGCCTTGTCTTCCCCCCTCCAAAAACCCCCCCACAAAAAAAAATAGAAGAGGGCCCAGAATGAGTCCAGGGGCACCCCCTTACAGTGGGCTAGGACATCGAGATTGAGTAGTACAAGTAGGAGAAGAATGAGAAAATGTCTTGAAAACCCATAGAGGAAAGTATGTGAAATGAGAAGGCAGTCAACAGTGTCAACACTGCAGGTTGGCTGTTTCAGTCCTTTTCAGTTGTGTCTGACTCTCTGTGACCCTAATTGGGGTTTTCTTGGCAAAGACACTGGAGTGGTTTGCCATTTCCTTTTCTAGTTCATTTTACAGATGAGGAATGGAAACAGACAGGGTTAAGTGACTTGACCAGGGTCACACACCAGATGTGAACTCAGGAAGACAAGTTTTCCTAACTTCAGGCCCAGCACTCAGGCCATTGTCCACCTAACTGTCCCCAATACTGCATAGACATCAAGAAAAATGAGGCCTGAGAAAAGAACGTTCGGCAGGAATGGCCTGGATAAAACTAGGACCTGAGAGAGAAAGCGGCTTGCCCAGGTTGGTGGCAGCACTGGATTAATAATTCCTGTCTGCCTCAAGTTGGGGTTATTAACACCATGGATGTGTGAAATGGCTTTGGAAAAAAAAAAAGATAAATGTGAGATTGTTACTAATAAGACTTGTAAAATCATAGAAAATCAAAGCTGGAAGGGATTTTTAGAAACGATTTTTTTCTTTAAAAATATTTTTGATTTTGTTTTTACATCATTTAATTTCCAATGACTACCTTCTCCCAAAAGAGAACCCTCTCACAAGTCAATAAAAGCAAAGTGCACTGCCCATGTCTGAAAGTATATGTCGTACTCAATGGAGAGGGTAAGAATTCTTCACCATCAGGCCTCTGAAGTCACACTGGACACTGCAATTGATCAAAGAGTTCTGAGTGTTTAACTTTACTATTATGGTTTCCATGTAAATTATCCCCCTGGTTCTGTTTATTTTGCTCTGCTCTATTCATCTGTCCATACAGTTGCCTTCCCAATTTTCTCTGAATTCTTCACATTCATCATTTCTCATGTGCAATAATCCATTGTACTTATAGTTTGTTTAGCCACTCTTCAATTGATGGTCACCTACTTACTATCTTCCTTCTATAAAAATTTTTGTACACATGGGACCTTTCCCTCCAGTTTGTCTCTGTAGGCTATATGCATATTAATAGTAGTATTCATGAGTTAACAGGTATTTTTTGTGGTGTTTTAAAAGTATAATTCCAAATTCAATTCCCAGATTGGTCCCAGCTGGACCAATTCACCCTGAGAAACCATCTTGTCCAACTCCCTCATTTTACTGATGAGGAAGCCAGGGTCCAGAAAGGATAAATGATTTGCCTAACGTTACCTATCAAATTATTAGCAGGGCCCTTCAGTGTGATCCAGGTCTCCAAACTCCCAGCTCAGTAATCTTTCCCCTCAACTGTGTTGCCTCTCTTCAATGTCCAGTCCTCATTCCACCTGTCTCAGTGATATACTAGACATCTTTAGCTCTTCTCCTTTGGTGGGACTCCCTCCTGAGCCAACCTCCTCTAGTCCCTAGGACCATCAGCTTACTGTGGCTTTAGTAATTCTATAGGAAGCCTTTGTTCATGCAGCCCAGTAAAGCCACTTTCATTCAACAAGACTTGCTTTGGGAATCTGTGATAGAGAGCCCAGCAGAGCACATTGCTATACTGTGGATTTCAAGGCATGGCTGTAGTTGGATACACTGTGGATTGTGGATGCCTTTGCACCAGTTCAAGAGCAGATTGCTTGGTTTACATATGTTTGAGATCTCAAAAAACACTAAAAGACACTTAAATACTCCAGGGATTCAACAGCATAACATTTAACTCTTCTGCCAGCTCATCTTTTTTGCCCATCTGTAAACTACATAGTAATGTTGTGTGAGCAAGTATTGTGGGATTTTAAGTTGAAAAGACCTAGGCTCACATCCTGGCTCTTCGCAAATCACTTCTGAGCCTATGTGTGAAATAAAGAAGTTGAGATGGGTGACCTCTAAAGTCCTTTCTAGGCTGTGTGGCCCCGGGAAGTCATTTTGCCTTTCTGAGACTATTTCCTTATCTGTAAAATAGAACCTTTAGAAATGATGTAGTCAACCCTTCTGAAGAAATGGCACAACCCCTTGAGCATCCTCCCTTTTCCCTTAAAAAAAAAAATTACTGATATAGTTTCTTCTTACACTGTCTAAATTTCTTTCAGTGTTCTCCCTCTTCTACTCCCAAAAAGCCATCCCTTATAACAATATTTTTTAAAGACAAATAGGAAGAGGAAATCATCAGCAAAACTGATTAGTAATATCAACAAAGATTGAAGATAAATGCAATATTGCACCCTTGTGAACTTCCCACCTCTGCAAAGGAGTTTGAAGAGGATCCTCTCATTTCTCTTCTTTGGGATCCTCTCATATCTCTTCTTTGGGACCAAGCTTGTTCTCTGTAATTTTGCAATATTCACTTTACATTGTTCCAAGATGGTGGGTAGTTCTTTCCATTTATATTGTTGTAGTCATTGTGAATATTGTTTCTTGGCCCTACTTACTTCACTCTCCATCAGTTCATTTAAATCTTTCCATGCTTTTCTGTATTCACCATGTTGTCTTTTTTCTCTTTAAATCATGCCTTTCCTCCCCCTTTCCTGCTGCTATTACATGGCTGGTTGTCATCTTACAGGAAGCATGGAGTTGTCTGTAATATGGGACACCTTCTCAACCATGGCAGTCTAAAATCTAGTCAAATCATCTGTGGAGAGAGTCCTTTTAAGGTAGCAGTTCTCAACCTGTGGGTTATGTTCAATTTGTAACAATGAAAATACATCCTGCATATCAGATATTTACATTAGGATTCATAACAGTAGCAAAATTACAGTTATGAGGTGGCAATGAAAATAATTTTATTGTTGGGGGTCACCACAACATGAAGAACTGTATTAAAGGGTCGCCGCATTAGGAAGGTTGAGAACCACTGTTTTAAGGGTAAGGAAACTTATAGTCAAGGCCCTGTCAACAGAAGGCCTCTGGTACAATGCAACTATATAACCAAGCTGTGGTTTGTCCTTCATTCTCGAAGAGGACCATGACATCTGGGAGAAGATGATATGATTTGCAGTTGACTTTAATTTGAGTGAGGGAGGGCTGTGCAAAATCACCAGCCTCACTTTTCTCCTCCAGAGCCATCTGGATCCAGTGGCCAGATATGGCCTAGGATTACCAGAGATGGCCCAGGATGCAGTGGCAGATCTTGGCCCTTTTAAGCTAAGGTCTTTTCAAGTTCTCATTGAGTGTTGCACACACCCCACCCCACCGCAATCAGTGAATAGGCCTCTTTAAGAAGTGAGTCAAGGGAGGGTGTCTTTAATTTAAAAAAAAGATCAAACTGGGAGGGAAGACCCTCAGGGTTGTTGGCCAAAAGAGAAAGTTACTATTTACATTCACTCTCAGCCAAGAGGGCCCAAAAAACAACCATTAAGTAAGTGGTGCTTGGGGCAGGGATCTGTTGTCCAATCCATGAAATCCAGAGTGAATTGGGTTTAAGGCTTGGTCTTTCAGAAGGAAATTTAGCCAGCAAACCCCAAGTAAACCAGCTAGCTTTTGACCATGGGAAGGGCGAGCTTGGGGGTGAGTGGGTGGAAGACATTTTATAAACCTTAAAGTTCTATAAATGTTAACATGTTTTATGGAAGGGTTAACATACATTAGCTCATGGCTGTCATAGGTCTCTGTGGTCTACACTGGCATGTCACTGTAGAAAATAACAAAGTACTAAAGTTGCAGAATACAAATGGGGAATGTCTGAGTCTCTGGGTAACAAAGGTAAATGCTTGGCCAGTGATTTGCAAAATCACCTGTGCACTAGAACCCAGTAATGTGCCTTTAAAGTTCACTGAAATCATTTTTATTTCAAAATAGATAACCAGGCTCCTACATCGTTTTCTATATATTTTTGTAACACAATGTGCCTAGACTTATGCATGGAAAATTCCAGCATAGTGGCTATATACCATATATATTCATCCAACTTTCCTCCCATTTCAATCCCTGTATCACAAATCAGCAATAAACAGACCCACAGTTTTACAGAAATAAGTTACTAACAACAAACAAACAAAACCTATCACAGCTTATTTATTTGGAGGGAGGGAGAAAAAATATGAGGGGAAAAAACTATAACTTTTGCTTGTTTCCACGAATTAAAATATCTTACAGGATTAAAAAACAAACCAACCCCCCTATCCCCTGCACACTTAGAAAGCAAAGGACTAAATAATAGTGATAATAATAATAAAAACCCAGCAGCCCTGGGCATGAAGTACAACAATGAAAACTTTCCAAAAGCTGTTCATATGGAGATGTTAAAATTACTTTGTTATCAGCAACAAACCAACCCAAATATAAAGAAGGCAGCAAGGGAGTCAGGCCCTCTCCCATCATCAGAGCATTGCCTTCAGTAAAGTGCACGTTTCTTTGCATGTGAAATAATACATTGCATGCATTTGTTTTACAGCTACCCATCTTGATCCTATTGCCTTACTAAACAAAATATCACGAGGCTCAGGACAATAACTTATCCAAATTACGTTCTTCCTAGCATCAAGCATGATGCTCTGTACAAGGCAAGTTTTTAACAAATGTCTGTTCAGTTTCCTTGTTGAATTCAGTTAAGTGGCTTTTGTGAGATGTATCTCAAAGGCAAAAACTAATTGGCTGCAATTTTTTTTGCTGTTACCATGTGGGTCTATCATCAGCCTTTCCATGTGAATATGGAAAATGGACCATATCTGACCCAGGCTGGCACCCCTGTGAAATGAAATCTGCTACTGAAGCAACTTTGTAGGTGAGTATCAGACAAAGCCAACAGCAAGTGATGGATGCAAGGCCAGGAGACGAGGGCTGACATCCTTTCTACTGCTCTCTGGGAAGCCACAGTTGGCCAACAGGAGAGGGAGGGGACAGGCCAAAACTGAGGAGAGTCTCATTCACCTAACCCTCCATTTACCATCACATCATAAACTCAAGGAAGAAGACCTTTTTTTTTTCCAGTTCCTCTTCATGCTTTATACAAGCTTTTACATTTGTGCTGTTTCCTATTTCTGAGTGATGTCACTCAACTCAAAGGTAGAGGCCACTAGATTCAAGAAACTGGTACTAGTCAGTGGTTAAAAAAAAATCTGGTTAGCAGTTTTCTATATTGATGGCTGGCTGGTGGTGATCTGGTCTTGCATAACACTCCATTAACATTACTTATAAGTGACATTTTCTTCTTATGTGGCTAATATTACTTGCTTAAGTTATTCACCTTCTATAGGCCTTAATTCCTCCTCTGTAAATAAGGGAGTAAGAAAGATGATCTTGAAGGTTGTTACTAATTCTGAAAATCCTGTGAAAATAGGCTTTCCAATTTTTAACTTCTCTCAGTTCTTTAAAAAATGTTCAATCCTACCAGCAGTCCACAAAATATAAATAAATCAATTAAGAAATAAGTTACATTCAAATGCATATTTTAACATCTCCAATGCATTAATTTCCTCAAGAGAATAGCTTTCTGCATATTTCTGGTTCCACAGAAATGTCATTTTTAAAAATCTGCCAAAAATTTGTCACTGTTTCCTTTTACATATGTAAGAAAATCCATTTGCTTCAAATAACTCACTAGGCACAATCAATCATTGCTTAAACTCCATGCAATACTGTTCATAGTTGTGCTAAATCTGCATTCCTCCAGCAGAGGGCAGGAAAGCTCCACTGTATTATATACAGGTATAATCTTAGCTTTTAACAAGGCCTGCCTCTTAATAAACAAATAAAAGGCTTTTATAGCCTCTCCATAGGGCTTTATGTACATGAATTTGCTCCAGTATAATAATTTCCATTCACAAACCAGAAAGGAAAGACATAGAATGGTTTAGTTAAGGAAGAAAGTTCTGGTGATTGAGGCAGGATTAGAATGGAGACATTGCTATCTCCTGGTATGTGTATAGTTCTGATAGTAGTCACTAGAGCATCCAAATCTTTGTTTGTTTTTAAATATTGCTGTTACCCTGAAACTTCAAAGGAATACATAATAATGTTAATAAGCTTTCAAAGTCAGCTAAATTCAGGGCTCAGGCAAATTCTGGGAGAAAATTTAAATGACAAATTAGTGTCAGAAGATTTGATAGATGTACCTTACTTGACATTGTTTCCATGGGTGAAGGTGGAGGTGGAGGTGGAGAGAAAGTGCTTTAGGGACCAGGATCTCTGACTGTCAAGAACCTTCTATTATGGACCATAGTTATACAGAGGTATTTGGTATAGTGGATGGATGGCTAGACTTGGAAGCCCTGGGTTTGAATTCCACCTCTGACACTTGTGAGCTGTGTGACCATGGGCAAGACGCACATAGAACTTCTCTGAGCTTTAGTTTCCTCATCTATAGAAAAACAATAGCAACCACTACTAAGTAACTACCTTTATAAGATGTGGTGAAACTCAAGTAAGATAATATATGTAAAGCACTTTGCCAGCTTCTAAGCATTATATAAATGTCAACCAGTATTATTTTAGAACTTCTCATTCAGGTTCCCCAGACATTACTCTGAGAACATCATATATACCATTTTTCATGGATTCAAATTCTACAGTAGTGAAGACAATATTGACTGCAAAAGGTAATGTGCGAAGTCATTATTTACTGATTCATCTCATTGTTAAACAGTAGGAAAATGACAATATAAGGGGATTTCAGTCTTTTACATGACAGTTTTCCTTATTTTCGTAAACCTTCTTGTCCCCCCGCCCCCAAGCCTCAGATATTTTACCATGAACATAAAAGTTGAAGCATGATGCTAGAATACTTGGGGTAATTTTGTGTAGGAAAGTAAATCTACTTCCTCGAAACAGGAAAAAAGGAAAGGTAAGATTTGTTCCAAAAAGTATAATTTCACTTTTCAGTCACAAAAAAAGAGAAAGATATGTAAAATATTTTCAGTCACAAAAAAAGAGAAAGATATGTAGAGTATTTCCTGGTTAGGCTGTAAACTCCACAGTGTTAAGTACTAGGTGTAACTTTTCCCAGTACTATTTGATGATCATTGTTGTTCCCTCCTAATACAGTGCTCAATACAAAGAATTATCTATCTTAATCAGCCAAGAGGTTGAGTCTGCCTGCCCTTCATTTTGCATACTACCCTGAGTGAGTAAAGGGCATTAATATGAACAAATCATCCTACCTGTGATAAATGTCTTTTTCCCTAAAAAGATGAATAAAATTAAATTGTGCTCAAGCCAACCAAGGAAGATTTTAGTGACAAAGTAAGGCTGTTAGAGTCAAGTGCATGCCAGGATAATCTATAGGTGGCTTTGTGAATTTTACTTCAAACTGATGTGATTTGTTTCTCCCTACTCCAAAGCTGAGGGTAATGTGAAATGACATTAGGTCCCTGCCCCTGAAATTCAGAATACTGTGGTAAGGGCCAGAAGTCTTGTTTAATATTTTATTTTACTTGGAGAGAATGGGTCCAGGCCTGAGATTTTATCGGTGAAAGGAGCTCCCAGTGTAGAAACTCCTCCAACAAGAGACTGGCAACTCATCTGAAATTTATAATCTTAAGGAGTTAGCTGCCTGGGACACTAGGTGTGCACAAAGTAGTTCCATAACTTACCATGATCACACAACAACTATGTCTCAGAGGAAGCATTTGAATCCAAGTTTTCATAAACTTCAAGACTAGCTCTTTAGTTACTCTGCCATGCAGCTTCTCACCATTTAATAGATATTTTAAAAAATGGATGTAGAAGTATACAGATTTCAAAGATATTTTAAATACTTTGTCACTTAAAGAGAATTACTTTTGTGTGAATTGGGGCACATCTATATTGAGGTGGAGGGACTGGAAGCAATGAGGTAATGCCTAGAACCTATACGTGTAGACAGATGTTTGTCCACACTGGTGGCAGGAAGAAAAGGGAGGAGAGTTGTCCCAAAAGCACAGAAAAGACTTTTAGGTCCTTCTTCTTAAGGAGATTTCAAGGTTATCAGGGCAGTAACCCTGGGATTTAGGTAAAGATTTGTATTGTTCAAATGAGCTTTTCTAGGGGAAATAAGATAGTTTTTGGTGTTACTTTCATTCACTAGATGATGAAGATAATAAAAATGGATAAAGTAAGAAAGGTGCTGCTGAAGAGAGCTGTGCTGGTTAAAGAGGGTGGTGGGAATAGCAACAAGAACAATGGCATGATAGTGGAGAGATTTTGCAGTTGCCTGGCTAAGCCTGATGGTGGTAAGTAAGGTAGGTGACAGTGCTTTGGGGAGCTAAGGAACAAGAGGAATTAAGAGAAATGTGGTAGAGAGGTGGTGAATTCCACAACATTGTGACCAGAGAGCTGCCCTATAGCACATCTCCTGTGTCAGAAATCAGATATGCTGAAGGATCTTTCTGCTTTTTAAAAGTATACATATATTAAAACATAGATGTTGATCAACCAATATAAATCTGTACATTTGGCACTCTTTAGAGGCAGGAACTAGAATTTCAACTATGAGCAGTGTAACATTTATGAGAGGCACACCTCCTAGTCACATTTGAAGAAATGGAACTTGCATCTGGCTAAGAGTTCAAATGTAAACATTCATAATATTTCCTGGGAAAACTAGCTGCCTGTTAACCTAAGATTCTGCACATGGTGTCAACATGTTAAACAAAAAAGACATTATCAATTTTATTTCTTTGGAGTGCTGGAAAAAAAAAAGAGGCATCAAAATACGTGCTTTGTCATTTCTAATAAAATTGATCTTTTGTGTAGACTGGAATACCTTAGTATTTTGTGGTTATAGGTTTGGTGGTTGTTTTTTTGAGGGGGAGGATGTCCAAGACATAGCTGGCTTCGAGTCCTACACATGAAGATGTTTGCTCATATTAAGATTGTGCCTGCCAACTCAGCATGCTTCCTCCTGAGGGCACAATGAAAATATTTGACTAGGAAAGGCTGAGACCAATGAAAAGGCATCTCCACACATCATTACCTAGTCCTACCACTGTTTCCTGGTCACTTCTAGTGTGCAGGGTCAGAAATGACAGATTCCTCTTTACAAAAAGCCACACAATTCACAGCTTGACCTATGACAGCTCCCAGCTGGGAACCGATAATGAAAAATTCTACAGGGAATGTGCTACTGACTCTATCTTGTAGAGTTGTCAAACAAATATTGATGCAAGACATTTATGGCAGACACCTAAAAAGGAAAATAAGAGGGAAAGCACACATTTCAAAGCAATCTTCTTGGCTTGGAGGTCTGGGAAATTCTAGGTTAAAATCCCACTATTTTTAAGCCACTTAGTTGATACCACAGCAATTATAAACAAAACTAGTTCATCTGAGGAGGTCATACTTAGTATCTGTATGTGCAGCATACTTACATACAGGGCTGCCTCCGGGGAGGCATAAGCTTCAAGGTTTCTTACAGCTTTTAGCATCAGACCTTGTACATGACTAAAAATCTCAATGATGGTGATCTCATTGATAATTGTCCTAGAACCTCTTCAGCATTAGAGCAGCTCCTGCTCATCATCCTCTGAGCCAGATGGTCCTTGTCGCACTTCCTCATACCATTTGTTGGTAAGAGTTTTCATCTGAATTCGACCATGATGTAAGTCCTGAGGTGGAAAACAAGAGAATTGCTTTCATAGCAGGTTTGTACTCATGGATCAAAACAAATGCAGCAAATAAAATATTTGCTAGTGCTCGCAAATAATGACTGTAAGTGGCCATATATATATCCTTATGTTTATGACAGAAGATGCTATGCAGAATTCAAATAGGACCTATAGAAATCAAGGTAAACAACAGGAAAATGTATACACACATCCCACCTAATGTCAGTTTAGCACAGTGCCTGGTTCATGGGAAGTGTTTAATAAATGTTTATTGATTTATTAATTCATTAACTGGTTCTATGAAAACACGATATTAGGGGAAACAGCCTTATATATAGGTATGTTTGTGTACATACAGCAAAGCAGTGTGGTGAATACCCACAACTAGCTCACGTGGAGAGCTTCACGCTGACTCAAGGCAAAATGCTACTATGGTGAGACTCAAATGGTAATTTTGATCATTACCAACTATCCAATTTTTGCCTCAATACTGGCTCAACATCACTACAATGAATGAGGAAGCACTGCAGAGGGGTTTGGGCATGATGTATTATATTAATAAAATGAGACTAGTTGGAGTAATGTTAAGACAGTATGCCTGTAACATACTGAAATGGATCAAGTTCGTATTTGAAAGCCAGGCCAAAGTTTACAGCAAACCAGTCTGAAGCTTGTCTGAAAGCAGGAAGAATATTACTAGACTCTGCATTATCAGTGCCAAATGGTAAAGGAACTAAGGGGTAAAAGCTCTGAGCCAATTCACTGTCATACTCCTGCACAACCATTATATTTATATACAGATCCAGAGCTCAGATTTAATAATCAATTCAATACACCTTTCACTAACTAAAATCAAACTAAATTAGCAAGTAAGATTGTCTATTATTACCCTAGTAATTATAGAAGTTAGAGAAAAACAGCAGATGCTAAATTCAACAAGCATTTCACACCATAGCCTCCACTCCTACAAGTTCATTATGAGAAAAAAAACAAAATAAAAGTTGCTTGTTTTCTACAGTTCAAATATAAAGGGTCTACCTGAACAGCCTCCAAATACATCTCAATGCTGTGACAGTCCATGTGGGATAAGTGCATGCCTAAGGGGAATGCTGACATAGCACCTGTGGGTGAGTCACTGTCACAACACAAGAGTAGTGGATCCTACCTCCTGTGTCAGCCTCCGGGTGAGAAAAGGATTTAGATACTTTGCATCAAACCACATAAAACCTTTGAGATCCTGGCGCTTGATATAATGGGCTTCATACTCTTCTTCTGTGAGCTCTGAAAGATGTTCAGACTCAATGGTGTTACCCTAGAAAAAAAAGGCAGCAAGGCTGTTATCTCAACTTCCCTGGAAACCTGAAAAACAACAGTTCTTCCTGTCTCCATCAGCTTGGAGTACATACATTATTTCTATGTTAATCATCCAATGGAGCATGACCTCAGCTGTTTCAAGAGAAGGTGATACACAAATAACAGTTTGTATCCTGCTAGGATCCATAATTATGTTCTAGATGAAGATGTTTGCTGAAGGAGTCATGCTAAAATCCCTCAAAATGCTCAACAGGAGCTGGGCAGAGATTAATGTAATTATCACTCATTCATTACCTATGTGAGGAAGGGGGAAATTCAAACCATTGTCAAAAAATTAAAAACTCTTATAGTATAGGGGTTTCTGAACCTGGAGTCCATGGATCCCCAAAAAGTCTGTCAAGAGATTTCAGGGAGTCCATGAACTTGGATGGAGAAAAAAATTACCTATTTTTACTAACCTCTAATTAAAATTTAGCATTTCCTTTAAGTATGAATGTAGGAAACAAAACATCCCAATAGAGGTCCATAGGCTTCACCATTCCATTTCAACTAAGGTGACAAAACTTTTGTGGTGTCAAAGAACAAGAAATTGAGGGGATATGCATCAGTTGAGGAATGTTGGAACAAGTTGTAGTATATGATTGTGATGGAATACCACTATGCTAGAAGAAATGGTGAAGGTGATGGTTTCATAAAAATCTGAGGAGAACTTATGGAAAGGCAAGTGAGCAGAACCAGGAGATGATTGTACATAGTAACAGCAATATAGTAACAATGATCAACTGGGAACAACTTAGCTACTCTGATCAATACAACGATTCAAGGCCAATGCCAAAGGACTCATGATGAGAAAATCCTATCCACTTTTACAGAGAGAACCAATGGACTCTGAGTGGAGACTGAAGCATTATTTTTTTCACTTTATTTTTCTTGCTTTTTTTTGGCAACAGGGCTAATATGGAAGTATGTTTTGCATGACTTCACATGGATGAGTATCATTCTGCTTGCTTTCTCAGTGGGTAAGGGAGGAGCTGGATGGAGGGAGAGAATTTGGAACCAAAATTTTAAAATGAATGTTAAAAAATATTTTAAAAATTAATAAAAAGAAAAGCAAAAAAGTTAAACAGAACATGTGTATGGGAAGAATAATAAACCACTATGGTGGATTCAGATCCTACAGACAAAAACTAGGGCCTCTGTTTTCACAGAGACATAATGGAATATAATGGAGAGCAAGCTGGCCCTAGGCTTTCTCCTATGATTCTGTGATCCCTGGGCAAGTCATTTAACCTCTCAGGCCCCTAAAACTCTCTGAGACTAGAAGCTATGGAAGAGGTGCCTATCTGCACTGGCAGGAGGAGCTCCTCACTGACTACTCTTTACAATGATGATATCTAGGTCTTATTAGGTGGTATAGTAGATAGAGTGCCAGGCCTGGAAACAAGAAGACCTGAGTTCAAATTCGACTTCAGATACTTACTAGTTGTATAACCTTGGGGAAGTCACTTAACCTCACTTAAGCCTCAGTTTCTTCATCTGTAAAATGGAAGTGATAATGCCACTTACCTCTAGGGGCTATTGTAAGGGAAAAAATGAGTTTATATTTATAAAGTGCTTAGCATAGTGCCTGGCATATAGTATAAGAACTATATAAATGTGGTTGTTCAACTGGCAGTTATGTCTGAGTCTTTATGACCCCATGGACCTCTGTCCATGGGGCTTTCTTGGCAAAGATACTGGAGTGATTTGCCATTCCCTTCTCCAGTGGCAGAGTTTAAGTGACTTGTCCAAGGTTACACGGCTACTAAATATCTGAGGCTCGATTTGAACTCTGGTCTTCCTTACTCAAAGCCCAATGCTCTACCCACTGAACCATGTGGCTGCCTCCCTCATTGCCAACATATGAGTATTAGCTATTATTATTATTTTTTAAAGACAATTGTATATGATTGCTGCACAAGAGGTACAGTCACTATTACTGACAACATTGATTGTGTAGAGGTCTAGTGTCATTATAAAGGAAACTTTTCTGTAACTAAAGATGGCAAAACAAAAATGTAACTAAATAAAATGAGCCTCGAAGCAGATATTATCCAATATTCCTGTCCCAAGCTATGACAACAGAATAAATCCATGAGCAAGAGCCATAGTTCACTTCATTCTCAGGGATACCAATGTTATGAAAGGGGATGGATACTCTCTCTTTTAGATTTCTTGATTAAGAGCATATCATGCAGAAAGGGAGCATCATGTAGTCTAAAGAGTCCTGGAATTAAAAGATCTGGGACCAAGTGCATTTACCACATTTTAGTTGTAGTGCCCTGAGCAAGTGAATCCACTTCGAGTCTCACTTTCTTCATCTGTAACAAAGGATAATAATGCCTGCTTTGGCCACCTCACAGGGTTTGGTGAGGATCAGATGAAACAATTTATGTAAAGTGGTTTGTCACTCTTGATGTATTTGGGAGAGAGTATGTTCCAGACTTTTGGGGGAATATTTGTACCAACTGTTCTTCCTATTCTACCTTACTAAAAAAGCCATTTCTAAAGGCTAAAAAAAGTGCTTTGTCAGTTATAAATCAATATGTAAATCTTAAGTTATGATATAAAGCTAGCCTGGAATAGCAGAAATTTTTCTTGCTTTTTTTTGGCAACAAGGCTAATATGGATGTATGTTTTGCATGACTTCACATGGATGAGTATCATTCTGCTTGCTTTCTCAGTGGGTAAGGGAGGAGCTGGATGGAGGGAGAGAATTTGGAACCAAAATTTTAAAATGAATGTTAAAAAATATTTTAAAAATTAATAAAAAGAAATACAATGAAACAATGAAACATATTCCTTCATACAATGAAACAATATTCCTCAGTGATTCAAGTTATACTTTCAATACAAACCATTTTTTCTGTTTTACTGAGATTAATATCCTTCTTATTTCTTTTCCGGGCTTTTGAATCTTCAATGTCAATCAGTCTAATAAGGGGCATTGTCCCTCCTCCAAGCAGCAGGATGGTGAAGAGCACGATGATGATGGTAGTTGTCCCAATGAGCTGCCGTTTCTCTATAGGTTCCAGGTCCAAATGAAGACTCAGGGCATAAGGAATTGCTCCACGTAAACCTGTCCACAAATTAATGAAGAACATTAAAGTAGAAATGAGGGCGGTAAAGGAAGAAAAACAAAACAAATGCTATCCTAGATAGTCTCAGAACTAAAGAGAGGGAATCTGGTATCGTGATGGAAGCACTGAGCTGTGAAGTCAAGAGGCCTAGGTTTAAGTCCTCAATCTGCCACCAACTCACTTAGAGACCTGAGGCAACTCACTTCACTCTGATTATAACTTGTCTTATTTATCTTTAAAAGGACAGGACAAAACTAGATAATCTCTTAGGAGTTGATCCTCCCAGCTCTGACATCTCTGTTTTAATGTACCTTCCAACTCCAAGATGCTATCATTCTAGTAATGGCTACTATCAGGGAGGGAGAGTGGGAATAAACATTGATATAGTGTCTAATAGCACAGTGTCAGGCACTGGGCTAAGCCTTTCACAAATATTATTTTATTTGATCTTTAAAATAATCCTTTGAGGTAGGCATTATTATTACTACCATTTTTTACAGCTGAGGAAATTGAGGAAACTGAGGCAGAGGTGAAATGATTTGCCCAAGGTCACACAACTAATAAGTCTCTGAGGTCACATTTGAATTTAGGTCTTCCTAACTTCAGGTTCAGCACTCTATCCACTGAGCCACTTAGCTTTCTCTAGGGAGGAAAGTTTTTTTGGTGAAGGGGACAACTGAGGTAGGCCTTGAAGGACAGCTAAGATTTCAGCTGATGAGACTGCTCATTAATTAGTTAATTAATTAGTAAGACACCGAGTTGGTGTTAAAGTACAACCACAAATTTTTAGAATTAAAACACACAGAAATGCTTACTTCGGCAGCACATATACTAAAATTGGAACAATACAGAGAATATCAGCATGGCCCTTGCACAAGGATGACACACAAATTCGTGAAGTGTTCCTTATTTTTGTAAACTAAAGTAAATAAACAAATCAATTTAAATTTTAAAAAATACAGAAAAAGTATATGAGAAATATGTATCAAAGAACTTTAGATACAGAAGAGACCTTAGAATACATAATTGATAAAAATAGAAGGGAAAGAATTAGTCTAACCATTTATTTCACAGATGAGGAAATAAGGGCACAGAGAAAAACTATGACTTATTCAAGGAAACAGGGGCAAGGCTTAGACTAGAACTCAGGTCTTTTAACTCTTGACTAGTATTCTTTCCACTATACCATGGGCTTCTTAGTTAACCTAATACCCTAATACCTTTTTAAAAAATAATTTTTAAAATTAGCAAGCATTTATTTTCTTTCTCTGCCACCTATTATTCTCAATTGTAAGAAAAAAAAAAGAAAGACAAGCCCTTGTAAAAATATGCAGAGTCAAATAAAACAAATTTCCACATTGGTCGTGTCCAAAAATGCCTAATACTTTGTTGCTGAAATAAAGAATGTCCAAAAGGCATTACATACAAACCTTCTGAATCTTCTTATAACACGGCAGAAATGATATTTCTACAAGCGGTGCTATGGAACATTAGGATAGCCATATTCTCTTGCTCAAAAATAATAGCTAATTTACATAGTACTTTACATAGATTATCTCATTAGTTGTTATCCTCAATTTACAGTTGAGGATACTGAGAGTCAAAAACATTAAGTGACTTCTTCATGGTTACAGAACTAGTAATTATCAGAGGCAATATCTGTACCCAGGTTTTCCTGACTGCATTTTAGCACTCATGTGGAAGTCTTTAAATACAAGGCTAAAGGGTTTTAATTTATCCAAGAGACAACAACGAATGAATGAAGATTTTTAAGTGCTGGAGGTGTGATCAGATCTGTATTTTAAGAATATTTGGCAACTGTGTGGAAGATAGATTTAAAGAGGTAAAAGATTAGAGGCAGGAAAACTAATCAGGAGGTTACTATGTCCCTCTTCTGATACATTATTATGGGGAAACTATGACAAAGAAAGTGGTCTTAACTCAATTTTACAAATTCAAAAAACATTTACTAAGCACATGTGAGCTAGGCACTGAGAATACAAGAAAAAATGAAACAGACACTGCCCTCATTCTACTACAGTATATAACACATACAAACATTAGTAAATACATAAGGTATTTTATAAAGGAAGAAGTCACTAAAACCAAAAGGCTCAAGAAAGACTGCACTTACATAACAGAAAGGAAACATGGATAGCTCACTTTTAGAAAAACAAAGAGGGATTTTTAATGCTCAACTAGGGAAAGAGGACTATCAAAGAAGGGATACAACCCCACTGATCAGGGTGGATGATGGAACGACAACTGATATATTTTAAAAGAAGCCTGTTCCAGTCACATGAGCAGACTAGACATTTTCTCCAATCCCGATGACATCTCAAACCTCTCCAAAACAGAAAATATGCACCACAGATAAAGCAACTTCTGCTGTTTCCAAGGTCTAGGAAACCTAGAATATAAAAGGTAAAAAGCAAAAACAAAAACAAACCCCAAAATCTAAGAACTGACTCTCACTGATGCTGACCTCACTCAGTATCCCACCCCCACCTCCCCACACTACCAGCAGTGAGGCTACACTTGCAGACCTAAGGACACAACACTGGCTTACATCAAAACCATCCCTCCACCTCAGTCTCCCTCCTTTCTGGGGCCATCAAGACTCCTAGGCTATGGAGGTTTGTTCAGATCTCAACAGTCAACTTGGCCACAACCCTTCAAGAGTAAAAACCTTTCCAGAGCTGCAATCTAGAAGCACCAGTGCAGCAAAGTTCTGAACTTACAGTACTAGGGTCAGAGAACTGAGAAACAGAGAAAGTGGTACACACTGCAAGGAGTGCTGTATAACACTCCATCAAACCTGAGGGAAAGTGCACAGCATCCATTTGGGGCCAGTTCTGACCACTCAAAAGTTACTTGCAACAGAAAGTGAGGCTGGTGAACCATGAACCCAGTGTCAGAGGAGACTAAGATGCCCCTAAGGAAATCACCACCAAAGGAGAGGAAGTCAGAAAGTGAGTGATAAGGAAAATAACGAGGGAAAAAGAATGAAAATACAAGAGATTTTTAGGAAGGAAACTCAAAGACCTTGAACATAAACAGATAAATATCAACAGGAAAAACAATAACAACATAAGGAAATATGGCTTTCAGATCTAGTTGAGACATCTATGAATAAATATTGTAAAAGAGGTCTGCACAACTTGGCAATAGGTAGGGGCCAAAATTAAAATAGGTTAAACTTCTTCGGGCCACAGATGGGTTATAGTAGAGACAGACTGACGATGGTTAGTTGCCTTGAGTCATATGATAAACATGAGAGAGTGCTCAGTGGCAACCCTACGTTTTTCTTGGACTACCTAGAATCTTCACTTGTGGCCTGTAATGTTGTGCAGGTCTGTTGTAAAATAAAGGACAGTGATCCACTACCTAAGGAGGCAGAAGACCCTGTAGAAGTTAAGGAGAACATGGAACCACAACATGCTATTCCTGAGTGGGTTAAAAGAGAATTATAAGAGCTGTGTCATACATAGCAAAAATAATGGGAAAAAAAACTTGAATCTGCAAAGGCAAGCCTCATTAAAGAAACAAGAGAAATCAATGGATTGAGAATGTGAATTCTGAGAAGTGAAGGATAACCTAGAAGAAGAGAAGCAAAACCAAAAACAAAAATATTAAAAGAAAATACAAATAAAACATACCAGTCTCAAAGACAAGATGCAGAATGCAGAGACAATCTAAGGATCATAGGTCTCCCAGAAGAATACCCTTCAATTTCCAATTCTTTGCCACCAGAAAAGAGCTGCCATGAATATTTTTGTAAATATAAGTCCTTTTCCTTTTTTATCTTTTTTTGAATACAGACCTAGTAGTGGTACTGCTAGGTAAAAGGGTATGCATGGTCTTATAGCTCTTTGGCTATAGTTCCAAACTGCTCTAAAGAATGGCTGAATCAATTCACAACTCCAAAAATGCATTAATGTCTCATTTTTCTCATGTTCCCTCCAACAAATGTCATTTTCCTTTTCTGTTCTCTTAGACAATCTAAGTAGGTATGAGGGATACTTCAGACTTATTTTAATTTGCATTTCTCCAATCAATAGTGAGTTACAGCATTTTTTCATATGGCTATAGATAGTTTTGATTACTCCATCTGAAAACTTCACATCTTTTGGTCATCTGTCAATTGGGGAATAGCTCTTATTTTTATAAATTGACTCAGTTCTCTATATGTTTGAGAAATGAGACCTTTACCAAAGAAATTTGCTTATAATGATGAGATGATGAGAAATTGTTTATGGGAAATTTTTTTCAGTTACTATTGCTTACTGTATTTCCCTCCATCCTATTCCTCCCACCCCCATTTATTCTATTCTCTCTCCTTATACCCTGTCCCTCCTCAAAAGTATTTTGCTTCTGACTACCTCCTCCCCCAATCTTCCCTCCCTTCTATCACTACCATCACCCCTGTATCACCCTTTCTCTTATCCCCTTCCCCTCCTACTTTCCTGTAGGGTAAGACAGACTTTCATACCCAATTGAGTGTATATGTTATTCCTTTTTTGAGCCAATTCTGATGAGAGTAAGGTTCACTCATTCCCCCTAACCTCCCCCCTCTTATCCTCCATTGTAAAAGCTTTTCCTTGCCCCTTTTATGTGAAATAATTTATCCCATTCTACCTCTCCCTTTCCTTTTCTCCCAGTACACTCTCCTCTCACCCTTTAATTTTATTTTTTTAGATACCATCCCTTCACATTCAACTGACACCTGTGTCCTCTGTCTATATATACTCCTTCTAATTGCCCTAATAATGAGAGAGTTCTTAGGAGTTATAAAGCATCACCTTACTGTGTAGGAATGTAAACAGTTTAACCTTATTAAGGCCCTTATGATTTTTGCATCTTGTATATGAAAATCAAATTTTCTATTCAGTTCTGGTCTTTTCATCAATAATGAGTTAAAGTCCTCTATTTCACTGAATATCTATTTTTTCAAATTAAAGTTGTTTTAGTTTTCAACATTCATTTCCACAAGAGTTACAAATTCTCTCCCTGTCTCTCCCCTAACCCCCACCCCAAGATAGTGAGCCTGACTACCCTTTCCCCCAATCTGCTCTCTCCTATATCCTCCCCCATATCCCCTCTAACTTTCTAGTAGGGAAAGATGGATTTCTATACCCCAGTGCCTGCATATCTTATTTCCCAGTTTCATGGAAAAAACTTTTTTTAAAACATTTATTTTTAAAACTTTGATTTCCAGATTTTTTCCCTTCTTCCCTCCTCACCCACCCCCACTGGGAAGATAAGCAATTCAGTATAGGTTGTACATGTGTAATTATGCAAAATGCTTTCATAGTAGTTATATTGTGAAAGACTGACCACATTTACCTCCATCCTATCCTGACCCCCACCCATTCCATTCACTTTTCAAATGTATGTGCTTCTAACTCTCCCCCAACCTGCCCTCCCCTTCATCATCCCCCCTCTTATGTCCTTCCCCCCGCCACTTTCCTGTAGGGCTACCCAAGTGAGTGTGTATGTTATTCCCTCTTTAAGCCAAATTCAATGGGAGTAAAATTGACCCATTCCCTTTCACTTTTCTGCTCTTCCCCTCCATTGTAACAGTTTTCTCTTCCCTCTTTTGTATGAGATAATTTATCCCATTCTATCTTTCCTTTTCTCCTTCTCTCATCATATTTCTCTCTCACCTCTTAATTTTTGAATACCTATTTTTTCCCACTGAAGGATTATACTCAGTTTTTCTAAGTAGGTGATTCTTGGTTTTAATCCTAGCTCCTTTGCCCTCTAGAATATTATATGCCTCCTCATGATCTTTTAATGAAGAAGATGCTAAATATTGTGTTATCCTGATTGTGTTTCCACAACACTTGAATTGTTTCTTTCTGGATGCTTGCAATATTTTCTCCTTGACCTCGGACTTCTGGAATTTTGCTATGATATTCCCGGGAGTTTTCCTTTTGGGACCTCTCTCAGGAAGTGACTGGTGGATTGTTTCAATTCCTAGGCTCTTTTTTTTTTTTTAGCATGGCTTTCAGATAGTTCAATATTTTCAAAATTGTCTCTCTTAGATCTATTTTCCAGGTCAGTTGTTTTTCCAGAGATATTTCACACTGTCTTCTATTTTTTTTTCAATCTTTTGGTTTCGTTTTATTGTTTCTTGATTTCTCAAGAATTCATTAGTTTCCATTTGCTCCATTCTAATTTATTAAGAAATTATTTTCTTCAGTAAGCTTTTGGACCTCCTTTTCCATTTGGCCAATTTCACTTTTTAAGGAGTTTTTTTCTTCAGTGAATTTTTGTGCCTCTTTTACTGTTTGGCCTAGTCTGTTTTTTAAGATGTTATTTTCTTCAATATTCTTTTCTTTTTTCACTTTTTGGACCTCTTCTGCCATTTGGTCAAGTCTATTTTTTAAGGTGTTATTTTCTTCAGTATTTTGTGGGTCTCCTTTGGCAAGCTGTTGACTCGTTTTTCATGATTTTCTTGCGTTATTCTCATTTCTCTTCCCAATTTTTCCTCTACCTTTCTTATTTGATTTTTAAAATCCTTTTTGAGGTCTTCCATGGCCTGGGACCAATTCACATTTTTCTTGGAGACTTTGGTTGTAAGAGCTTTGACTTTGTTGTCTTCTTCTGAGTGTGTTTTGATCTTCTTTGTCCCCATAGTAACTTTTTATGGTCAGAATTTTTTCTGCTGTTTGCTCATTTTCTCAGTCTAAGAATGTAACAATTTCTTTGTACCACATGGAACTTTTACAAAAAATGACCATGTGCTAGGGGCACAGATATATTGCAAGCAAGTATAAAAAGAAAAAAATTAGTTATTATATCTTTTATAGGCCATAATGCAATAAAAACAGAAACTGGTTCAGGGACCACTATCAAAGACAGAGATCCAAATGGAGACTTTACAATGAAATCTTAAATAATGAATGGATCAAATAACAAATGATGAAAGCAATTAATAACTATGTAAAAGAAAATATGATGATGAAACAATATACTAAAATGAGATGCACCTAAAGGTGTCCTCAGAGGAAAAATCATATCCTTACAATCATACATTAAGAAAATAGAAAAAGAGATAATTTATGAACTGGATATGCATTCTGAATGAGAAAAAAAATACGTCCAAAAGAGGAGATATTAAAAATTAGAGGAGAAATTGATAAGTTAGAAACAAAAAAACTACTGTTGAAATAATATGTAAAATTAAAAGCTAGTTCATTGAAAAAACCAATAAAACCCTTAGCTAATCTGATTAAAAAGAGAGTAGAAAATTTAATCAACAAAATAGCAAATGAACAAGGTGAAATCACAGTAAAACCAGAAATAATCAGAACAAAAAAGGGAAAGCCACTACAATTCTTATTTTGCTTTTGTGAGTTTTGCTTATTTGTTTTGCCAAGGAAACAAACCTTTGGATTGGAAAGGAGAAAACAAAAACAGCTAACAGGGAGTTGATGCCCATGAGAATTAAGAAATTGTAAAGAGAGTACTAAGTGGCTACCCTTGCTAAATTCAAGTCACCTAGCCTGAATGAATTACATCCTCAGCTACTAAAAAAACTGCTTGATGTAATTACTGAACTACTGTCAAGGATATATGAAAGACTGTGGAGAATGGAAGAGGGTTAGAAAAGAGAAAATGCCCTGATTTTCAAAGCAGAGAACAGAAAAGGTTCTACAAATTAGAAGTAAGGAAGTTTGACTTCAAGTCCTAGCAAAATTCTAGAATGGATTATTAATGAGATGGTGAATATATAGAAAAGGCAATGATTACAAAGAGCCAGAACAACTTTAACAAGATCAGGTAGTGTCAGACTTTCTTTTTTTCTTTTTTTGTTTTTTTAAATTAAATTTTATGTTTTAGTTTACATCATTCATTTCCACAAGATTTTGAGTTACAAGCTTTTTCCGCATCTTTCCCCTACCCACCACCCCAAAACACTCATCCCACTGTATACCCCCTCCCCCAATCTGCTTTTTCCTATATGCTCCCCCATCCCTTCTCCCACTTTTTGGTAGGGCAAGATGGACCTCCCAGTGCCTGTATATCTTATTTCCCAGTTGCATGTAAAAATAATAATAATTGTTATTATTATTTTTAAACATTTGATTTTACAACTTTGAATTCCAGATTCTTTGCCTCCCCTCCCTTGTCACCCACCCTTACTGGGAAGATAAGCAATTCAATATAGGCTGTACATGTGTAGTTATGCAAAACATTTACAGAGTGGATATATTGTGAAAGACTGACTATATTTCCCTCTATCCTATCCCGCCCTCCACTTGTTCTATTCTCTACTTTGACCCTGTCCCTTTTCAAAAGTGTGTGCTTCTAACAACCCTCCCCCACAACCAGCCCATCTCCATCATCCCCACTCTCATCCCCTTCCCCCCTACTCTACTGTAGGGCAAGATACCCA
>CM053585.1:186373518-186413366 GCA_028646515.1 Pseudochirops corinnae | reverse complement strand
TTTACAACCAGTGTCTCTGATAAAGGCTTCATTTCTAAAATGTACAGGGACTTGAGTCAAATCTATAGGAATACAAGTCATTTCCCAATTGGTAAATGGTCAAAAGATATGAACAGGCAATTTTCAGAGTAGAAATTAAAGATATCTATAAGCATATGAAAAAATGCTCTAAATCACTATTGATTCAAGAAATGCAAATCAAAACAACTTTGAGGTACCACATCTCACCAGTCAGATTGGCTAAGATAACAAAACAGGAAAATGACAAATGCTGGAGAGGATGTGGAAAAACTGGAACACTAATGCATTGTTGGTGGAGTTGTGAACTGATTCAACCATTCTGGAGAGCAATCTGGAACTATGCCCAAAGGGTTATAAATAATTGCATTCTTTGACCCAATAATACCATTTCTAGGGTTGTATCCCAAAGAGATCATAGAAATAATATCCCAAAGGATCATAGAAAAAGACTCATACGTAAAAAAATATTTATTGCAGCTCTCTTTGTGGTGGCAAAAAATTGGAAATTAAGAGGATGCCAACCAATTGGGGAATGGCTAAACAAGCTGTGGTATATGAATGTTATGGAATACTATTGTGCTATAAGAAATGAGGAACAGATGGACTTCGTATTTACCTGGAGAGGCTTATACAAACTGATGCTAAGTGAGAAGGGCAGAACCAGGAGAAATTTGTACACAATGACAGATACAATGTATATGTGATGACCAACTTTGATAAACTGGACTCTTCTTAGCAATGCAAGGTTATAAGACAACTCTAAAAGACTCAGATTGGAAGGAGATGTCTACATTGAGAGAAAGATCTAGAAAGAACAGAATTTAAATGCAGACTGAAACAAACTACATGCTCTCTTTCTTTTCCATGTTTGGTTTTGTTTCCTCTTTCCCATTGATCATTCCATTGGTTACAATCCTTCTATACAATAGAATAATGTCTAATGTGAAAGTGTTTGCAGATCCTATACTTGATTGCATGCTGCCATGGTGGGAGGGGAGCAAATTTGAAACTCAAGGGATTGTGGAACTGAATCTTGAATCTTGTAAACTAAAAGTAAATAAACAAATCAATTTTTAAAAAGTTTATTTAAAAGAAAATTATCTCAGCATCCTGTGCAATATATATAAACAATATTGTTCTTCCAACTTTCTTCCTTAAAGGAGGTTCAACTTACCACTAAACCACATAATAAACATCATTTTGGGAGTGATTTTATGATCACGGAAGAAATTTAAGAGGTAGGACAGTGGAAAAATGTTCACAGCTCTGCCAAACAGCACAAGTACCTGTGTAAGAAGCAAGAAAATCATCTAAGTTGCCATTCAAAATTATATTTGCTTCAAGCAGTAACTTGTTTGCAGTTAGCACAGCTCCTAGTGCACACCCATTATAAATAGGGTTTTTTCTCTGTAATAGTACATTGTCCATACAATATTAGTCAGCATCTTAGTTAGCATTATCTAAAACATAGGTGTGTAGTTTTCTGTTTCTGAAAAAGGATAAGAAAATATTAAAATTGTGTTTTAGAAGATGTTTATATAAAACAAGAACATTATTTTATTTTATTTTATTAATGACAACATAAATAGAAGCCAAAACAGCATTCTGAAGTACCCAGAGATCAACCTGGGAGTCAGTCTAGCTCCTCTAGGGGATACTCACTAATGGGACTTTCTTATTGGTAGAGTCCTGTGGGAGAAATAAGTTATTGTTTCCATTTCATAATAGGTCTAAACTCCAAAGGGAGGGTCTAAAAGTCAGACAACTGATTCTCTACACATGCTGTACTTAAACTGCTCTGCTTGGTTTGGACTCCACAAACATTAGGCTTTTCCCAAGATAAGCCAGAAGTGTCATTGTCACAGAGACTGCTTCAGCTGCTTCAACATCCCCTCAGTAGTCTCAGTTGCTTCTCCATTCTGACTAGAGGGCTGGAGAGTACAGCAAAAAATTGACAAAGCCTACCTTTATTGAGGGGTCAGAATTTGCAACTCTTCATTTCTCAAGAGCTATTCTGCTTGGTTTCAACTCCAGAAACATCATGACTAAGAAGGTACTTCTGACATCTCCCTCCACGTCCTTTTCAGCTTCCTTTCGTGTATAGTCTTTCCCCATTAGATTGTAAACTCCTTGGGGGCAGAGACCATCTTTCTTTTTCTTATTTGTATCCCTAGTCCTTAGCACAATGCCTGGCATACAGCACACACTTAAATGTTTAATGACTGACTGATGGGCAAATACCTTTTAAGTGTCTAAAGAATATCATAAAACCAATGAATGTTATAAAACTAAGCAAAACACATCATGCCTAGTAATTTGCCACTGCTCATTTATGACTAACTGTTCAGTGGCTAACTAAAGTCAAAGACAGTAGTCTTAACTAAAAATACCTTCCTAATAGAGGCTAAATATCCTGAAGTACACTTAGGTGAGTTCTTCACACAATTCATTAGATTAATTTTACTCCTTATTCTGATTAAAAACTAACTTTCAAGAGGAATAGATAGCCCAATTTGCTAGCGAGAATGCCAATTGAGCCCTATAAAAAGACAAGGAACATTTATTGAGGGTTCTAGGTGGTATGTCCTGAACCACATTATTACAAGCATAGAACTTAGAGAATCAAATAATCTTAGAATTGAAAAGGAACTAAGAGATCATCTATTTAAATGCCTTATTTCCAGGATACTGAGGCCCAAAAAGGGAGAATATACTTGTCCAAGGTGACTGTCATAGTGAGTGGAAGAGCCTGAGTTTAAACCTTAAATCTTTTATTTCAAGTATAGGAGTATTTCCATTATACCAAATTCCCTTGTACTACAGAGCAAGTTTTGCTCTTTGTGGAGGGAATGAGATAAGATTCTCTACTCTCCTATGCCCACGTACGTTTCAGGATATTTAGATTTTACATAAGGATATTCAATAATTCAATTCAACAAGCATGTATTAAGGATCTAGTTACTTAAGGTCTGCAAGTTACTGTTTATATCCTAGCTCTAATTATTGACTAGCTATAGCTGTGAATGCTGAGAAAGTCCCTTTCACCTCTCTGAAGACCATCTCCTCATTTTACAAATGATGATAATAATATCCTTACAGACTACTAAAAATGGTTTTGAGAAAAATGCTTTGTAAAATTAAACTGCTACAGGAATGTGAATAGTTATTATTATGATAATTGTATGCCAGAAGAGGAGTCTAGACTTTTCTTATTAAATGACTTCTATTTGCCCATTTTAAAATATTACAGAACATCCAACTATCCTTAAAGGATTTTTTTCTTTTAAAAGAAAAAGACAAGCAGCTACATAAAATAAGAGTATATGCTTGTTTACTTGTAACCAAGAAATCGAAAAAGAAAAATCAAGGAAAAATACTTACTATGCACCAGATGACAAAGGAAATTTCAAACTTGTGAGGAAAACTAAAAATGGACAGGCCAAGAAATGCGAACACACATGTTTCTGAAATAAACAAAAAAATTATTCAATTCCAACTAATTTTTTTCAAAACAGTGTTAAATAGTTAAAGCCACTGAAGATAATGACCCCTGAGTAGGATAAAATCCAAGTTTATCAGTGAGCTTTTTCTTTCCTTACTTCATTCTGTGATGATCTCTGTGATTTTATCAGCCTAGGTTTACCCTCCACAGATACAAACTGCAATTCTTTTTTCCCTTCTTCCCTAAAAAAAAAAAAAGGACCTTTTAACTGGTTTATGGAATTGCTATGGCCAATTGGTGATGCTGTTCTCTGAACTTGGTAAGGCTGGACTTCAAAACTATACATACAATGACCACTGCTGGTTTTATATGAAGAGCTTGCACTCCACTGACATAGTCTTTGCAAAACTGATGTCTCCCTCAACATTACATTGAGGCCTTTAAGGAGAATTTTTATAGAGATTGCAGTCAATACCTTAGATAAATTTCTGCTTAAGTCTCTATCATGTCCTTCTTCACCAATCTGAACTCCAATCTACTAAACACATATGCAAAAGAATGTATTTGCCATCCACAATATTCGAATTTAATGGATCAACTGTCTAAATGTGCATAAAAAACTGGCACTATATAAACCCAGAAAAACAATGACTATATATATGAATCTGTCAACTTACTGAACATTGTGATCATCAAGGCCCTTGATTGCAACAGAGTGGCAAAAATCCAGGCTCAACCTGGATATAGG
Organism: Pseudochirops corinnae; assembly: GCA_028646515.1. Lineage (NCBI taxonomy): Eukaryota > Metazoa > Chordata > Mammalia > Diprotodontia > Pseudocheiridae > Pseudochirops > Pseudochirops corinnae. Next base: position 186,409,155 of record CM053585.1, on the reverse strand, counting down.
TATAACCCAAAACATATGTACAAGTAACAGTTCAACTTATGGAATTCTAGACTAAAGAAGATAAAGTATGTCCAAATTCAACAGTACTAATAGAAATGACTACATTAACAACCCACAGCTTCACTCTACTGGCAAAAGAGACCAATTACTCTACTTCCAAGGTGAAATCAATTGAATATCTTTTAATTTAAGAAAAATAACTTTCAGAGTTCTAATGTATTTATTCCTAAAGTTATCTCAGGTCTAGAAATGAATTAACTAGGTACTCAAAAAGAGTAATTAAAAAAATTTAAGAGTCAAACACAAAATCATATGGCAATTAAAATGTATGAACACAGTTTGTCTATTTCTCTATTATTACCCAGAGCAGTTCCACTTAAAGGCTCAGGTCCTTATGCTCAGAAAGCTGCTATTTTATTGAAAATTGTTATTCATTGAATTAAAATTGAGAGCAATCAGTAAAATATTTTTCTTCTAGCAAAAAGCACAATTATGCCATGATCTAATCTTCCTATGAAGAAAGTCATACTGGTAAACTTGACTCAAAATAGGATTCTCATAAACATACCTCTTATGTATACCTCTTATGTAACACACAAGTTATGCAAATAATGTTAATTAACTTAATAATTATTTCCGATTTTAGATCTTATTAAAAACATTCATTACAACTTTTTTTAGGTAACAGGTTAATTTCATTCAATCCTCTACCAATCAATACCGTAATGACCCAATTCAAATCATGGTGTCTGTGGTATATACTGACACCCGGGTCATTCTTCCTCCTTTCCCATGTTAAACACCATCTTTCCTTTCTTTCTACTTTCTGCCCTTATTCTAAGAGACTTCAGTATTCCCACGAACTACCTGAAGTTCCTTAGACCTCTTAAATACCATAACTTATTCCTACATTCTACCTTTAGCCTTACATAAGGATGGTCGCAGATTTAATGTCACCATTACCCACAAATATTCCTTAACTAGAAACTCTGACTTTTCAGTATCTGACTATAATCTCTTATCATTCTATCTCTCCCTATTCCTCATCCATCTTAAACCTATTCTTTGCCTTCATCACAAATTCTAATCTTTCCTCCCCCTAAGCATTTTCTCTGGCCATTGTCAAGGTAGTTAAGAAACAAAATGGATAGAGTACTGGGCCTGATGTTAGGAAGAACTGAGTTCAAATCCAACTGCAAACACTTAGTAGTTGTATGACCCTGGGCAAGTCACTTATCCTCTCTGTACCTCAGTTTCCTCAACTATAAAATGAGAATAATTTACCTGCCATGGCTGTGAGGATCAAATGAAGTAATATTTGTAAAAGCTCCTAGCACAATGACTAGCATACAGTAGACACTTAAGAAATGCTTATTCTTTTCTCTTCCCTTCCCATTGCTCTGACTTCACTTTTCTCCCTATCCAATCTGGACGTTCCTGTTAGACATTTCAATTTTACACTGTTCTTTGTACTCAAAGCCCCTGCCCCAGTCCTATTGATGTTCATTGATTGCCAAACATCATCTCCAGAGTACTTCCACCATCCTCCTCTATTGTTACTCATGGACTACTGAACACAGGTGGAGGAAATCTCACAACTGTGCTGAGTAGACACATTTTAAATTCATGCTATCCAGTGTCAACTGGGCTCTCAATGCAACAAGGCAGTCCTTTTATTCCTTCTGTATTAATAACCTATCTCACTCCCTACAGGAACTACTCTTCCCTCTTCAAGACCCCCACATGTCCCTCTATCTCCTTCTCAGTTGTACTGAGAAAACTGAGGCAATTTGAACCCACTCTTTCTTTCTCTTCATCTCAAAACCCCTTGACACCATCCCCACTTTTTCCTCTTTCCTAGACCAACAAAGAGATGGTTCTCCTCCCTGTCAAGACCACCCCCTCTATATGTGTACTTGATCTCATTCCCTTCTGTTTTCTCTAGTAGACTGCAACCTCAATTATCCTCTCCCTCTCAAAACTTCAACCTCTCCCTTTCTATTAATTCCTTCCCTATTGCCTTCAAATATGGCTGTATCTCCCTTATTCTTAAAAATTCTTCACTAGACATCACAATGATATAGGTTATCATCCTATTATCTCTCCTCCCTTTCTGGAACAAATGCCTATATGAAGCTATTTACCCTTGCTGTTACCACTTCCTCTCCTCTCCCTCCTCAACTCTTGCAATCTGGCTACTTACTTCATTACTCAACTGAAATTGCTCTCTCCAAGACTGCAGAAGATTTCTTCATTGATACATCTCATGGACTTTTCTAAGTCCTTTTTGACCTATCTGTGCTGTGTTTGACACTTCTGATCACCCACTCCTGCATACACTCTCTTCTCTTCCTCCTACCTGTCTGCAACTTCTCTATCTCCTTTTCTGACTACTCATCATCCATATAATACAAACTAGGATGTATCTCAAAATCCTATCCTATACTCCCTACTCTGCTTTCTGTATGCTTTTTGTGACTTTATCAACTCTTAAAGATTTAATTATCATCTCTATACTAATAAATATAACTTCTATATATCCAACCCCAGTTTCTCTTTGGCTTCTATTCTGCACCAGTAATTTCCTATTGGACATTTCAAACTGGATGTCCCACTGACATCTCAAGTTCAAAATATCCAAAACTGAACTCATTATCTTTCCACCCAAACCTTCCCATCTTCTGAAATTCATTATTTTTGTCAAAAGAAACCAACAGCTTTCCATTCTGCCAGTTCAAAACAGGCATCATCCTCAACTGTTATTCCCCTTCATACCACATATCCAATCAGTTGCCATATCTTGCCATTTCTACCTCTGCATCTCTTGCAAATGATTCTTTCCACTCATACAGCTACTGCTTTAGTTCAAGTCATTATCTTTTCTTACCTGGACTTTTACAACAATATCCTGATTAGCCTTCCTCCCTCAAATCTCTCCCCAAATAAATCCAATCAAACCACTGATATCAAAATGATTTTCCTTGTCTTTGAGTAGGGAGTGACATCATTAGATCAGAGCATAAGAAAGAAAGGATCTGAGCTTAAATAAACCTCTAGTGGCCTTCCCCCACCCCACTCCTCATTGCCTCTGGGCAAAAACATAAACCCCTCTGTTTAGCTTTTAAGCCCTTTAGAACCTGGCTCTAAACTCTCTTCCCTGCCTCACTGGACATCACCTTCTCTCCCACACTCTGGGAACCAGCCAAACTGGTCTCCTTTCTCTTCCTCCAATAGATCTCATTTCTCCATACCTTTACAGTAGTAACTCCTCATTCCTTTAATATACTCTATTCTTACCTCTACCACAAAGAATTACTCTCTTCCTTCAAGAGTTCAAGTCTTACCTTCTAGATGAAGCCTTTATTGATTCCCCTCAACTATCAGTGCCTTCCCTTCTCAAACTACCTTGTATTTAATTACTTTGTGCTTATTCTGTGTGTGTATGTATGTATGTATGTATGCATGTATATACACACACACAAACACACACCCATTAGAATGTAAGCTCCTTGAGAACTGAGATTATTTCATTCTTTGTATTTGCTCCCAGCATGTAGCACAGTGACTGGCATTTAGCTGAGGGACTGATAGATCCTAAAGTAACTGCCCTGAAGAACTAGCACTTTAATGAATACAACCACACTACAAATATGCAACTTACCACACATGAAGGCAACAGTTCGTAAGGTTTGCTGCATTAGGATCTGTGTAACTGGGGAAAGGTTATGGTGTGTATAATGAGACATCACAATACCAGAGAACAGGATGGCCATGATACCTACAGAGAAACAACCAGGAACAGAACCTAGTAAATGAGGATAACAATCATTCAATGGGTTCAACAACCATTTATTGGATGCTGTACAAAGATGAATATCACTCAGGTACATGCCTTCAGGAAATTACAATTTGTATGAGAAAGAGGGTAAGGAAATTAATTAATCCCTGTCAAGCAGATAATTAATTCCAGAAATAGGTGTTTAACCGGTTCCCATGACATTGGGTAATATAACAGGGAAGAAAGACAAGAATAGTAACAAGGAAGTAAGACAACAAAAATAACTGTTAACACAAAATACAATATATGAAGTACTATCAGAGTTCTTCAGACATGGATGGGTTTATGGAAGAAATGGTATTTCAGCAGGACCTTAAATGATGAATGGGTGGAATTTAGATGGATAGAAAGGGGAATAAATATTGTTTCCGAAGACAGCCAAAGGAGATCCTACAACCTCTTTCACAAACTTAATTCTAGCATATAACAATTCTTATTACCAGAAAATTCTTCCTAAAGCCCCCACATCACAATTTAAGCTTATTTTCTGTTTTATCCCGGAAGCTAGGTGGTACAACTGATGAAGCACTAGTCAGAAAGACTTAAGGTCAAATTTTGTCTTAGACACTAGCTGTCTGACTCTGGGCAAGCCATATGACCTCTATCTACCTCGGATTTCTCATATGTAAAATGAAAATAATATAAGAACCTAATATTGTTGTGAGAATAAAATGAGATTATATATGTGCATTGTATATATGTTGATAAACAGTTCAGATCATTTGAACCCCAATAAGGGCCAAAGCCTGAAGTAATCAATCAGACTTCTTTGTTTGGCTCTAAAAATTCCCTTTCCTGTGTCAGCAACTTCAAAGACCAGATAAGGTTGACTTCTCTTATCTTGGTATCCTAGAGACATATGCTATATGGGGGAAACTTGGATATCCTGAGATCATAATTTTCAATTGACACTACTTTGTCAATTGTCTTTTCAATCTGTATTTACAACTTATTGAACTAAGAAACTTCCTTTCTCATGGCACAGTTAAACACATATAGAGACCATAAATCTGAGGGACACAAACATCCTGATTTGTGATTGTCCTGAAATGTATATAAAGTTGTTCATTCTTGTATCAGACAGTCAGAACTCATGTTTTAGCTCTGTGTAACACATATCTGCTAGCTTTAAGGGAATAAACAATATGAATTTAAATATCACATAGCCTGTTTGCCTCCTTTAACCAAACTTTCAGGTCCACAATGTACGCATACATATACAGTGCTTTGTAAAACTTATGACACTACATAAATAGTAGTTATTATCATTCAGTTCTATTAGGCACAAATGGATTAGCTGATCATAGTTGTCTTATATAGAAAAATTCAGAAAAGGAACATCATAAAACTTTCTAATGTCCTAATGGGAATTTATAGCAGAGGATCAGAGAATCTTTGATCTAGAGCTGGAAGAAACATTAGAGGCCATCTGGCATAACCTCTGTAGTTCAGGTGTTTTTCAGTTGTGTCTGACTCTTCATAACCTCATCTGCTGTTTTCTTGGCAAAGATACTAGAGTGGTTTGCTCTTTCCTTCTCCCGCTCATTCTACAGATAAAGAAACTAAGGGCTAACCTTAACATTTTACAGATGAGGAAACTGAGGCCCAGAAAGATTACGTAATTTGACCAAAGTCACATGGGTAGTAATTATCTGAGTCAAGTCAAACCAACAAGCATTTATGTAGCCTCTAATAATAATGATAATGATAAGCATTTACATAATGCTTACTATGTGCCAGGCACTATGGTAATCACTGGGGTATACAAAGAAAGGCAAAAATTGTCTCTGTTTTCAAGGAGTTCACAGTCTAATGGGGGAGGCAACATGCAAACAACTATGTACAAACAAGACACATAGAGGATAAACTGGAAATAATCTTAGAGGGAAGGCATTGGGAAAGGTTTTTTGCAGAAGATGGGGTTTAAGTTGCAACTTGAAGAAAGCCAGGAGGGAAAATTCTAGGCATGGGGGACAGCCAGTGAAAATGCCCAGAGTCTGAAGTCAGAATGTCTTGTGGGAGGAACAGCACGGTGTCAATGGATTGTAAAGTACATGGAGGGGAGTACAGTATAAAAAGTCTGAAAAAACAGGAAGGGGCCCAATTACAAAGAACTTTAAAAGCCAAACAGATGATTTTCTATTTGATACAAGAGGTTATAAAAGGGATCCACTGGACTTTACCTTATCAAAGGTGACATGGTCAGACTTGTGCTTTAGGAATATCATTTTGCCAGAAAGATGGACTGAAGCAGGGAGAAATTTGAAGCAGGGAGACCAGCCAGAAGCATACCACAATAGTTCAGAAGTGAAGTGAAGAAGGCCTGTACTAGGGTAGTGGCAGTGTTAGAGGAGAAGAAGGGGTATATACAAAGGGTGAAGTTCAAGTGAGATAATGGATATAAAGTACTTTGAAAACCTCAAAGTACTGTAAAAGTTGTAGTTATTATTAACATTAATAGCTTCTAGTCACCAGGCCTCCAGTCTGGTAATGATTTCATTCCCTTAGTCTTCTGCAACACTCCTACTGAGCTCCAGTAATGTTTTACAGCACTATAGAGGTGTGCTGGTAAGTGTTTAACAACAGTGCTGGGGGGTTGGCTAGGTGGTGCAGTGAATAGAGCACTGGCCCTGGAGTCAGGAGGACCTGAGTTCAAATCTGGCCTCAGACACTTAGCACAAAAACTAGCTGTGTGACCTTGGGCAAGTCACTTAACCCCAATTGCCCTGCCCTCCCCCCTCCAAAAAGCAAAAACAAAACAACGGTACATATAAATTTTTAAGTTCAATCTTCATTTTTAATACTTTCTTAAGTCTAGGCAATCAACAAAACAATAAATGAAGCCCTGATCTGCAGTGACTGCATTTCTGAGGCGTACTGCTCACACTGAAAATTTAAGAACTGCAGCACATCCTTGGGTATACAAAAGATATTTCCATGGAAGAATCAACAAGACCTGGCAACAGACTGGACATGGAGGATGAGAGAGTGTGGGGAAAGATAATGAGTTCAGTTCTAGTGAGTTTAGGATGTCTGTACAGGACATCCAGTTCCACTATGAGACTGGAAGTTAAAAAAATAACAACAGTGAGGGCTGCCTAAATAGACCTGAGAGTCAGTTGCAGAGAGGTGATAACTGAATCCATGAGAGATGATGAAATAGTATGGAAGGAGAAGAGTTCTTGGCAAATGACTTCAATTTTTTCAGTTTAATATGAAGCAAGTTCCTCTTGAGAGAACAGTGGGAGGGGAAGCATGGAAGATCTAAAGAGAGATGAAAAGGTTTGGAAATTCCACTTTGGTAAATGGAAGAGCAAATCAATTAGGGAGGTAAAAAGGATTGCCTCACAGCAGTGAAGGCCTAGATAAGAACCCAGAACTGGGCTTTGAACTAAGATCCTCTGACTCCAGTTGGTTCTTTTTCAACTATACCATGCTGCCTCCAATATAGAAAATTTTCTATTAAGCTGACACGATATATCCTTGATGATATTATCAAGAATATGTATGAACAGAAAAGGAGATGGTATGGTTATGCAGAATAAGGAATAATAATAATAGAGTGATGGCTTGAATACAATATTGGTATCCTACTGTGCTATTTAAAAGAAAAAACCCAGAAGAAACACTCTATCATGTTCAATGGATACTCCATGAAAAATTTATGGCAAAATATAGACCAGAATTATTTACAGAAAGAACATCATGGATTGATGGTAATCTGCACTGGCAGAGGAAACATTCACACCCATGAAATCACTGATTCATAGAACTATTAAGGTTTAGTTATTAAGGTAAATAAATCAGAAAATTCACTAGAAAAATACCATAGGAAACTATACAGCTACTGTTGGAATGTCTGTTTTTAGGACTTAATAATTTACCTAGCTCTTGCTAAGACTGTCACTCATAGGAACTCATTCTCCTCAACCTCTGTAATATCTGACACTGTTGAATACCATATCCTGTCTGGAATTTTGTGATAATGCTCTCTTCTGGTTCTCCTACCATCTATCAGACTGCTTCTCCTCCATCTCCTTTGCTGATATATATCACTGATGTCACATTCCTTAACTGTGAGCACGCCCCAAGGTTCTGTGTTGATATCTCCAGTCCTAGTCTGTGAGCTCCAGGAAGGACCATATCACCAACAGCCTATCTGATATCCTTGAGTGATCTCAAACTCAGCATGTTCAAAACTGAATTCATTATATTTTTCCTCTTTTGTACTTTCCTTTTACTGTTGAGAACACCAGCATCCTCTCAGTCACGCAGCTGGTTCATATCCCACTGTCAACCTTGAGTATTCACTCTCACTCACTCCATGTATCCAAGCAATTGCCAGATCTTGTGATTGGCAAGGTGAACGTAATGAGGTTCATAACCTGATTACTTCTTGCCTGGACTACTGCAATCGCCTCATATTTGGTCTTTCTGCCCAAGCCTCTACATATTGTAATCCACTTTCCACATAGCCACTAAAGTAATTTTCCAGAATCATAGGTTGTCTGACCATGTTACCTGCTTTGCCCATCTCACCAAACTCTAATGGCTCACTGTTGTCTCAAGGATCAATTATCACTTTCTTTGTATGGTATCAAAGCTTTTCACAATCTGGGCCCTTTCGATTTTTCCAGTCTTTCTACACATTATTCCTCTCCATGAAGTATATGGTCCAGCCATACAGGGAACACATGGTATTCCATCTCCTGTCATTGTGCATTTTTACTGGCTGCCTTCCATACCTGAAATGCATGCCCTACACCTCTTGGAATCTATGGTTTTCTTCAAGACTGCTCCAGTGTTATGTTCTACATGAAGTCTCTTCATGATCCCTCCACCAGATGCCCTCAAATAACACCTTTTATTCATTTTGTACATATTACTTACACATTTACATGTATGTATGTTCTCTCCCCATTAGATAATGTAAGCCCTTTAAGGACAGGAGCTTCCCACCCCCTTTTTTGGGCATAAAACAGAGTGTTGGGTTCTGAGTCAGTAAGACCTGAGTTCAAATTTTGCCTCAAACACTAATGGTGCCTGGTTAGTATCTGGGCAAATCATTTAATTTCTCTCTTAGTCTCAGTTTCTTCTAGAAAAAGAGGATAATTACAGTGCCTACCTCCCAAGGTTGTTGAGGATGAAATTATATGATACACATACAGCACTTTGAAAACTTTAAGATTATATATATATTTTCTTTCATGACATGACCAATATGAAAACGTTTTGCATGATTTTATATGTATAACTTATACATATAATTGGAAAAAATAAAATATTATTCAAGGTAAACAAATGACTATTAGAGAAATGCAAATTAAAACAACTCTGTGGTACCATCTCACTTCAATCAGAAATGACAGATACAGGAGAGAATGTGAGAAAATAGGGACACTAATGAACTGCTGGTGGAGTACTGAAACGGTCCAACTATTTTGGAGAATAATTTAGAACAAAGCCCAAAGGGTTATAAAACTGTGCAAACCCTTTGACCCAGCAATACTATTACAAGGTCTGTAGCCTAGAGATCAAAGAAAAAGCAAAAGAACTCACATGTAAAAAAAATATTTCTAACAGCTCTTTTTGTGGTGGCAAAGAATTGAAAATTGAGGGGATGCCCATTAATTGCAGAATGACTGAACAAGTTATGGTATATGATTATGATGGAATACTATTATGCTATAAGAAATGATGAGGGTAATGGTTCCAGAAAAACCTGAGATTTATATGAACTGACACAAAATTAAGTGAGCAGAACCAGGAGATCACTGTATATATAGCAATACTGTAATGATGATCAATACAATGATTCAAGACAATTACGAAGGATTCAAGATGAAAAATGCTATCTGGGGGTCAGTTAGGCAGTGTAGTAGACAGAGCATCAACCCTGGAGTCAGGAGGACCTGAGGTCAAATTTGACCTCAGACACTAACTAGCTGTGTAACCACAGGCAAGTCACTTAATCCTGATTGGGAAGGAAAGAAGGGAGGGAGGGAGAAAGGTGGGAAAAATGCTATCTACCTCCAGAGAGAAAACTGATGAACTCTGAGTATAAACTAACGTAAAATTTTCTCATTTTCTTTACTTTTCTTGCTTTTTTTGGGGGGGAGGGCAGGCAGATAACATGGCTATTATGTAATGTATTGCATACTTTTACATGTATAATTGATATATTGCTTGCCTTCTCAGTGGGTAGAGGAGGGGCTGGAGGAATAGAAAGAATTTGGAACTCAAAATTTAAAGAAAAAGAATGTTAAAAAATAATTTTTTAAACTGTCAAAAGTTGGAGAGATGTCAAATAGAATGAGGCTGAGAAAAGGCCACTCAGTTAGTGATTAAAATATGCATGGGGGGGGCAGCTAGGTGGCGCAGTGAATAGCGCACCAGCCCTGGATTCAGGAGGACCTGAGTTCAAATCCAGCCTCAGTGATTTAACACTTACTAGCTGTGTGACCTTGGGCAAGTCACTTAACCCCAACTGCCCTGCCTTCCCCCCTCCAAAAAAAAAATATGCATAAGGGTTCTGACTTGCACATATTTACAAAGCTATTAAGTGTTAAAACTAAGACTCAAACCTAGATCTTCTAACTGCCAGTTCTATGCTTTTTCCACTGTAATACAATTAACATGTTTCATATTTCAGGGTCTGGTGGATTTATTTCCTGCCTGTAAACACTAAATCATTAATGTAAAACTGGCAGGGGCTTCTGATTGCCACTAAGTCCAATTGTCTCCTTTTTTACAGATGAGAAAACTGAGGCACCAAAAAAATGGAGTGACCTGACTAGGGTCACAAAGCTAAAAAGGGTCTGAGGCAATCCAGGGCTTCCCGACTCCACGTCCTCCAAGAGAAATGCTTCTTAACCTTCCCCTTCTATTAGAGACTGTCAAAGTATATTGAATTTGGGAGCCAAGAAACCTGGGTTTAAGTTCTAGTTCTACCATTTACTAGTTCTGTGAGTATGAACAAGTCATTTCATATTGCTGAGCCTCAGAAACATGGGGATAACAAGTTACACACTATTTAACCCATGGAGCTGTCTGGAAAATAGCACTTTGTAAACTTCAAGTTACTATAGAAATGTGAGCTACAATTCCTACACGGCACAGGTCACCAAATCCATGAATCCCATAAGGGATCAGAAAGCATTTTTTGTTCTGACTCAAGAAAAGTCAAGGAATGATCTCTCAGGTCACTATGAGAAAACCCACACTGATATATTTAATATGTATTTTTCCATCAAGTAGCCAATGCTCATGCAGAAGCAAAAAATAAAATTGCTCGGAAGGAACCATGTTTTTACCTTTTTTGGAACCTTTGGCACTTAGCACAGTACCTTGCATAAAGTAAAAGTTTAATACATACTTGATGATGATGATGATGGTGGTGGTGGTGAGGAACAGAGGTAAAAATAAGTAAGATGAAATTCAATGTTTTTCAACATTTGAGAGGCAAAGTTTACATAAGTACTAAAATCTGGGAAGGACAAGACAGAAGGGCATAAACGAGAATGAAAAATATTAGAAGTTTTACAATCCTGGCATGAGGTTAAAATATGAAATTTACAAACAGTTCCCCACTTCACTAAAATGACTAAATGCCTTTTATTTCTTCCTTTAAAACAATGATAATAATAATGATGATAGCTAACATTTATATAGCACTTACTATGTGCCAGGCTTTGTGCCTATATATTTACAAAGACCTCATTTCATTCTCACTATGACCCTGGAGGTAGGTGTTACTATTTGCCCTATTTAACAGATATGGAAACAGACAAACACAGATTAAGTAACATGCCCAGAGTAATACAGCTAGTAATGTCTGAGACCGGTTTTGAACTCATGTCTTCCTGACTGCAGGCACAGTGCTCTAACCACTGTACCACTTAGCTACCCAAATAGAAACCATATGACCATCCCATCAGCCTTCACTCTTTTTGTGTTTCTCTAAAAATCTTACAAAATCATATGTTATCTAGGTATGTTATTAGACAGTTAGCTTCATGAGTTATGCTGCCCTGCACATAGTAGACACTTAACATTTTTTGACTAATAGTGGAGCAGAAATTTAAAAAAATTTCAAATGTCTGGTAATTATAATAAAGCACATTCCCATACATATATGGCACTTAAGATTTTTACTATGCTTTCCTTATAATCTTATAAGGTAGGTAAGGAAGTTAAACCCTAGAAATTTTCAGTAAATTGCCCATGGTCACATTGCTGATTAGTGTCCAAGCAGAACTTATGCCTAGATCATCTGAACCCTAAACCCAGTTAAGTGCATTTTCCTCAATATTAAACTGCCCCACAAAATGACAAAAAACAAAATACATAGCACTATGCTTGATACTTCTTTGAAATGCATGTAAGGTAATATCTGTGTTATTTTATCTGTCCTCCATGAAGGCAGATAAACTGTATCTTCCCTAGGGCTCTAATCTAACTAAGTAGGTACTTACTAGATAAAATTGTATTATGTTGTACCTGCCATCGATAATAATGAGAAAGGCAAGATATCAGATAAGAGAATAATACAGACAGAGTGAGCTAGAGATACTAGGTTTCCAGGTTGAAATTCTTAAAACTTCTAAAATTATTTGAACTAGTTAGTAGATCAGATTTTGGAGTCCAAAACACTAGCTTTGAATCCCAGCCCTCTCTCACTACTAAGCTCCTCAATGATGGCAAGGTCTCACTTTTATCTGTGTATCACTTAACACACTGCTATACAGGCATGTAGCTTACTTAATGCTTCCTGACTGATTTATGATCATAAGCAAGTCAATTAACCTTAGCTGACAACCTCAGATGATCTCTAATATCGCTTTTCTGCTTAGATAGCTATGCAGTTCTAAGTCTCAGGTTCAATTTCTTTATTAACCTTGTGCAAAGCTCCCAACTGCCCCAAACCCTGAACAAGCATTTTATTATCAGCATTTAGCTATAAGGATGGTAGTTCTACTCAACACCCCCTGGAAAGTCAACTTAGAGTTCATGTCCTACCGAGAGGAGGCCAGCACATTCTTATCACTTAATTTCTGTTCATTCTATAACCTACCTGAGAGAGAGATGCCTTCTGCAAGCCCATAAGGAAGATATGCAAAGATAATCATCATTCCAAACTCCAAGGAAGGCGTTTTCCTTAAATCAATATGCTTTAACACTTGAAGGACCAAATGTTACGGAAAAAGAACCCAGGAACAATGTATTACAATTTCAGAAAAGGTGTAAAGCTGCTGTTTTTATTCACTGAACAATAATTAGATATTAAAGTTTCAAAATATCCCTAGGTTATAGTTGAAAATGAATGACCAACAGTCATTTAATTTATACTTTGGAAGGAAATTAAATATTAGAAAAAGGGATGTAGAGAAAAACACTCAGATCTTTGAATTCCTTAAAAAAAAGAAAACAAGCAAAATAACCATAAAATCAGTCTGAATTCAGATAGTGGAAATCAAGACATGGAATCTGAAGACTAGATTCAAATTCCAGGTCTGCTACTTACCTACTACCTGTGTGACCTTATACAAATTGTTTAGTATCTCTGTTTTGAGTCTTCTCCTTCATAAAATAAGAGACGGGAACACAACTAATGTTATGACAGAGTCAATGCAGTACATGAGAATTACAGAAAATCCTGGGCTACTAATTCTGATTATCTCCCATGTGCCACAATAACCCACAGGGCCAGGGCTGCAGTCTTGAAAGCTCAAAGGTCTTTTCCTGACTCTCCCATTTCAGTGTTTTAAGAGTTCAGATCTACAGGTCTTTAACTGGAGGCTGAAAAACCACTAATAACCTCTAATTAGAGGACAGTCATGATTCAGGGAGGGATTATACTAGTTGGTCTAAATTTCCTCATCTGTAAAATGGGATAATAATGTCAATCCAATCTACCTCAAAGAGTGGTTGTGTGGATCGAATGATATATAAGTAAACCTTGCAATATTTATATGATTTTATGATTATAGTCTTTTGATTTTGGCAGGGAGAGTACCTCTAATAGGCAATAAACGCTTGTTCTGAAAACATTTTATAATAGCAATAATAATAATAATAATAATAATAATATTTATTTTAGTGTTTCACAGTTTACAAATTGCTTTATTTGCATTATCACATTTGAGACTTGTGATAATCCTATGAAATAGGTGAGGCAGGCATTATTATTCCTACTTTACAAATAAAAACTGAGGCTCCAAGGGGTCATGGGTATCAAGTGATCCCCAATCCAGTGTTCTTTCCCCTCTATCATGTGTTTCTCTCACATAATTCATAGTCTAGTATCCAGCTGTTTTTCCTTTTTCTCTTAGAGAATTTCTAGAACTAACCCTTTCAGGAAGGAGATAGGGCTCTTCTACATTAAAATACTCCATAGCCCCTAGTCATACACATCTCTTTCTCTTCTCTCCTCCCACTTCTTTTTGTCTCCATTTCTCCTCTCAGTCTGTGTCTCTGTCTGTCTGTCTGTCTCTCTCTCTCTCTCTCACACACACACACACACACACACACACACACACACACACACACATTTTGGATTTAGTTTTCTATCAAAAATGGTATGAAAAGAAGGAGAATTGGAAACTGGAAAAACTTTCTTTTTATCCACCTACTTCTACTGATCCCAGGTCAGAGAAGAGCTCTGATCTACATTGCCTATCCACACCAACAAAACAACAAATTCTTGAAATACTGAAATAAATTCAGACAATGGAAAAAGCCACTAGATTTTTTTGAAAAATTACAAGTTCATGGGAAATGTGTAGGCAGTTATACATGACAAAACAGACAATGTGTTCTAACTATAAAAAAAACTGTCTGACAAGATGGCCTAGGTAGAAAGCCTCACTATGGCAGGAGGAAGGCCTAGAAATGGATTGTCGATTGATTCTATTTTAGACACAACAGGTTTTACGTAAAGAAACAAAAGGACAAAAAGTGTCTTTTATAAACAAACATCTCTTCTTATCTAGGTAGAAGACTTACAGGCCGTTTTTTAACCAAATTAAAGAGATTAAATTATAAATTTAATTTATAAAATTTATTTAATAATTAAATTAAATTAAATTAAAATTTATAAAATTAAATTAGATGTAATTTATTTTACAAACCCATTTTCATAGCCTAAAAGACAATATTTCTCTTTTTTTTTGCTTTTTGGAGGGCAATTGGGGTTAAGTGACTTGCCCACACAGCTAGTGTTAAGTGTCTGAGGCCTGATTTGAACTCAGGTCCTCCTGACTCCAGGGTCAGTGCTCTATTCACTGTGCCACCTAGCCAGCCCCTCAAATTTTTTTAAAAAATGAATGTTAAAAATAATAGTAAATTTATTTTTAAAAAGAGAAATATTAGAGCGGCTAGGTGGCAGTTGGGTGATCTTGGGCAAGTCACTTAACCCCAATTGCCCTGCATTCCTCCCAGTCCCCCTCAAAAAAACAGTTTCAAATTGAGACAATATTTCCAATGTGGTAATTTCTGAGGGGGCTGACATTTTCAAATAAATTTAATTTTCTTTTTCATGGACATGAAAACTGGGATACACAAATTATACCTAAAATGTAATTAACAAGAATTGGAATTTTAGAAGACACATCTTATCTCACCAGAATTTACATAAATAAAATGGAAGTCTAATTATGTTTTAACTACTATAATACTACCTTTTATATACTGATTTGTAATTTGTAAAGTACTTTATGTCTATTGTCTCATTTGATGCTTACAAACTCTAAGTTGTAAGTAGTACAAATGTTATTTTTCCCATTTTATAGATGAGGAAATTACAGCTCAGAAAAGTAAAGGGATTTGCCCACAGTCATATTTCAAGGAAACCTCAGAGCTGAATTTTGAACGAATGCTCTGCTTATGACACTATGCCACGTTTAGGTGACAAATATAGCTCAGTCATTAATTTAAATATTACTAAACCCAAATAAGAGTGTACCAAAGTTATCCCTTAAACAAAACTTTGATTTAAAAAAAGGGCACACTTAAAGAACATTAAAAGATGGCTAAAGAAATGAAGAAGAAGAATTTATCTAATTGTGTAACATATTGCTTTCAAAGGATATTAGTGCAGAAATTAGCCCTGTTAGAGTGCCGAGTGCAGCTGAGCCAAAGAACATCTTAAGGAAGTAACCAAGGGCTTGTAGAAAAGTTTGCCACCCACTGACGTCGGACATATTTTTTCTTGTCAAGCCTTCAGCTGTGCTAGCAATTCAAAGGAAATGGGAAAAAAAGAAAGAAATTAGAAAGGTACTTTCCCTAGGCACTAATGGGGAAAAAACACTATAATAACACTTTAAAGTAGAATTTTAGAGCCTCACAGAATGGCAGGGCTAGAAGGCACTTTAGGATAGCTCATGTTAGAGCTAAAAGGGTCCTTTTAAAATAGAGGGTCAGAACTAAAAGCAGCATTAGAGAGGTCTAGTCCAACATTATCACATTACAAGGAAGGAAACTAAAGTTAAACAAGGGCAGGTAACTTCCCAAGATCAAAAACGAAATTATAGACAGCCCAGGACTAGAGTTCACATCTCCTTTCTTAAAATGAATAGCATTCCCATGTGGTACAAATTCAACTGGACTAGCCATTCCCTTACCCTTTCTGATCCAACATTTTCCCATATTTTATTGAACAATATTAGGATTCTGAGCTTAAAGAAATAAATGACAAGTCTGGAACAAATTGCGTTTCAATATGTTTAAATTAGGCTTTGGCTGGAGAGAACCAATGGACTGAAATGCAAAAGTTAAAAGAATGAACCTCCACTGTAACAAATCAAAACTGAAAGGAATTTAATGAAGGTTAATACAAAAGCCCTTGAGGAACTAAAAAACTAAAGTAATGGAAAAGAAACAAATACTGTTAACTTACTGCTGGTTATGAAGGAGAAAATGTCCAATGACATTTCATGGCAAAACTCTGCTTCCTATGAAGCTAAATAAGATCACTTGCCAGACAGATATTTCATGAAATATCCCTCTTAAAAATAAGCAAAGCAGCGCCCTCCCTCAAAAGCAGGGGAACACACTGCAACTTTGTGGGAAGAGTCTTTGAAATGAGTCAAAGTTAATGAAACAGCAATTGTATCTTAATTTCCAAAAGGTCTCTGAAACTTCTTCAATTTAATTAGTCTGAACTGCCTACAATGCTATTTCCTAAAAGGAGGAGTAATGGAAGAAATTTGCTTTTTTTTTTTAATCTTTGCTTTTGCTCTCCTTTCCGCACATACTAGATAAAGCAAGATGAAGCAAATTATATCTTATATCATTATATCTTAAGAGATGGAAGGGAACTTGGAGGTTAAGTTCAACATCACCACCACCACCCTTCCCTCATTTTACAGATTAAAAAAAAAAACTGTGGACCAAATAGGTTAAGGGATTGGCTTTAAGTCATTCAGCAAGTTAGTGGAAAAGCAGAGTCTGGAATTTAGGTACTTGATTCCCAATACAATGCTATTTCCTCTATAAATGCGGCTAAAATAAGCAAACTAGTATTCAGGGAGCAAATCTGAAATGATCCACAATTCATTTCCTTTTCCTGAAAACTCCTGTTTCTCCTACAGCAAGTTTTATGAGTCATATTTAATAGATATTAATAAGTCATCCCTATGAACTGCTACAGCAAAGTTTTATTCTACTCAAAAGACTGCTTTTCTTATGAGTATCACTGGAAACTGGTGGTTTATTTTTAACACCTTTTAACACCTAAAGCTGATTGTAATAATAAACCAAGGTGCTACTAAGCCAACAATCCTATAAGGCAACTACACACTTAATGTAATGACTTGGAAATATTAGCTGTTTGGTTTCAGATACCTTTTAGTTCAATAACTTAGTTTTTCTCCTACACATATACAAACTTACTTGGTCAGAACAATAGAGACTGCATCATTGAGAATGCTTTCTCCAAAAACTAACATGTTAAGAACTGGATCCACATTAAGTGCATTGAAAATAGCAATAGTAGCTACTGGGTCAACAGCAGATATCAATGAGCCAAATGCAAAACTGTAAGAAAAAAAGAGAAAGGGAAACTGTAACAATACTTTTCACAAGGCACATAGTACCCAAAGAATGACAGTTTGTGCTCCTAAAAATAAAGACAAACTACCAAATCCAAATGACAGTATAACAAAAGAAGGTATATTATTTATAGTGTTTGTTCAGTGTCACACACAGTAAAAGCCCTGCCAGGTAACGAGGAACCACTCTGAGAGGACTCCAGGAATATTTACCAGGCATCTACTTGGTATGTGCAAAATGCTGTGCTAGACCCTGAGATACATTGTCCCTCCCCTCAAGAAGATTCAGTCTAAATGGATGAGGGTGGTAGAAAGGAAAACATAATGTGAACACAAATAAGCAAAGCCTGGTCAGATACTGTTCTGTCACGAAAATTCTTCAACCCCACCTAACATTAAGGGTTTGGGCATCAGAAAATTAAGGTCCTTATATGTTGGCATTTTGAAAGATTTAGAGCAAAAAGGCCATGGTTTATAGGAACTCAAGAACCAATCAATGAACATCTATCAAGCACTTATTCTGTGCCAGGGACTACGCTAAGTACGGGGGAATATAAAAAAGAGGCAAAAGATGGTCGCCGTTCTCAAGGAGCTCACATTCTAATGAGGGAAACAACATGCAAACAAATACATACAGAGCAAGTGACATACAAGATAAATAGGAAATAATAGGGGAAAGACACTGTGATTAAGAGTGGTGAATGAAGAGTGGTGGCAAGGAAGTTTAGAAGATCCACACAACAGTTGTAAGTGAATAAATCCCTGAATCCAAACAGCAGCAGGGGAAATTCACAGGATAGAAAGCTCCAGTGAATAGAATAAACATTCTTCCTGTGACCCATGCTTAAAACCTTGAGTTCTTTGGCTCCTTCCTCACCCCTATCTATATACAATCACTTGCAGAGTTGTCTCTAGGAAGCACTCCTGATTATCCCATCTGTCTCCACAATGGCCCCAGAAAGCTCACTCCACCCCTACAATGTTTCCCTCTAATTAGCTAGGTGCTCCATTTTAAGAAGAAGGCCTGCACTGCCACATCTCCATTCTTGTCCGGGAATCTTCCTTCTCCTGGACTTTCTCTACAAAGTCCCGCAGCTCGGTAACTTCATATCTTTTTCTTCCCTCCCTTTTTCAATTTCCTTTTATGTACAGTCTTCCTCCATTACAATGTAAGTGCCTTGAGGGTATCCCCAGCACTTAGCACACTGTAAGCTCTTAACAGATTCTTGCTGATTTGACTTGAATTCTGCTACCTGATTTGAAACAGTTATCTCCTGACATACAGCTGACATAACAGCTATCTTTGAGTATGTTAAGGACCAGACTTGTTCTGCTTGACCTCAGAAGGCAGAACTAGAAGTAAAGAATAGGGAGAAGTTGAAAAGAGAAAATTAAAGACATGATGCAAGGTAAATCTCTCCCCTTCCCCATTCCCTCATTTGAATCTTGTTGTTCTTAACTTAACAAATATAAACAAATATGAACATTTCCATATGCCAAAACAACAACACAGAAAGGCTGGAAACGAATATAAATTTCTCTCTCTCTCCACACACACAATGTGTGTATAGATATGCTGTATTCATACACACACACACACACACACACACACACACACACACACACAGAGATAGATATATAGATATTAGATATTTCAACCCAGCAGAAAAGAAAATCTTCCTAATAGAGGTAACAAAGTACAGTGGGTAATCTAGAAGTATACTTCACTTATAAGTCTTCAAATAAAGCATAATTCAAAGTAAAATGTGATCAAGTCACAAAACAAGTCAGGCAGATGATGGCTTATATCTTTTAAACACTGAGCTTCTTCCTCCCCTCCTTAACGATTTTACAAAGAATTAAGCCCACAGAAATAATCACACTAGGACAGTAGCAGGGAAAGTAGAGTTTAAATTTTAAAAAAGCTTCAAAAGAAGCTTGCAAGTTTTGAAAAGAAACTTTCAAAAGAAGTTTTAGTAACTGAAATGCTGTTACTAAAAGCAAAAGAGGAGACAGCTGGTGCAGCTAGGTTACCAATCACAGAGCAAAGAGCTCTTTATGCCTACCGGTGCCTGGTACATGTAAGTGCTTAATAAATGCTTTCTGACTGACTGATCTGCCTCAGTACCTGCAGAGGGCATCAGTGTATTGCTACAAAGTACAGTAATTTCTACTTTTTAAAAAAAATGATCCTAAGCCATCAAGAAAATGTAAAAAAAGACTATATTCAGTATTCTCTAAGAAAGTCTGAAAATGTATAATACGTTTTAAGGATGCCACAATTTTGTGAACAATATGTAGAAAATAGATCAATAACAGCAAAGTCTGGATTCCTGAAAAATCTTCCTTTGTGAAACAACTAACTCACACCCAGACAAGGCCAAATTAAAAAGGTACCAATGTCTTATAGATAATTTAGCAACAAGAACTCAATTAGTGAAAAGGTTAGTAGCATATATTGAATGAAAATAGATGCAGTCTTTTATTTCTAAAAAATGAAATAAAAAGTTATCTGATTCCTCAAATGGCTTATTTTCATTTTGGGTAAGAGTTTTTAGAACTACTTTTCCCACATGTAAAATATATCATAATAATAATAGCTATGATGATAGCTAACATTTATATAGTGTCTACTACATGCCAGGCACTGTGCTAAGCACTTTACATTTATTATCTCATTTGGTCCTCACAAGAACCCTGGGAGGTAGTTGTTATTATGATCCACATTTTTACAAATGAGGAAACTGAGGCAAACAGAAGTTAAGTGACTTGCCCAGGTTTACATAGCTAATAAGCATCAGAGGCTGAATTTGAACTCAGGTCTTCCTAACTGCAGGCTTAGTATTCTATCCACTGTGCCACCTAGCTCCCTCAATAATCATCAAAACAAACCATGTTTCACATATATCATATAGCAAATTGGGTTTGCATTATGGTCATATATTTGAACAACGAATAATTCTGAGAGAATATAATACTGAGAAATGAGTTGCCTGAATTACTAACATGGCGGAAGTCAACCCAAATAAGGTCACTTAGCCTCAGAAGACAATGTACAAATTTATATAAAGTACAAAGTATAAATTTAAAGACATAGATGGATGGCTTCTCTTTATTCTATCAAATGAAAAGATTAGAGCAGTGGTTCTCAACCTGTGGGTCACGACCCCTTTGGGGGTCGAATGACCCTTTCACAGGGGTCACCTAAGACAATAGGAAAACACATATTTCCGATGGTCTTAGGAACCGAGACACCCCTCTTCTATCCGTCTCCAGGCAGGTCTGCCCACATGCAGATATGCCCACATATGAGTATTAAAGGGTCACAGCATTAGGAAGGTTAAGAACCACTGGATTAGAGGGACCTTAGAGGTCATGTAGGTTGCTTCATTTTACATGTAAGGAAATTAAGAATCAAAGTGGTAGTGATTTGTCCAAAGAAACAGAGATGATAAGAGATTGAATCTAAGCACCAGTCTTCTGACTCTAAAGCTAGCAGTCTTTCCACTGCTCCAGACTGCTTTCCCATTAACTGATGACAATGACTGAAGAGGGATTAAAATTAGACAGACTGTAAGAAATTTAGTAAATTAAAAATGTAACTTAAAGAATTAAAACTATGAGTTAAATCATAACAATGAATACTAGATAGACAAACTATTATACATAAGTCTATTCCTATGTCCTACTAGCTGACTGTTGATAATTTAGATTAAGATTTCTAGAATATATTTCACAAGAAATTCTTTCCTTGATCACTGTCTGAAGGAAAAAATGCAAGACTCTGATTATATATCCCGAGAAGAGCTTACCTCTTCTCTGCTCTTCAGTTTTCTTTCCACTTTAAGCAGCAATTTAGTTCAGTTCAGTAAATATATATTAAGTGCCTGTTTGGCCAAAGCATGGTGCTAGGGTTTGGTGAATGTTTTTGTTTTGTTCCAGACCACAAATTTCATTAGCACAGGGGAGTTCTCATGAAGAAATCCTCTGCAAAGGCAGATCAGCCATTGCTTTAAAACGTACAGTCTTACAGAATTATCTGGAGCACCAGGAGGTTAAGTGTCAAGGTCAAATCTCTAGCATATGTGACAAGTTGGATTTGAAAACATTTCCTCAGGGGCTAAGGATGCAAAAACCAAAAGTTCTGCCCTTATACATTCATTCATTTATTCAATAAGCATTAATAATTGTCTACTACCTGCAAAGGACTTTACCAGGTTCTTGGAATTCAAAGACAAAAACAATGTGCTCTCAAGAAACTCATTCTGTTAGGGATACAATATGTACACACATAAGTAAATAATAGAGAGCTTGAGGAGAGAGAGAGCACTGACAATCTGAGAGATCAGAAAAGGCTTTCCTTAATAACTGGCACAGGAGCTAAATCTTGAAGGAAGCTAAGGATTCTGACCGAGGCAAAAGGAGGCCACATTTCAGGGAAGGGGTCAAAGACAACCTGTTTAAAGGTATGGAGAAAAGAAAGGAATATTGAGTAGGTCTTTGGAATAATAAATAAAAGACCAACATATTTAGCAATCAGATTATTGGCTTATCTTGGAGAGGGTAGTTTCAGTAGAGTGGTAAAGCTGGAATTAAGATTGCAAGGGGTTGAAGAATAGGAATGAGAAAATGGTGACACAGCACAGCTGAGTCTCGGAGGAGTTTGACTTTGAGGGAGAACGAATGAATAAGCATTTATTAAGTGCGTACTCTGTAAGAAAGCTATAAGAATACAAAGAGAAAAGTAAAAGAGCCCATGTTCTCAAGGTGCTCACACTTTACTGGGGAAGACAACATATATTTCTGCATATTGGAAAGGTCCTCTGGTCCTTAGAGTCCAGCAGCAAAACAGATGGTAATATATTCTCTTCAATGTCTTCCGTAAGAGCAGTATGATGATACTCTGAGAGAATGAGATGGTTAAGTGAAGGTGGATATAGTATGATGGAGACCTGAACATATTTATAGATAGTAGGGAATACAAAATAGAGATGGTGGAGAGGGGGTGGAGAGGGAGGGGAAGAAAATGTTTAAAGGCACAAGTTCCAAGTAGAGGGGGTTAACCTTGTTTTTGTTTTTTAATTTAATTTTTTCACTTAAAATTTTATTTTCTCTCCCACCCCATTCCAATGGAGATAGGGGAGGAGGGGGAGGAGCATGCAGGATTAATCTTGGCAAGGAGGAGGGCCACTTCTTTCTCAAAGACTAGAGCAACTGAAGAGACTGTCAAAAGATATAGGTTTTATGAAATGCGTAAGAAAGGAGTAGATTATGGCAGATGGCTTCCATTTTCTTAATAAACTAAGAACTGAGGTCCTCTGCTAAAAGGAGGAGGGGACATCTGTGGGAAAAGATTTGGAATAGTTCCAATGGGGAATATAAATCAATTAGGGGAAAATGATTGCCATACAGCAATAGGGACCCAGTTGAGATAACAAATTAGTAGTGGACCCAGATGGTGAGGCTGTATGATTTCTTCTAGCAGGGTTTCAACAGCACAGGAAAACAGAGAAGGATGATGGTACAGCTATCCCAGGTTTGAAGTTTGAGAAGGTGTGAGTAGCAATGAGGTAAAAGACTCAAGTGTAAAGGACTTTGCAGAGTGAGGAAAGTGAAGCTAGAGGTAACAGATTGGGAGAACAGGGGTAGAAGGACTGAGGTCACAGTGAATACAAAGAATACATTTAAGAGGATCTCAGGAGTGAGGCAGAGTGGAAGATGGAAGGATAGGTTATGATCAAAGAGGAAATTCAGAGTTCAAAATCACAAAAGTAATTATATCAAAAGCAATAGCGAGGTTTAAATTGTGAGCATCTCTGTGGCTGCCTGTGGAAGGTGAGGAGGTTAATTTACTGAGAAGCTAAGGTTATTGAGGGGATACTGTCAGGTATACTGAAATCACTAAGCGTGAAGCAGGAGTTGGGATATAGGAAATAAGTGTGAGCTGCTTGAGAAATGAGGGGGAATGACTAACAAGAATTTGGATGGGGTGAAATAAATGCAATTCAAAAAACACTTAGAGTTAACCTCTAAGGAGCAGAGGTTGTTATGGAATATTAGGAGAGGGAACAGGTTTTCACTTCAGCAGACAGTGACTGAATCACAAGGATAAAAGATCTTGTTAGCCATGGGATAGGGAAAGAACCAAATGATCAGGACACGCATTCTCCAAGCGTTTAGATGACTGTACGTGGCATTTCAATTGATGGCAGTAGTGTCTCCTTCCAAGGTTTGTCACTTCAAACACTGGGGAAATGTGGACACAAACAGTAGACATATGCAGCAAGGAGGTTTAAACAGGCCTCTGGGTCAGTAAATACCTTGCATGTAGGCTCTCTGGGCCAGATACACTCAAACGATGCCATGGAACCTCCTGTCAGGGGATGTCAGGGGATGAGATGTACTCAAATGACACCCTATCAGCTACTAATCTCTAAGTCCCAGAAGGACAAGTCTTCTCGTACCTTTGGCACCCAAAGGCTTGAGATTTGTGAAAGATTTGGTTTGAATGTACATCCTTGGATGTAGGTCCTTTAGAAACACTGGCTGTATAAGGCTAAGATCATTGAGTTCCTTTCAATTTGGCCCTCAACTTCAGTTTGGCCTTTGGCCCCCTGTAGCTAGGAATTCTTATCAGGTTATGATCACTGTCATGAGTGGGTCCCTAGGAGTTGGACTGAATTCCTGCTTGATGCTAGCTCCAGTCTCTTCTAAAGCAGTATTCTCAAACAATGCCATATATATATGGAGGGAACACTTGACTACCATGCTCTTTATCCCCAGAAGACATGTCCTCTAGAACCTTTGATGATTAGAGATTCTAGATCTGATATGTGCAACAACCCCTTCCACACAGATCCTCTACTGTCTGTCAATTAATATTTTAGCTCCCATTAAACCTTGGATAATCCAAGTATCCCACCTAAACTCCCAAACCAATCAACAAAAGAATTCAGGATTGTGGAAACACAGTTAACACTTTCTTCCACCTACTGGGTTTGGAGCAGTGCTTTTTCATTGATAATTCACTCTAAGATGGCTGTGCACCCATTCTGATTCATTTCAATTGTCTGCAAAGGAGGAATACTATTCCTACCACATCTTTTATGATTACGTTATTTATAGTATAAGTTTCAAGAAGGCAAAGACTAAACCATTTGCCTAATTTATCTCTGAATTTCCCTCCAGCAGAGTAATTTGGAGACATTTCTATTACAAAAATTAAAAGAAATAATGCTCCCAAAGGTCCTGAAGCAGTAGTCAATTCCTATTCCTTCTTAGGCCCCCAATGTGCAATTTTACCAGATGCCAAGTTGCAATGAAGTGGGCACCAATAGGACAGTTTACCACTTGCTGTTAAGTGACTGGAAAAATCTCAGGCTGATTTGTCAGGCTAGAGATATAAGCAGTTGGACTAGTTTCATTGCCTTCTGGTAGAATGCCACAGATGATAACCAGAATGGAAGTGAGACAATCACACAATTGAGAACAGTCTGCTCTGAATGGCTCCTGCCAGGGGCCAGTAAGACTTGGGCTGAGGTAGACACAGTTTGCCTATGGCACACAGAACTGTAGTTAAGTTCAATGCATGGTTGTTACCAAGAAGGGCAGTTCAGGGAACGTAGGAGGAGCCAGTAGGGTTGTTGGAGAAGTAATCTAAGAGGTATAAGTTTGAGTATAGAATAAAAAATCCAGAGTAATCATGAGGTATTGTTCACTCAGTTTCTGAATTTCTTTATTATATGTTATCTATGCTGGCCTACATTTTTTAAAACAAGGAAACCAACTATATTGAAATATAGTTATCAAAATATTTTTTTAAAAAGTTCACGAGCCCAACCCCTAAATGTAGAAGGATGGGGAACAGCAAAGGACAGAAAGTTCTGTAATAATGGTGGAGGTGGAGAGAGACAGAAGTTAGATGAAGAAAAACCTTAAAAGAAGAAGCAAAGATGGGGCAGCTAGGTGGCACAGTGAATAGAGCACCAGCCCTGGAGTAAGGAGGACCTGAGTTCAAATCTGACCTCAGACATTTAACATTTACTAACAGTGTGACCCTGGGCAAGTCACTTAACCCTAATAGCCCTCCAAAAAGCAAAAAACATTTTTTAAAAAAAGAACAGGCAAAGACAAAGATCTGGAAGGGTAGAGTGGTAAGCTTAAATATGGGGTTTTGATTAAGAAGGATCATTTCAGTAGAGACTAAAGAAAAAAGTACCTTCTCTCCGTTTCAATAATAATTCCAAAAGACTTGTGAAGGAGAATGCTAGCCACATCCAAAGAAAGAGATATGGAGTCTGAATGCAGATTAAAGCATACTACTTTCATTTTTTGTTGTTTTTTATTTTTCATGATTTTTCCCTTTTGTGCTGATTCTTCTTTCACAACATGACTAATGTGGAAATGTGTTTAACGTGATTGATTGTACATGTATAACCTATGTCAGATTGCTTGCTGTCTTGGGGAGGGGTGAGGGAAAAAAATTTGGAAATCAAAATCTTTTTTTTTTTTGCTTTTTTGGAGGGCAGTTGGGGTTAAGTGACTTGTCCAAGGTCACATGGCTTGTGTGTGTGTGTGTGTGTGTGTGTGTGTGTGTGTGTGTGTATGTGTGTGAAGTGTCTGAGGCCAGATTTGAACTCAGGTCCTCCTGACTCCAGGGCTGGTGCTCTCTATTTACTGCACCATCTTACAAAAATGAATGTTGAAAACTATCTTTACATTTAATTGGAAGAAAATACTACGAAGCATGTGCATATGTGTGTATATATATATATATATGTATGTGTGTGTGTATATACATATCAGCTACCACTAAAAAAACCACCAACTCTTAATATATTCTTTAATTGACATAGCAGGTATTGAGTTTGATGTTTTGTCTTAAGAATCATTACAAGTAGGAAAGAGTATCAGCTATGGTACTTTGCTTTTGCTGGGCAAACAAGAAGGCTTGGCTAAGCCTTCCCACTCAAGTGCTACACAGCTATGGGGACAACTGAGTTTGAAATTCAATTTAACAAATATTTATTAAGTAGGTATTATATGAAGAGCACATTTGGAACTGACATCAGAATGCTCTGTGCCCATGACCTTTTATAGCACATACAGATGAAAATTCTAGAAATCAGCTTAATTTGTTGCAAAGAATTAGCTTCTTTACAAAATCATTTTAATTCTTTACAAAGCATCATAAGGATATGATTAGATTGGTTCCTAGAAAGAAGCTTTGATACAGCCATCAAAGCAAAGGAATGAAGATGAAAACTTTCAAAAGAGTCCAAAAGAGACCTTGGGGAGGCTAGGTGGCACAGTGAATAGAGCACCGGTCCTGGAGTCAGGAGGACCTGGGTTCAAATACGGCCTCAGACACTTAACACAAAATCTAGCCATGTAACCTTGGGCAAGTCACTTAACTCCAATTGTCCTCCAAAAAAAAAATAAGCAAAGAGTCCAAAAGAGAAACCTAGCACTTTTCCTCTTAAAAGGGAAGGGCTTACAAAGTGGAAACTATCTAGCTAGATGGAGCCTTAACTAGATGACAAAGTTTCAACTGTAGCTACTAAAAAGTACTTATAAGTTAGCTGAACATGATTAATACTTTTTCACCTAAAAACATTATAGCTGGTACTTCAATGGGGGAAAAAAAACAATAGACAGTTTTGAATTTTTTTCTGCAATTTTTATTTTAAATTACATTAGGAGTCAAAGAAGACAAGGAAAATGTGTTATTTTGTGGTTCATAAAGGGTAACTCCATTAATATTGGGTAAACAGCAAAACCAAGCCAAACCTGAAACATACAATGCATTGCCACACTGGTGAATTCAAACTGGTTACTGGTTTTATAGTTTCACACTATTAAAAGGAACTGAAGCTGAAGTGGAAGTATGAGAGACGTTTTATAACAACCTCTAGGGAAGAACAACATATATCTGAACTTTGCAAAATAGGTCATCTACCTTGTTTGGCTTTAGTCCAAGGTCAAAATTCACCTTGTTTCATTAAAGTCTAAAGTCAAAGCATACAAGGAACCAGCAAATGTAATATTTTCTACTTCTGACAAGTCTGTCACAAGTACCAACTGCTTGGTTATAGACCTACCCATTTCTCTGTTATTCTGAAGCCTCATTATAGCATGGAAGAGTCCAAATCTGACAGGTCCTCCCCCAAACCGAAGGCTCTGTGTATGGGTCTGGTGATGGACAATATATTTACTGTCTGAAGACCAGCCTAGCTATGCTCATAAAGGTTCTTTACCAAGTTGGCCATAAGGTGATGAATTTTTTGGACAATACTTTGTGATCTGTGTTGGAGGGAACATCTACAACAATGAAATTATGATTCCTTGAAGTATTAAGTACCTGATAGTTATCCAGGTGGCTCTTTATAAAAAAATCTTGAGTAGGGTAAGGGAGAGTGAGGAGTCGGGAATGACTCTAATTTTGGAAACCTGATTAAGTGAAAAGATAGTGGCGTCCTCACCAAAATAAGAAAGTTAAACAAACACATTGTTGGTGGAATTGTAAACTGGTCTAACCATTCAGGAGAGCAATTTGGAACTATGCCCAAAGGGCTATCAAACTATGCATACCCTTTGACCCAGCAATACCACTTCTAGGGCTGTATTCCAAAGAGATCATAAAAATGGGGAAAGAACCCACATACACAAAAATATTTATGGCAGTTATTTTTGTGGTGGCCAAGAACTAGAAATTGAAGGGATGCCCATCAACTGGAGAATGGCTGAACAAGTTGTGGTATATGGAATATTATTGTTCCATAAGAAATAATGAGCAGGTGGACTTCAGAAAAACCTTGACTTATAAAAACTCATGCTCAGTGAAGCGAGTAGAACCAGGAGGTACACAACAAAAGTCACATTGTGTCATAACTAACTTTGATATATTTAGCTCTTCTCAGCACTGCAAATGATCTAAGACAATTCCAAAAGACTCATAATGGAAAATGCTATCCACATCCAGAGAAAGAACTAGAGTCTGAATGCAGATCAAAACATACTATTTGCTCTCTCTTTATTTTTGGTTTTGTTTCTTCTTTCTTGTGGTTCTTCCTATTGGTTCTAATTATTCTTTATAACATGACTAATATAAAAATATGTTTAATATGAATGTATATGTAGAGTCTATATCAGATTGCATGCTGTCTTGGGGAGGGAAGGAGGGAAAGTAGGGGGAGAAAATTTAGAACTCAAAGTCTTAAGGAAGTGAATGTTGAAAACTAAAATAAAAACTAAAAAAAAAATAATTTAAAAAAAAGAAGGAAGTTCAGCAGGTGGATGGATTTGGGGAGACAGAGCCGTTTTCTCTAGGGACATATTAAGTTTGAGTTGCCTATAAAATATCCAGTTAGAAACGTCCAACAGGTGATGTGGGACTGAAGCTTAGGAAAGAGATTAAGGCTGGATATACCGAAGTGGGAGCCCTATAGATGATAAATCAACCACTTGGAAGCTGAAGAAGTCACTGAGAAAGAAAGTGTAGAGAAAAGAGAAGAAAGCCCAGGACTGAGCTTTAGAGAATACCCACAATTATGACTTCTTTTTCTCCAAATGCCAAAATAATAATTTCTGTCAAAATACTATCAAATGATCCTGAAAAGATATCTATACAAATCTTCTTAAGAAAAAGGGTAGTGAGTGCACGAAAATTATTTTCATTCATGCTTCAAAAAGACAAATTAATTCAGATTAGAATCTACAGAAGTATTTTCCAGCAGAAAATACAATATATAATATATGAATATTCTACCCATGAAGTATCACGAAGATAATTTCCCCAGAGTACAGAGCAGAAACATATATGTTGTGTTAGGAAGGATTTACCTGTCTGTCATGTTGAGTTTAGAAATTACATCAGCCTGTTAAAAAAATAACAAAGAAAAGATTAATAAAGAATAACGAGATTAAAACACCTTTTACTTGCTTATAAAGTAAACAGAATATGAGTATGTCTGCAGAATGTAAGTAATCTTAATAAACCACAGAATTCCCAAATTTTACTATGACTTGAAGCAAAACTTCATGTTTAAAAAGTATGGGATACAAGGGCAGCTAGGATAGAGCACCAGCCCTGGTATCAGGAGGACCCAAGTTCCATTTTGTACTCAGACATTTACTAAGTGTGTGATTCTGGGCAAGTCACTTAACCCCAACTGTCTCCAAAAGAAAAAAAGGATGGGACAGTATATTGAGACAAAAACTAATTAATCAAATTTCTTTGCTATGAAATTTATCTTCTAATTGGATATTCAAAGCCAAATAATGAATAAAGTTACATGAATAGATAGATATACTAGTGTTATGTGGCACAAAGTGCTATGGGTAAGAATTAGGTAACACCGGTTTTAGTCATTGTTATCAAAAAAAGAAAAAGGATTCTGATTTGCCACATTTAGGAGAAACCTGTCATATTTTCAGATGCTTTTTCTTTGATACCATCAGTGGTATCAAACTCAAATAGAAAAAGAGACCACTATAACATACATGCTCCCTATGGGAGCATTCTGACTTAGAAAACCACTTATTAGCATCATCTGTGTTTTACTGTATTTTTATTGTTATTGTTAAAATAATTCCCAATTACATTTTTATCTGGTTGAGGCTGACTTTGGGAGTGTTGTTGGTCACGTGCAGGCACATATTTGATACCTCTTAGATACTTTTTCACATAGTAGTCAAAGAGTTAACATATCCATTATTCACAATGAAAGAAAGGAATAGTAAAAACTTGTAATACAAAGTAACCAATATCCTATATCTTTATATTTGATTAGGAATGAGGAAAATTAGGAATTTTCCTTGAAGACTTTACTAATTATGTTTCAATAGGCTAATTAAGATGAGTTTAAATTCCTTGAGAACATTCCAAATAATAGAACTACTGACCAACAGTATGGTAGAAAATGTATAGTTTATATGTAGTAATCCACATTATAATTTAGAATTTATAATAATTGGAAGTGAAATCAAAAAGGATAATCTTTTAAATATAAATTATTGTTCAAATATAGATCAAAGTAACAAGGTGTTTGCCACCTTCATTACAATTCACAAAATCTTTCTTTTTTTAAAAATCTCTTAAAGATTGGTCTTTCCCTACTTTGCCCAGGCTAGAAGTATAACAGTCACTCATAGGTCTAATCTTCTAATAGATATGGGAGCTTGGACCTGCTCTTTTTCTGACCTGGGTTGCTTTACTCCTGCTTACGCAGCCTAGTGGACCCTTGCTCCCAGAAGCTCCTCATCTTGGTGCTGGACTTAGTATGGATACCTGATGAGTTTAACACACTGTGGCTCAGAAATTCTGGGCTCAACTGATCCACCAACCTCTGCATCCATAGCATCAAGGATTACAGATATACAACATCCCACTATATTCCTCCTCACAGTTTTGTAGGTTCTCCAAAGCTTATTTTTTTGAACCAGAATTCTGTTTTCTAAAGTACAGAGAACTCCCAGTGAGAAACTTAGAGAATTTTCTAGGGGTACCAAGAAGCTATGTGACTTGCCCAGGGTCGCAGAGTCAGTATTATTAGAGGTAGGACTTGAAAAAAAATCTTTCCGCTTTTGAAATCTGGTTCTCTTATCTACTAGACCATGCATCCTTCTCTCTGCAGTACTTAGTCCTGTCAGAACTGACTTAATGTGCTGAGTGGGAATATGAGCTTCTTTTATGAGTAAACTGTATGAAATTAACTCCATACATAAGTTTTATAGTATTAATTCTATGAATACAAATGTTTCGAAGACTTCTCTCAAACTTTTCTCTTACCTGACCTAGAAAATATATTCCTCCACCTACAATAAAAGCTGAAATTGCTGTGCCAAATACAGCAAATAGCGTGATGGAACCAATATTCTGAAAGAAGTTGCCCTAAAAAACAAAACAAGTAAAGAAACATGAACAAGACAAACAGTTAAACTAAAAATAAATTCAACTAATAGAGAGATATCTTTTTCACAGATATACAATTTACTCACATATATTTAATAAAAGCAATGGATTCTGGAAGTCACAAGACCCCCACTCCTGACAGCCTTACACTTACTGATGGGTAACCTTAGGAAATTCACTTGACTTCTTTAGGCCTTATTTTTGTAACCCAAAAAGACTGTGCTGGACTAAATTACTTTCAATATCCCTTCCAGCTCTAATCTTATTAATTAGCACTAAACAAATTATACCTAGTCCACTCCATTATTTATTATGTTTATTTAACTAAGAAATCATTTTTAAACCTGTTTAAAAAATTATATTAAATATATATTTTATTTCATTACATGATATTCATCAAATATTAAAGTATAATATTAAGAAATTATTTAAAGTATAAGTACCATGATACACTCTCCAAAATTTGTATATAATTCTGAAAACTGTACCAGCCCATCTTTCTCTACTTAAATGAGGAATTACTCATTATTTTAAATATCAGGTTCTCTACTGATAAACAAAAAATATTAGACGTCATCTGTGGATCTGATGGGGTGCTTGGGTGCCTGTGCTTGGACCCCAATTTCAAAATCACATTTCCCCCTAACCTCAAAACATTGTCTCAGACAGTTTCTCTTCAGCCAAGGACAGCATGGTCTAGCAAAACACTTACTTCTCTTTCTGATACAGTAGCCAGCTATACCTATAGAATTTATTAGTTTGAACCAGCTGTGTACTGCCTGAACTGGCTGTGTACTGGGTCATAAAGATGTTTACTACTCACTGACCTATCACATATATCCTAGACCAGTGATTCCCAACCTTCTTAATGGCTAATGCAACCCTTTAATACTCATATGTGGGCGTATCTACACGTGGGTGGACCCGCCTGGAGAAAGATAGAGGAGGGGTGTCTCGGTTCCTAAGACCATCGGAAATATGTGTTTTCTAATGGTCTTAGGTGACCCCTGTGAAAGGGCTGTTCGACCCCAAAGGGGTCGCAACCCACAGGTTGAGAGCCACTGTCCTAGACTTAGCCATGTGTATACTCCCTTAAGTTTATCTTGTCTAACAAGACATTGAGGGGAGCAGCCTGGGTATTTCTCAATCAGCCCTGACTGTTCCTTGACTTAATGACGTTTCAGGTCTAAAATCACACCTCCCTGCAGCCCCACCTGGGGCTATTTCCCAGTGAACCTGGTAAAACACCTTGCACAGAAGATCTGAAAAGTGTATGTTCCTTTAAGAACTAACCACTCCTTAACCACTAATCTCGCCCTGACTCACCTAATTAGCATATTTGGCAAGTTTTACTATAGTTTCTCCTATATAAACTTTAACCGTACTTCTCTAAGGTTGCAGGTTCCCTAAGAACTCTTGGCCCCTGAAATGTGTAACAATAAACTTTTTCCACCTTGACTTAAAGAATGTTTAAGTCCTCCAATTCATTCTAGATGACTCCAACCCTGCAGGGACCTTCAGTCTTGGGGCTCCTGGCCCTAGCCCAACCCTTATCAGATCTGTACAAAGACTACTGTTATGGTCTAGTATCATTGTTAGGCCACAGATTTTTAAAAACCCACTTTAGGAAAGCACACCAGCTAATGAGAACCAAAGTAAAATTATAAAACCAAGATCAAAAGGATCATCTGAGTGGTATCCTCTGGCTGGGAGAAGTCATTTTACTTTACATTTACTTGTTTTAGCTATTTTGTTCCATAATCTGTCTTCTGGTTTTCCTTGTTTAGTGGTATTGATCTTTAAAGAAACAGGAACTACTACTGAAGAAGTCCTGTCCTGGTGCTTCAGTGTGGTGGGGATCCTTGCTCTATGCTAGCAGTTTATACTTCTACCCTGATCTAAAAGACTGAGTATGGGCCTGGAGGTAGATTATTTGCCAGCTGTCAAAGGTTAAGCTGGGATAAAGCAAAGAAGCTCATTACCTCAGAGTTAGCCTTCAGAGAAATGATTTTTTCAGTCACACAAGTCATGATGATTGTCTCCTTAAAGAGTTGTTATTTGCCAGTCACATGAATACATGGATTAAATTATAGATCTCTTAAATATTAGGGTTTTTAAGGAACAAAGAATTTAAAAATAAGTCATTGCAAAAAACACATTTTATTCTTCTAAAAAAGCACTTCCATCTGTGATTTCCTTTCATCTCAAAATAGCTGCCATTACTTTAAAATTTTTAAATAGATTAAACAAATCACTCCTAGTCTGCTTTTAGGGATCTAACACTGAAAAAGCTCATTATTCAGACAGACCAAAGATATGAAAATTCCCTGGCCAATATTTGTTTTGGAATTAAAAGTGTACACTAAGGTCAAGTATGGGGCAAACAGCAGCTGAAGTTATTTCCCCCATTAAAAGAAGCAAATTCATCTGTTTCTTTGTGACACTGTTAACTTTTTCTTTATATGATATTTATATCTTAGATCAATGGTGTCAAACTTAAATAGAAACAGAGACCACTATACCATACACAAGGATCTCTATAGGAGCATTTGAACTTAGAAAAATACCTATTAACATTATCTATGTTTTACTGTATTTTTATTGTTAAAATAATTCCCAATTATATTTTAATCTGGTTGAGGCGGATCTTGGGAGTGTAGTTGGTCTTAGTTATTATTTTCAAAATACTTAGTGTTACTGATCTTTAAAGAAACTGGAACTATTACTGAAGTCCTGTCCTTGGTACTTCAGTGTGGTGTGGTGGTGATCCTTGCTCTAGAAGATTATGCTAGCAGTTTATACTTCTTCCCTGATCTAAAAGACTAAATATGGGCCTGTAGGCAGATTATTTGGAAACTAGCAGAGATTGTACCAATGAATGACAATTTCATTTAGGTCTGAACCCCACAACCAAAATTACATGAATAATTAAAACTTAAAACTCATATACAGGGCGGCGGAGCCAAGATGGCGGCGTACCAGCAGCAACATATCGCAGCTCTCACATAGCCACCCCAAAATACCCATGGAATAGGACTCTAAACCAATCCTAGAACTCCAAAATGCACACAAAGATACTTCCCACTAAAGTCAGCTCGGCTACGAGGAACCATATCAGCACTGCGAAACCAGCCTGGCCTGAAGCCGCTGCTGAGCCCTGGGGGTGGCCAGACAAGAGGAGTGGTGAGCAGATTAGCGGCAGCTGCAAGCAGCGTTCAGAACCAGGTCATTGGGACTTGTGAAGTTGGGAGGGAGGAGCAGCCCGGCCGAAAGGCCTCCAGAGCAGAAAAGCAAAAGGCAGAGGTTTTGCACCCGCCTCCGCACTGCAGCTTCCTGCCTGCGGCCTGCAGACAGCAGGGGGACTAAGCCATTGTTCTGAGGCCAGTGCTCTCACGTTGAGCGGCTTGGATCCGAATTGCCGTCTTGGGCCTCGGTCTTGGAGTCTTCATTATCCAGCGAGCCAGAAGTAAGTAGGAAGGGTCTCAGCACTTTCCTGAGAGCTACAGCAGCCGGGAAGACCCAGCAATTTGGGACAGAGCTTTCTCTTCTGGAAGCAGAGCCCCACAGAGATTTAAAAAAAAAATCACGGACTGAACAACCATGAGTAAGAATAAGCATAAAAAGCAAAGTAAGAACAGCAACCAAACCCTAGATTCCTTCTTTAGGGAAAAGAAAGACCAAGGCAGAGAGAGGGAGGAGGAGAGCGCAGCCAGAGCACCCCCACCAGGGGCCTTCCAATAAACATGAAGAATGCCTTAAAGCTAGAGATGAGCTGAAGAAGGATTTTCAAAACCAAATAAGAGAAGTGGAAGAAAAATTGGGAAGAGAAATAAGAATGT
>CM053585.1:186356458-186373018 GCA_028646515.1 Pseudochirops corinnae | reverse complement strand
CTATTTTCCAGGTCAATGGTTTTTCCAGTGAGATATTTCACATTGCCTTCTATTTTTTCATTTATTTGAATCTCTTTTATAGTATCTTGATTTTTCATAAAGTCATTAGCTTCCATTTTCTCCAATCTAATTTTGAAGGAATTATTCTCTTCAGTGAGTTTTTGAAATTTCTTTTCCATCTGGGCAATTTGACTTTTTAATACATTCTTCTTCTCATTGGCTTTTTGGGCCTCCTTTGCCATTGGTTAGTCTATTTTTTAAGGTGTTATTTTCTTCAGTATTTTTTTGGGTCTCCTTTAGCAGGCTGTTTACTCATTTTTCATGATTTTCTTGCATCATTCTCATTTCTCTTCCCAATTTTTCCTCCACTTCTCTTACTTGATTTTCAAAATCATTCTTGAGGTCCTCCATGGCCTATAACTAGTTCATATTTTTTTTGGAAGCTTTTGATGCAGGAGTTTTGACTTTGTTGACTTCTTCTAGTTCCATGTTTTCATCCTTTTTGTCCCCAAAAAAGGATTCTATGGTCTGATTGCGCTTCCTCTGCTTGCTCATCTTGCCAGCCAGTTACTTAACTTTTGAGCTCTTTGCCACAGTAGAACTCTGCTTCCAGAGTGGAGAGAGCTCTGTCGCAAATCACCAGGGTTTTCACAGATGTTGTCAGAGCTATGAGGAGGGTGCCCTTTCTACAGACACTCCAAGCTCTGGCACACTGGCCACATACCCCAGGACTACCACCCAAGACCACAATCCAGATCCAAGCAGGTTAAAGCAAGAGCGATTACCCTCGAATGGTTGCTTGGTCCCCTTACAATGTGCAGGCCAGGAGATCCAGTTGCAGCCACATCGCAGCAGTTACAGCTGCTGCGCCTCTGCCACCTCTCGCCCGCAGGCAGGGTCTGGACCATGCTCTTCTGTCACCCAGTTCCAATAGAGTTCCCCACTGACCTTTTACTTTGTCTTTGGCGTTTATGGGTTGAAAAGTCGAGAAACCACCACAGCTTCTGGTGATTCACTCTCCTGAAGTCTGCTCTGGTCAGTCTGTGCTGATGGGTGGGGTTTCCCTGGGTGTCAAACCTCATGGCTCATGCGGGACTGCATTCGGCTCCCAGTGCGGTGTGAAAGACCCTTCCTGTTGGCCTGCCCGGCTGGCTTCAGCGGGAGATTTGTTTCTTTCTGTCATTTGTGGTTTCTGTAGTTCTAAAATTTGTTTAGGGTCATATTTTACAGGTATTGGAGGTGGTTGGAATGGGAGTTCATGCCAAGTTCCTGCCTAGTCTACTCCACCATCTTGACTCTGCTCAAACAATTCTTTTTTTGTCAATGTATTCTGACTTTGAATCCATTGGCTATTTACTCTTCTCTCTCAAAGAAATTTATCTTTTCCCCATTCCTCTAAATCACTTAACTGTGAAATCTTATCCGGCACCTCCAAAAGAGAGTGCCCTATCTCCCCAATTAGTAGAATCAGAAATAGGTGCCTATAAGCAGGAGGAGTCATCTTCACTATGATATTTCTCTGAGAAACTGCTAAGGGGGTATTGTGATATGTATTTGCATCTCCCATCATAGTTACAGTCTTCATTACCTCTTCCTTTAAGTTTTTCATACAGACCCTAAGCGATTACCAGGGTCTATTTCCACTAGGCTACATAGAGTCATTAGGATACTGTCTGCTGCATCCACCAGAAGCTAAAACTAACAGATTAGTTGCTTTGTTATTTCCTTGCATATGGTGATTCTCTAACAACTTGATATACAAAAGGATTCTAATACTTGTAAATTTCAAGCAATCTCCATTATCTATCACTCCTTCTCTGGCCTCTTCATCACTGATTCTCACCATCCAAGACACTAATGATTCTCCCACCCTTTGGGTGAATCAACTTAACATATCAGTGACTTCCTGCTGAATAAAATCCTCAGTTACTTCTCTAAACATGGTGTGTAGGTGGGGCTCCCCATGTAGCCCCCTCTCCCCATTCTTTTGCTCTCTTCTTAGTGTGGGACAACTATCTGTACGTGTAAAAAGCCTCCTCATCTAACTTTGTTTCATTTTCCTCCCACACATTCTTCTCCCCCGTGTCTGGGCCCTAGTCAGGCCCAGTCTGTGCAAGGGC
This sequence comes from Pseudochirops corinnae, assembly GCA_028646515.1. Lineage (NCBI taxonomy): Eukaryota > Metazoa > Chordata > Mammalia > Diprotodontia > Pseudocheiridae > Pseudochirops > Pseudochirops corinnae. The sequence goes on along the minus strand of CM053585.1, from coordinate 186,370,898 downwards.
TGCATACACATTCCTTTTATTAATTTTTTTCTTCTTTTTTTGTGCCAAACCCTCAACAGTCCTCTCTTCTGCTACCTGACTAGCTTGTTCTTCTAAAGGAGAGCCAAAACACTGTGGCACAGAATGATTCCCATGCGCACCAGCCAACTCTCTTTCCATCTGACATTTCTCTTCCAGCAACTTCTCTCTGCTTTTATATATAAGTCAGTAACTTATTAGCACAGCCCACCCTCTCCCACACACCCTTGCTAGTTCTTCCCAGTTCTATTAGTATTCCTTGCAAACATCTTTCCAAATCTCTAGGTTCTCCCTTCCATAGCTTCAATTCCCAGTTTTCATAGAGCCCTGTGCTTTTAGCCCATTCTCTTGCTAGAGAGGAATAAGGTAAATCCTCCCATCTTGGGATATTAATTTCTCTTTCTAAAGCCCTTCTGCCTCCAAATAGAGGTCTGATATTTTGCAGTCCCATCCTTGCCACCAAATGTAGCACCAATACCATATTCACAGTGTCTGCAGCAGCTATGAATATATCAGCATAATTCTGAATCACAAAATATAACAGACTCTCCACTTGGAAGACAGAACAAAACATTTCTCCCAACAACAGAAAGCTGAATCCCAGCACGAGAAAGCCAAATCTATCACAGCAACAAAGAAATCTATATACGATAACAATTCAGGGGGCATCACCATCCCCAAGCCTTCTTCCTGTTAGGGCCTTCCCACAAACACTCAAAGTGCACTGCCTGCTTCCTCTCTCTCCCTTAGCTCTAACTGCTCTGACCAACTTCCTCTGGGCTCTGCTCCACATGCTTGGCAAACTCCTCCCACCACAGACTCATGTGATTCAGGTTTCCATGTGATTCAAGCAGGTCACATGAGCCAATTAATGAATGGGAAAGATCTTCCCATTAAGCAAAAATACATTAACAATATACATGTATAGCCAATGATTGATAAATTACAATTGCTTGGTTCTTAATTTTGCATCTCTTTTCTCAATAAGGACAGCGATCTTTGGAGTTAAAAAGATAGAGTAACATTTGGGCAATAGAAATTGATACCCAAGATAATTAAGGAGATTCTAGGAGAGTAAAGTGCCTAACTGTCCTTGATGAGTTCAAGTCAGCAACCTATCTTACGCTTTAGAAAGAATTGACAGTGATTGCTGAACTATTCTCTGTAAGTTTTGAAAAATTGAGAAAAAAAAATGTGTTTGCTCCTCATTTCTCACCTGGCTGCACTATTTTGGGACTTTTTAGACCAACTTCTCCACCAGGGCCCCACATCAGGCACCTTTTTGGTTTTTTGTGTTTTGTTTTTCAGATTGGTTTATTGGGCATGTCTGAGACTTTATAATTACCAAAACTATTGAGCCTACTTCTCCCAACCTCTCCCTGAGCCATTTTTGGAAGGCTGGGATAGCCCTGTGCATATTCCACAGACAACCTTGTAATTAAGAACCTGCCTCCTGGGGCAGCTAGGTGGCACAGTAAATAGAGCACCGGCCCTGGAGTCAGGAGAACATGAGTTCAAATCAGACCTCAGACACTTAACGCTTACTAGCCATGTGAACTTGGGCAAGTCACTTAACGACAATTGCCCAGCCTTCCCCCCCTCCAAAAAGCAAAAAAAAAAAAAAAAAAAAAGAACCTCCTTTCTAAACCTGATTGAACTCTAAACCAAAACAGTCTTGAGGTACAAGATGAAGGAAAAGGAGTTAACTCTCCTAGAGTGTAAAACCATGAGGAGAAAAATACAGAGAAAGGAGAAGCCTAGATAGGATTGAACCAGATGACTTCTGAGGTTCCTTCTGGTCCTAGATCTGTGTTTGAGTCTATGATTCTTAATACCATGTTGATTATAGCTATATAGTGCTGTAAAGGTGGAAATGGATAATCACCAGTAGCTTAACCCTGCAGCAGTGTCATAAATAATCACTCTCACACTTTGAAAGTAATAGATTTTGTCCAATCTTGGTGCTCTCAGAGAACAGAAAACAGACAGCAAGGCCTGGGAGATGGGCACAGCAGTGCTGAGTCTTCAGAACAGAAAGGATTGGTGGTAAGAAGTGATGTTTAAGCAAGGGTATCATATTTAAAAAAAACCAGTAGTGTGATTGAGAGAGACAAATAAATGCTGAGTGAGGAGGAGCAATGAATATAGATTGATTTTTATTGATACTTCATAAGTTCCTCCCAGAATCTCCATATGAGAAAGGGCTCAGACAAGCTATCTGTCATTCTCTGGACTTTGCTACCCCTGATTTCACACAAATAGGTTTCCCCCACCCATTTCTAGCACCATTTTTTGTGTTGTCTTCTCTCATCAGAAAGTAAGGTCCTTGAAGGCAGGGGCTATCTTTTTGCTTGTATTTTTGTCCACAACACTTAGCACCTTGTCTGACACATAGTAGGTATTTACTAAATGTTGATTCATCCAGTCATTAAAAGAAACAGCCACCTCATCAGATAAATATATCATACTATGTCAAAATCCTTTGAGGATGATTAAGGTTGTGCAACAGATTCTACAAGGCCCCCTGAAACAAAAAGAGAATAATTCTAAGAACTTCCAGAATGGTTCAGAAGAGAAATTATAAATTAGTGAAAATATCCAAGAAATAGACACATATAAGTACTCTTAAGGAAAAAATTAGCAAAATGAAACAGATAATGCAAAATATAGAATGGAGAACAAAAGATAGAACTCAGTAGCAGATTCTCTGAAAAGTGTTTGGCAGAATTATAATACAAAATGCAGAAGGAAAAATGACGAACAAAACCACAAAAATCAGATTAAAAAGATATATGAAAATTCTACCCCTCAGTTATTTTTTTATTTAAAGATAAGATGTGAAGTGATGATTTCAGAATATTTCAGGAAAATAACACAAAACAAGAAACCTAAATGACATACTTCAAGAAGTCTCAGATGAACTATTCAGAAATACTAGAAACAGATAGCTTTTCAAATTATTAGAAGCTACAAAACACCAACAGAAAGAAACTTCTAGTTTTACTTACCAAGAATTATCTTAGTTTAGTGTTGGGGCTACAACATCAGAGAACAAATTTTACAGAGAACAAAGGAAAAGAAAAACTTCAGATTTCAAAGAGAACTAATCAGAATAGCATAGAATTATTCCACACTTACACTGAGTCAAAGGAATAATTGGAATGTAATATTCCAAAGAGCCAAGGAAATTCTTTGGTAGCCCAAATAACATATCCTGAAAAGCTTAAACTATATATCATGGAAAATAAATGGCCGTTCATTACAAAAGAATTCAAATCACTTCTTCAAAAGAAGCCATTGGTGAGCAGGATATTCACCATGCAAACTAACCAAACCAGCAGATAATTAAATATTTTCAGATAGTAATAAAAGAAATTTTTTAAAATTGTGTTCCTTCCTGATCTACTTCTGTTAAATTATTCTGTCTTTAAGGGCTGGTCTATAAGGCAGGGTTTAGCAAATTGCTGCAGTCTGTTTTTGAATTACCCTGACCTAAGAATATTTCATTGTTATTTTTATGCTTTTAAATAAAGTTCTATCATATTTTAAAATGTAAAAACTATTCTTAGCTAGCAGGTGGCTGCTAAACCCTGGACTAATATTTCTGTTATTTCATTTGTGTCTATACTGCCTAGCATGATGCTGTGCATGATGCTAGAATAGGTAGTTAATGTTGGTTGAATTGGGGGAAAAAGATTTTGGAAATAGGATAGGTACTTCACTCCTAGAAAAGGACAGATGTTCCCATTTTAAAAAATAAATTAATTTATTTTTAGTTTACAGCATTCACTTCCACAAGCTTTTGAGTTCCAAATTTTATCCTCTTTCCTCTCCTCTCCCCAAGACAGCATGCAGTCCAGTAAGTATAGTTTCTACATGTACTTTCACATTAAATATATTTTCACTTTAGTCATGTTGTAAAGAAGAATTATAACCAATGGAATGGACCATGAGAAAGAAGAAACAAAACAAAAAAGAAAAGAGGGAGCAAATAGTTTGCTTCAGTCTACGTTCATTCAGGCTCTGTAATTCTTTCTCTGGATGCTGATAGCTTTTTCAAGCATAAGTCTTTTGGAGTTGTCTTGGAACCTTGTATTGCTGAGAGGAGCTAAGTTTAGTCATCACAGATACAATGTGTCTGTAATTGTGTACAATGATAGCCTGGTTCTGCTCCCCTTACTCAGCATCAGTTCATATAAGTTTTTCCAGGTTATTCTGAAGTCCATCTGCTCATCATTTCTTATAGCACAACAGTATTCCATTGCATTCATATACCACAATTTGTTCATCCATTCCCCATTTGATGGGCATCCCCTTGATTTCCAATTCTTTATCACCACAAAAAGAGCTGCTATGAATATTTTCATACATATATATCCTTTTTCCATTTGTATGATCTCTTTGGGATACAGCCCTAGAAGTGGTATTGCTAGGTCAAAGGGTACGCACATCTTTATAGTCCTTTGGGCAGAGTTCCAAATTGCTCTTCAAAGTGGTTGTGTCAGTTTGCAACTCCCCCAACAATATATTGGTGTACCAATTTTCCCACATCTTCTCTAGCATTTATAATTTTCCTGTTTTATCATGTTATCAAATCTGACAGGTGAGATGTGGTACTTAAGAGTTGTTTTGATTTACATTTCTCTAATCAATAGTTATTTAGAGCATTTTTTCATATGATTATAGATATCTTTAATTTCTTCCTCTGAAAACTGCCTGTTCATAACCTTTGACCATTTATTCATTGGGGAATGACTTACATTCTTGTAAATTTGAAATGTTCCCATTTTTTAAAAAGAGAAGATAATTGATTCTATAAGCTAATATAGAACATATAATTTGTAAGCATATAGAAAAAGAAGCACTTGCCCTTCCTGTTAGCTGCCCTATTTCTGTCTGTGGTAACAACAGTATCCTGAACACCTAGAACTCAGAACCTTGGGGCTGTCTTTGACTATTCCTTCTCCTTCATGGTCATCTTCCTCCTTACTTTCCTCATATGGTCACGTTGTTAATCTTTTCAATTCTTCCTATATAGTATTTCTTGCACCCATTCTCTTCTCTCCACGTATGCCAACACCATCCTAGTTCAGGTTATTGTCACCTTTAGACTGTACTATTTTAATAGTTTCCTACCTGGTCTTCTTGCTTCTATTTGTACCCCCTAATTGTTTTTGGAGACAGGGTCTCCCCATCTTGCCTGTATTTGAAAGTACATTGACAACTCATGGGTCTTCATCCTTCTGTTTATTATCATGAAGTCTTGGATCTGCTCTTTTTTCAGTCTGCATCAGTTTATTTCTCCTTAGGCAACCTGTTAGTCTTCTACTCCCAGAGTTACCATTATGCCTGCCATGGACATTTGCCCCTCTTTGTTACTGTCCTTTATGTAGCTGCTATAATAATCTTCCTAATAGGGGCGGCTAGGTGGCTCAGTCAGTAGAGCACTGGCCCTGGAGTCAGGAGGACTTGAGTTCAAATCCGACCTCAGACACTTACTAGCCGTGTGACCTTGGCAAGACACTTAACGCCAGTTGCCCTCCAAAAAGCAAAAAAAAAAATCTTCCTAATAGATTTTTGCCATATCATTTCTCTGCTAAAAGAACTTCTTGTCTGAAGGATTAAGTTTAAATTTCTTAGCCTAACATTTAAGGCCTTAAACAATTATATACTATCTTTTAGACTTTAGATGGACCAGGTGACTGCGATCTAGCTAAATACTATTTACTTTGTGAACTACTAGCTATTGTCTGAATTTGACATGCTGTCTTTCTGTCTCCATGCATTCAAGCAGTCTAACCTCTATATCTGGAATGTGCTTTCTGCTCATCTCTATTTTTCAGAATCCTTCCCTCTTTTAAAGGCTCACCTTATATGCCATCTTCTACAAAAAATACTCTGTGTTTTTTCTGTTCTCAAATTTCCCTGGTACATTCCTTTGCTTCTTCTGACATACCTTGTCTTGTATTAGCCGTATCTATTCATGTAGTTATCCCCATAGTGCAGGGTTTCTAGATAACTTTGAAACTGTTAAAATATATTTTTAAAAATGTATTTTGATAACTTTATTTCAATATATTGCTTTCCATTGTAATTCTATGTACTTTATATTATGCATTTAACAACATTATTCTGAGAAGAAATCCATAGGTTTCACCAGACTGCCAAAGCAATCCACCACAGAAAAAAGATTAAAAACCTGTGGCATATGAGAAATGAACAAACCCAATAGAAAGAGAAATTCCATTTAAAATAACTCCAGGCAGTAATAAAAAGCACTCAGGTGTCATCTACCTGCAAAAACACACACAGAAACTGTATGAACAGTTATAAAACACTCTTCATGCAAATAAAGACAGATCTGAATAAATGGAGAAATATTTTAATTGGCTGAGTCAATATAATATATAATATAATGCAATAATAATGATTTTTTCAAAGTATTTGAGAACTTTGTTTACTATATCATGGAACCATAGGCTGGAAAAATGTCAGAATTCACCTGATTTTTACTGATTTTTCAGATAAAAACATATCCCAGATTTGTAAATTCACATAATTCCTGTGTCAGAGCTAGAAAGTGAAGCCTTCTGACTCCAAGCCTAGTATGTCTTCTAGTGTGCTCTTATTATACCCCAACACTGCATATTTCTAATTTTGTTTTATTTTTAATTTTTATTGGCATCTTTTGTTTTTATATCATTTCTTTTCTTCTCAGTGTATCATCTCTCAACAGAGATTTAAAAAGAAAGGGGAAAAAAAGTTCAGCAAAACTAACATACATATCATCTGAGTCTGATGGTATAGACAATGTTCATCACTCATAGCCTTCCACCATTTGTTCATGCAAGTACAAAAAAAAGAGACAGGCCTCTCTGAATGGTGAAAGTAAAGAGCCAGTGTTTCTTGTTCCAGGCACAGCTTTATAGAGTCATAATCTTCCTCCCTAATTGTCTTCCCCTGAGGACATTGCTCACTTCTCTGTTCCAGACTAATCTGTGTAGAGATAATAATTGAGTCCAAGCGAGCTGAATAGATCATTAAGTGAAATTGTATAGAGGGAGAAGAGAACCCAGGTCAGAGCCTTGCGATGGTGGGGTTGCCGACAGTTATCAACCTTAAATTGGTTAAGGAACCAATAAAGGAGATTGAGAGGTAGTCAGGTTGGAGAACCCAGAGAGAATAGTGTCATGACAACTTAGAAGAGATATCAAAGAGAAGAGAGTGGTTAACAGTTTTCAGAGACTGCAAGAATAGAGGATGATGAGGATTGAGAAAGACCTTTAGATTGGTAATTTTAAAACCGTTGGTAATTTTGGAGAGGACTGTTTCAATTGAATGTCAAAAAGTCAGACTACAAAGTGTTAAAAATGGAGGCCACCAATTGTAGAAAATAGAGAGAGTTAGGATAAATGGATGGTTTTTTGAAGGTGAGGAAGACATGAGCTTGTTTGTAGCAGTAGGGAAGCAGCCAATAGACAGAAAGAGATTGAAGATCAGTGAAAGTGGCAATGATAGAAGGGGCAGTTTGCTGCAGAAGATGGGGTAGAATGAGATCATGTTGTGCATGTAGAGGGGTTTATCTGTCTGGGCAAGTAGAAGGTTCCCCCCTCTTTATGTGAGATGGGAAAAAGAGGAGATCGTGACGAAGGCATCAGAATGATGGGACATGAAGAAGAGGGAGTTTTTGGTGAACGAACTCAATTTTTTTCCCAGGAGCCATGGGAAATTTGAGGAGTAATGAAGTTTGGAAAAGCCTTTGTGGTGAGTGGGATAGTGACTCAGGGTGGTGTAAAAGGGCCCAGTTGAGATAATAGAAATTTGTAGTGTACTCAATATGGTTTCAAGATTTTCTCCTGCTCCGTTTTAGCAGCACATGAAAGAGTGCAAGAAAAAAAATTGCTTTCAAGGCAAAATTGGTGGATGGGTTAAGAGACTCAAGGGAAAAGGACAGTATAGAGTTGAACTGTCAAGAAGTCAGGCTGAGGAAGACAGAATAGTATAGCTAATGCAGAGGAGATGTCATGGGAAAGAACTCAGAGGTAGAGGGTTTGGAGGTCATGGTGACAGTTTTATTCTATGGTTTTATCGTACTATAAAGTATCATTAAAAACATTTAAGTCTTATTTTTATTGGTTTTTTTTGTTATCTTCATTTCTAAATATCACCTTCTCCTTTCTTCCCCACAGAGGCATCCCTTCTTATCAAAAATTTTTAAAAAGAAAAAGAAGTAGTAGTTGGTGGAGGTTTTCAGTTGTATCTAACTCTTTATGACCCTCATTTGGGGTTTTCTTGGCAAAGATAATGGAATGGTTTGCCATTTCCTTCTCAAGTTCATTTTATAGGTGAGGAAACTGAGGGAGATGAGTTTTTCTGACTCCAAGCTTAGCACTATCCACTGTGCAACCTAGCTACGCGATTGGCAGTTAAGAGGAACAGTTATTACATAACTCATGTTTGGCAGTCTGTAATATTCCACTTCTGTATTTCCCCACTTCTGCAAAAAAGAGAAGGAAATACATTTTTTCCAATTCTTCTCTTGGTTCTTAAAACTAAACAGCATTCATCCACATTTTTATTCTTTCCATTTATGTTACATATATTGATTTCCTTGTTCTGTTAACTTCACTTCTTCTGTATATCTTGTATGTATATGTCTTCCGCTTTTATGAACTCTATGAATTCATTACATTCATATAGGACAGTTTTTTTAGCCCCTGTCAAAGGGCATCTGCTTTGCTTCTTGTTCTTTACTCCCACAAGAAGTGTCTGTTTATTTATTAAAATATGGAAAATATACTACAGTTTTTTGGGTCCCAAATGTGTAAACCTATCATTTCTCTTTCCAGTCTTAGTACCAAACATAATCTTAAAATGTCTTTTAAATTATTTTTTCTTTCTTCTTTAAGTGCCACTGTAAGATGAGAAGCAAATTCTAATATTTTTCATTGCTGAGCATTTTATTTCCCAAATATATTTCCACCGATAAAAGTTTGTTGATTTCAATTAAAGAAGAATGATTTTGGTATCTCATACATAGATTTATTTGTTCATTGTTCCTGTTCATTTTTTTCTTTATTTGTAAATTTTTTCAATTTTAAAACTTAAATACAAAATGAGAAAAGAAAAAAAAAACTGCCATGTATACAGCAGACCATAAGAGAGGATTCAATATAAAACAATAAGTTTCCATTTCAAGAAAACTTATATAATAAGTACTACACATTGTTTTCTAAGTTGCCCAGCTTTTCTTTGCTTCCTTGTTTCTTTTGTTCCCTGCTGTGCACTTTTTACTTTTATTTTTTTCCCCTCCCTCCCCCATCACCCTAAAGAAGGCTACAATTAAGTGTGGAGGTATATGTGTATGTATGTGTGTATGTACATATATACACACAGATATTTATAAGCATACACACACACACACACACACATATACTTATACACATATATGAAAGATCGTACTGTGCTTATTTCCTCCTATCATCTGTTTCTGTGAAGGTGGATTGCATCTTCCTTCACAAGTCCAAGTCATTCCATGTTTTTCTAAATCAGCCAACTAGCTCATCGTTTCCTACACCACAGCAATATTCCATCCCATTCACATCTTATATTAGAGATTGTCTATGAAAGTTTTTCCCCCAATTTTCTGCCTTCATTCTGATTTTGGCTATATAAGTTTTATTTATACAAAAAAAATTTAATTTAAAATAATTGAAATTATCCTTTTTACACTTCAGCAATGCTCTCACCTTATATTATATTATATTATATTATAGCTTAAGGTCTGATACTGCTGAATCTACTTCCTTTACATCTTTTTTCACCTGTTTTCTTTAAGGTTCCTGGATTTTTGTTCATCCAAATGAACTAATAATTATTTTTTTCTAACTCAATAAAACAATATTTTAGTAATGTTATTGGGATGACAGTGAATAAATAGATTAGGTAAAATTGTCATTTTAAAATTACATTGGCTTTGCCTACCCATGAACAATAAATATTATTTCAGTTATTTAGATCTGAGTTTATATAAAAAGTGTTTTGTGTTTATGTTCATATAGTTCTTGTGTCTGTTTTGGTAGGTATACATTTGGGTATTTTATGCTGTCTAGGTATTCTAAATGGTCTAAAACAATATTGAATAATATTGCGGACATATAGTGTGGTGTCTTTATTTTTCACTTTTGATTAAATCTATTTTAACTTTAACTTTATCTGAAATCATGATTATCATCCCTGCTTTTTTCATACTAAAATCTACTCCTGCCCTTCACTTTATTTTTGTGCGTGTCTGTTATTTTTATAATGTTTCCTGAAAGCAACATGTTGTTGAACTCAAGTTTTTAATCCGCTACCCATTTCTGTTTTATAGGTAAATTCATCCCATTCATATTCTAAGCTATAATTTCTAGTTGTATATTTTCTTCCTTCGTAGTTTTTCCTCAGTATCCTTCTCACCATTTTTACCCTATCCCTCCTCACTCCTCTCCTTTATTTCTACCCACTATCTTGCCCTTCTGTTCCTTAACCTAACTATCCCTCTAAAAGGCCCTCCCTTATTCTCTCCCATCACCCTATCTCTCCCCTTGCCCTCTTTCTGAATTTAGAAGAGTTTTATACTCTTCTGGATATATGTATGTTCCCTCTTTAACCCATTCCTGATGAAAGTAAGGTTTCATCACTACACATTCTCCCCCTACTAGCTTATTCTATATCAGTTATTCCTTTTGTGTCTCATTTGTATGAGATAATTACTCCTTTTTATCTGTCCCTACACAGTCTTTTTTTTTTAAGAATCACCCCATCATACTCAGCTCAGCCCACACCTTTCTTTCAAACTATCCCAGCTCTTTTTCTGTATGGAATATAGTATTTCAAGGCCTGTGGTTCTTCAACATAGTAGCCACTAAGTCTTGTGTAATCCTAATTGTAGCTCCATGGTATTTAAATTGTTTTTTTCTTATTTCTTCCAATATTTTCCCCTTAATCTGGGAGCTTTGAAACTTGGCTGTGATATTCCAGTAAGGTTTCCTCTTGAGATCTCTTTTAGGTGGTGATTTCTCTTGAGATCTCTTTCAGGTGGTGATTGGGAGATTTTTTCTATTTCTACTTTGCCGTCTTGTACTCTAGAACTTCAGAGCAATTTTCCTTGATAATTTCTTGTAATATTGTATCAAGATTCTTTTTTTAATCATAATTTTCAGGTAGTTTTGATGAGGTACAGGCTCTGGGAACCCCCTTTGAACTCTGATTGAATCTTCCCATTTAATGAGGCATTTGCCTAATGCCATAAACCTTTCATTGTGGCTCAGCCGAAACCTGTTACTAGCTTAGCCCTCCTTTGTCCAGGCAGCTCCCACCCTCGATCCTCCCAAACCCTCTATTGTCTCATCTCCAGGTAGCTTCCAGCTACCTCCCACCCTTAATTTCTCATCATTGGAGTCTGACCTTATTTGACTCCTCCTGAAGACCCTCCCCAAACTCCCCTAGACCACCCCTAGATTCTTCCCATAACCTTTCTGTATATAAGACCCCATCTTGCCTCCTTAAGGTGTGAGAGTGCTGGAGAATTATCTAGTGCAGACTCACTCTGTCAGATTATTCTGGCCCATACAAGCATCATCAATAATGAGGCTCATCAAGAGTCTACCCAATATGGCGAACTTTTAATAAACTTTGCTTTCTTTTGGCTGAGAGAAGACCAGTCAAATTCATTTGGCAGGACCTGGTGTGTTGGTATTTTGGGGTCTCAAGCACCTCTAACCCCTATACCTCAACATTTTATGGAACCCTGAACTCAACAATTTGACTTTTCTTATATTATTCCTCTTTGATGTATTCTCCAGATCAGTTGTTTTTCTGATGAGATGTTTTACTTTCTCTTCTATTTTTTCATTCTTTTGATTTTATGATTTCTTAGAATGTCATTGGCTTCCCCTTGCCAATTCTCTAGTTTTCAAGGCATTTTCTTCCTTAAGTTTTTGATTCTCTATTTCATTTGGTTTTCTTTTCATAAATTTTCTTGGATTGGTCTTATTTTTTTTTCTAATTTTTCTTCAGTTTCTCTTACTTAATTTTTAAAGTTCTTCCAAGAACTCTTTGTGCTTGGGACCCTTTGATATTTCTCCTTGAAAAGGGACTGGCTTTTTTAGCTCCATTATCTTCCTCTGAATATGAACCCAGATCTTCAGTATTCCAATAGTAACTATATATGGTTGGGTTCTTTTTCCTTTGCTTACTCATTTTTAAAAATTTATTTTTTGTTTTAAGCAGCTATTAGTATAATCAGATTATAATTCTGAAGTACAGGGAATAATTCCCCAGGTCTTGGGTCCTTCTTACTGTTATTTTCTGAGGTCTGTCTCGGGGCCCAATCTTGGGCTCTTCTCTCCACTCCTAAGCCACAGTAAGGGCCCCCAGTAACCCTGTCTGGCAAATGATCTTGCTCCCTGTGGTCCCTTTGGTGGCTGCAAATTACAGCTGTCCTCTCTGCCCAGGAACTGAAACCAGGGCCTCTGCTCTCCCACAAGTACTTGAAGCCATTAGGGTCCCTGCCCTTCAATTATGAGCTCACCAGGTGTGTGCTTTCTCCTCCTCCCTGCAGCTACAGCCTGGAATGTATCTGATCTGCATACCTGTGCTTGGCCATCCCTGGACTGTAGAAGGTCCCTCAGTCTTCTCCTACTCAGCTATTTTTGAGGCAAAAATTGCTGAGACTGCCTCCCTACACCCAGCTGCCCTCAGGGCTTGTTGTTGAATTCTACAGATTCAGCCTGGAGGTATTCGCACTTCACTTTCACCAAACCTCTGTCCCTGGAGGTCAAGTTTTTTCTTGGGTCTTCTCAGATTGTGTTAGGACAACCAGTTTACCCCGTGTAGTGTTTATTTCTGCTGCTCTGAGGCAATGTTTTATCTTTTTTCATGGAGGAAATTTGGAGAGATGAAAGTTTTCCAACCCACCTGCCATCTTCCCAGAATCCTCTTCAATGTCTGCTTCTAAAGTTTATTTTTTTGTTTACAGGAAGAAGAAATGTTTCGTCCAAATATGTTCTTTCTTCTCTTGCTTCCTCCAATCATATTTGAATCAGGATATTCATTACACAAGGTAAGATACGGTAAAAGTATTTTCAATCTTGATGTAATCCTTTTGTTTAGGAAGGCAAATTATTTGAAAGTTATATTGATTTAAAAGCATTGTGTTCACATAAACTTCGTTTCTCTTTTTTGTGATTTACATAGGAAAGGTTTTGCTAACTATTTAGATTTCTGAATAAAAGCAAAAAGTAACTTAATTTTTCTGACTTAGCGTTCTGATTTCAAACTTGATGAGTTTGGTAAAGTTGCCGAGGAAATGGGTTATGAACAAGTTACAGGAAATTTCATGCCTAAACAAAAATCCCCAAACCTTATAAACCACAATCAATATCAGGCCATTTTCAAAATGAAACAAAAAGAGAAATGAATCAAAGTATATCATTTTTTAAAATTGTAAAAGAATTATAGACTATTACAGAACATTGAAATATGTGCATGACTTTTATCTTCATTTTAAAAATTGTTAGTCAACAGGCATTTACTTAGTGCCTATTATGTGACATTCACTGCACTAAACTATGGGAATACAAAGAAAATCAGATCTGCCCTCAGGGAGCTCCCATTCTAATTGGAGAGACAACATTTAAACAACTATGTACCATACTAGATATATAGAGATAATTTCAGAAGGAAGCTGTTTGCATTAAGAGGACCTGGGAAAGCCTTCTTGCAGAAGGTAGGATTTTTTTCAAGATATGAAGGAAACCAGGGAAACAAGAAAGGGAGCATCCCCAGGCGTGAGGGGACAGCCAGTGGAAAAGTAGAGTCAGGAGATGAAGACTGTCTTTTGAAAGGAGTACCAAGAAAGCCAGTGCCATTGCATTGTAGAGTACATAGAGGAGAGTAAAGTATAAGATTTAATTTTATAATAGAGTATATAAACTTTGTATATAGAGAACGAAGTAACTTGATGGAATTTTAGGGAAATATTTAAAATTTCCTAGAAAAGTTTTTCAAGCACATAGAACAGTACTAGATTATTAATATGATTCAGAGCAATGTCAGTTCAAAAATTCTGTCTCTTTCTGGATTTCAGTTTCCTTCCCCATAAAACAAAGACATCTGTGCTAGATACTCCTGGGTCCCTCCTTGTAACATTTTATGATTCTTTGGTACTTTTTCCTCCAAAAATTGGAACACTTTAAATTTCTTCTTTGTATATGAGGTTTTTTTTGTTTTTTTATTTTATTTTTTTTAATTTTATTTTAGTTTGCATAATTCATTTCCACAAGATTTTGAGTTACATATTTTCTCCCCTTCTTTCCCCCACCCAGCACCCCAAAACAGCCATCCCAGTGTGTCCCCCCTCCCCCAGTCTATTCTCTCC
>CM053585.1:186325911-186340395 GCA_028646515.1 Pseudochirops corinnae | reverse complement strand
GAAATACATTTCTTTTTTCGATTAAAATCCAATTGCTGATTAATTTGAGCAATAGAATGATCAGCATGAGAGTAAAACCAATGCTCACTCTCCATAGGAATCAAAATCATACTAGGCCTTCTTATAACAAATAGCAATTTTCCCAAAGAAATATTATCATGACATTCAGAAACCTTATAATTGACACACGTGACATTATAATGCTTATCAACTTTTTATCTCGTCAAGATATTTACATTGCTAGGATTTCCCCACATGAATGCACACCTCCCTCCTAAACAAGCGCGTACAAAGCTGTGGTCAGTCTTGCTCAAGTATGTCCCATTAGGAAAAAAGTAGCAAAAACTGTTGTTATTGGGGCCCACGGCAAAGGGATTTTCCATATTTCTGGGTTTCCTCTCTGTAAGTGTCCAAACCAATTTTGTTTAGGATACCCTCCAAGTCTATGTTTAATGTTTTTGTCATTGTGCCAAGAAACATAGGTTTGCTGATCCACCTGGTGGCAAGCAGGCACATCAGTCCTACAATTCAAAAATGGAAGATCCGCTTGACCTGAAGATAAGTCCCATTTGTTTCCATTTGGACACTTTGCCTGATGTTTAACCCACAATCCTGAACAATTGGAAAAAGTCCCCCAAATTCCCATAGTATATGTTGTGATGTTCTCAAGGCATACAAATTCCTTAGCTCTGAAAATTCCTCTGGCATGGAGGTTCTCATTCAGCTCCTTCTTAACAAGGGCTCCAGCCCTTTTGAATCAGCCCCAAGGCTAATTCTCATAATGATACTTGATAATTCCTACTAAGCTACAGGGGGATGTATTAAGAGTAGAAAAAACACAAAGGCGGTTGATCCACTAATCCAGTAAAATTAAAATCAAGCACAGGACAGGTCACATTTAAATTATGAATATCAAAACTTTTGGCAATAAGGACTGATCCGTTTCCTTCTAAAGTGATTTGTGGAAGGAATTCTCTCCACCTGACCATTTCTACCCAAGGCGGGTGGTCCATGACTGCCCAGTATTTTGTAGAGGCAACAATTTAAAGCTGAGCAAAGATAGTAGCAATCAGGATCACCATCTGTTTGCCCTCATTTCAGCTCTGGCTCCTCCTCTGCTGTTGGCTTTGCCTGGTTCTAGTCCTGGGGGCAGGCCCAGTGTGCCGTCTCTGCACTTGTTGCCACAGTCCTTGATCTCCTTCCCGGTATCCAAACCTCCTCCTAGTCATCTGTGGAAACAAACAAATAGCCTCGGCCTGTTACTCTGTGCGGACCATACCATAGTCCCTTATCATTTTTCCACATCACCCATTCAGTAACTGCAGTTGCCTGGGGCTGTGACCTTTTAGAATTGCCAATTGTATGGTCAGTAATGCCCCAAAATTTTTCAGCTGGTGTTTTATTTTCATTATCTAATGTTAAATAATTTATTACATATAATGACAACCCCAAAATTCGTCTTGGGGTACCCATGCACCAGGTTCCTCCTTTTAGTTTTTGAAGAGCAGTTTTAAGTGTGCAGTTTTTTGTTTCAACAATAGCCTGACCAGTGGGGTTATAAGGAAGCCTTGTAACATGGTGAATACCCCATTGAAAACAGAATTCAGCAAAGTTTTTTGAGGTGTAAGCGGGACTATTGTCAGTCTTTAATTGTTTTGGCATACCCGCAGTAGCAAAGCATATAATAAGATGTTCTTGAACACAAGAAGTTTTTTCTCCAGACATAGCAGTTGCCCATGTAAACCCTGAATATGTGTCCATGGTTATGTGTATATATTTTAGCCTCCCAAAACCAGAATAATGAGTAACATCAAATTGCCAAATTTCATTGGGTAACAGTTCATAGGGATTTACACCCTTTGGTATAAAGGGACTGCAAACAACACACGATGGACAACTTTTAACTATTTGTCTAGCCTGTTCTCTAGTGATATCAAAAGTCTTAGCAAGCATTCTAGCAGATTGGTGGAATTTATGATGGGATTCCTTTGCTAATTCTAATGATCCCACAAGGATTTGATCAGCTATATAATTTCCTTTAAAAAGTGGTCCAGGAAGACCAGTATGAGAAGGGATATGCATAATGTAAAAGGGATGTGATCTATGTTGTACTATATCTTGTAAATCACAGAACAACGTGTACAATGGAGTTTTACTTCTACGTAGATTGCCTGTTTCTATCTTTTGAGTTACTAGGGCTGCATATTGAGAATCTGTAATAATGTTAATAGGCTGAGGAAATAAAGTGAGAGCAGATATTATAGCGGTGAGTTTGCTTTTTTGTGTGGAATCATAAGGAGTGGTGATCATTTTTATAACCTGTTTATCAGGACAGTACACAGAAGCTCTGTAGCCTTTCTATGGCATCAGTAAATACATTAAATCCTGAAACAGGTTGATCCTTACATACCTTAGTGATTATGAACTCATTGTTTGTTAAGAATCTAAAAATACCTTTCGGTATATAATGTGGTATGGGGATAGCACATATTAACAACAATTGCCGGGATTCTTGATTCTCAACCAATGCTGGATTTGGTCTTAAGTATAAAGAATTTTCATAACTTCAGGCAAATGACCACTTAGGCATAAGCATCATCTGATCATTTGCTTTATGAGTTGAGCCATCCCATCAGGGTAAGTTTGTAAAGAATATTTTGGCTGATGTGAAATATAACCCCATTCAATCACAAAATTATTTTGCGTTAAAGCACCTGTAGGGCTGTATTTCATGCTGAGCACCGTGAGCTGTATTCCTGCAGAAGAATCTATCCTATATGTAATTGCAGTTCTAATAGCTTCCTGAATGTAATCCAAAGCATTCCTAGTTTCAGGTATAACAATTCTAGGAGAACTGAGGTTGGTATCACCTTGATAAACACTCATTTGGGATACCCAGACTAGATCTGATCCAATTTATATCTCCTATAAGCTTTTGCAAGTCATTTAAGGTTTTAATATTATCCCTCCTAATTTCCATTTTCTGAGGTGCTATAATAGTATTCTGAATTTTATTGCCTAAATACATAAAAGGAGCTGTCTTCTGTATTTTTTCAGGGGCTATTTTAAGTCCCACAGCAGCGAAATTATTTGTAACCTCCTCTAATATCTTCTCTAGAGTAAATACATCTTGGTGTGCACATAGAACATCATCCATGTAATGAATTAGGTAAACTGTAGGACATTTGTCTCTAGTGGGTTCTAAAACCTTTGCCACAAACTTTTGACATAATGTGGGACTGTTTTTCATCCCTTGGGGCAATACTTTCCAACAGTATCTTTTTAGGGGTTCTCTTAGACTTATGGAAGGTATTGAAAATGCAAATTTTTCTTGGTCCTGACTTCGGAGAGGTATGCTATAGAAACAGTCCTTTATGTCTATGACCCACAAAGGCCATTGTGCTGGTACCATATTAGGAGATGGTAAGCCAGGCTGTAATGCCCCCATATCCTTCATGACTTTATTTATTTCCCACAAATCCATAAACATCCTCCATTTTCTAGATGTCTTTTTTCTAATTGCGAAAATTGGAGAATTTCATGAGCTATTTGTCTTTTCAATGTGACCTAGCTCCAGCTGTTCTTGTACTATGTCTAATAGGGCAGTGATTTTTTTGGCACTTAGGGGCCACTGATCCACCCATACTGGTTTTGAGGTAAGCCATTCAATAGGATCGGCTGTTGGCTGCCGATCAATCAGGGCCCCTCCTGAAAATTTGTTGTGATGGTAACCTTAAGTTGTGATAAAATATCTCTGCCCCGTAAAGCCACTGGCAAGCCAAGCAATATGGCTGAAATTTTCCTGACATGCTCTCAAATTCCCAAGTAAGTTTCCTCACACTTTAAAAGGGCTGGCTAACTTCTCCTATGCCCCTCATGTTTATATCTGATTCTTGGACAATCCACTTTGGGTCCCATTGTTCTTGATTGATAATGGACCTGTCTGCCCCAGTGTCTAACAGACCCCGAACTCTCCTGCCCTCTACATATATATGAAGAATGAGCCTTGAGGTCATAATGATTTGGGACCACATGAACTCTGGGTTCTGTATTTGAAATATCCATTGATCCTTTTTTAATTGAATCACGGACTTGCTGGGATTAGTAATTTTAATTTTGATTTTATTATAATCTTCCCAGTCCTTTTGTTCCGCACAGGTTGGAGTGAATTGTATATCCATGTATTCCCCTTCTGAGGTTAACAAAAGTACCCCTGTTGCCGGAGAGGGGCTCCTGAAAAGCACTTCTCTCTCCAGCCCGGATAAATGTTTAGGGATGTAACCTCAGGCTGTAAAATAACAGAAGTTACTTCAGAGGGGGAGGGGTACAAATTGGCTTGCCCTCCAGAACCTCTGGAGTCCCGAACTGGGTGTAAGTCCCTGCAGTTTTTTGTGGGCCCTGGACTTGGCTCTTGAGGCCATTTCCCGAATTTCTAAATCTATTATTCTGAAGTCCAGTGAAAGCCCTTATGACATTTGGGGCATTTTGGTTTTGGTCATGCCTCACCATTACTACCCCTTTTACATTCTCTTTTGAAATGACCCATTTTACTACATTTAAAACAATTCTTGTTTTGTCTATTTGTGGCTGCTTGAGCTTCTGCTAAAATTTGCGCTTGAAAGACCATGGATTTTACCTCCATAGATTTTTGAATTAATTGATCCAAGCAGGCATCAGCAGGAAGGGCCAAAAAGGCTTTCTTATGATCTATGTTGCAATTCCCTCTAGCT
The DNA here is from genome assembly GCA_028646515.1 of Pseudochirops corinnae. Classification (NCBI taxonomy): domain Eukaryota; kingdom Metazoa; phylum Chordata; class Mammalia; order Diprotodontia; family Pseudocheiridae; genus Pseudochirops; species Pseudochirops corinnae. Next base: position 186,335,665 of record CM053585.1, on the reverse strand, counting down.
ATTTGTCTTACAAATTTTTCCAATCCTGCAGTACTTCCTAATGTGGACTCAGCTGCTTGTTATATTTTGGCCACAAAATCAGGAAATGATTCCTCAGGTCCCTGCATAATATTTGTAAAAGTTTTTCCTGATTGGCCAGAACTGATTATCTCCTTCCATGCTTGCATTGCACATTCTTGAATAGTGTTATATACTGCCACTGAATAGTTCATTTGCATTTTAGGTAATGTATTAGGCCCTTCACCCAAAAGCATAAAAATACTGGGTGCGTTAGGTCCCTCTGATAACATGAGATCATATAGTTTACCATGACATTTTCCCTTATAATTGGCCTCTCACTGTAAGTAATCACCTGGGGTGAGATATATTTTAGCTGTTTGCTTCCAATCATATGGTGTCAAAGCTGTGGCTGCTAAATTTTCCAATAATGACACTGTATAATTAGCTGTTGCCCCATACTCTTGTACAGCCTTTTTCATCTCCTTAAGATCTTTTATATTTAATTTTTGCCATGTTCTATTACCCTGGGCATCTGTTATAACAGGGTATGCTAACAAATTGCAGCCTTTAAATCCCATTTCTCGGAATGCTTGTCCTTCCTCTTTCATAAGTTTTTGAAAAGGTGTATATAATTCTGAAACTGTGGTGGGACTGCCATCAGACTTCCCGGGTTTTTCAGGTCCATATGTGGAATTATAAGATGGACACTGAGTGAGGTTAAGAGGTTTGGTATTTTTTAGGAATTTTTCTCTTTTCCAGGGTCCTTCTCCCACAAATTCAGAAGATGTGGTCTCTTCCTGATCACTGCCTTCGCTCTCACTCATGACACTCAATATTTCTTTAAGATCTGTTTTGTCTGCTAGACATACTTTGATAACATTATAAATTGCAAATATGGAACCAGAATCACTCTCCTGCCCATTCTCCTTAAAATAATTAGCTAGGGCCTCTCCCACTACTTCCCAATCTAGTCCTCTGATCTGAGAGCTGCTTGGGAACCATGGAGCTGCTTGATAGACTATTTTTAGAAATTTCTTTAGAATCTGTTTCTTAAATGAAATCCCTTTCTTACAGACTATAAGTTGTAATATTCTCAGATCTTTTCCTTCATCTTTTAAACCCTTCACCAAGTTTCCTCCCATTTTTACGTCTCTGTGAGCTCCAAAGTTTGAAAACTGAAAAACTGAGCAAGCCGGTGATCGCTCTTCATAGAGCCTTCCCCTTACCTTGAATGAAATCCGTTGTCCCTTGGATCTCTTGTGGGCCAGCTACCTGCCGGCAACTCCAGGGGAACCAGTTGCTAGAGACTTGACTGTCATCCTGATGCCCCAGCGTTGTGGGCGCCACTTATTGTGACCAGCACAGTTGTATGGCCCAGCAACCAGCTGAATAAAAGAGAGAGACAGGGATGTATTGAATAGTCTGTTTATTACAGAATCATTTCATACAAGCCCAAGATACAAGAAAATCATAAGGCTAATATTCCCTATAGCAGAAACTCCTATGTGACAGAATGCAAGGACCCTTCTTTGGAATCGACCACTCCTATCCCAGCCCAAGGCTAATTATTCTTTAAGACTTCATCCTAGGACCATGTCCAGAAGCACAAACAAACAGGGAGTCACAAACAAGACTTGCTAATTAACTACCCCGAAACTTCTTTAGTTATTCATAGAACCAATGAAAGCATCCATACAACAAGATTATACTCTTCCTGCATATCTGCCCAGTGATCTCATAGAAGAGGGGAGCATTTCCTTAATAGGGTCAGGGGACCCCTGAAAGTCTGGTCTACTACAGAAAGTTGCACAGGGCATCAGGTAATTGGATTTCTCCTCTTGGCTCTGTGTTTCAAGATGCAGTTGCTTTGGAGAGGGAATTAAGAGAGATGGTTTCCTTAGGAAAAAACTAGTTTCAGTAAGGACCAGGTAGATGGCCCAGCGCATAGAGTACTCAGCCTAAAAGTCAGGAAAATTCATCTTCCTGAGTTCAAATTTAGCCTCAGACACTTGCTAGCTGTGTGATCCTGGACAAGTCACTTAACCCTGTTTCAATTCCTCATCTGTAAAATGAGCTGGAGAAAGAAATGCAAAATACTCCAGTATCTCTGCTAAGAAAACCCCAAGTTGGGTCATGAAGAGTTGGACACTACTGAAGAACAACAAAGTTTCAGTGAGCATCAGAAGATGGGGGGAATGCTACTGATCCTCTTGTGGATCCCGTGGTAACCTAGGCATCCATATGGCATGGGGTCCTGGACCAGTCAGTGGAGGGGATGGGTAATCAGAAGGGAATGGGTAAATCAGACAGCCTATTCTCTAACAGGAAAGAATGTGTACCTCCTGGGAGGGAAGGGGAGATAGTCAGGGATATGGAACCTGTGGCCTCAAGGCCACAAATATACTCATCTATTTGAAGAGGACAGTTAACTTTTCTTTAGTTTTTGCTTCAGACTGGCTGCCTAGAGCCACAACTGTTAATTGTTGAGAACCAGGTGTGCAGGTGTGTGCCTGCATCAACTCTGAGTGTGAGGAAACAAACCCTGGGTGTTGAGAAATGCTCCAGAGCATAATCCTAAAGGAACACTATCAAATCATCAGTTGTGTCAAGAGTATTAAGGATTCTCCTTCAAAGTCAGTTTTTTTATATGATTAAATAAACATTGTTTCACTAGAGAGATAGGTCAAGTTTCATTTCCTGACTACTTGGTTTCCAAACAAGAAGTTACTAAAAAATGAAACTTGTAGACATCTTCCCCCAATCATCTTATTTCTATCAGGATATCAGGTCAGAAGACCTCTCCCTTAATGTGTGTTGTTTTCTAAATGGATACATTTCATTTTAACACCGCAGACAAATCTAAGCAAATAAACACCTCCTGAGCAAGGCACTTAATGTCTCTGGGACTAAGAGTCTTGAGAATCTGATATTTTCTGAATTTGATAACTTCTAAGGTCCCTTCCAGACCTAATCTAGAATATAAACCTCCCCCAAAATGCATCCTTTTCAAAAGCAAAATAGCACAAAACTGTAATTGGTACTGGAAGTCTGCTAAGTACATGTGTTACACTTTGATATCATTTGTTACAAAGAAAGAAGGTTACAGATTTTAACTTTAATAAATGGGTACAAATGTCTCCATTGTGTTTGGCTTGAGACTTGTTGCTGTTTAATATTATCTTCATTTACGTAGTTGGATATAGCATATATATATGAAACATGATATAGTAAGTGGAGAGAAAGATAGTCTCAGTCAGGAAGATCTGGGTTCAAGTTCCACTTTTGACAAATCCTGGTTTTGTAAGTTTAAACAAGCACCTTACTCTCCCAGAGATTACAGAGGGGCGGAGTCAAGATAGGGGGGTAAGAAAGGGACTTGACATCTCCCCCACATGTGGCCTTGAGTCCGCAGGTTCCCCACTCTTCCCCTAGATAGTAATGTTCTCTCTCATCAAATTATCTTGTATAATTTTGGGACAATCAGGGCCCAGTCCCTAGAGTATGTTCAGATTTGCCCTTCCTGCTGGGTGACCATGTGCAATATTTCCTGATTTCAATCTAATACATAGAACCTTGATGTACCTACTTCTAGTCATGAGTGACTGACTCCCAGGCTAGTTTTTATCTGGTGATTTTCTGGTTGTTTGAGGAGTCAGACTCAATGACTCAGGAGGCATGGAGCCAAAATTTAATTCCAATACAAAAGGAACTCTATGTCCCTCCCCTCCTTTAGCTCTTTTGTCCTTTTCCTTCCCAGTATTAAGCAAGTACTGCTTTGAACCACTGAGTGGGGGGAAGGGCCATGGCTGTCTTATGACCCACCCTACCAATACCTGACTGTGAATGCATAGTGCCTCTGTGGTTTTTTGTTTTTTGTCTCTTTGGTGTTTATTCTTTCCTGAGCTTAGTGAATGAGTATTTGGGGGAAAAATTGACTAGGTTATGTCCTTGTGAACTTCCAGAGGGCAGATCATAAAAGGTTCTCTCAGCAACTGAATTTGGAAGCAAATATCACTGGATTCAATAGCAATGGCAACCAACTTCCCTGAGGAACCAGTAGAGCAGCCAAGCAATTGATCCATTCCAGTAGTAGATTGACTTGTCAACCTAGACACCTAGCTCCTTGAGGAGCCAGCTCAGTCAAACAAGGGAGCAGTTCATCCATAAATTATTACTTTCTCTGAAGTGAACTTGATGGGGACTTCATGAAGTGAAACAAAGACTCCAAGGGTCAGGAATCAGGAAGGACACCTTCTCCTACCCACACATGTTCCCTATGTATGTACCTTATTACCTTTGTACATTAAGTATGTACATTAAATGTCCCCAGGGACCTTGTGTGTTAATAGTTTGCCTCCCATTTTATTTTTGCAAAATCTGTTCTTTCTATGCCTTGTGAAAACTAATTAATGCACATTGTTTGATATTGGGGACACATCAGATGGGATCTCACAAGTAATAGACCTAATCTCATAACTCCTGGTGGCAACCCCTAGAATTTGGGTGTGGAGAAGCAGTCATCCCCTGGAGCAGGAGTAGGGAATCCATGGTCCTCTAGGTCCTCCCGTGTGGCCCTTTAACTGAATCCAAACTTCACAGAACAATTAAAAGGATTTCTTTGAGGCTGCAGGTTCCCCACAACTGCCTGGGGAGTCAACAAGTCAAATCCGATGGAGAGTTTGGTGGAAGAGTTCAAAGTGAGGGTGTTGACTACTTAACCCACATTCTGCATTCCTTAAACTCCTTGAAGGCAGAAACTGTACTTTTTCTTCCTCTCTCCAGGGCCCAGCATGTGCCTCACCGATAATAAACATTTTAAAATGCTTGTTGATTGGTCCTTTCAAATGTTGTGTTTTACTCAATAGTTTGACAATTAAAGTCATGCTTGTGGATTATTCCTTATTCCACAAAAACTAGTTGTTAGTTGAATGAATTACAAGTGATGGGAGTGAGTTGTTGTGAATGCCTTGGTAGGATTTCTCCATGGTATAAATTGAATATTTAAATGTTATAAACTCTGTTGCATCCTGAATATGTGCAATAATCATTGAGTATTGTAAACCATTTAGTTTACCTTCCCAATATAAATTTGCTTCCTGTCATGACAATGCAATATTTACAGCACCCACAATCACAATAAAGACTGTGACTATAAGTTTTACATGACATTTGATCGCAAAATATACCAAACTCTCCAGATAGAGGATAGAACTGAAGCATTTATTTAGACACCAGAAAACCCAATCCCAAAACCAGTAAGTCAATTCTATCATAGTACCAAAGATATTCAGAAGCCATAATAATGCTAAGAGCCATAGCATCCTTCAGCCTTCCTGAAAACCAATACAAGATCGATATTTACTCACAAACCTCTCTATCTCCTTAATGAGTATCCTCTCTCCCCCACCTTCTTGCTACCTCTAACCACCAGCTTTCTGTGGACTCTGCTTCCCTTCAGCAAACTCCTCCCACTACAGGCTCCATGTGACTACATTTAGCCTATTAGGGGCAGAGTTTATCTTCACAGCAGGGAAGTTTCTGTGGGCTCTGCTCCAACCTTCAGTAAATTCCCTCCATCACAGACTCCATGTGATTACATTCAGCCTATCAGGGAGCAGAGTTTACTTTCAAAGGGGCAAGGAAGATCTTCTAATTCCTATTCTCATTACACTTCCTTAACCACAAAATGAGAATACCTTCTAAGGGCACTGGTATAGTTTTCTACATTTGACTTTCCATTTATTGTTTTAAATTTTTAATGATATCTTTTATTTTTAATATTACTTTCATTTATGAATATATTCCTCTCCTCACTCAAGGAGCTATCCTTTATAACAAAAACAAAAAGAAAAGAAAGAGAAGGAAAAACAATGCAGCAGAATTAACCCACACATTTAAGTATGATAGAATGGAAAATGATCCATACTCATGGTCTCACACTGACGAGGAGATCTGAACCCCCAAAAGGAGACCATGACTTTCCCACGTAGTCCAGGTCCCTGAAGTTGGACTTTAACCAATGAACTGACTCCAGTTAATTATCTGCCCTTTCATTCTCTGCACCTGGCCCCACCCTAGACTGCCACTCTCTTAATTCTCTCTACCCTTTCTCTATTCCCACAGTCTTGTAAAGATTCATCTTGCCTACATTAAGGCGCTCAGATTCAATCTGACCCATTAGTTAATACAAGTGTCACAAATGCTCAGATTCCTTAAGAGTCTGGCCAATATAGCAGATTTTTAGAATCATACCCACCCTTTATCAGTGTTTTAATAAACCTTGTCTTTGGCTGAAAAAAGGCATGGGTTGAATTCATTTGGGCAGGACCCATGTGTCAGTATTTCAGAGTCCCAACACTCCTAAACCTCAACACCACCAATCCAGGGAAGTAAGAGAGGTTCATTTTTTTTTTTATCTCATCTTTGGGAACAAACTTGGTTATTATAATTTCATTATCTTCAGTTTGATTTCTATTGTTAGTTGCATTTACAATGTTGTCAATGTACACACTGTTTTCCTGGTTAAGCTTATTTCAATCTGCCTCAGCTCATATAAATGTGAATTCTTCATATTCATAATTTCCTCTGGCCCAGCAGTACTCCACTACATTCATGTACCACAATTCGTTTAGCCATTCCTTGATCTATAAACATTTATCTTGTGTTCAGTACTTTGCTACTACAAAATATGCTGCTATGAATATTTTGGTGGGCTTGAGGCCTTTCTTTCTTCTTTGACCTGGGTGAGGTATGTGCAGTGTGTATTTGCCTGGCAGTGGGATCTGTGGGTCCAGGGTATGCACATTTGATTCACTTTTTTTTTTTTTTTTAGCATAATCTCAAGTTGCTTTTCAGAATTGTTGATCCAATTCACAACTTCACCAACAGTTAATTATTATTCCTGTAGCCCCTAAATTGATTATCTTTTGTCATCTTTATCAATTTGTTGGGTGTGAAGTAAAACCTGAGTTTTCATTTGTTTCCCTTATTATTAGTTACTTGAAGCAATCTTTCATAAAAGGTGTGTTTAAAAATTTGTGATTTTTCTTTTCACAATTATTTCTTCATGTCCTTTAACCACTTACGCATTGAGGAATTGTTCTTGATCCAGCTTTGGTTTAGTTCCAGATATGTTTTCAAGCAAGAAAAAGCACTTGTTGGTGCTTTTATTATCTACCTAAAGGCATATTAAGGTTCATGTAAGTATTTTGGCACAAGTGTGTACTCCCACTCAAGCAAGAGAAGACAAAGGGCAGAAATCCTACCCTAAGGTTAATTTCATAATTAGTACTATATGTTTTTATTTAAGCCTGATTGCTGCTGATTTCTTTTATCTCTATTCTTTGGCGAGTCAGCATTGTACCCTTTTCATAGTTCAGTGCAATTCAGCAAACATTCAGCAAAGATGGCACCACTCTGTGAACTCTCAGAAAGCATTAAAACATTTAGATATAGTATAATTTCTGTCATCTTATATCTCAGCCTAGAAAAGGGGTAAGACATAAACACAGGTAACTTACAGTAGTACTCTACTCCCACATTCAGATTCTCAGCACCTTTTTTAATGCATTCAATTAAATTAGGTATAGGGACTAGAGCTGGAACTTCACTGATATATGAAACTCCATGATGAGGAAGTTCTCTTTGCTAATGCAGGTCAATAATTTGTAGTCCTAACGTTTTTTGGGGGCACTGAGAAGTTAAATGACTTGCCCAGGGTCACATACCCAGTATATGTCTGAGGTAGTACTCAAACGTAGGTCTTCCTGCCTCTGAGACTGGCTTACTATCTACTAGGCCATATTTTTCAATCAATTAAATTAATTCTACAAACATCCATTAAGTACCTACTATATACAAAGCACTGTGCTAGGAGCTGTATATGCAAAAACAAAAAAAGAAATAATCCCTGCCCTCAAGGAGTTCATATTCTTTTGGTGGAATATAATACAGACACAAGGATATACAAAGTCATAACAAATCAATTTCAAGAGGTGATGAGTGCTAGTAACTGGAGAGATCAGGAAAGGCCTCATTTATGAGGTGGTACCTGAGCTCTACTTTGAAGGAAGTTAGGAATTCTCAGAGATGGAGGTGAAGAAGGAGTGCATTCAAGACATAAGGGATCACTTGTGAAAAGCATGGAGATGTGAGAAGGAATGTTGAAAATAGGAACTAGTCAGCAGGCTGTTTAGTCTAAAGCAGAGAATATCTGAAGGGGAGTAATATGAAATGAGATTGGAAAAAATTTTAGAAACCAGTTTGTGAAGGGCTTTAAATATCATTCTGAAGAGTTTACATTTTACCCTAGAAGGAGTAGGGAGCCATTGAGGATTTCTTTGAGTGGGGTTGGCATGGTTTTAGGAGTAGCAATTTGACACTTATGTGAAGGATGGTTTGGAAAGAGAAGAGACTAGAAGCAGGGAGACTAATTACGAGGTTATTACAATAATCCATGGAAGAAAGATCATGAGGGCTTGTGTGTGAGTAGAAAAGAAAGGATAGATATAAGAGATGTGAAAATAGAATTGACAAGATTTGACAACTGATTGGATATGGGAATTCATGGAGAGAAAAGAGTAAAAAATGACTTCAAGTTTCCCAGGATGGGTAACTGGAAGAATTGTGGTAACCCACAACAGAAATGGGAGAGTTTGGAGGAGGGATGCTGGCTTTAGGAGGAAATCTGAGGGGTTTTATTTTGGACATGGAATCAAAATTTGAGAGTTGGAAGGTCCATCTAGTTCAAGCTATACATGAAAGGAATATTGACTATAACATATTAGACAAATGGTCATCTAATCTTAGCTTGAAGAACTCTGATGAAGAGGAACCCACATCTCTCAAGACAGCTGTCTCATTTTGGACAGCTCTAATTGTTAGGAAATTTTCCCAGACATCAAGACTAAGTTTGTCTCTCTGTAGCTTCCATCCATTGCTCCTCCACCTGTTCTCTAAGATTAAACAATAATCCTTACTCTATCAGTTATTCCTTCAAATACCTGAAGACAGCCTTATTTCCTTTCTGTCTTCTCTCCTCCAGAATAAATATCCCCAGTTCCTTCAACATGTCCTCGTAGACTCAAAACCCTTTATCATAACTGGCTACCATTCTTTGAATACTCCCATCTGTCAAATTGTACTGGTGCTGAGAACGGAATACAGTAGTCCAGATAAGATCTGGACTATTAACTATCTAGGGCTAGGTATGAAAGGATCACCCTATCCCCTTAGGTTCTGCCTTTCTTGGCAATGCCTGCCAAGACTACATTAGCTTTTTTGACTGACACCACACACCTGCCTCAGATGACATTCACATTTCACAAAACCCCTCCAGGTCTTCTTCAGAACTGTGAAGGTAACACAAGTATCTACATAAGTATTTCCAATCTTGTACTTGTGAAGTTGGTTTTTTTAAATATCCAAATGCAAGACTTTACATTTATCCCTATTGAATTTTATCTTATTAGGTTCAGCCCAGTCAATATCTTTTGGGATCATCCATTCCATTCAGTATCCCTCCCAGCTTTGTGTCACCTTTGCATTTTATGAGCATGCCATATACCCTTTTTATCAAGGCATTGATAAAAATGTTAAAGTGCACAGGGCTGCTACACTCAGATTTCTGAAGGGTACTCCACCTCTATCTAAGTCAGTGGTTCTCAACTTTCCTAATGCCGTGACCCTTTAATACAGTTCCTCAAGTTGTGGTGACCCCCAACCATAAAATTATTTTCATTGCTACTTCATAACT
>CM053585.1:186310443-186325811 GCA_028646515.1 Pseudochirops corinnae | reverse complement strand
TTCTCATCTTCTCAAGAATAATATAAAGCATTTTATCCATCTTTGCTAAAATCTCAATAATTTCCAGAGGAGAATAAGCATTTCCCTTCTCTACTAGTTTAATAATCCTATCTAAAAAGGAACTGAGTTTATTTGTCATAGCCCTTTCTTAAAAAAGCAATGCTGGTTCTTTGCAATTACCACCCTTTTCTAGATGTTCACCAACCATTTTTAAAAAAATTATTTCTTCCCTGGGATTGAGATCAAGCTCATTGTCCTATATTTTGCAGGCTCTGTTCTCTTCCCTTTTTTGAAAGTCAAGACTTGTCCTTCTCTGATCCTGTTGTACCTTTCTTACATTCCATCTTTCTTGTATTAATGACAGTGGTTGGAGGATATAGTTCATCTGGACCAGGTGACTTGAATTTATCAAGGGCAACAAAATACTCTCTTATTATCTCCTTACTTATGTTAGTCATTTTTGTTCTGTCATTTCCAATGCAAAGAAAACTTATACTTGGCAGAGAAAACAGAAGAACTTAACAGCTATGCCTTCTCTCTGTTGTCAGTTATCATTGTCTCATCTACCCCAACCAAAGATCCAAGCCCTTTTTGAATCGTTTTTTCCCAAGTTTTTTTTTTAAATGACTGTTAACCTTATCTCCTCTTACCAGTCTCAGCTCATCCTATTTTTTTACACTATTTTTATAGGTTAATGCCAACTGAGGACATTCATCCTCAGTTCCCTATCTTTGTTTCCATCTTCTATACATTTCTTTTTAAAACCTAAGTTAATGAGCTCCTTGTGCATCCACATTTGCCTCCAGACAAATCTTACTTCCTCCTTTATAATTACTGGAATTATTGGAATTACTTTTTTGTTGGCTTCAGATTTTCATTCTTGAACATATTTCACCCCTCCTGAGCTAATACCTGTGGCATTTTATGGGTTCCTACCTAATTTCCTCTGAACCCAGTGAAATTTGCTTTTCCAAAGTCTAGAGTGTATGCTAGACTATGAATGAATTTCCTTTTCTTTTCTATCACAAACTCTATAGGACAGGGTGTTCCCTCCCATAATTTCCACCTCAGCAGTAAGTTCTTCTCTCTTAAGGAGAATCAAATCCAGAATAGAATTTCCTCTTTTCAGTTCTTCAGTCTTTTGAAGGAAGAAATTACCACTAACATAAATAAGACATTTTATTAAATATCTACCAAACATCTGTATAATTGAAGTCTCCTATCACTATTATATCAATATCTCTTGGACCTCTTGTGATGTTTCCCAAACTCATCTATTTTCTGTTTTTTGACCAAGTTGTCTATTGTATACTCCAACAGATAAAAAAACTTCTGATTTTTTTCCCCCTCTAGTCAGTCAATAAACATTTATTAAATACCTACTATGTGCTAGGTACTCCACTGAGGAAATACTTTCCAACATGCTTCCTCATTTTCCAGATTTCCTCATATGATCATACTTTCCATCCAATGTGCTTCTCTCTCCCCTTTACAAGTTCCTTTTTCTTTTGAAATGTCTTTGGAATATCCATGTGGAGGTATCTAGCAGGCAGCTGATAATACAGGACCAGAATTTAGGAGAGAGGTGAAGGCTGGATATATGCATGAGTCTTGACATATATGTGTGTGTATATATATATATATATATATATATATATATATATATATATACATATATATGTATATGTATATATTTATATGTATGTATGTATATGTGTGTGAATGTATATATACACATATACACACTCTATATATGTATATGTATGTATATAATAATTGAACTCGTAGGAGCTGATGAGATCATCAAAGCACATTTAGTGGGTAAGAGGAAGGTGATTCAGCAAGGTATGCTGAGAAGTGGTCAGAAAAGGAAAATCATGAGTAAACAGTGTCACAAAAACCAAGGGAAAAGAAAATACTTAGCAGAAGGAAATGATTGGTAGGGTCAAAAGCTGCTTATGCTCATCCATTCAAAACCATGGCTCACGGCTCCTTATTTTTCACTGTATCTATTCAAGTTCCAAACGATTAAACACATCATAGACAAAAAGACAATTATTTGTGTAACAGAAGACTGACAATGTATTACCAGTAGTCTTCACCTTCTTGCTCAAATTCAGACAGGCAAGAAAGAGCTAAGTAGCCAATGGAAAGAGTGTTTCTTGCAGCTAGCGGACCAGAAACAGTCACTGAATACCTCTTCATGCTATGAGTCTATGACAGGATTGCCAAAGGTCAAAAACGGACTATCACTGCCGGTTCCTCATTAGATTTGAAAGAAAATGAAAGATAAATATCAAGAAATTAAAATAAACATCAGTTACGCCATCACTTATTTCCCCAAACTACCTTCCCCTATTTCCGCCCCAGGCATCCACTCATTTCTGCTCTTTATGCAATCTTTTCAGAACAGCACTTGCACTTTGGATATAGCAAAGTTTGGTCTGGAAGGAAAGTCTTTTTACTTGGGCACAATTAAACTTTAGGGTAATGCAACTGCTGTTTCCTGAATGGGAAGTGGTAAAGAGACAAGTTCTAAAAAGTGTTGCCATTTTAACATTTGGAAGTACCAGTACTGCATTGGCCGGGGGAAGTGATAGCTCTAGTAGAACACAGGCCAGTGAAATTCTTCAGGCTTCTTTCCTCTTGTTCTTCAATTGTACCTTCACCATGCCCAGCTGCGTGCTAGCAACAGAACTAGATTTTGCATTCCTAGGACTGGGGCGCAGTCAGTACCTGTGTGACCTTAGATTATTTTTCCCTTCTTAATTTCCTTGTCTATAATAAGGTAAGGTGGTGAACAGAAAGAATTACTTCTAAGATCTATCCTAGTTCTATGAGCTGAGATTGTGAAGTGCCAGGGTCAAGGTCATTGGCACCAGGGATCGGGGGTGGGTTTATGTAAATTAACCCTGCCTAGGACCCTCCCTGCTTCGCACACGGTACAGCCCCCGGCCCGGGAATAGCAGCTCCAGACCAGGAATGATCAGAATCTTCGGAGCTTTCCTCCAACAAGGTTAATCAGCAGAGACTGTCTGAGCTGGAAGACGACAAAGAGGAAGGGGATCTGCTCAAGCTAATAAGAAGCAGAGAAGCTCTCTGCATCTCGTGGCGGGTCGGAGGCATTGAATTTCGGAGCCGTGAAGACCTGGGTTCAAATAACGCCATGCTGACAAATAAACTCGTCGAGGTGGAAGGCGTTTGTGCGGGAGGGGTTTGGACGCCAAGGACAAAATGAGTGAATCACAGATGCTGGAACATGGCTTTCCCCTCCCCCGAGTTTCCCCTTAGTATCATTCAGTGACTATCACATCACCAGGTCAGAGAGGAAGAAGAAAGAATGAAGCAACCCTACGCCCCAGGACGGACGCCACAGAATGCCTTCCCGGCAGCCACGTAGTACCCGATAGTCACGTGCCATGCCCCCCTCCCCCCGTTTCTTATTCCTGTGACCCCACCCCCACCAGCCCGCACCAGAGAGACTAACGGAAGGAGAAGCCGCATTCTCTCGGACCCGCGCCCTCCCACATCCGGCCCCAAGCCGGTACCCCGCCCCACTACCGGAAGCCCGAGGCGACCCGCTAGCCCTGCGCTCCTGCGGGCTCTCGGTGGCCGTGGCGGATCAGCAGCATGTGGGACAAGATGGCGGAAGAGGAGTGAGTGGGATTTCCGGGCGGCGGTGGGGCTGTGGGCCCTCCAGGGTGGGGGTGGGGCCCCCGCTGGGGCGGGGCGGTCCGGCCGCACTTCCTAGCAGCCTTCCCGCCCCCCCCTCTCCCCTCGTCGCTGTGGCTCTTGAGCTGAGGCCCGGGGCCTGCAGGCGGCGACCCCGCCCCCCGCTGCGGACCCTCTGTAGTCAACCCAGAAGGCAGGATCGAGGTCACCTCCTCCCACGCCGACCTTTGACAAACGTGGAAATTGAGGCCTTCTCGAGAAGGAACCTTTCCCCGCGACTTGCTTCAGTGCCCCCCCCCCCTTCTTCAGAAGGCCCCGCCCCCTTTTCAAAGGGAAATGGGGGGAGGTTGTCAGCCTGGTCTCAGGAATGGAGAAGAGGCAGGCACCTCCACGGGCTTTCCTCCTTTTGACCACGCTTGCCCTGAGGGGCCTCACGTATTGCAGAAAGCGACATGCCCTAATCATACAGTGACCGAGCTGAGGTTAGACCCCGAGCTGTGGAGTCTCGAAGACCTGGTTCAAATCCAGCCTCCGACGCTTACTAGCTGTGTGGTCCTGGGCAAGTCACTTTAATCTCATTAAAGTCTCAGTTTCCTCAGCTGTAAAATGGGCAAAATAGTGACACCTCCACCTTCTAGTATTGTTGTTAGATTTCAGTGGGATACTGTATGTGAAAGTGTTTTGGAAACCTTAAAGCCAGGGCCAATCAGTACAGACTTATTACTACTCGGGCTAGGGCATTCGCCTTTTACAGATGAAAATGAGGGCTGAAGAGAAGCTGCAGCGTGAGCACAATTCTGTGTAGCATTTTAATGTTTAAAAAGCGCATACCTTGCCTTGGCCCTGTGGTGTAGGTAGTAAGAGATAGTGTGGAGTGTTAGTGGAAGGAATAATACAGGCTAGCATTTAAACAGCTCAGGTGCTTTACAGGTTTACCTCATTTTATCCTCCCCTCATCCCCAGAAGGTAGGTGCTATTATTATCCCTATTTTAGAGTTGAAACAAATAAGAGTGTAAGTGATTGGTTCACCGGCCACACAGCTACTGAATGTCAGGGAGTGGATTTGAACTCGGGTTTTTCTGACTCCTGGCTCAACACTCTTATGCACTGTTGCCACCTAGCTGATTTGGAGCTGTAGAACTTGGGATTCCTGCTGTGTCGAAGTGCTCTTGGCAAATCATTTAATTTCTTTGGACCTCATTTTCCTCATCTGTAAAATAAAGAGGTTGATTTCAGAGGTCCTTTGCTGCTCCAAGTCCTGTGACATTGACTCAGAGTGTGTTGTTATTCCTTTTTTATAGGTGAGGAAACTAAGACTTGGGCACAACTTGTCCAAGGTCATATGGCTATTAGTTTCACTGGGGGATTAGATTGAAGCAAGTCTCCTTACTCAAGGAGCAGAATTTTTTCCATTTCACTACATTCATTACAACTACATTTCCAAGCAACTTGTATACTTGCCAGTGGATAATAAGTAGCAGACGCATGACTTGAAACCAGATTTATGAGATGAATTTCTAAAACATCCATGAATACAACGTTGATGTTATTGTTTATATCATAGTTTTTTAGTTTTGTCTCTATAGTATGGAGACATTCTGTGGAGAGTCAGAATAGACCTAGGAAATCAAAACACTCAAGTTTTCTTTCTTTGTTTATCCTCTCCACACGTGGTTGGTTGTACCCTTCGGGGTGATTATGGCCAATGGTATAATGATAATAGGTTGTGCTTTTAAGCTACTTTAGTAATATTAGTGATTGACATTTATATAGCACTTTACAAATATACCATTTTATCTTTACAATGTCTCTGGGAGGTAGGTGGTTTTGGTTTTTTTTAATCACCATTTTACTGAAGAAGAAACTGAGACAGAGAGAGGGTAAGTGACTTGCCTGAGGGTCACACATACAAATAAGTACCTGAGGCTGGATTTAAACTCTTTTTTTCTCCTTGCTCTTCTGTGCCACTAGCTGTTTTTATCTTCTAATTTGGTGGTATTCTTAGGCTGTTCTTCAAGGCACCTTGATTATGATTATAAAATGGCATCACCCATTAGTTGTATAACCTTGGGCAAGTAACTTTACCTCTCTAAGCCTCAGTTTCTTCAATTTTAAAATGAGAAGATTGGGCTAGATGACTGTTAAGGTCCCTTCCAATTATAAATCTATTGACTCTAGGATGTTGTAGTAGGTAACTGTTAGAGCTGGACAGTATTAAAGCTTGTTCTTTTAACTACTTATTTAATAGTTCATCACTATGTGTGTTTATGTCTTAGAGAGATAGGCATTCTTTCTCTATCTAACTGCTTCATTTGTGTCTTCTGTCAGGTTCCTCAATACAACCCATGAAGGTCCCAATATAACCCTACATACTACCCTGGCCATCACTACCAAACTGGTGCTTCCAACTCCTGCCAAACCCATCCTTCCAGTTCAAACTGGAGAACAGGCTCAGCAAGAGGAGCAATCCAGTGGCATGACTATATTCTTTAGTCTACTTGTTTTAGGTGAATGTTAAAATGCTGTTATTACTTGTTTGAAATACTGTATGTTGTGCCTGCATGGAGAACACTCAAATTTTTTCTCCCTTGCCCAGTTGTCCTGCCATTTATTTTTCTCTACTAACATCCCTGAAGAATGATGATCCATTTGTAACCTGTCACTTTTTTTCCTTTATAAAACAATGCTTAACCTTCTTAAGGTGTCTTTAAATGTATGCTTACCGGGTATCTTGGAGCACAGGTAGAAAGAGAGGATTCAAAATCCTTATTAAAACAATACATGACTCTTTAGCATCAAGAATGAATTGCGAGAGAGTTGAGTTAGGTAGAATAATGACACAAATTATAGTTTGACCCTGGTCTGAAGAGAAAATATCGTGGCCTTTTAGTGTCTGTGGAAAGGCAGAATTTTGAATTATCTCCATTCTTTACTGCTTTGTTTATATTTCTAACCAGTTCACATTCTTTTAGGAGAGTGCAAGGCCAGAATGGACATCTTTTGTTGGGCTGTGCTCTGGGTGCTACATTTCAAATAATTGTGAACTGTCTTTTTGTTCATCATCATTATATTTCAGAAATGTTTTGAGTGTTGGTAATATAATAGTTTTATTTGAAAGCTTAGAATACAGACACAAAATGCCTTTCTGTATTCTATTTGGATTTAATAAACACTGATGGCTTTCTTTTTGCAAATCTATTTGGATAAAATTCCTTGGGTAGTAATTAAATAATTCAGGAGAACATTTTTGTTGCAATGCAACATGCAGATGGAAAATAATTCCTGTCTTGATTAGAAAATCTTTATTACCTCAAATCTCCCTTTGAGGCCAAAAGAAGGTCATTATTCTGTTTAATGTTGTTAAAGAATATAAGAGGGGTCAGAAGAAAAGATATTTTTTGTAAACATGATGCATATCCATCATTTTTCCCCCATAAAAAAGATGGAGGTGGGAAAAGGAGGTAGAATTTTAAGGTGGGCTTTTTTTATATAGCTGTTTTATATCTGTTCGTTGAATTGGATTTGTTGAATTGAATATTTAAGATGAGCTTGTGCCAAAGAGCACAAAACAGGTTTCTGCAATCTGCTGACGAATCAGAACAAAAATCTGCTTAGGTTTTATATCTTTCTTGGGCCAAAAAAGTGTTGGGTTTTATTCATAAGGTGCTACTTTTCTGCTTATCAGCTGGGTTTTGTTTTTTTGTGTGTTTGTTTGTTTTGGAGTTCTGTTTCTTTTAACTTGTGTTCTCCACAAACAATTTATGAATTTGGGTCTCTTTTATTGCTTCCTGGAATGCAAGTAGGTACTAGTAGCATAGATTAAGACTTTTTAAGTGAACTAGGAGAATTTTATCTTGGGTCTCTATCTGTACAATATACCTATAGACTTCTCATCAGAGGTTCAAATGATATGCATCTAAGGTCTTAAAAAACAATGTCCTACATGAGGTGGTGTCTCATTGCACTAAATTCATGAACTGTAATGAATGGAAGGAAACTAGGACATTTTAGCACAGGCAGTGAAGAGTGAGTCTTTTTATTACAGAATATAGACGCTTCTCACCTTGTATGTCACCTCCTTACACTTACTCCTACTATTCAAATTGGGCTAGAAAAAAAAATAGCAAGGTTTTTTGTGCCCTTGATCACTGTGGGTCACAAAGTATGACAAGGAAAAGGAGGTAATTTGATTGTGAGTAAGCTGTTGCCAGATTTTAAAAAGTACAATTGGCATGTACAGTTTTTACTTTTCACCAGTTTATAATTTGTTTCTAGGGATTTAAGAAGGATTGTCAAAACTGTAAGATTGAGCACCTGTCTATAGGTTTTCTTAAGTGTCGTAATTAAATTTATAGATATACTCTTGATACTTGAAATCAGTGATTCGAAGTCTATACTGATTTTTTTTTTTTGCAGTGGGAAAGGCAGGGCAGTTGGAGTTAAGTGACTTGCCCAAGGTCACACACGTAGTAAGTCTGAGGTCAGTTTTGAACTCAGGTCCTCCTGACTCCAGGGCCAGTGCTCTATTCATTGCAATACCTAGCCACCCCCTTACTGATTTCTTAGAAGCTTAGACCATAGCAGTGTATGTGTACCATTTTTCTGACTTTTGTACTTGGCAATGATTAACACTTTTCTTGTAGAAACTTTTTTTTTAACTGGTAAAAAGTAATGGAGATTGTTGGAATTGACAAGTCTATGCTTAAGATTATTTTTGTGATTACTTTTTACATTTGTGTTTATTAAATAGCCTTGGGAAACTGAGAGTTGACAAAATAGTGTTTGTAATCTAACATGGAATAGTATTTGATTTTATATTGGATTTATTAAATTGATGATACTGATTTAGAGTATAACAAATTTTAACATAATGAGTAAAGCAGAGAAAATGCTGTGACCTGCCTGACATAGTTAGCAGCCATTTCATTGGAAACTCATTGAGCACTGGCATTAAATTTCATTTTGCTGAATTAAGAAAAAATTACTATTTACCAAAAAAACAAACAAAAAATCTTCTCTCTGCTAATTTGAAAATAATGTCAATCACCACCAACACCACCAAACTGTAATGAACTTCAGATTTGATCATTAATGTGGTTGAAAGTATTACAACTAAACCAAAGGAGAATCGTAATTACTTTTTTAAGCGTTGGAAGAATTTCACTTTGAGAATTATTGGAGTGTTAACTTGTGGGATGTATAACACGCATGCTGACTTATTTCCCCTCTTTCCCTTTGGTATTAAAATTGCAAAAATGTTATTTGATGTGGGTGTCAGGAACCAATTTATTGATTATTTCAGTTTTCCTTAGTTACAAACAGGGAGAGCAAAGTAGGATTGTTTCTAATGAGAGATGCCATCTAATATGGTAGAAAAATATCTTTGTTTCTCTGTATTATATTACAACTCTACTTAGATTTTAGTGGCCAAGTAATTTTAAATTAGGAATATGTTTACAGCTTTTAAAAATCACTATTCCATTGGTTAGTTCATAACCTGTCACTTATTATACTACATTATGTGATCTTTTTAAAGTGAGATCTCTTTGAAAGGAAAAAAATCTATATACACTGAAAAATAGCACTGATTATAGACTTCACTTAGAGTCGATATAAGTCAGATTTTATGGGAAAATGCAACCAATGTTGAGACCAAAATAGTATTTTTCATCCATTTAAAAACATTAAAAATTATATTTTTTTACATTTTACTAGATTTTTAGTTGCCTTTAAATGATTTCTAGGAAATGAACTGTTTTAACACTGTTTTTTTACTTCTCTTGCATAGCTATTTGCATCATATTGGTGCATTTGTTGATCAGATACAGACTGCATTTTCTGCCAGAGAGTGTTGCAGTTGTCTCTCTAGGTAAGTAGTTAAAAATCTGGTTAAATTAAAGCTATTCATGATGTTAATTCAGTTTAAATTGATGACCTTTTGGAGAGGAGGGTCCAAGACCTGTGATTTCATTAGTGTAAGGAAATCCTGATTTAGAAACCCCCATCCTCTGTAACTTAAAACCTTAGAGCATTATTTACGACACTAATATATTAAATGATTTGCCCGTGATCACATCACACTATTAGTATAGGTAAGATACAAAACTTGAACTTGAAGTCTTCTTGACTTGGGCCTTTTATTCATTGTGCCACAGTGCTGCTTTAGAGCTGGAAAGGACCTTGGAGTCTAATCTTCCCTCCTTGTATAAATGAAGAAGCTGAGGACCAGAAAGAGAAGTGATTTATCTGGTTTCCCACAAGTGAATTGATAGCAGGACTGGTATCGGAGCCGAGTTTGGTGTAATGTAAAGAGGAATGAATTCAGGTTCAGGAGAGACTTCAGTTTGAATCCTTCTTCTGACATTTATTAGCTGTGAAACCATCAATTTCCTTATCTATAAAATGGACATAATGATATGAATCTCAAAAGATTGTTTTTAAGATCAAATATGATAATATACAAATTTTCACAAATTTCAGCTGTTTTCCTTCTTCTCATACTTTTCATTGTCATGAGTTTATGAAAACCTGATTCCTTCCAAAGGCACTGCATCTCTGGTCAACATACCTACTACTGGGTGCTCCTTTCAAGCCTCTCACACATACTGGGGCAAGTGGAATAGACATACTCCTTGCATCTCACCCTATTTCCAGATCCTTTCTGTGCTACCATAACTTAGTACAGTCAGTTCTGCTATAATTTGACATGTGTATTCCCCAAAACACCATACTATGCACATTTGTACAGTGAAAACCACAGAGCTTGTGGGAAAAATGGGGTTAGTGGTCCAGCACTCAAAAACTTCATCAGTGGCTCATAAAAGAAAGACAGGAACCTAATGAAAAACAGTACTGCAGTTTTATATATGTTAAATGGTTAAGAAATACATAAATGTTACAATAAATAGGAGCAGCATCTTTGACCTCAGTCTGTCTTCAGCCTCAGGCCCAGAATTGAGTAGGCTGAAACTCTGGGCTTGGGTTGGGGAAGGGGTTTGAACCATCAAACCAGCTGTTTTCTGTATTCTTACTCTTGTGTTGCTTTCACATATGGGTGAAGTCACACCCTGTGACAACTGAATCTACTATTAATTTATGTTACCTAACCTCAGCTGGACATTCACTGATATAGGACAGTCCTTTTGTTTTTTTCCTAGTTGAAATTCTGACACATTCTCCTATCAGATCATAACCTATTATCACTTCTTTCCTTATGCTTCACCACTCCTGTAACTTCTTTGCCTTTATTGAGTGCTTTCTCAGGCTATTAACCCTGCTCAGACTTTGTTTTGCTTCCTCTCCAGCCTCAATGCAGTAGTTACCCATTTCCACCTTACACTGTTCTCTTGAATTTCTTACCTCCCTTCTTTTTGTTACTCCTGCCCTGCCAAACCTCAGCCTTAAATTATTTCCATCTGCTTCTTCCACTCCTATTCACAAATTGCTGAATGAAGCTAAAGGAAGAACCACAACCCTATTGACTAGGTACATTACACATTCATGTTATCCAACCACAGCTGGACCCTCACTGCAGCTAGGTGGTTCTTTTGTTCCTCCCTAATTGATTCCCTATCTTACTCCTTAGAGAAACCATTCCAAACCTTCTCTTTGCTCCTTAAACCCCTCACCTACTCTTCCTTTTCTCACTCAGCTGAGGACTTTGCCTTTTGATGAAAAAAATTGAAGCCATTTGATGTGAACTCTATCTTCTCCTAGTCTCATCAACTCAAAATCTCTTGACATCATCTTCCACTCTCTCCTTTCCCTCCAGTTTCTGTTGAAGAGATGACCATTCTTCTTGCCAAGGCCAGTCACTCTACACCGGCATTTGATGCCCCACTGCCATCATCTCCATCAGATTACATCGTCAGTTTTGTCCCTTCCACCATCTTCAGCTTCTTCCTATCAATTGGTTCCTTTCCTTCAAACATACCCAAGTCTCTTGTAGCCTTATAAAACCTTCCCCATAAAGCCATTGTCCTATATCTCTTTTTTTCCCTTTCCCAGTCAAACTCCTTGAAAAAGTTGTCTCTACTGGCTTCCTGTACTTCTCTCCTCGGTTCTCAGCCTTCTATAGTCTAGTTTTTGATCTCATTGCTCATCTGAAATTACTCTTTTCTTTTTTTGGTTGTTTTTTCCTTTTTTTTTTGGAGGGCAGGGCAATTGGGGTTAAGTGACTTGCCCAAGGTCACATGGCCAGTAAGTATTGTCTGAGGCTGGATTTGAATTCAGGTCCTCCTGACTCCAGGGCTGGTGTTCTATTCACTGTGCCCTTACCCTTTTTTTTTTTTTTAAAGTTTAATTGCTGTCACTGCCTTCTATTTTTACATTGCCTAGATTTTCCTCTGTCCCTCCCTTTCTCACAAAGCTATCCCTTATTACAAAGGATTTAAAAAAGAAAACAGGAAGAAGAGGAAACAAATTCCACAAAACCAATTAATACATTGAAAAATCTGATGTTATATGCAGTGTACTACACCTTTTGACCCCTCACCACAAAAGAGTGGGAGGAAATGCAGTCTCATATATCTTCTTTATGGCTAAGCTTATTCTTTTTAATGTTGCAATATTCGTTTGTGAATGTTTTGCTGTTCTTACTCTATTTACATGTTATAATCATTGAATATATATATATATCTATATGTACATATATAGATGTAGATATATATATGAATTTCCAGATTTGACAGTCTTTTCTCAGTCTAACCCTATTACCTGTCTGCTATATTTGCTATTGTTGACTGTCTTCTTCTGGATACTGTATTGTCTTTGGGTCTTTATAATACTAAATCCCTTTTAATTTGCCTTTCTCATGCTTCCTTAGTTTTTTCATTATATGTGTCCTATCCCCTAACTATAGATCTTCCCCAAGATTCTGTCCTGGCTCCTCTTTTCCCTCTATACTCTCTGTACTCTCTGTGGGTTCCTATGGGTTTAACTATGATCTCTTTGAAAGTGGCTACCAGATCTGCACAGCCAGCCCCAGTCTCTTCTCCCGTGCTTCAGTTGTAGAACACCAGTTGCCTATTATTGGACATTTCAAATATGGATGTCCTGGAGGCATCTTAAATTCAACATGTCCAAAACCAAATTCATTATTTTTTCCATGAAAACCCTCCTTTTTCCAAAGTTCTCTATTTCTGTTGAAGGTAACACCTTCCTTCTAGTTCTTCAGGTTTATAAAATGGGTAGTATCCTTAACTTCTCACTCTCCCTTATACCACATATCCAATCAGTTTCTAAATCTTTATAACATCTCTCAAATCTGTCCCTTTCTCTTTACTCACACACTACTACCCCCTTATCACCTATTGCTTAGATTATTGCAACAGCCTCTTAATTGCTCTCTCTTTCTCAAGTCTCTTACCATTTCTGTTCATCCTACGTACTGTTGCCAAAGTAATTTTCCAGACTGACACCTTTACTCAACCGACTACAGCAGATTCTTATTGCCTCCAAGATAAAATATAAATTGCCCTGTTTAGCTTTTTCTTTAAAAATTATTTATAGCATTCATTTTAAAAAATTTTTGAGTTCTGTCCATTTGAAAAGGCAAGAAATGTGATATCAATTATATATGGAGATTTAAAATTTTTTCTTTTGCTAGTTTTTTTAATTGCATGCCCAATTCATTGTTTGCTTTTTATTTATTTTATTGATGTAAGCATTTAGAGATACAGATTTTCCCCTAAGTACTGCTTTGTCTATATTCAACAAATTTTGATATGTTGTCTCATTATTGTCATTCCCTTTAATGAAATTATTTATTGTTTCTGTGATTTGTTCTTTGACTTATTCATTAGGATTAGATTATTTAGTTTCCAGATAATTTTTAATCTGTGCTTTCATAGCTCTTTATTAAATATGCTTTTCATTGTATTATGGTATCAAAAAGATATACTTAATAGTTATGCTTTTCTGCATTTGTTTGTGAGGTTTTTATGCCCTAATTAATACATAGTCAGTTTGTGTGTTGGTGATGTACAGCTGAGAAAAAGGTATATTCCTTTCTATTTCCATTCAGTTTTCTCCAGAGGTCTAACTTTAAAAAATTACATTAATCTCCTTAAATTATTTTCTATTTATTTTATGACTAGATTTATCTAGTTCTGAGAAGCGAAAGTTGAGATTCCCCACTAGTACAGTTTTACTGTCTGTTTCCTCCTATGACTCATTCAAATTTTCCTTTAAGAATTTGGATGCTATGCCATTTGGTGCGTATGTGTTTAATACTGATATTACTTCATTGTGTATGGTACTTTTTAGCAAAATATAGTTTCCCTGATTATCTCTTTTTGTTAGGTTTATTTTTGTTTTTACTTACTTTTTACTGAGATTGTATTTCCTACCCCTGCCTTTTTTACATCAACTGAAGCATAATAGATTTTGCTCCAGCCCCTTTTTACTCTCTGTGTCTATGTGTTTCTAGTGTGTTTCTTGTAAATGATATAATTTTGGATTCTGATTTCTAATCCATTCTGTCATCTGCTTCTATTTTATGGGTGAACTCATCCTATTCACATTCACAGTTATAATTACTGTGTATTTCCTTCTAGCCTATTTTTTCCCTGTTTATCCTTCTCTCTCTTTTTACCCTGTCCTTCCTCAAAAGTCTGTTTTTCTTCTGACCACCACCCTCCTTAATCTGACGTCCATTCTGTCACCCCACCATCCCCCAATCTTCTTCTCCTCATGCTTCCCTGTTGGGTAAGATAGATTTCCATATTTGACTAAGTGGATGTGTTATTCCCACTTTGAACTAAATTAGATGTGAGTGCAGTTCAAGCATTGTCTGCCACCCCACCTAATTTTCCCATGCACTGTAAAAGCTCCTCCTTGCATACCTCTTTTATGTGAGATAATTTCCTCCAGTCTAACTCTCCACTCCTGTTTCTCCTAGTGCATCCCTTTTCCTCATTCCTTAATTTTTTTTAGATCATCCCATCATACTGCCCTAATAATGATAAAATCTTGGGAGTAATAAATATCATTTTCCAATATAGGAATATAAACAGTTTAAAGCTTATTGAGTCGCTGATGATTTCTCTTTCTTGTTTACCTTTTTTATGATGCTATTGAGTTTTGTATTTAAAAGTCAAATTTTCTATTCAGCTCTCATCTTTCATTAGGAATGCTTCAAAGTCCTCTATTTCATTAAATGTCCATTTTTTCCCCTGAAGGAATGTACTCAGTTTTGCTGGATAGGTTATTCTTGGTTTTAATCCTCTCTCCTTTGCCTTCTGGAATACTGTATTCCAAGACTTCTGCTCCTTTAATGTGGAAGCTGCTAACTCTTGTATAATCCTGACTGTGGTTGTACAATATTTGAATTGTTTCTTCCTGGCTGCTTGAAATATTTTCTCATTGACCTGGGAACTCCAGAATCTGGTTATAATATTCCTGGGAGTTTTCGTTTTGGGATATCTTTCAGGAGGTGACACAATTCTGCCAAACTGACTGTCTCTCTTTTCCTTATTCTTAGCATTACATTTCCAGGCTCTATCCTTTGCACTGGCTGTCCTCTATGCCTAGAAAACATTCCTTACTTGCCTCCCTGTAACAGTAAGCACCCTAACATGCCCAGGGCGGCTACTAGCACAGGTTCCTAGATCTGCTTTTCTAAAGGAAAGCAACTCAAAATGGGTTAACAATCTTACTTTAATCAAACATATCATTTACCTAGTTCAGGGGGAAA
>CM053585.1:186267072-186309943 GCA_028646515.1 Pseudochirops corinnae | reverse complement strand
TTCTAATTTTCAAGGTGTCATTTTCTTCCTTAAGATTCTGGATCTCCTTTTCTAATTGGTTAACTTTTCTTTCATACCCTTCTTGTTTTTCTTGGATTATTCTTATTTTCTCTTTTAGTTTTTCCTCCATCTCTGTCATTTTATTTTTAAATCCTTTTTTGAGGTCTTCTACAAATTATTTTTAGACAGGTGACCATTTGACATTACTCTTTGGGGATTTCTTTACTTTGATATCCTCCTCTGAAGATGAACCCTGGTCATTTCTATTCCCATAATAGGTTTCTATAATTGGATTCTTTCTCCTTTGCCCATTCATTTTTTTTGTGGTGATAGCTTAATTATTTGTAGTCACCTCTGGCCCTGGGGTGTGGGAAATGGTGCCTCTTGCCCCAGATCTTCAGTTCTCCCCTCTAGCTTGAAACCAAAGCCAAACCTCCAATGTCCTATAAGTGCCCACAGTCAGGGGCTTTCTGCCCCACTGCTTCTGCACTCACTGGGTGTGTGCTGATGCCTTCTCACACCTGCCACTCTTTGCAGCACAGCTGGGTCTGGTGTTTCTGGTTAGCAGAGGTTCCCTCTATCTTCCTGGGCTCAGACGTCTAACTCACCTCACTATCCCGGGGATAAAAGTTCCAGTGACTGGGGCCGAGCCAGTCTCTCAAACCAACTAACCTGAGGGCTTGCCTCTTGTTAAGAGGCTTGCAGAGGGACCAAACCTCATCCTGGGATTTTTC
Organism: Pseudochirops corinnae; assembly: GCA_028646515.1. NCBI lineage: Eukaryota > Metazoa > Chordata > Mammalia > Diprotodontia > Pseudocheiridae > Pseudochirops > Pseudochirops corinnae. The sequence goes on along the minus strand of CM053585.1, from coordinate 186,309,209 downwards.
TTCTGATCTTCTCAAATTGTCCCAGGAGGACCTCAGTTATAACTCTGTTCTTATTTATCTCCACTCATACTTTGTTTGCCCTAAGGTGCTATTTTAACTCTTTTGTGGGGGACAATCTTGAGAGATTGGAATTTTCTGACCTACTCCTCCATCTTCCCGACGTTTTAAGTTTTAAAAGTCCTTTACCAGTTCCAACATATTTGTTCTAAGCTGCCTCCCAACTCTGATATCTTGTGTTCTAAGCTCCCTCCCTGTTCTGACATTCTGGGTTCTAAGCTTCCTCCCAACTCTGACATTCTATATTCTAAGGGCCCTCCCAGTTCTGACGTTCTGTGTTCTTTGATGTTCTCTGATGGAGCTAGTTCCAGGAAGCAGAGATCAAGAAACATCTCAGATGATCTTGTTGGAAAAGTATCTAGTTTCTTTTTCTCCCACTAAAGCTATGGCAGTCACTTACAGAGGTTGCTCTGTGAGGCATGCAGAAGGCATTTCTCTGTAAGGCTCCAAGTGTTTGGTTACCCCAGTGACGTTCAATTGTTTCCTTAAAGAGAAGAGCCTTTTTGGCTGCTCTCAGGCGCTCGATTTCCAGGAAGCCTGGGCTTGATGTTTTTTTTAAGTTGGTTTGTATCCAACTGACCAATTTCCTTCCCCACCTTTCCATTTTGCCTCATAAATCTGTCTGTCACTCTGGCTATCATCTCTACACACTCCGAAGCTAGCAGGAAAGGGAGCTGTCAAGGAAAAATTTAACAAACCTACCACAAGACCATCTAGGAGGCCAGGCTAAAGTAACTGAGGAGGGAAGAGCCCAGATGGTGACTGGAAGACTGACCCTGGCATTTCCCCAAACAGAGGACATGCAAATTAGTTGGGGGAAGAGGATGGGAGATGTAAATGTGTGTCATTTTTCTGGGGCTGTGCAATCCAATACCAAAAAAGAGCCCTCTGGGATTCTGCAGTTGGATCTACTTATCAGTAATCCATGGATCATTGGAAACTTTGTAGGTTATCATATCATAATGCTGTATAAAGCAATTAATCCTTCTGAGCATCAATTTCCTCATTTGTATAATAAGGGAGTTGGTCTCTTAAATTCCTTTCCAGTTCTAAATCTATAACCCTGACTACAGTAAATGTGATGGTCAACTGTATCAATGATGCAGATGAATCAAGAAAATTCAGACTGAGGAAAGGCCATCAACTCTGGCAATTATAGAATTACTGGTAACTTTGAAGAAAGCAGTTTCGATTGAGGGAATTGAAGAGAAGGAGAAGGGGAAGGCTGCAACCCTGGGAAACCAAAAGGTTGAAGGTATTTTCCACAGAAACAGGGAAGTTCAAAAGGTAAAAATAAAGTAACCATAATCCATTCATGCTTCTTATTCTTGTTCTAGTCCAGCGGTTCTCAACTTGTGGGTCACGACCCCTTTGGGGGTTGAACAACCCTTTCACAGAGGTCACAGGGGTCACCTAAGACCATCAAAAACACATATTTCCGATGGTCTTAGGAATTGAGACACTGCTCCTCTATTGGTCTCCAAGCGGGTCCGCCCACATGCAGATACACCCACATACAAGTATTAAAGGGTTGGTGGCATTAGGAAGGTTGAGAACCACTGTTCTAGTCAGTCTTTCCCACCAAAAAATGAAAAGTGTGTTTGTCGTAGGCAGTAGACGAGGCAGATGGTAGAAGAGGTGTTTAACTTACTTGTCATTGTTCCAAAATGCATAGTTCAGCTGAGGTGACTGTGGGGAGTGTGTGGGAATAGAGGATGTGTTTATATAGATGTGTGTGTGTGAATTTCCCTATGCAGCTACTGTGGGTACCTGCGCTCTCATTCCCACCCTGGGTGCTGACTCTCTGAAACTGTGGAAGAACAGCTCCATGAAGAAGCTAAGAACAGAATATTGAAAGGGGTAGTATAATTACGTAGGGTAGCTAGTTAGTTCAGTGGATAGAATGCTGGGCCTGAAGATAAGAAAGGGCCTTTCTGAGCTCAAATCTGACCTCAGACACTTGCTAGTTGTGTGACCCTAAGCAAGTCACTTAACCCCGTTTGCCTAGTTTCCCCATCTGGAAAATGACCTACAGAAGGAAATGGCAAACCACTCCAATATCCTTGCCAAGAAAACCCTAAATGGGGTCTCAAAGAGTCAGACAACTGTAATAACAATGACAATTATTTTGGAGGCAAGTCCCTTACAATTGATTATCTGGCACTTAACTCATTTTCCTCCCCTCTGACTGGTAAATTATCCATCTCTTGGAGTCAAGCTAGTCATGACCTTCACCTTGAAAACCACTGATAAAGAAGAAAATCAGAAGGAAGTAGAGAGAGACCAGAGTGGTGATGAGATCTGAGAATGTTATAGGAGCAATAGCTGAAGGAATAGGCATGTTTAAAATGGGGGAGAGATGATTTAGTGGTACTATAAGGCATAGGATCATAGGATTTAGAGCTTAAAGGAAGTTTAGGATTCATTTAGTCAAATTTCTTTATTTTGTTTCATCCTATTTAATTAACTGTCCATTTAAAAGATGAAGAAATTGAGATATAGAAAGATAAGTGAATTGCCTATAGTCACCTGGTTATAATTCCTATCTTCTTATTTGTGAAAAGCTGTTATGGGAGAAAGGGAGCTCACTTGTCTATGTTGTTCCAATCAGTCAGTCAGTCAGCAATTATTAAGCATCTACTATGTGCCCAGTTACTGTGTTAGCTGATGAGGATATAATTACAGAAAATGAAGCAATCCCTTCTCTTTAGGAACCTACTTTCTAATGGTATGTAGCAGCAACCATACTGGCATACCTAGGATGGCTGCTAACACGGGGTCTTAGATCTGCTTTACTAGACTGTTCAAGGGATCAACAATATTTTTGTTATATTCATTAGTTCAGGGGAAAAATCAGCACCCTGAACTTCAGAGAAAATCCAAACAATGAAAATAGAAAAAATACAAGCGGAGAAATAAAGACCAACAGACAGGGCTGCCAACTGTCAGAGAAATTAGCACAGATCAACAGACAAATCCAACCATGTGACCAAGGCAATACATACATAATTACCAGAGAAAGAAGAATCAGCATCTGGGTTTTTCAAAGCCTGGGGGCTCCTTAATGGCTACCCAGAGTCTCATCTGGTCAAATCACAAGAACACTCTTCTAATGAGTGAACCCCAAAGCAAAATGCTAACCTCAGAGTATATATGCCCTTTTTAGAGCCAGAGGGCATCACAACCCTCATGACTCAGTGCCTAATTAGAAATTAACAAAAAGTGTGAAAGTTTTTCTACAAGCAAGCCCTCCCCTAAGCCAGCTTCCCTTGATGGGTTCCACAGTGAGACCTCTTAGTGGGCAGAGAAGATCTTATATCCCATTAACATTACATAGGGCCAACAATAAGCACATATAAACATATATGTATAGAATCAAGACAATAAATTTAAATAAATGCAAAGTAGTTGAGAGAAGGACAGTACCAGAAGTTAAAGGGGATCAGGAAAGTTTATGGAAGTAGTGCTTGAGCTGTGTCTAGAAGGAAGAGAGAAGTTCTGTGAGGCAGAGTCTTGCATTTCAGACCTGGAGGATAGTCACTGGCAACATAAAGAGATAGTAAAAAGGTTCATCTGGCTGAATTGAAGAATGCAGGAGAGGAACTATGAGGTACAATGAGATGGTAAAGATGTGTTGGGTCCAGATTTTAAAGGACCTTAAAAGTCAAACAAAGGAATTTATATTTATCTAATAGGTAATGGGAAACCACTGACATTTATTGAGAAAGGGAGTGAAATAGTCACATCCACAATTAAGATGTGCTACTTTGGAAGCAATATATAGGATGGACTGAAGTAGGGAGAGACTTCAGGCAGAAACCTATTAGGACACTGTTGAAATAATTTGAGTAAACTGATGGTAAGGGCCTGAACTAAGGTGGTGGCTACATTAGTAGAGAGAGAGGTCAGATGTCCGAGATGTGAAGGTAGAAACAGCAACATTTGTCACCTGTTTACATGTAGGGTGAGGGAAAGTAAGCAGTGAGATTAATGCCAAAGTTATGAACCTGGAGGCCCAGAAGGATACTAGTACCTTTAACAGGGGGAAAAAAAGAAAAAAAAAAAAGAAAAGGAAAACAAAAGGAAGCTTGGAGGTTTTTTCCCTTTCCAGAGGACAAACCAACCAATGGGGGAAAGACATAAATTCGATGTCAATAAAAATTAGAATTCCTTAACAATTAGGCCAGTTTAATAGTGGAACCAGTGGTTTCAAGTAGGAAATGAGCCCCACGTCACTGGAATGTTTAAATGATAACTAGATGACTACCATTTAGGGAAATTAGATGCTTAGGGATATTGCAATGGTGATTTTTACATACAGGAGGGGGATTGCCCATTGAAAATCCTGACAATTCTGAGTCATAGGATAAAATATTTAGAATTAGAAGAGATTTCAGAGGTCATCTTTTTCAATTTCCTCATTTTTGTGGATGAGGAAAATGAGACCCAGAAATATAAATCAACTTACTTAACATCATTTAAGTAAGTAGGTAGTAAGATAGAGAGCTGGAATGTGAATCCAGAACCTGTGACTTCAGAGGTCTCACTCATTCCACAGGCAATGATAAACTACTAAGGGGGCTAAGGTGGTACAGTGAATAGCGCTGTGCCTAGGGTCAGGAAGACCTGAATTCAAATCCCACCTTGGACACTTACTAGCTATGTGACCCTGGGCAAGTCACTTAACCTCTGTTTGCCTCAAGTTTCCTCAATTGTAAAATGGGGATAATATTAGCACCTATATGGCAGTGTTGTTGTGAGTATCAAACAAAATAATAATTGAAAAGCTCTTAGGACAATGCCTGGCACATAGTAAACATTATAAACATGTCAGTTATTAGGTTCACTATTACTAGAAGGAACTCTTCTAGAAGCCCAATAAAAGAATCCTGTTAAATGCTGAAGTAGTACTGACAAAAAGATGCCACTCCAGAAATTCCTCCACTACTGCATAGGCAGCTAGGTGGTGCATAGAGTGACTGGCCTGGAGTCAGGAAGATCTGAGTTCAAATCTAGTTCCAGATACTTCCTAGCTATGTGACCCTGCACAAGTCACTTAACTCTGTTTGCCTCAGTTTCCTCATCTGTAAAATCAGCTGGAGAAGGAAATGGCAAACTACTCCAGTATCTTTGCCAAGAAAACCTCAAAAGGGATCATGAAGAGTTGGACACAACTGAAAAAAAAGGTGTAACAAGAACCAGTACCTTGTGGGTTCCTGTCAGTTTTCATGACACTGAGTAGCTAGCTCCCTTCTCTGCTCTCTGAAAATCCTCAGGGGAAAGTTCCCTCAAAGTACAGGGCTTACTTCCAGTCAAGCGGGAAAATTCAGTGAACCTTCCTGTTCTAGTAGAAACAGGATTACACATGGCAATGAAGTCATAGCTTTCATTAAAATGGTACTCGCATACCTCCTTTTGCAGTCTGAATATGGTTCTTGAAGACTTTGCTAGGGTAGTCCAGGTTCTGAAGGGGCCTACCAAGCTGGAAAGGCTTTGATATGGGCCCAGCAACAGACTGTGTATGTGTTATCTGAGATACTACCTACTTAATTGTAGAGAGAGACTGACCGAAGTTTTGTCAGCAGGGAAAATTTCTTTTCAGTCACAGCAACTTGTGAGTGCCGTCTGCTAAGGTAGAACTTATTAAGAGATGGCTCAAGCATCTTCCGATGCTCCCCCACACTCTTCATCTTTCCTGTTTCCAAAGTCACAGTATTATTCTATCACTGTTATATAGCACAATTTGTTTACCATTCCCCATTTAATCAGACTGTTATTATTTGTACTTCTTTCTCAAAGAGGACCTTGACATTAGGATGCCATGACATGTAAATTAATTGGATTTAAGTGAGGGAGGGCTGTTTGAAGTCACCAGTCTCAATTTATCTTCCTGAGCCATCTGAGTCCAAGGCCAAATATAGATCAGAACAACTGGAGATGGCCCCAGATCCAGAGGGGGACCTTGATGTTTTCAAGCTAGGTCTTTAACAGGTCTCGGTATGAGGCAACACCTATTTCAGTGATTAAGGCTTGATAAGAAATGAGGCTAGAGTACTAAACCAGCCAGATTTTTTAAATCTAGTTTTGCCTTTAGGGACCTTCCAAAAAAAAAAAAATAAGAATATGTCTCAAGTCTCTCTGGTAGCCTGTGGCAATTTTGCAAGGTCCTTACTTTCAAAAATGTCTTCCTTTGTTCTAACCAAAACACTTCTCTTCTTCTCTTCCCAGCAAGGAATGCTTTTTTTCCCCAAGAATATTCCCTGAAGGAAGGCTAGAGAAAAATCTAGCCCTCAGTTTCACTCTTTCTCCTTCAGATTATTTGCTTTTTAAATTCTGGATTACTGACTATGCATTGAAGAATCTTGGACTCCAAGGTTGGGAGTCTGAACGTCTGACTCTGGGCTGAGTTATGGGAAGAAAGATAAATTAGGGGACATAACCAGCTATATTTGTGGCAAAGACAGTTATAAGAACTGTAGCAGTACCCACTTATAGTCCCATTTCTGCTTCCACTCTCTCTGTGGGCTTCAAAACTAGACTCAGGAGTCAGAAGGCCTGGTTCTGAGTCTCAGCTCTTACCACTTGCCATCAGTGTGGCCTTGGACACAATCTGTATCTTCGGTTTCCTCATTTTAAAAATGGGGGTATATTGGGTTAAATCATCTCAAAGGTCTCTTCTAGTTCTGACATTCTATGACTGAGTAGCTTCTAAGTCAAGAAAGACAAAAGCTATCACCCATGTGTCACCAATTACCCTTCTGTGGCCATGGACAAGTGTATTAGCAAGCACCCTAACACATCAGAATGACATGCCAGCACAGGTTCTTTTGATCTGCTTTATAAAGGAAAGAGCTTTAAAGGGGTTAACAATCCTACTTTAATTGCAGAAAAAAGATGTGAGCATAGAAAATACAAGCAGAGAAATTAGCACAAAGACCAACAGACAGGGGTCCAGCCATGTAAACATAGCAATATTGCTATATACTTTACATACATCACTGGATGGAGGGAGCACAAATTTCTAAGCAGCTGGGGGGTTCTTAACAAATGGTCTCTGGGGGTGGCTAGGTGACAGAGTGAATAGAGCACTGGCACTGGAGAAGGAGGACTTGAGTTCAAATCTGTCCTCAGACACTTAACACAAAAACTAGCCATGGGACCTTGGGCAAGTCACTTAACCCCAATTGCCCTCTAAAAAAAAAAGCCAAAAAAAAACCCAACCAAATGGTCACTAAGAGTTTCAACCAGGAAATCAAAATATCCTTCTCATGAGCAAACCCCCAAAGCAAAATACCAACTCGGATCCTCAGAGCCAGCAGGCATTACAACCCTTGTGACTCAATGCCTAATTAGGATAGTACCAACAGGTGTGAAAGCCTTCCTACAAGCAAATCTCCCCTAAGCAAGCTTCTCTTTAAACAGTTCCTCCCCCAATGGGCTCTATGTGATTCAGAATGTATCACAGTTGAGCACATAGACCTGTTAATAGGTGGGGAAGATCTTCCTATTTCATTAATATTACAAGTCACTTAGCTTCTCAGAGACTTAATTTGTCCATATTTGTAAAATGTAGATAATAATGCCAGTAGTAGCAATGCCAGGAACAGAACAGATGTCTGTATACAACATTTGTAGATCAGACCAAGGCCTTTGATACTGTTAGTTGTGAGGGCTTATGGAAAATTAAGTCAAAATTTGGTTGCCCAGAGAGAAGTTCGTCAGCATTGTACATCAGTTTCAGGACGGCATGCTTGCCTGGGTTCTAAATAATGGACAATGCTCTTGTACCTTCCCAGTCACCAATGGAATGAAACAAGGCTGTGTGCTTGCTCCCATTCTTTTTGGCATGATGTTTTCAGCCATGTCGTCAAATGCTTTTAATGAGGAAGAACACGGCATCAAGGTCAGCTATCGCACTCATGGTAAATTCTTCAATTTGAAAAGGCTACAAGCCAAGACCAAAGTGGAGGGAGTGCTGGTGCATGATTTTCTGTTTGCAGATGACTGTGCACTCAATACAGCCTCTGAAGCTGAGATGCAACAAAGTATGGATCAATATTCTGTTGCTTGTGCTAATTTTGACCTAACAATTAACACCAAGAAAACGCAGGTGCTCCATCAACCACCACCACACCATCCATATGTGGAACCATTGGTTGCAGCAAATGGAGAAGTTTTGAATGCTGTGGATAAGTTCGCTTATGTTGGCAGTATACTTTCCAGGGATGTACACATTGATAATGAGGTTGACTCACGCATTGCCAGAGCTAGCTCAGTGTTTGGGAGGCTCTGAAGGAAGGTATGGGAGAGAAGAGGCCTTAGACTGACTACCAGACTGAAAGTCTACAGAGTCATTGTGCTGACCTCATTGTTGTATGCCTGGGAGACCTGGACAGTCTACCAGCACCATGCCAGGAAATGGAATTGCTTTCATTTTAGTTGTCTTAGGAAGATTCTGAAGATCACCCAGGAGGATAAGGTACCAGACACTGAGGTCCTTACTTGAACAAAATTGCCAAGCATTTAAACTCTGCTTCAGAGAGCATGACTCTGATGGGCTGACAAAATGTATGCTTTCCAAAAAGACTGTTTTATGGAGATCTCACACAGGGCAAGCATTTACATGGTGGTCAGAAGAAGTGATACAAGAACACTCTCAAAGTCTCTCTCAAGAACTTTGGAATTGATTGTGTGACATGGGAGATGCTGGCACAGGACCACTCAGCATGGCGAGCCCACATCAGAGAAAGTGCTGTGCTCTATGAGCAAAGCAGAATTGAAGTAGCTCAAAAGAAACATGAGATGTGCAGATTTGGAGATTCCACCCCAAATGTTTGCACATACTATTTGTGCTGACCGATGGTAGAGCATTCTGAGCTCATATTGGTCTGATCAGCCACAGTTATACACACTGAAACTTAACTTTGCCTAGTGATGTCGTTTTGGTCCTCTTCAAGAAAGGAGGACAACAACCAACAAACCAACCAGCTACCTCACAGGATTCCTGTGAGAGTCAAATGATATTTCATAAGTAAAGTGCTTCACAAACTTAAAAATACTATATAGAAGTCACTTATAATTTGTGGTACCCTATGCCTGAGTTTTCCCATCTTGGGAGAGAGAAGGTGATTATGTTGCTTCCTGGAGAAAGACATTTGTCTTGTGTACTGGGCATGGTTCTGTGCTAAAAGGCAACCTAGTTTTTTGAAGAACTTAGTAGCAGTGAGCACTCATATACAGCCCTTCTTTGCATTTAAGTATACCAGGCCAGCATGAATAGGCTAAAATATATCACAAATAAAGAAGGGCAAAGGAGAAATTTTTTTTAAAAGGCTGTTATCAAAGACATGTGTGAGCAGGAAGAAAGATGGGTCCATCATGCAGAAAGAGAAAGGCATAATCACCTATAGAAGGACCTCTTGCTCCACTAATATTCATTCAGTGTTGAGATGATTGGAGGGGCAGGTAGGGGGCACAGTGGATAGAGCAAGGGTCCTAAAGTCAGGAGTTCAAATCTGACCTTAGGAGCTTACTAGTTGTGTGACTTTAGGCAAGTCACTTAACCCCAATTGCTAAAAAGAAAGAGAGAGAAAGAGAGAGAGAGAGAGAGAGAGAGGATTAGAAAGCCTCCACTCCCCCCTCCCCCCCAGCCCTTTGGGTGGATCCTTTGAATTGGATTTCTAGGAAGACAGGGACAAGAATAGTAGTCAATGGAAAGGCCTAGATGGGGTGTGATGTGTACCATAGTAGGAAAAATCATATTGATGAGCTCACAGATTCATTGGAGTCTTAGAATCTTTTATCTTATTCAACAAATGTATTTTTAGTATTTGATGTGGGCAGAGGATTGTGCTGGGCTGGAGTAACACAAAGGCATGAAAGATACTATCTCTATGTTTAAGGAGTTTAGATTCTAACTAAACAAGCAAATAAGCATAGAACATAGAACATTAGGGCTAGAAAGAGCCTTAGAACATAAAATATAATAGATTGGAGGTAGAAGGGACCTTCAGGTGATAAGATCATCAGAATATGAGTTGCAAGGAGACTTAGAGTTCCAGACTGTTCTATCCACTTTATAGATGAGGATAACAGCTTCATAGACTTAGAATTGGAAGGAACTTTAGGGGTCATTGGGTCTAGCCCTCTCATTTTGCAGATGAGGAAACTGAGCCACAGAGAGATTATGACTTACCCAAGGTCATAAAGGTAGTAAATAGAACATAGACACATAGAACCTAGAACACAACACTTCAGAAGAAGGGACCTTATAGATAAGAGTCCAGTCTGTTAACCTCTATTCTAAACTCTTACCTTGTGTCTGCCCAGTGCTCTGGCACTGTACCTAGGAAGGAGAAGACCTACCAAAGAGCAACTTATCATCTAACAAGAAGAGCTAATTCCAAGGTATGGGAGCACCCAGGTCTCACTTTCCCTTCCCTGTTCCTAGGTAGCTTCAATTTATCAAGTTTTATTGTGGCTAAGAATGGAGAAGAGAAGTTCCTCCAATTCTCTTCCAGGAGGCTAACAGTAGACAGAGATGAAGGCCTGGATGGGAGAAAAAGAGCAATACCTTCTCTTTACAGGTATATCCCTCTCTGTAGAATGTGTACTTCTCAGAGGCATATTCAGTGAAGGTCCACTTGAAACATTGCCCTTTAGCCAAAAACCACTCCATTCCCAATGCACAAGTTGAGGCCCCAAACTTCGCAAACTTCATTCGTTTAGTCCGAGTCTTTATTTGTTTTTGGAGGGGGTACTTGAGGTAATTGAGGCTACAGTCACTTGCTCAAGTCTTTATTTAAAAAGAAAATTGTATCAGTCACCAACAATTTCTTGTGAAAGAGTTTATCAGCTTCTATACAAGGTCCTGATTTTGATGGTGGAAGAGGCACAAGGAACTCCTCAAGTTTGCAAAGGACTAACCTTGCTTCTCTGACCCTGGCTGAGAAGCCCAGAGCACTGGGTTTCTCCTTTATCTTCTTTTTTTTTTTTTGGAGGGTGGAAGGCAGGGCAATTGGGGTTAAGTAACTTGCTCAAGGTCACATGGCTAGTGTGTCAAGTGTCTGAGTCTACATTTGAACTCACCTCCTTCTGACTCCAGGGCTGGTACTCTATTCATTGCGCCACCTAGCTGCCCCTTCTCCTTTATCTTTGTCCTAGGGTAGAGAACCATGCCCAGTCCTAAATATTTGTTATGTAAGATTGTCTGTGGAAAGCAGTAACTGTAGGTAATAAAACACTGTTCTGATCAAGATCTCACTTTTCCCCCCAGGCCCTGCCCTGCCCTGGCCAGCCTGGTCTGTGGGGAAGGGAGGGGAGATAAACTGGAATTCCTTAGGCTATCAGGGTACCCCAGGAACTATATCTTGCTTTTACCAGAAGTAATCCATCTAATGCTTGTCAGCCTACAGTATTCTATAGAGGCAGCCATAGCAAGCTGTAAAAAGAAAGAAAGAACTCAACTACTGGAATGAAGCAGAAAATGTTAGAACCAGAGGAACCTCATAAACAGCCTTCAGACTAGTTAATTTTTTGCTGTTATTGTTCAGTCATTTCAATCATGTCTGACTCTTGATGGCCCCATTTGGGGTTTTCTTGGCAAGGGTACTAAAGTGGTTTGCCATTTCCTTCTTCAGCTCATTTTACAGATGAGGAAACTGAGGCAAAAAGGGTTATGTGACTTGCTGGGGTCACATAGCTAGTCATTGTCCAAGGCTGGATTGGTCAGGTCTTTCTGACTCCAAGCCCAGTGCTCTATCCTCTATGCCACCTAGCTACCCAGTTAATTTTATATTTAGGGCAAATGATGACAATTCATCCCTCTCCTGCCCCATCTTAATGACCTGGAATGTTTGGGACAGTTGATGCATATTTTATATATTTTTCTACCCTTTCCAGTTTTATGTACCAAAGGCAAGAGTGCCACTCATCTCTTTCTAGTTACTTCTCTGCTGAAAAGATAGAATGTTAAACTTTGGCAGTACCTTAAGGCAAAAATTCCTTGCTTTCCCTATAGAATACATAAGGTCCTTCTTGCTGGCCTCTGCAAAACACTGAATAAAGGTCACTTAGGCACCTGGCTGGGCTGAAATATCAAATGGTGATTGCTTATCAGACTGTAGATTGGATTTTATGAAGGTGACCCCCGGGTTGCTCTGTGATCATGTGGTAGACCAGAGCAGAAGAGGGCCAAGGCTAAGCCTTTCCACATGCTTCAGACCTGCTTGTATTGTCCCAGCCCTAGCAACTCTAACAATGTGCCCAAGGTGAAGGAAACACTAGGGCAAACAGCGCTTGGACTGGGCTCGAGTCAAGCTAAGTCCTTTTCATACGTGATCCTTCTTTATCAAGAGACTCTTTGTAAATTTGAACATGATCTCACTCCTCAGATTTAACAGAAGTCCAGGTCTGTGTGGGGCAAATTTAAAGCAAAAGATCACCAGTCTCCAGGTGTTGGGACATTTCTGGGGGTGTGGGTGGGGGACACTTCATAGGGTCCACAAGATTGTTTAAGCTTCTCATCTCAGTGTATCTTTCAATAAAGAAGATGGAAACAATAACAAAATAGAGATCTAGTCTAACCCCTTCCTTTGAAAGAGGAAAAAGCTGCAACCCAAGAGAGGAAGTGACCTGTCTAAATGATTTATTGGCCAAGTCAACACTAGCTCTCAGGTCGGGATACTCCCCAAGTCTAGGCATCTTTCTGCAGCAACTATTTTTTTTCAACCTGGGATGTAGTTGTGGTGGAGATGGATATGGGAAGAAGGACCTTATGTATCTATAGAGAAAGCAAGGAAATTATGCCTTAAGGTACTGCCAAAGTTTAACATTCTATCTTTTCAGCAGGGAAGTAACTGGAAAGGGATGAGTGGCACTCTTGCCTTTGGTACATAAAACTGGAAAGGATAGAAAATATCCAAGGATCACAGAGGTAGAAGTGGAAGGGACCTCAGAGCCTCATTTTAGAAATGAGGAGACTGAGATCCAGGGAGGGTAAATGACTCATCACATAGAGAGTAAACATTAGGTTTGAGATTTAAATCCAGGTCCTTGGACTCTAGAACCAACATTCTTTCCATTATACATATGGCTTCCCTAGAATCCTTTGAATAGTCCCTGCCTTACCCCATTTGCATGGCTGTATTAAGTATTTAATGTGACTGTGAAGGTACCAAAAAAAAATACTATTTTATTATCATTCTAATAATCTCCATGATTATAAGCCAACAACCCACCATAATAAGGAGGGAAACCCCCAATGTAACAATATAATCAGAACTTTGACATTAGAATGCACAATTTAACAAAATAATAGTTTGCTTTGCATCTACTCTCAAAACCTATGGACTCTATAGGTTTGTTTTTATATAGTAGCTCACATGTATGTTGTTCTGATTCTGTTTTCTTCCCTTTGCCTCATTTGGCATCTCTTTCCAGCTTTCTTTATAGTACTTAATTTGAATGGACAAATATTCTATCACATGGAGCATTATCTCTTCAATGAGATCCATAGCCTTCAAAAGATAGTCATACAAACCAAAAAAAAGACAAGAATGAAGAATGTCACAAGAATGCCTCTTGTCCCAACTATGATATGTGGTTGGATAGTTGAAATTGTACACTGGGACATGTATTTTGGATATCCTGTAGATGGGCAAGAAACTGAGGACCATTTCCAGTCATCCTGATCTGTATCTTGCCACTGGACCCAGATGCTGACAGAGGAGAAAGTGAGGCTGGTGACTTTGCACAATCCTGCCTCACTGAAATCCAATTCACTTGCATGTCATGGCATCACCTCCCTGATGTCATGGTCCTCTTTGAGAATGAAGGACAACAATATGAAACTAGACTTATCTGAATAGAGGGAAGAAGCAATGGGATACAAATCAAAAGAACCTGGGATTGATGGGGTTGGGGGTAGGGGTGGGAAGAAGGTGTGTGTGTCAGAGGACTTGGGTTCAAATTCTACTTTTGACTTTTTCTACCTGTGTGACTACTTTGTACAGGTCACTTAATTTCCTTGGACTTCAGTTCCTTATATGTGTAATGATGGGAGTTGGACAAATGGCTCTAAGTAAGATATCGAGATAACAAGATGGGGTTCTTCACCTTTTTGTGTGTATGTCATGGAACTCTTTGACAGTCTGGGGAAGCCTATGAATCCCCAGAATAATCCTTATTTGCCTACATTTGTAATAGATAGAAATGTTCAAGCTGAATAAGAGGTTAGCAAAAACAAAGATGTAATATTTTTCCCCATCTAAGTTCATAGATCCCCAGAGATCTCTTTATAGACACCTTGGGGAATCTGGAAAGTCCAGAATAACTACCCCTGATCTAGAGCAAGGGATAAGAGATAGACAAACTGATTACTGTATTAGTTTCCTCAAAATCTGAAAAGGGCCCTGAGAGAAACCTCCAAGGCTATGGGAGGGACATAGATAGGAATCATGTAGGATGAGAAGGCAGTTTTAACTACGGGAGCGGAGAGAGTTCCCATAACAGGGATCTTGCTGCGACCAGCACAGAAATATGGCCCAGCAACCAGCTGAATAAAGGAGAGAGACGGGGATGTATTCGATAGTCTGTTTATTACAGAACCATTTCATACAGAGCCAAAGTACAAGAAAATCACAGGGTTTACATACCTTATAGGAGAGACTCTGAGGTAATTGAAATGCCAGGATCCTTCTTTAGCCCTCACCACTCCATACCTTAGCCCAAGGCTATTATACATTAAGACTTAATTCTAGGACCAAGTCCAGAGGCACAAACAAACAGGGAGTCACAAACAAGACTTGCAGATTAACTACCCTGAAATTTTCTTTAGTCATTCATAGATCCAGTGAAACCCAACAAAAGATTATATTCTTTCTGCATATCTGCCTCACAGAAGAGGGGGAAGCATGAAAGTCTGGTCTACTACAGGATCTCAAAGATCTAAAAAAAGGATCGAATATACTGCAATTTGGTCTGCTGTCCTCCAAATTTTGGACATTTAGAGGTAGACTGGTATAGTGGAAGGTATTGGATTAAGGATCAGGAGCCTTGAGTTCAAGTTCCTATTCTGACACTTGGGAGTTTGGTGACTGGACAAGTTGTTGTGCTTTTCTGAATCTTAGTTTCTTCATCTGTATAATGAGGACAAGAACACTTGGGCTGTTTTCTCTGTAGGGGTAAAGCAGTAAGGAAAGCCTTTTATAAATCCACTATGGAAATCTAAGGTATTATTATTATAGCAAGGACTCGATAAGGACTTGTGAATTGAATGATTATGGATTTTCTCCTTTATTTTAATACTTTAGCTCCTATTTCTCTGGGCAGTAACAGTAGCCCTTCGTTCCTGTGCATAAAAGCAGAGGTTAGGGAAGCCTAATGAATCCTAGTCTTCTTTCCTTGCTGGTGAAATCGGTTCTCCTGGGGCCTAGTGGGATGAGTAGGAGAACAGGAGATCCACATGAAAGAAATAGAAGGAACAGCTGTTGTTCTCTTACTGACATCATGGCAACTTCTGATTTCTCCCAGACACCTGTGAGCAGCAGAGCTTTCTTAACAAAATGAATCTCTGTGCTGGAACGGTTGGCCCTGGTGCCAGTCTGGTGGCTGGAACAGGTATATTTTTAAGACCACATCATCCCTCAGAAGTGACACAATTTTTCTATCCAAGATTTTGGATCAGAAGAGAGCCCTGTTCCAGTATTTGAAAGTCATTGCTCCATTTGCATGAACTTGGCAGCATGTGGCTGGAGACCAGGATCCCCTCATCATACCACAAATCCCACCCTGGAAGCCTTTGTTTTCTTCTCTTTAATCACATCTGGTTGGCTAAGTTACCTAAGATTCCTGGTTATAGAAGCAAAGGATGATACCTCTAGAAGGGACCTCATTACTATTGTTATAGTAACAAGAAGGATGGTTTGTAAAGTTCTTCATAGGCTTTCTTTCACTTGCTCCTTACCATGACTCTGGGAGGAGGGGCTATTTTTATCTTCCACTTTACAGATGAGGAACCTGAGGTTGAGAGAAGTAACTTTACCAGAGTCACATAATGAGTGACTGACATAGTTCACCTCAGAACTTCCTTACTCCGAGTCAAATGCACCTGGCTGCCTATAAGTACCTAGAGTGACAGAGCAGTAAGCAACCTTAGGCTGAAAACCATAGAAAATCAGGTCTAGAAGGGACCTTAGTAGGGAAATGGAAGGGGAAGGAGAATAAGCATTTATATAGTTCCTACTGTGTGCCAAGCACTTACAAATATTATATCATTTGATCCTCACACTCACTCTGGGTCCTGCTATTATTTCCATTTTACAATTGAGGAAACTGAGGCAACTAGATTCAGTGACTTGCCCAGGTTCACACAGCTGGTAAGTATCTGAGGTTGGATTTGAACTCAGGTCTTCCTGATTCCAGGCTCAGAGCTCTATTCACTGTGACACCTGGCTGCTTCTTTAAATCTCAGAAGTCTTCCAAATGTGGACAGGAAGCCCCTCTGGGGCTCAGTCTCCCAACCTACACTCAAGGCTACCAGGTTGGGCCTCTGAGCACTGCTGTTACCTCTGCCTTCAGGTTAAACCCTAAGTGGTTGAGATAGTTTTCTAGTTTTGTAGCTCATGAGTCCTCATCTGGTATATTTTCTCCTATATCAATAACCAATTGATATCTCCCTATTTTCAGTTTTAGTAAATTGATATCAAGTAACTTTTATATAAGGAAGTTATAGCAAGGACTAATGCATGAAAACATTCCAAATTGGGAGTCCACTCTCCCTTCTGTATACCTCAGGCTCTGGGGAGACTAGGCCCTGAGGAGAGTATTTCCAGTCCTTTTCTCCCTTCTTAGAGTCCCCACCAATTGTACTTGTGGGTGAGGTATACTCTTGCTTGTAAGGCATAATCATGGCTGCTGAGTCAATTCACTTCTGGGCTGAGACAAGCAGCTTGCTCCTCAGGGCTGGCTCCTCATTGAACTTGACTACTGCCGGTACACTACCGTTGGCACTGGCAGACTCAGCTAGCTTTTGAACCTCCAATGGTTCTTCCATTCCATCTCAGATACTTGTTCACCAGAAGATCGGTAAAGAATAACTACAGGAGACAGAAGCAACAGAATCATTGTATGTTCACAGACGTGATCAAGCTGCCTTATCTGCTAAATGTGATCATGACTATCACGACTTTAGGTGGGTTAGTACCAGCCAGAAAATACTGCGCATGTTCTGAGGACCAGGCTTTTCTTGACCAGTCTCCCTATTATACAAAATTATCCCTTCCTTTTCTCTACTCATCCCTTGAAACAGAGTAAAAAGGAAAGAGGAGGAATAAAGTAGTTCAGCAAAAGTCAGTAACACATAAAAAAGAGTAAATGACAAATAAAAAATTTCCAAATGAAGCTGATCGTGTAATATTGTGTTCCCTACCAAAGTCCTCCAACTTTCCAAAGAAATAAAGGAAGTACATTTTCTTTTATTTTCTACAAGGTCAGGCTTGGTCATTATAGTTACACAGTCCTCATGGGTTTTGTTCGTTGTGTCTTGTTTTTTCCATTCGCGTTATCATCCGGGAGCAGAACCTCAGAGAGCTGAGTTCCTTGGCATTGTTTTCCGTGGGTGTGAGTATCTGTGTTGATAGGTATAGGCAGGTGCTTATGTTGGATTTATGGTCTATTCTATTCTAGGTCCTTTTTACCTTCTGTCTGGAGTCTTTTAATTGCCTTCTAATTGGTTTCCCTTCCTTTGGTATCTCTATTCCCACCTATAGAGCATGCAATCACGAGTCTTCTTAACATTTCTGTCATCATTTCCTTACCCTGCTTTGAAAATCTCCCTATTTTCTACAAGATAAAGTATAAACTCTTAAGCATTCAAGGCTTTCTGAGATTTGGCCACATTCTATTAGCCAATCTTACTTTCTCTTCTTTTTTCTAACTTAAACTACTTACCTAGCCAGGGCAATCTCTTCATTGGCTCCTCAAAATTCAACCTTTATTCGTTTGTAAATTTTGTTGTCATGTCATCCCTGTCTGATGTGCCCTATCCCTTCCCTTCCACTTATCCAAAGCCTACTCATCTTTAAAACATTTTTATGATTTTCAATGAACAAAAATCAATTTTTGCTCCCTTCTCCCCACAATAGTGGGGGAGGGGGAAACCTTTATAAACAAATATACATATTCAAGCAAAACAAATTTCCATATTGGCCATGTCAAAAAAGTAGATGTATCATTCT
The DNA here is from genome assembly GCA_028646515.1 of Pseudochirops corinnae. NCBI lineage: Eukaryota > Metazoa > Chordata > Mammalia > Diprotodontia > Pseudocheiridae > Pseudochirops > Pseudochirops corinnae. The sequence continues at coordinate 186,290,916 of CM053585.1, read as the reverse complement.
TCCTACTGAGCCCATCACTTCTCTTTTAGGAGGTGGGTAGCATGTTTCATCATCGGTGCTCTGGAATATGGTTGTTGCATTGATCAGAATTCTGAAGCCATTCAAAGCTGTTTTTATAGTTTCATAATTTGTAGTAGACCAGACTTTCATGCTCCCCCTCTTCTATGAGGCAGATCTGCAGAAAGAGTATAATCTTGTTGGGTGGATGCTTTCACTGGATCTATGAATGACTAAAGAAAGTTTCAGGGTAGTTAATCTGCAAGTCTTGTTTGTGACTCCCTGTTTGTGCCTCCGGACTTGGTCCTAGGATTAAGTCTTAATGTATAATAGCCTTGGGTTAGGGTAAGCAGTGGTGAGGACTAAAGAAGGATCCTGGCATTTCAATTACCTCAGAGTCTCTGCTATAAGGTATATAAACCCTGTGATTTTCTTGTACTTTGGCTCTGTATGAAATGGTTCTGTAATAAACAGACTATTGAATACATCCCCATCTCTCTTTTATTCAGCTGGTTGCTGGGCCAAATTACTGTGCTGGTCACAGCAATAATTGTTGTAAAAATTCTCCTGGTTTTGCTCACTTCACTTTGCATCAGTTCATATAAATCTTCCCACAATAATGTTTTATTATGTGTTATATACCATGATATATTTAGTCATTCCCCAATATGTGGTTATCTCATTAGTTTCTGATTTTTTGCTACAACTAAAAGAGCTGCTCTAAATATTTTTATACATTTGAATCCTTTTTTTCTTTTTCTTGTCTCTTTGGGTTATACGACTAAGTGTACCCCATCTTTAAGGCTCTGCTCACATCTCACCTCTTCCAGAAACACTTTGTAAATCACTCAAGCCAGAAGTTTACAAAATGCTTTTCTCACCAAAATGCAGTGGGATAGGTACTGTAGGGATTATTATCTTCGTTTTCTTCAATACTTCAAAAAGTCCATGGTCTCATCAGTTTGGATATGTCCTCTGTTTGGGTATGAAGATGCCTTAATAAATGATTTCACAGAATCATAGAAATATGTGACGTTAAGTTGAAACGAACTTCAACCATGGAGCAAAATATTCATCATCTAGTGACCAATCTCTAGGAGGCTGGTGTGAGTGTGGGTGAGGTTTTCTGCCTTTTGATTGGCTAAATAGACAGTGGATACATACAGACACATGCAATTGTCAGGTTCATACTGGCCTTTTTTAGCTCAGTTGGACTTGCCAGAACTTGAAATTTGTTGGCAAAACCTTTAAAAACTCAGTTATTTCTTTACTTTAATGAGCAATAGGAGGGGAATTTGAGTGGGAAACCTCCTATTCTATAGATTAGGAGACTGAAGTTCAGAAAGATAAACTAGGACGCCTGATGTCACACACATTGACATAAGTGTCAATACTGAAAGTCGGATCCAGGACCTTTGATTCCAAAGCCAGGACTTTTCCTTATCCTACATGTTATATGGCAGAAGGGGACAAAGGTAGGGAAACTGGGACCCCTGTGGCAGACCTATAACAGATGTAAATTAGAGTTATTACAGTATATTTCTGTAGATTTTTATTTCAGAATTGTCTATTTTTTGCCCAGATTCATTCAATAAACATTCCTTAAGTGCTTCCTGTTCCAGTGCAGTGAACTAGGTCTGGGAGGCCAAGTGATGTAGTGGTTAGAGTGGTAGATTTTGAATGAGAAAGAATGGAGTTTGAATCTTCCCCCAAACACCTTTGGAGTGATCCTGGACAGGTCCTTTCATTTCTCTCAGCCTCAGTTTCCTCTTCTATGAAATAAGGATAATAATAGCACCCACCTCACAGTGTTGGTGTGAGAATAAAATGAAATAGTGCTTTGCAAACTTTAAAGCAGTATATAGAAATTAGCTATTATAAAATGACATAATCTCTGCTTTCAATTTTTTTTTTTTTCAAATCTTGCTGTTTCTACCCTTAACATCTTCAATTTCCTCTTTCCACTCATAGAGTTCAAAGTCTCCTCACTTCTACCTGGACTATTGCAATTAATTGCTCTCCCTTCTCTCTCTACTCCAGTCCAGCCCAAACACTGCTTGCTGCCAAAGTGATTTCCCTGAAGTGCAAATATGATAGTTTTCTTTCTCTAATCAATCACTCCAGCAGCTAAAACAATAAAATATAAACTTTCTTTGCTTTTTAAAGCCCTCCTGGCCCTAACTTTTCTTTCCAGTCTCCTGGGTCATAACTCCCTCTCTCACACTTTTTAATCCAGACAAAATGGCCTTCTCTTTGTTCCTCACAAATGACACTTTTTTTTTCTCCCCTGCTTTTGCACTAGCCATCCCATATTCCTGTCTCCTTCTCTGTCTCATACTATCTTCCTCTGAGATACAACTTAGGCACCATCTTCTGCTTTTGAAGCCTTTCTTCATTCCTTCAACTGCTATGGCCATTCCTCCCAAATTTGTTCCGTCATGAAATCCTGTCCAACTCTTTGTGACCCCATGGACCAATTGTTCATAGGGTTTTCTTGGCAAAGACATTGGAGAAAGTTGCCATTTCCTTCTCTAGTTTTATGTAGGCAGGGAGGTTGCTTGCCCAGAGTCAAACAGCTAGTAAGTGTCCGAGGTCAAATTTGAACTCTGGTCTCTGACTCCAGGCCCAGTGTTCTAATCTCCTGAAGCTATCTAGCTGCCCAAACATATTCATATGTAAATATTTGTTCAGTCTCGTCCAACTCTTTGTGACCCTGTGAACCATAACATGTCAATATGGTCCAATATTGCCCATATTGTCCTTGGCAAAGACACTGGAACAGTTTGCCATTTCTTTCTATAGTGGATTAAGGCAAACAGAAGTTAAGTGACTTGCCCAGCTATTAAATGTTCAAGTCCAAATCTGAACTCAGGTTTTTCTGACCCTGGGTCCAGTGTTCTATCCAAGGAGTTACTGAGCTGCCTCCTTCCCTTCCAAGTTACCTTGTTTTTAACTACTTTGTTTATGTTTATTAATTTTATATTTATGCCGTATATATGTACTGCATGCATGTACAATAACACATATATTATATGTGTATGTTTAAACACATTATATATATGCATACACTTGTCTTCCCTGTTAGCACATAAGGTCCCTCTGAGTAGGGAATATGCCATTCTTTGTACTTTTATTCCCAGATTGGCTCATAGTGGGAAATCAATATAAATGTTGATTGATTAAGGAACTAAAAGTCTAGTTACAATTTAAGACATCAACATTGCTAACTATATTATACAATATTGAATGCTAAATCCTTGAGAGAAATGTAGTATGCAATGTGGAGGGCCAAATGTAAGGAAAGGTTTAGGAAGAGATTGGAGCACTTCTTGTTTTGTTTAATTTCAAGAGCAGCCTACCCTTTCAAGTTCATCTCCTAACCAAAGTGATAGAGCCCACACTGGGAAAACATCTCTCTCTTCCCTCAGCAAGTTTGTTAGTGTTGATGCTGACAGCAACAAATAAAGATGACCAAACTTTCTGGAGGTCATTGGCATTTGTTGAGCAAGCCTGGCTTGTATTATGGGAAGCCTCCAGAAATGCATAGCGTCACTGATCTGGAGAGCAAAGAGAGGCTGAGTCCATAGAATGTCATTAGAACTGGAAGGGCCTTTAGAATAGAGACCACAGAATACTAGAACTCACAGTGACTTTAGAACATGTGTAGGAAGGAACTTAAAAAGACAGAATACCAGGGCTGGACTGGCCCTTAGGATACAGAAATTAAACCTGAAATGGGCCTTAGAACAATGAGTGCCAGAGTTGGTGGGGCCCTTAAAGATCATTTAATACAACATTCTCCTGTTACAGGTAGGGAAACTAATCCAGGTTCAGATAGAAAGTTCCTTGTGTAAGGTGATTCAGTGAGGCAGTGACAATTAGAATTCCCAATTACATAGCACTGTCCCTTCTGTCATTCTGGTATTCCTTCTCTAAGTTACTCCACTGTCTGAGAGGCCAAGTGTTGCCTCTGTGGTTCAAGGAAAGTCTGTTCTCATCAGATCACAGTAATTTCATAGTAGTTTATTCATCTGTCAAGTAAGCATAATAATACCTGCCTTACCTGCCTCTCAGGGTTGTTTTAAGGATATAATGAGATTATGGACAGGCAAGTGTTTAGATAAAATATAAAGTACTTTATAATAATAGTGGCATTTTAAACTTACAAAGTACTTTTGTACATTATCTCATTTTACCTACACAACATGACCTGAGGAAGATGCTGAATTATCTATCCTCACTTTACAGATAAAGCAATATGATGAAGTAACTTGCCCAAGGCCTGGTAGTTAGTAAAGTGACTTGGAACTCAGCCCTGGACTTCTGCCTTACAAAACGCTCTAGTGCCTTCCCTCTGTTTATTATTTCTAATTAGTCTTCCACCTAGCTTGTTTGTACAGTTATTTTCATGTTTCTGCCTCCCATTAGACTGTGAGCTCCCTGATAGCAGAGATTGTCTTTTACACAAAAGAGGTATTTCTTTCACACTCTCCACATAGTAGGTGCTTAATAAATATGTATTGATTGACCTTTGAAATTTTTTCTATTTATAATCTGGTTTTTCATGTGGGGTCATTAACCTATTATGGAATGTACAGATGTGTTTGAAAAAAAATCTAGAGCATGGTTATCAGCACATTTTAAATAACATATTGATTGCAAAAGTTAAAATTTAAGACCATGCTTATCGTGAAACTCTGCTACTCACTGTAGTTAAAGAAAAGGCTAATAGACCTCAATAAATACTTTCTCATTGGTAGCCATTATTGGTCTCTCCCTTCCTGATGGCTCACTGCACTGTTTAATCCAGGTCTACATTTGAGTCTATGCTTCTATCTATTGTGACCTTTGGTTCTATAACTGTCATGCTTCGGTCGGGAGGTATTGTCCCCCCAGATAAATTGTAAGCTCGGTGAGGGCTTAGTGGGAGCAAGCGGGACCTTACATTAGGCGGGCAGAGTAGGGTCGTCAGGACCTGATAATTTGGTGACGTTCCCTGACTGTCCCCCCCACCCCCCACCCCCTCCGACAGCGCCAAGGGAAGGGGTAGGGGGAAAGACCCGGGGAAAATTCTCAATACGCTTGCAGCTTTTCAGCCACTTTCCGGTTAGAAGACCCCATCTCCCTCCACTTTCAAACCTCCCTCCCCCTATCCCCCAAGTCCCCGGGCCCAGATGATCGGCGCTGAAAGAAACCTCCGAGGGTTAGGCTGGGAGGCTAACTAGCCCCCAACCCCGAGTGCCGCAGTGGACGAGGAGCAGGAATGAACTTTGCAGACGGCCCCTAGGCTGCGGGGTGGGGTGGGGGGCACCCGAGCTGGAGAAGCGCCTTTGAGCGACACTCCCTGGATCCCGGCAGTGGGGTGGAGGGGGTTAAGAGGAAGGAGGGGAGGAGAAGGAGGGAGTAGGGGGCCGGAAGGGAGGGTGAGTAATCGCCAAGGGACGGCCCCTGCGTGCCGCAGTCGGGGGCTGGAGCCGGAGAAAAGGAGAAGAATTTGGTGACAGTGCCTCCGGGGACCTGCCCCCTGCCCGCCCCGGCCCCGCCCTCGCCGCTGCGCTCGCTCCGGGGCGGCTCGGGCCCCCGCCCCGTTCATGTGGCCCGGCCCGCGGCGGCCGGCGGCGGGGGCACGGAGCGGCCAAGAGGCGGCGGCGGCGGCGGCTGTGGCGGCTGAGGCGGAGGGAGAGAAGGCGGCCCCGATGTGAGGAGCGGCGTGGTCTGTCCGCCCACACCCGCCGTCCGGCTCGGCCCCGGCCCCTACCCTCCTCAGGCCGGCTGCACCATGCGGAGCCGGCGGGGGCTGCGGCTTCCGCGCCGCTCGCTGCTCGCCGCACTCTTCTTCTTCTCGCTGTCCTCCACCTTCCTCTACTTCGTGTATGTGGCGCCCGGTATAGGTAAGGCCCAAAGGCGGCTCCGCGCGTCTCCTTGGTAACAGCACCCCCTCCCCCGCCTCGACCCCTGCGCGCTCCCTCCGCCGGCCGGCCCTTCCGGGGAAGACGCGCCAACAGGCCCCCTCCGCGGACCCTGCTCTCAAACCCCGCACCAGAACCCCGTAGTCCGCGTGGGTCCCGACTCCATCCTCCCACTGCCCGCCTCTCTCGGCCACCCAGATCCAGTCTTCTTTCGAACCGTATAGTCTTTCCCCTCTCGTCTCTTCTAAATTCCTCTTCTCTGACCCTCCATCTCTTCCCTTCCCTCTGCTAATCCCCCTTTCCTTTTCTGATTACTACTGTCTCTTTTCTCTCTCGACTCCCCATCCCTTCCCTCCTTTTCTGACCCCTTCATGTTTTCCTTTTCCTTTCCTGACACCCCCATTTTTTTCCTCTCCTGATCTCACATCTCTTCACTCTTTTCTTCTGAACCCCCCCATCCCTTTCCTCTTTTCTGACCTACTCATCTCTTCTTTCTTCTAAGCCTCCATTTCCACTCTTTTTCCTCATCCCTTCCTCTCTCACACTTGTCCTTCCTCTCATTCTCCCCTTTCTCACAAAATCCTGCTACTTCATTCTTCCCCAATCCTTTCCTTCTTACACTCCAGTCTTAGCTCCCATCTTCTCTGATCACTCCTTTCCTTTTTCCTCACCTCCCAATTCTCCTGCCCTTTCTCACTCCTCTCTCTTTTTTTAATCCTTCCTTTTCACCCATATGCAGCCCTCATTTCCTTTGCTCTGGTCCCTTTTCTCACCAACAACCCATATCAGTTACCTCCTCCTACCAACCTCCTCTATTTTCCTAACCTCATTCTCCCACCCCTGTTCGTTCTGTCACTCCCTCTTTCCAGTCTATTTTGAGTCTCCTTTCATTTCTTTTCTTCTCATGGCTTCCCTCTTATGCCTTTTTACTTCTGACCTCTTCTTTCTACCACACTATTACCTAGTTTCTGTCTGGTTCTCTCTCCTCCCCACATTTCTCTATCCTTGCGCATTTGACTATCCTGCATACACACAGACGGATGCCTGGGTCTTGGCCAGACTCCAAAATCCTTTCTTCCACTTTTGGAATACCCCAGGCACCTTGCCTTGGATTTCCCCCACGTTCTTTTGCTTCCATCCTATGTCTACTGCCGTATATTTTTAGTGCTCTCAGTTCTTCTGCCCTCCTACAAGGGCACACATCTTTTTCCCACCCTCAGAGTTTCCTCTTCCTGTCCGGAGAGGCCTTGGTTTGGCCAGTTTCGTCTTGGGGAGTCATACTTCCAGCCACATGGAGAGATGACTGGTTGTGGGCAATAATATCTGCCTATAATCTGTACTTCCCCTACTGCTCACCCTTGACGATAAAGTTAGGGCCCCTGCATCAGTATCTGCTGGGGTAGTGGAGGTGGGGCCTGGACATGTGAGATGAATTTGCTCTTAGTCTTGGAGAAAAGCCTAGGGTGAACCGAAGGTGAGAAGGGTATATTCATTTTGTCCTGCTGCTTTTTGGAAATTCTTCTAGGCCAAAAACTTTAATTGTGTTTAATTAGAGTTAGGTAGATTTGAAGAGACTTCTTTTCAAGTCATGCCACTTAGGCCAAATTCAAATTTACTAGAAAAGAATGAAAGCTTTTGTTGGAAACAAAGCTTATCCTTGAGAAAAGACCTAAACCCCTAAATAGACACTTTCTAGTATGCCCTAAATAGACACTTTCTAGTATGGAGAAGTGGACTTGGAGACACTGAGAGATTATTTTTTGAACTCTAAGAAAAGGTTACATCTGATTTTCTTAACTACTTATTGTAGCTACTGTGGAAACTTTTAAGTTAATTTGATTTAGGATAGGAGGAAAATAGTGATTGGGGCAAAGGAAGGAGAACAGAACTGGTTGGGAATTAAAATGGGCAAACTCTTTAGCCACAGAGACATGCTTTTTTAGAACTATGGTATTTGATGCTATCCTCTGTTGAATTATCAAACACTGAACTAGCTGAATAGAGAAATTTCCAGCAAAGCAAGAGGTTCTCCCCCACTCACTTTTGAATAAAATAAGCATATTTCACCTTATGGTTAGTATTGATGTTTCATATTATCAACTGGGAATTATTTAAGGGTGTGTATGAGAGAGAGAGAGAGAGAGAGAGAGAATGAGTGAGAGAGAGTGTGTGTGTGTGTGTGTTTAGCTCTTGTGCTTTTAAAGAACCCTTTAACAGTGTTCTATGGAAATAAAGTAGATGACATTAATTTGTCTTAGCAGGATCAAAAGTGCTTTTTTTTTTTTTAATTGAAAAGTACCCAACCTTGTGTGTTTTGGAAGTTTGGGAGGGAAAGGAAAAAGTGATAAGAATATTTGCTGAACAAGAATTGCTGAGTAATTAGTGATACTAGTTGAGAGTAAGCATCGGTATCCTATTCACTCTAATAATCATTTGAAATTTATTACAAAGGGAAATATGGAGCATTTTACTACCTCAACTTTTGTGTACAATGTGACATGTATTTCAGGTTGTGTTATTTTGATCAGCCCTATAAAAAAAAAGGTTGATTGGAATCCCTGTTTTGTTTTAAAAGGTTGGAAACTAAATTCTTTGACAGAAATGTGACTTAAAATTGACTTAAATTCCTTAACACCAAATTTTTGAGTTAACAGAATTAGAGTGATTCTTTTTTAAAGCTGTGCATTTTAAAGTTGTTTCTGAATTTTCCCATATTACTTTTAACTGAAAAAAAGATGCAAGTCTTGGATTTAAAAAAAAAAATCTTGACCTTAAAAGACTGATGAGTTGTTTGGAATTTTAATTCCTTCATAGTACTGAAAGATGAAAAGGGAAGACTGAAAAAGGTGTGCAAAAGCCTTTTGGTTAAAACCTAATTAAATGCAATTAATGCATTAGGATTTCTCATCAGGGACTTAAGGCCTCAAATGTCCATTTTTAGCATTATTGAGCTGCTGTCTAGTAATAAGGTAGATACATTTTTCAAAAAGGATAAGATAACCTAGAGAAAGGGATTGAAAATAGAGAATGGTAAACATTTTGGGGGTAAATCCCTTAAACTTCCCTTTAAAATGGATTTATGATGTGTTAAATTTACAATTGAGTTAATTGAGTAATTTGACTTTTGTAGTATGGAAAAAATTGTCAAAATTACGGATTTATTTCTTTACTGGATTTTTGTTTTGCTGCTTTTTTGTTTTTTCTTCTGTTAACACTTTTTGGGTTTTATAGCCACTTCAAATATATTTAAGGGATAAGGACTACTTATCTCTTCCGATGTGTGGTTCATATGTTCAGATTGGACAAACAAACTTAAGAATCATTTCAACGATAAACTATTAGTGCTGATACTTTGGTGTGTGAATCTGGTTGGGTGATAAGCAGAACACCATTAACGGGGAAACTCTAAGATCTAATGCCAACACTATTCTGTGGTGACCCTGGATCATATATTTAGTTGAGACATTTTCCTCCCAAACTTTTTTTGGGATAGAACCTATTAAATGTGATCATGCAACACTAGTGCCCAACTGACCATGCCCAAGCTTAAATAGTAACACAGCATATTCAGCCATTTTTACTCCTAAATCTAGTTGAATGTGATTTCATTAGTCAGGATGGTCTCTTTGTAGGCTAAGGATATTTTTGATCATTAAAAAAGAATTTATGTATAATGATTTCAGAATGGTCAAGGTGACTCAGAAAGAAGATAGTGGTTAGAATATAGAGGCTAACTGGAGAATATATGTGTGCCTGTTATAGGGTGAGATAAAAGGATTTCTATAGTTGGACATTATTTCTACATGGATATTTGACTATTTTAAAAGGTTGAACAATATTCTGTTTAGACAATAAATCATGAGTGAGAGTTTTTTGGGGGGAGGGGAGTTTGGGGTTAAAATTGTTTTTTTTTTTTAACTGTGCTAGGAGTCAAACATACTGATATTTGAATAGTACTTTTGCCTCACATAGCATAATGATATGACTGTTAGGTGCCCCCCAGCCCCACCTAAGGTAGTATTGCATAATAAGTATAGTAAAGATACTTTGAACTTTTAAAATGAGACTGATACTTAAAACATGCACTCTGCTGGGGTCAAAATTCCTTATTCCTATATGACTGTGCCTTTAAAAGAAAACTAAGTGACTTTTTCATAACAAATATGTGATCTAATAGAGTGAAAGTTTCTTAATCAAGTGTTGGGCCAGTGGTGTGTGTGTGTTGAGCTTACAGAATGTGAAAACTGCTAAAAGCAGAAAATCATGTTTTAGAATCACTTGCAGTGCTGGAATTTAGTGAACAATTTAGTTAGTATCTGTCATATAGATATTATGATGCAAAAACATAATTGAACTCCCTTTCCCCAGGACACGTAGAATACAGTAGGAGATAAGATATGTACTAGTAACTACTACGTAAAGTCTGAGAGAGATATTTAAGAAGGCTCTGTGTGGTAATGAAGGACTAATATATATGTACTATTTAGCTTATAGGAATTCCACATATGGTCTATTAGCAAACTGAAAATTTCCTTGGGTTGAACTTGGCCTGCTGTTTGGACAAAGGTCAAATCAGTGAACTTGGGAGTCATGATTCTGTAATTCAGTGGTTCTGCCTGGTACAGATTCAAAATATGAATAACAAAGTGCTTTGGAAAAAGTTAGAGGAGAGTTCTTTGGGGCATGGGTCCTATGGAGTCAGTAATACTGTTGAGGTTTAAACCCAGAGACGCCAAAAACTGTTGTGGTGGGGGCTCTACCCACCCCAAAACTGTTGTAGTTTCACGATATGTTGTGGTGAAACTGTCTCAAAGAATTCAGAGTTAGATCACCAGTATAGGCATTTATTGAGATTGATGCCTTTCATGAAGTGGGCTGAGTTACAGGGGGAACCAGCAACTTTAGAGAAAGGAAGATGGATTTTTATAGGGTAAAGTTGCAATTACATAACAGAAATTTACATAGAGTAGAGGAATATCATTAATATTAAAAAGGCAAGAGGAGTTTGTTAAGGGATTAGGTAATGGAGGATGGGTCCCATGGATGGTTCAGTGATTAAACATTCTGGTCATTCTGCCCTCCAACTGGCTAGCTATTGTGGTCCTGTCTGGTCAAGACAGATAGTTAGGTATTGTGGTCCTGTCTCAGCCTAGATGGATTATGTGATTGAATGTAAGAACACACCTGTTTCTGTGGGAATAGGTCTGGGGGCAGTGACCAGATAGAGGCAGTACCTGGGTTCCCATCACATGGGCATACCTGACATTTCTGTGGGAACTAAGAGTACAGGGACACACTTGTTCTAGTGAGCAGTGAAGCATATGTGAAGAAGTTAGGACATTGGGAGGTCGGGGCTAGGTAGGTACTGTGGGCCTGCTGTTCAGTGGAGCCAGGCCTATAATGAAATTAGAATATTGGGGCTGGGGGCAGCTTTATTAGGATTCCATCAATACAGTGTGTCCCAGAAGTCTTAGTGGATGGAGTTTTAAGCTATTGAGGTATAGTTCCAAAATGAGACCTATCAACCCCCGCCCCCTTTTCTCCTGATATAACTTATTCTTATGTCATCTGCTTGAATGGTTTTCCTCTAGAGAGAGGTTATCTTTTGAGAATATAATGGTTGGAAAAAAGGCAGTTTTCATTGGAATCTTGGTTGCCTTGACTTGCTGTGATTGGATGATTTTGGGCAGGTCTTTTAACCTTTGTTTTGTCTCCTAATTTGAGGCAAAAAGCTTATAAATAGCTGAACTTTACACCTTGGGTAAACTTTCCAGTGAATTATATTAAGTTATTTAATGTATAGCTTATATTTTTAAACTATTCTTAATCAATTCTAGATAAGGTATAATATATACATTGAAGACTATCTGTATACATCTAAATCATATAACTATCTATGATAGCTGGGAAAACTAAGACTTCATTAAATGTAGTGTGGGAACAGGAAAAAAATTGAGGGGAACAGGGAGAGGTGAAAAAATGTCTGAAAACCTCAGTAACTAGTTCATAAACTTTTTTTAGGGAGAAGGGGAATGAAATATTTTTGTATCAAAAATCTTGTCTCTGCCAACTTTGTTTCAGTCATACCCGTACAGAATCACTTTAGGTTGTAAAACCAAGTGAATGCTTTTTCTTTTACCAGGAGAAGTTACTTATTTCATGAATAGCTGTTTTAAAAATAATATGCTTGGGTGGAGTTGAAATTCCCGTCTTGGGAAATTGCTACAGTTGGATAATCTATGAAAGTAGGTTTCCAAATAGTATCAATTTCAGTTCTGGGACTCATGGATTGGTTTTCTCCAATTCTCATCTTAAAATTTAGAGGTGAGATTAAATAGCTGATCTCCGAAGTCTCTTCTAGCTCCAAATCTATGAATTTAGATTTTGTTCATAGGTACGGGAGTGATGAGGGAATCAGGAAGAAGGGTTCCTTCCTTTCCAGGCTCTGTGCTAATTTCTGGGAGAGTGGAAATTCCTTAGAGGTCTCAAGACAAATTGCTAAATTCCTGATTACTGGCTTATGAAAAGTTTTATTTTTATACTAAGAAAAGTGGGTTGGACACATCTTGCCACAAGGGATAATAAATACTAGAACTGGAAATTAGTAAGGGAGGCAGATCTATGAGGGTAGGTCAGAGAACCACTTCAAAGTGGTTGTTAACATTGGAGCAAAGTTAAAACATGTTTTGAAGCCAGAAGATGAAGTATTTGCCTTAGGGACACTTAAAGTTACCCCATCATGATGTGGACAAGACTTGCTTGCAAATTACCGCAAACCCTACTTAGACTATATGGTGCAATGGACAAAGTTATCCATTGCTAACTGATGTTTTCATACATGCAGGTATGTCTTGACTTATGCAATACGTCCTTGGAAAGTTGTAGGCAAATCTTTTTTATAAATAAAAGTGAGGTTTTTTCGGTGAAGGAATTCTAGGGTAGGTCCCTGCTCCTTGCCTTGCTAATTGCTGCCAGGGATATAAGAAGTACCTAACATTATTAAATGAACTGGAAGAGATTGTGAATTTGTTACTTCAATTTCTTTTCTTTACTTAAGAATAAGAAAACTGAAACCTTAAGGACTTAAGTAACTTGCCCAGGATTGAGAATTATAAATACTTGCTGTCAAGTTAGGGAAACAAGATTTTACCTCAGGAAAATTGATGATGCAAACTTAAGTAATAAATTGTATCAGACTATAAGGACTGTGGGATTTGAGAGAAGGGGGGAAAAGCGATGACATCTGCAGGAGGCTTCCTAAGGGAACTGGGTCTTGAGGGATACAAAACATGGGTGGCTGTTTTTGTAAAGCAATTGTCTCCTAATTATTTTTTGGTAAATTTAGATTTTTTTCATATATTAAGTTTGCTTAAATTGGCTGGCATGCCCGTGACATTATCATCATCATCATCAGTGTGTTCAAACTCTGTCTGGACATAATCATTTGGACTTCATAGTTAACAGTCTTTCTTTGAGATGAATTGGAAAAATTACACTTAAGTATAATTTTTCCTGTTTAAGATCTTTGGGGTAAGATGTCAAAGCTAAGTTATTTCTGCTCTGAAGTGTATCTTTTTGATCATGTGAGCTAGAAATTGAAAAGAAATCTGTTTTGGTTACGGCCAAGAAAGTACACCTTAAGTCTTTGGAACCTTAACCTCTTAGAGCCCTGGGTGGGTGGATCCCTTTAGTTTTGCTAAAGCAGCTCTTTCACTTTAGTTATTCCTTTTTGTTCAGCCTCAAAGAGATCATGCCTTAGCTTATATCCTGCCTTCAGTCTTTCAGGTAAAGCTGGATGTTAAAATAAAATTAATTTTACCTTTTGACCTGAATACTGCCATTGCTTTTATTCCAAAAAGCTTGAGGAGCTGTAAAGAACTTTTATTTATAGTCTCACCCCCTGCTGATCCTGTGAATTCATTGTTTGCCCAAGCCTGGGAATCACATTGAATAATTTAGAGGGCTGCCTCCTCTCCAATTTCCCTTTCTATTCCTTTATTGTTAGCTTGGGTAAGCAGTTATTAGAGACAGGGTGGTGCTGCCATCTTCTCACCTGGTTACTAGAGCTAACAGGTAATTTCTAGAGACTGAAAGACTGTCTGGGTCATTGTTTAGGAGGAGGTTCCTGAAACACATTTATCAGTTATCAAGAAAACTACCGTCAGACTATTAATGGCCTAATTGTCATTTTCAGCCTTACCTAGCAGTACTTCTGAGTATGAGATAAAAAATAAAGATAATAATAACAAATGCCCTTTAATTCTGATGCTTTCCCTCTTGATCATTTCTTATTTATCCTATATATAGCTTGTTTATACATATTGTTTATATGACTTATTTTACCTTTCTTTGTATCTCTGGCACTTAGCACAGTACTTGAATATTTGAGTTGCTGTTGGTTTTTTTGTCCTTTGGTTTTTGAAGAGGACCAGTAACATCAAAGGGGGATATCTTGATGCCTAAGTGAATTAGATTTAAGTGAGGCAGAATTGCTCAAAGTCATCAGCTTCACTCTCTCTTCCAGAGTCATTGAAGTCCAGTGGAAAGTCAAAAGTCAAGACAACTGGGCAGTGGATGACCTTGGCATTTCTGATGTCTGACCAAATTCTAAGCATTACATAGTGCCCAGTTCAGCCTCCTTCACAGTGTTTGGAACAAAGTATTCTCATCCACCTGTTCCGTGAGGGGGAGGGTAGGGAAGTCTTCACATGCTTGAGGTAGACATCCCCCTAACTAACTGACAGATTTGGGGCCTGTCAGTTCTCCTCAACCTGGTTTAGCCTGTCTGCTGAGAATTTTACTGGGGTGTGGCTGATGCACATGCTGCAGCTTCTTGGAGCCACAGGTGAGAATTGAGTGCCAGGTAGACACTGAAGTTGGATAACAACCCTGAAAAGGGTTCACCAAGCCCTTACACCAGAAGTGGTGGTCCTCCTTGAACACCCCATACATGCTGGCACATAGTAAGCATGTTATAAAAGATTATTGACTCACTAATAATATCTAGTCACATTTACATATTGCTTAATATAGTTTGTAAAGTGGTTTCCTCACAGTAACTCTGTGATGTAAGTAGGACAAATGTTATCCTCATTTGACAAATGAGGAAGTGAAGGTCCCTCCAGATGAAGAGTTACTGAACTAAACCAGTAAGTAGTACCATCCTACTTGACCTTCCTCACTTTCACAAGCACTTTCCCTTTCCCCTCTCAGCCTCAAGGGCAGGCAGGCAAAAATGGTAAGATAAGAACTTCCTCATTAATCATCAAGCAGTAGCAGAAGAGAAGGCTTAGTTAAGTTTTCAAGTCCTCATTTTCTTTTCCTTTGGCTGTGGTTGGGAAATGGGTTTTCCTGGTCATGTTCAAGAATTAAAGACATTTATTTAAAATAGACCAAGAATAACATGTAAATCTATAAAATGATCTAGTAGTTTGAGTTGGGAGATCTGCTATCCCTCCCCCCCCATGATTTTTTTAAAATTCTTTTTTTTTTAACAAAAACTAAAAACAGGTATAGTCATTTTAGAAAATTCTTTGTACCACACTTCAGTTAAATTCATTGGACATTTAACAAGCATTGGTTAAATGCTTGTATACTCAGTGTTTTTTGTGTTACCTCACGGTTTTATTGTGAGGAATCATAGGATCATAAATTTATAGCTGGAAGGGACCAACACCCCCCTCATTTTACAGAGGAAAAAATTGAGACACAGAGAGGTTAAGTTAAATTACTTGCCCTGGGTCACAGAGCTAGGAAGTATTAGAGATGGGGATTTCTGTCTTCATGAGACCAGTGCTCTATATAAGCAATATAGAAACTGTAAAACAGCATGTACATGTGAGTTACTTTTATTATGTAACTCGTGCTCCTTTTAGTACAATATATAAAAGACTATCAGGCAAGGTTGCTACAACAGGAACCTCTTCTTACCTGTAGTGGAAAGAGTTCCATACTTAGACCCATAAGTCAGAAGTTCACATCTTAGCTTTGATGTTGAGTGAACCTAGCTAAGCAGGTCACATAACAGTAAGTACCTCAGTTTCCTTATCTGTAAAATGGAAATCTTAATAATTGAGCTACCAGGGTCAGCTAGGTGGCACAGTGAATAGAGCACTGGCCTTGGAGTCAGGAGGACCTGAGTTCAAATGTGGCCTCAGACACTTGACACACTAGCTGTGTGACCTTGGGCAAGTCATTAACCCCAATTGCCCCTCCAAAAAGGCAACCAAAAAAAAAGTCTAAAAAATAATTGAGCTACCTACCTCACACAGTTATTGTGAGGATAGTACTTTGGTAACTTTAAGAACTATATAAATGTCAGTTGTTATTTCCTAGAGCAGAGATTCTTAACTTATGGTCCATGGACTCTAAAGGAGTCCATGAAAACATTGCATCTTTATTTTCATTAACCTCTAACTGAAATTTAGCGTTTCTTTGATTATGAATGTAGGTACCAAAAATGATTGTAAGAAACCACTGCAAAAAAAAAAAAGGAGGCTATAGCATAGGCTTTACCAGATTCCCAAAGTGGTCCATGATAAAAAAAAAAAAATCCTCTATTTTATAGTATCCTGTAATGAAGAAGCAGATAGGAATATAAATTTTAGAGTTTTAAAACTTTTCAGATCATTTTAATTCTAGTTTCCTGGGTAATGACAAGTGCTTCTGATAATAGTAAAATGTCACTTAATTTTGAAAATATGAGTTTAATTGATATCTTTTGTTTTTACATTGCAGTCATTTGTGGAAATGCATACTTCCTCAGTCCCTAGTGTTTAAATTGAACCCATCCTTGTAATAAAGAAGAACAGTCAAAAGAAAACACCTCAGCAGTGATCTGACAGTCTAGATGGCATTCTGCCAGAGTAGTCCTTGGCTTCTCTTAGAGGAGAGAGGTAGGTTTCTTTATCTAGTTCTAGGAGTTAGTGATTTTTCAGTTGCCCAGATTTCCTTTCAGTTGCTTCCTGTTAGTGATCTTTTCATTTACATTGTTGTGTTCCTTAGGTGAATTCTTCTAGTTCAGGTTATTTCACTTCACATCCGTTCATACAGATCTTCCCATGTTTCTCCAAATTCCTACTGTTTATTTCTTACTACTCAATAATATTCTAGTAGTACGCTGCAGTTTTTTTCACCCATTCTTTAGTTGATCGTCACCCTTTTTTTTTTGCCACCACAAAAAAGTGCTGCTGTGATGTATTTGATTATTTAACCTTTACTTCTGTCTTCATCTACCTTGGGGTATATGCCCAGGATGGGCTTGCTGGGTCAAAGGGTGGCAATTTAGTTACTTTTCTTTCTTTCATAATGCATCTCCTGAACTACTTCACAGTCCACCCACTGTGTGTAACACCTCCTTTCTCCCCATACCCTTCAACATTGGCAATTCTCAGTTTTTGTCATTTTATTTAGTTGTAACTATTAATGATTTGGAACATATTTTTATATGGTCATTTCTAGTTTGTAATTATTTTGAAATCCTTATTTTTTTTTAATATCCTTTGACCACATCTACTGGGGAAAGACTTTTAGTTGTATTTCTTTTTATTCTTCTATATAGCAATCAATAAGCATGCATTACATTGTTGTGTTCTGCTGTGTTCTGTGTGCTTTGTTTTATGCTGGGAATTTAAAGAGGAAAATGGAACAGGCTCTTCTACTACAAACTCTACATTCTATCACAGGGAAGCACTAGGTACATAAATGAGTACAGAATATGTGCATGATAATTTTGGAAGGGCCTAGCAGCAGGGGTGATCAGGAAAGGCCTTTTATAAGCACTAGCACCTGAACTGATCTTTGATAGAAGCTGGAGAGTCTCAGGCAGAGGGGAGTTAAGCCTGTTCTAAGTGTGTTTTGAGCATGGAGAGCCAACAATGCAAAGCCCTTTGTGGGAGGTAAGTAGGCCAACTTACTTGGACCATGTGAGGGGGAGTTATGTGTAACTAAGTCAGGAAAGGTAATCTGGAGCTACATTGTCTTAGATTTATCTTACCTGTCAGTCTTTTATTAGTGATCCCTGTTAAAATTTGATTCTGTTTGCTAAAGTCTTAGTTACAAACTCTTATTTTGGTATCCTGATGCCCCAGCAAGGTCTTTCTCTCTAAACATTTAACTTTGTGTATAGAGATTAGCTAATACTACCTTTAAAAAAAAAAGACAAGTTTGTTCTGTTTTCCACATAAATTATTGGTGATTTCAGTTTAAGGCAATGTGTCTTAGTTGGAACAAGGGATTACTTTTAGATTTAGTTTCTTCTGAAATACTTGAATAAATTTAATTGCTGATTTAGATTTCTTTACCTATTAAATGGTAACTATATTTGCTACTTAAAAATACCTTTCTTATAGACCCAGTGAATACTATGAATGCTTTAAAGGAATGGTTCCAGTGTCATTAATTGAAAGGTGTTACTGAAACCCATGGCTTTTCTACACGGTGGTTGATGACTGGTTGATGAAGTTCATTTTGTTCAGCATGACTGATAGAATAGCAACCAAAGTTTTAATGTCTCCTTACGAATGTGCATCTTTGGACTTTCACCTCTGCATGAAAGCCCAGGACAAGTCTTAGAAAATCGGATTGCTAGTGTGGATGAAAATGCTTTCCAGTTGATTATAACATATAAGAGTAATTTGGGAAAGGTTATTTTAGCTAAGTTGAAGGTTGCTTGGTATAGTGGATTTGGAGTCAGAAGACTGGGTTTTGAGCTGCTTTCTACCTTCTAGTAGCTTCATGTTAATAACAGGCAAGACACTTAACCTCCTGGAACCTGATTATGTCAAACTAGAATAATCTTGGCACTGTTTTTACTAACAGTAGACAGTATCTCCTCAAGCTATGGATTCTCAAAGTAACAATGGGTAGGTGAAAACTCTGGCAGGTCTTGATAGGTTGGAAAGGTTTTAGCATATAATCTATCTGAGGAATCAAGAGTAACTAAATGTGGAAGATTCATCAGTAACCAGAAGGTTTGACTCCACATGGTAAATAGCTTAGGAAGACTATCTGTAAGGGGGTATAGGAGGCTTTGATTTTTATGGGGTCAATATTCATGAAATGAGGATCTTGTGAAATATTGAAAAACTTCTTTTATGAAAAGAAAGGAGAACTAATGAGGCTGAATATGGGGAAGACTAAAGTTTTAACTGAGATTTGTTAATTAGAAAGCTCAATTAACTAATACTTCTGATTTTTATCATACTCTGAATGATCTGAAGCATGATCCTGAGTTTTAGTATTAAATATTTTCTAATTACTTGAAAACATGGTAATCCATGTAGGATATGGTAATTCTCTGTTAACTAAGAATATTTAACAAAACTCTCCATTACCTTCCCTTACCTCTCCACAGTTCCCCTATGACTAAGACAGATTCCTTTTCAAATGATAAGATAAATAAAGGCAGGCTGTGGGCCCAGCCTTGGAAGACCTGGAGAATCACGGAGGGGTGCTGGTTTTTGAATGTGAGAAATTTTTTGGTTGATAATGTCTTCAGGAAATGAAAAGAGAGCTAAGCAATGAGGAAATATAAATGATAGAGTATGTAAAACCTGTTAAGCTTTTACTGAGACATGGTGAATTATAGCCCTTTGCCTCTTTTTGGGAGGGGAGGACTGCACTGCCTTGACTGCAAATTTACTTAATCTGATTTATCTGTATGTGTGGATGACACTGAATTTTTTAAAACTTGTACAGCCATCTTTGGTTGCATGGGAGAGAGGGAGCTGTGATCTTTAAAGGCAAGAGACAATCACAAGGTTTTATATTATAGAATCTCTTGTAAAGAAAAAAGAAACCTGTTGTTTACTGGATTTTACTTTTCTTTCAATGGGAAATCGAAACTGTTTCTAACTCAATTTAGCAAAACTAAAGTAATTTTAGAAAACTTTGTTATAGACCAGGAAAACTTAGAAGTCTGGATACCTTCATTGGTTTTGTCTCTAATTATGACTGATATTAGTGGTTGTGCTTAGTTGTATAAATCTGAGGCTAAAGATAATCACTTAAAAAACCCCCACCTACTATGCTCAGTCACTTGGTAATCCTAGGGCCTATCTTTAGATAAAACGCAATCTCTGGCCTCCTCTTCTGCAGCTAAGGCTTTAATTAGGAAGGTTAGTCACAAACAAACTGTAATCTAAGATTAGATGAGAGAAGTGTGGAACAGAGAGCTGTGTGAGTTGGGGAGGGGGAGGGAAAAGTCATTCATTACCAGCTGGGAATCAAGCAACTCCTTCATGTCAAATTGATATTGGCATTTGTTAGGCTTTAAAGGATGGACTTGAACAGATAAAGAGATATAATAAGGAGAATGTTTCAATCATAGGGAATAAAGTGATATATATATAAATAATATTTATATATAACTATAGTCATACTTTTCCCCATCTTACAGCAGTAGTGCTCACCACAGCTAAAAGATCCTAAGACATACAGGGCAAAGGCATTCTCTACCCTATACAAGCTAGCCTGGAACAGACAAAAGTCCCCATTCCCACCCTGGAATCTGAAGATCTTCCCTGCCCCTGAATAGACCTAGGGGGGATTTTGAAGACCTCCCCTGCCTTTGAAAGTAAATTCTGCCCCTAATAGGCTGAATGTAATCACATTGAGCCTGTGACTATAGTTATATATATAAATAATAGTGAACAAAGGCAGAAAGTTGGGGAAACCCAGGGCTTGTTTCGAGAACAGAGAGGGTGGAGGGTAGACAATGAAGAGGACAATAACAAGAGAGAATGGACATCAGAGATTCTCCTCTTGAAATCACTCTTGGAAGAAGAGAATCTTTCCACCTACTACTTGTGTGACCCTGAGCAAATCACTCATCTTCTCTTAGCTTTAGTTTCTTTAAAAAAAATTTTTTTTTGCTTTTTTTTTTTGGAGGGGGAAAGGCAGGGTAAATGGGGTTAAGTGACTTGCCCAAGGTCACATGGCTACTAAGTGTTATGTGTCTGAGGCTGGATTTGAACTCAGGTGCTCTTAACTTCAGGACTGGTGCTCTGTTCACTGCACCACCTAGCCACCCCTAGACACTTGTTAAATAAGTGCATGAGAAGGTGAGGTCTAAGAAAAAAAGGTGGGATGGGGGTGTGTAGTGCCAATGCAATATTTACAGCACCCATGATCACAATAAAGACCATCACTATAAGTATTGCATCACGTTGGATCGCAAAATACAACAGATTCTCCAGATAGAGGATAGAACTGAAGCATTTATTTAGACATGAGAAAACCCAATCCCAAAACCAGTAAGCCAATTCCATCATAGTACCAAAGATATTAAGAAGCCATAATAATACTGAGAGCCACAGCATCCTTCAGCCTTCCTACAAACCAATATGAGATCAATGTTTACTGGAGCTTATCTGACTTGTTGCCGGAGTGTTCTCTCTCCCCCACCTGTCTGGCTAGCTCTGAGCATAAGCTTCCTGTGGGCTCTGCTTCCCTTCAGCAAAACTCCTCCCACCAGAGTCTCCATGTGACTACATTTAGCCTACTAGGGGGCAGAGTTTATCTTCACTGCAGGGAAGCTCCCTGTGGGCCCTGCTCTACCCTTCAGCACATTCCTTCCATCACAGGCTCAATGTGATTACATTCAGCCTATTAGGGGCAGAATTTACTTTCAAAGCAGGGGAGGTCTTCAAAATCCCCCCTAGGTCTATTCAGGGGTAGGGAAGATCTTCAGATTCCAGGTTGGGAATGGGGACTTTTGTCTGTTCCAGGCTAGCTTGTATAGGGTAGAGAATGCCTTTGCCCTGTATGTCTTAGGATCTTTTAGCTGTGGTGAGCACTACTGCTGTAAGATGGGGAAAAGTATGACTATAGTTATATGTTGGTCATATAAGGAGGAGGCTTATAGATTTCAAGGCCATCTCTCCTATCCCTTTACACCTTTCAGTGGAGGGCTTGCAGTTGAGAACCTGTTCCTTCAACACGTCATTTCAATTCAGCAAATCAGTACTAAGCTCCTCATCTGTGCTAGGCCCTAGAAATACAAAGATGAAGAATGACAGATTTCTTTCAAGTTGCTTATGATCTACTGGTGGCGATGATACATGTCCATCACTAAGTATGAGACAAAGTATACTGTAATAAGTACAAAGATAAGTGTGGTAAGAGCTGTGCTATATATGAAGCTGTGAGAGATCTTTTTGAGCTGGTGGGGTTCAGGACACAAGTGCCACTGCACCTTGTCTCTGAAGGTGGAGAAGGATCTTAAGGAGTGTTCCTGACTGAAGGCACCTACTGGGACAGAGGAATAGGAGAGGGTCAGCACCTGGATCAGAGGACAACTAACTAGTAGTGGAAGGTCCTGAAATGTGATAGCCAGTTCCTAGCTTATTTACATATTTTAAAGTTCCGTCATGCAAATCATAATTTGGATCCATAGGATTAGTACCTGCAAGAAGGATATAAAGCCACTTCTGAAAAGTTATGTTTATATACAAATGTTGATTTAAATTTAAGGATGATTTATAGTACTGCCAGGTCACTGATGCCTGTGTGAATGATTCCTTTGACTCTGGACTAAGGAGTAGGTACTGTTTTGTGGGTGAAAAGTAAAGGTGAATGATGTACAAGTTTATGGAAGGTTTCTCTGGGTGAAAAATAATAGACTTTTCTCCTGCCCATGTCATGGTCACAGGTATAATGTTTAATACCAAATGCAACTTCTTTGGAGTGAAAAGCTTGACACAGACAAGAGTATCCTACTTTCTGGGGAAGAATGGGAAGCATGGTTTTTTTTTCATATTTTAGGAAACTTTGTTTTAGACTTTTCATTAGAGAAGTCTGTGGGTTAGTAGAACAACCTCTGGCATTGTCATTTTGAATTTTTAACAGGATTGTAAGCCTTTTGATTCTTAGTGTGTCTGGTGACTTCTTAGGCCTTTAAAAAGGAAGTTTTTCTTGGCCTTTGATATCTTCTAAATAGAGATGAGGAAGGGGAACTTCTTGAACCCCGAAATCCACCTGGGTGTAATGTGGGAGGTACATATATACCTTGTAAATAAAGAGCTAAATTAATTGTTTTAGGTCTTTGGTAGAAGGATGAGGCAACTTTAAAAATGTTTAATCCTTTTAATTATTTTTCTTTTCCCACCAAAGTTCAGCTTTGCTGTCAAAACTTTTATCAGAAAGAGAAGAACCCTGGCTGCTTCTGTGGCGTTATCCATCAGTTTCATAGTCTGGGAGGGGCTTATAGGATTTTCCTTTATTTTGCTGATTTTTACATGTCAGAGTGGAAGTGGTATGGGTTTGGTATGGGTTTGCTTTCTTATTTCATTGTTTGGTGGATGGCTTGAAATTCCTGGATTTTTAGTCTTGGTGATATTACAGTATTTAGAGGTACAGTGATTTGGGTGTGTGCACTTAAAATTGGGTCTGTCATCTCTTACAACGATGACAATGCAGATGTTTTGATCCCCAGAATCAAAGATTCCATGTTTGTCATTTCTATCTCTAATTTCCTGCAAGACTCATCTCACCAAAATTTTGGCCTCTCAGCCTATCATTTGTGACATTAGTTTGTTAGTTGGGTGTTATATACCTATTGTCTGTAGACCTCCTTCATCATCTTTTCCCATGACATCATCTTTTTTTTTTTTAAATTTTATTATAGTTTGCATAATTCATTTCCACAAGATTTTGAGTTACATATTTTCTCCCCGTCTTTCCCCCACCCACCGCCCCAAAACAGCCATCCCAGTGTGTTCCCCCTCCCCCAGTCTATTCTCTCCTATGTCACTTTTCAGTAGGGCAGGATGGATCTCCCAACCGCAGTGCCTGTGTATCTCAAGTTCTAGTTGGATGTAGTCAGTAATAATAATAATAATAATTGCATATATATATATATATATATGTATATATATACATATACACACACACACACATTCATAACATTTGATTATGGAACTCCAGATTCCAGATTCTT
>CM053585.1:186245343-186266572 GCA_028646515.1 Pseudochirops corinnae | reverse complement strand
GCTCCAAGGTCCTTGTCCAATCCTCAGAAGTAGACAGCTCCCAGGTCCTTCTCCAGTCCTCAGGGCAGTCCCTGGCACACACTGAAGTTCACAGGGTCCAGCACATCTCAAACTCTTCACCACTTCTCTTGCCTGGAACTCAAGGATCAGCCAGGTCACAAACAAACAAAGTCTTATCCTGGTCATGCTTCTTCAGACAGGCCCTCTCGGCCTTCCAGACAAGCCCTCTCAGCCTTCCAGACAAGCCCTCTCAGCCTTCCAGGCAACCCCTCTCAGCCTTCCAGGCAACCCCTCTCAGCCTTCCAGGCAAGCCCTCACCAGATTCTGCTCTCAGGAAAACTCCATCTCAGTTCTCAGTCAGTTCTCAGCTTCCAGATGCTGGGAGAGAAAATCTTTCTCTCTCTCTGTCCTTTCAGCAGGAGCAGCATTCAAATTCTCTCTCTCAGATGTTCTCTGCCTCAGCTGGCTTCAGCCTCTGGGATTCTTCCTTCAAGGGGAGCAAAATTCCAATTCTGTCTGTCTTGCTTGTCTGTCTGTCTTGTCTGTCTGTCTGTCTTGGAATTCTTGCTTATGTACACACCTCAGCCAATCCCCTTCTTCCACATCAACAGGGGCTCAGCCAATCCCCTTCTTCCACATCAACAGGGGAGTTCATGCCTTCTCAACAGTGGGACAGAGTTTGCACCTTCCACACTTGTACTAAGTGCTAAGTATCCTGCTAAACTAATTACTATTACAACGACCCTTTAATACTCATATGTGGGTGTATCTTCATGTGGGTGGATTCGCCTGGAGACGGATAGAGGAGCAGCGTTTTGGTTCCTAAGACCATCGGAAATATATGTTTTCTGATGGTCTTACGTGACCCCGTTTGACCCCCAAATGGGTCACGACTCACAGGTTGAGAACCACTGCTGTAGAGTATCTCAAGCATTTTCAAACACTTAGGTCAACACTAAGTAATATTGACTCCTAATGATACTGTTCTAGGTGCTGTGAAGTAAAAAGAGTAATAGCTGACGTTTAAATAGTGCTTTATGTATATATTGTTTTCTTTCAGCTTTAAAATGACATCAAATGACCCTTGGAGAGAAGCAGTGTCTTCTCCCCATTTTCCAGATGGAGAAACTAAGCTTCCGAATAGGAAAGTGACTTAACCATGGTAACATAGCTAGTATAATCATCGTCATGTATTTGGTAGAGAGGATTCTTTCTTGTTCAAGAATGAGTTGTATTGATAGCCTATGAGGATCCTTCTAACTTAAGTTATCTGCTCTAGTATTGTGCTCTCTCATTATACCATAGCTCATTTTATTTGTTTGTTTTTTAGCAGAAGGGCTTCGTCTTCTTTTCAGTAGCACCCTTTTACCAGAGATTTCTCTGTCTCCTTTAATTTCAGAGGTGGCATAATAATAGAAGCAAATGTGGTCTTATGGCCCCTCCCTGACTTAGCCAGGTACTTGTTTAGTGCTGAACTAGTATGCAAAAAAACTCCCTAGGATTTGAGTGATCTGGCAACAAAGTCTTTGCTTTTGCATTCTAGGATACTTTTCACTGAAACTTTAGTTGGAGGTGGTTTGGGGAACCCTGAAAAAATCTGTCTTGTTATTATGCTAAAATTGTCCATGAGACCTACTATGTAGTTTATTGAGCTCTTGGCCTTCACTCCTCTACAGCATAGTAGAGGAAAAATAGGAAGTTAATTCAGTTTTACTACAGGATAATTTTAATGCAAGTGGTATAAACCATTTGGATTCAACTTATAGAGCCCCATATGATAAATAATTAAAAGCTTTTATTAAGCACTTAATTTCACATGGTATTGTACTAGTATTTACAAGGAGATCCATATTTGACAATTGTGTAATAAAATATCATTGCCCCGAAAGAAATGATGAATAGGAGGAATGCGAAGAAGGCTGGGAAAACTTTATGAACCTATGCAAAGTGAAGCAGGCAGAACCAGGAAAAAAAAATATTTACAATGGGAGAAATAATAACAAAATAGCCTGTGGAACTCTGTGCAATTACAGTGTTCAGGCTTGACCCAGCAGAGGAGATATGAATATGCACCTCTATTTTTCAGAGATGGAGTACTGTACCTGTGGAACAATGTATATTATAAGGATTGGCTTTTTGTGAGGGAAGCATGTTGGAAAATGTAGGTACTTAAAAAACAAAAACTAATAATACAAAATTTAAAAACAGTTGACCTTTATAGATAAGTCTAATTTTTTTTCTTAAAATAATTCTGTAAGGTAGATACTACAAATATTCTCTGCATTTTACAAATAAGGAAACTGAAACTCAGAGATTTAAGTGATTCCATCAAGGTCACATAACTAATAATTATGACCAACTATTCTTAGGAAGATTTCAATTCCATGTAAAATCCTTTTGGTTAGACAGGCTTTGCTTTGATGGACTAGTTATGTTTCAGGAAAGTCTACAAAATGAATTCCAGTCAACTAAATCCCAATTTCATACCATCTTCTATTATGAAATTGGAGATATCTTTCTCTTTCTCTATTTTAAAGCTAGGATGTGGCCCTGGATGTATTAAGGTGATAATAATGGCAACAAAACTTTTAAAATTACATTTTAAAAAGAAAAAATAATATTATAAATAAGACCAAATATTGACATTTTATGATATGCTATACTTCCACAAATACTTACAATGAAAATAACATCGAATGAAACATTTATGAAGTATCTCGTCTCTGTAAGTTATCTGTGCTGGTACTGAGGTGAGCAGCAGTCCTTTGTTTCAAGGATTTTGGAATCTACTAAGGAAGATTTATACACAAGTGTGGTGATAAGAAATAGAACATATTGCACACAGCCAGAAACCTGAGTTTGGAGGAGGAAAGAGATTGCTTCTGGTGAAGGAAAATCCTAAACAAGATGCATTGAAATAGGAATTTTAAGGAATGGCTAAGATTGCACTCGCCGTTGATTTGTTCGACTCATGTTGAATTGCAAAGGTTCCACACGTTCGAGCCAGAAGAGAGGTGGGAGAAATATCTTAGAGATCACCTGTTTCAATGAATGAATTTTATAGATAAGGCAACCTCATTTGAAATGACTTGCCAAAGGTCACATAGTGAGTTAGTGGTATAATCAGGTTTCCTAATACCATCTACATTTCTCTGACACCTCTGTCTCCTGACTATTTGAATAACAATGCCTAAAATCTTACAAGTATTCTCAAAACACTTTAGTGTTTCTAATAATGTAATAATAATAATGGCCAGCACTTAACATAATTCTTTTGGGTTTGCAACGCCTTTTAAAAATATTATCTCATTTTATCCATACAACAATCCTGGGAGGTAGATGCTGTTACTATTCTCATTTTACAGATGAGGAAACTGAAGAAAGGCTGAGGATAAATGATTGCCTAGGTTCATACAGCTAGTCAATGTCTGAAATCAAATTTGAACTCACATGTTCCTCACTTTGGATTCAGCACTTTACTGTGCCACCTTCCTCTATCCCTTCCTTGCCCCTTTTCCTTTTTTCCCATTCTTCTCTTACTTCCTCTTGTATGTAAAGCTACCTTTATATCCAAGGTAATTAATTCTATTTTGGCTCTCCCTCCCTCCCAGGAAAAAAAAAAAGAAATTAACCAGCCAAAGATCTTTTTTCCATGTAACAAGAATAAGCCCTTTGCAAGCTCAAGAAATATTATTTTGATATTTCTCCATCAGCTCCTTTCACTTATGAAGATTGCTTTCAGCTAAATAAGCTGTTAAATTAGGAATAGAACACAGTGATGTTTCCTGATAAACCTTTGAAGTCATCTGATAATGCAACAGATAATGGTATAAGCCAGTTGTTAGCCATATTTGGAAGTTTCAGTAGAGTTGTAGAATGCCAAGTATTATTACAAGTGACAGTAACAGTAGTGAAAGGATGACGGCACAAGATACCTTTTTCTTTAGCCAAAAGAATGTTCTTATATAGAGTAAATTAGTGATTTTATAAATTTTAGGAAGTAAATTTTTGTCAAATTCCTGAATTATGAAGACCATTTTTCTAATTGTAAGCATCACAATTTCCAGTGTTGCAAAATTTGGTTTCATTGGAAAAAATGGCATATGTTGCTGTCAGATGCTATCATTTTCAATCATTTTAAGATACGATAATTTTTGTCTGCAATTTTCTTTACTAAAAAAAAATTCATGTTTGATTTGACAATTTCAGGTATGTACTTTGAAGACTGTGGAACAAAATAATTCTCTTACTAATACCAATCTTCAAAGCTTGACTCTTTTCACCAAAGTTCCTGTGATTGCCAAAAAATATCAGCTGTGCAAATTGTGGGTTAGAAAATGGCATATTTCATTTTGAGGAAAAAATGTCTCAAAGGAGATATTTCAGGGCCCCAGATGTTATAATGAAAAAATGGAACAGCTTTGTTCATTGTTCATTTTTGTTTTGAAATCGAAAGTGTGTGGGGAACATTATTGAGTGTTGTTTCTTAAAATGTCTTTCAGTGAATCTGAAGATAAAATAAGCCCTATCCTGTAAATGATTAAATAACCTGTCTTTGTATGAGGCTGGTAAGGAGCGGTTCCTTTATTTCTGTAACAGTAGGAGCCCATATTGTTTGGCCAAAATATGGCCATGGTTTATCATCTAATAGGAATATCATACATGTATCTTCTTGTGTTTCTTGGAATGGTAGTTTTAGCCTGCTTACTATTTAACAAGAAACAAATTTGAAAACCAAATCTGTTTTTAAAAGCAAACTGGTTAGTATAAACTCATACTTTTGCTTTTCTTGAGGATTTCACATTTTTATATGTGTGTCTGTGTATATGTATGTATATAAATATTTCAAATAATGCAGAGCTTTTCAATGATGTTCCCAAAGTCAAAGAAGAATTTTCAGAATCTAATTTATAACTAGAGCATGGAGTTGAATTCTGAGATTTCAGTTCATCCATCATTTGGACCCCATTCATGCTTTATCTTTTCCTAATGAGTCTCAGCCTTGGAAGCAGCCAGAGCCTTTCCAACATTGTCATTTTACAAATGAGAAAATGGAGGTTCAGACAGGTCTAGACAGTGACTTGCCAACTAGAGACTAAAATTCAGATCTCTTTTTAAGCCATGATTGGAAGGGCCTTCAGAATCCATATATCTAGTCCATTTCCTCCATAAATGAGAATTCTCTCTTAAATTCAACACATGATCCTTTAGACTTGCTTACAGACCTCCAGTGAAGGACACTCCTTGAGGCAGCCCATTCTACCGTATATTGCTATAACTATAAGAAAGTTAAACCTAAATATGTCTCTGCAGTTTTTACCTATTGTTCCTAGTTCTGCCCTCTGAGGCCATGCAGAACAAGGTTAATACCTTTTAAAAAAGAGGAATGCCTTTGAACTACTTCAGAGATTCCCAAACTTATTTAGCCTGCTGCCCCCTTTAAAGAAAATTATCTAGTACCCACTCGAAACCTATTTTCTTTAACTCTTTAATTTTTTAAAAATTTGCATCATTTCAAAAAATACATAGTTTTTTAAAATGACATCTTAAATTCAATAATTAATTGTAAATTTGTGGGTTTTCCTGCATTGAAATTTTGATGATGCAATAACCGTATAGTATTATATTGTAAACGAATCATTATACACATATTCCTGCTGTTGACACATGCTGGACTTCCGGACAGTGTGCAACATGTTCACTTACCAGCACTTGCTTGTTAAGCAGATTTGACTACTGATCAGTTATAATTTGCATTATGTATTACTTACATATATTCACTATGTAAGAAATAATCGTCTTACCAAAAATTCCACCTGGCCATTAGTGAATTTTGGAAAAAAAAAGATTTTTATTTCATGTCATTTTGCACGGGTGACCAGGCCTTTAAGTCTTTGTTAAAAGGGGTAACCTATTAGGTGCAGGTACACTTTAAGACAATTACAAAGCTCTTTTATGATTTCTGTACTGATTTATATTTTCCCCTTGGATCCCATTGGTCAGGCATTCCGGGGTTCAAATCAGCCTATCTGAAAACACCTAGACCCCACCTCTAGTTGAATCTACACCCCTGCTTACATCTTTCATTTCCACATTTCAGTCCCACCTCCCCCTTCTTTCATCATTTTCTTTATACTTTATTTAATAAATACTTTTAATCTCCTCCCAGTTTGTCTGCATCACATATTACGATCTCCACAGCGGGAGAAAGGAATTTTCTCAGTTGCTCAGAGAATTGATAAAAGCTGTGAGTTGACATGAGAAAGAGTCCCCTTATCTAAGACTAAATCTGGGTTAACGGATCTCATCCTTGGTGAACTACACCTGGTCTGGCTGTGTTTGATTCACAGGGAAAAGGCCTTCTCAGAAAAAAAGGAGTCTGCTTTTAGATATGCTAATTAACAGGTGGCCACCATCCCCCTAATGCCCACCTCTGGAAGTAGTTTTATGTCTTACATTAGCCATCAGTATGACTTCAAATTATGTTTTATATGATTTCTGTGGAAACAAAATTCCATCATCCCTTACAACTATGACTCTAACTTTGTTTCATAGCAGATGAAACATGTATGGTTTTTCAGAATTTTCTTCTCTTTCCTTATGCTTCCACTGCTCTTATTTTATTCAGTGAACTCCCCCCTCCTCCCCCCCCATTGCACCCAAGACTACTACACCCCACCCCTCATCATTCCAGCAGGGAGCAGTATTACTGTGAAATACTTGAAGAAAGTTTGTGCAGCAATCCTCCTCCTCACTTCTCTACAATGATCTCTTCTTCTGGCTAAACATTCCTAGTTTCTTCATCAGTTGATCATCTGGCTATGATGAGAGTTAGGCTCCTCATTTTCCAGGTTGCTGTCCTCAGAACACTCCAGATTATTAATATCCTTTCAATAATATGATATCCAGAATTGAACTCATTGTTCCAATATGCCATGCTTAATGGTAGGTGTGAGGATTAAAAAATTATTTTTAGAGTAAACTGAAATTTTCAGCATTATCCTTGCTTATAGGGAGATAAACAAGGTATAATGGATGGGAAGCTGGCCAGAAGCCGGGCTTAGGGTCAGGAAGACCTGGTTTCAAGTGCTGCCATTGAAGCATACTGGCTGTGTGACCCTGGGCAAGTCACTTAATGTCTTAGTGCTCTAGCAGCTCTCCAAGACTGCAAGTTACAGAGAAAGTACTCAACTCTCTTGGACAAGAACATTTTCTCAGCTATGCTATAATGAAATCACAAGTCCAGTCCTTGTAGGCAGGCTGGTCAGATCATTATAACACAAAGTGAGTGTAAAGAACTATCCCTAAGTAGAAGCAAACAAATGAGTCTGAAAAAGAAATGAAAAAGGATTGAAAAAGATAGGTTGGATTAAAGAGGCAAAAAGGAAGCAGAAGAAAAATGGTTCTGGGTAGGAGTTTTGGGACTGTTTAATACTACTAGAAATGATTTCAACTGCTACTCTTATACTCTGCAGACATTTTTAAAAACTGTTTTCCAACACATGCTGCTTCAATGCCAGAGTTCTTATTAATAATGCACGACTTTTTTTTTAAATAATACTTCCCATCATTCCTCTTAGGTGCTGAGTCAGAGAAGGTTGTTATAGCTGCAGCCTCAGAAGCTGTAAAGTGGAGAAAGCCCTCTGCAGTGCTCAAGTGTTGGCATTCATCATACGCATGTTCACTGCAACAAGCCCCTCCTCTGAAATACTTTAGTAGTAGCTTGCCAATTCAAAGGATGCTCAATTTCCCCTTAACCTTATTCTTTAAGGGATCTTTGATTAGCTGGAAAAATTCTTTCAAAATTTAAGGTTAGGTTGTTGACATCAAATTTTAATAGATCTTGAATTTGTTTCTGGAAATTTGTGAGGAGTGCTTTTGGAATGGTAGCTATCAAGTATCCCAGGGCAAGCCTAAGGCCCTAATAGTTTTGTAGATAGGTACTTTACAAATGTTGATGGAATTGAATTAAACTTTTCACCTCTTCTGCCAGTTGTCCTGCTTGACTCTCAGTTCTGTGGTTGATCTTTTGGAGTGTAATGATGTTTTCCCTTTTTACAGGCAGATGGTAGGGGAATTAATTTGAGATTTGCTCATTGAACACTGAAATTCTAGCCCAGTGCTCTGACTGTCCTATCTTACCATTGCCTTTCCTTAGTAAGTATTATATAGTGCACAGTATTGACTTTGGAATGAGGAGTCCTACTCTTAGATTTTAAACTAAGCCCATATGTAGTAACGTTTCATGGACTCACATGATTTATAGCTACAAGAGAGCATTGATATTTCTAGACTAACCAGACTAACCCTGTAATTTTAAACTTCATTCCATAGCCATTTCAACCATTTATTAAATGTTGTGTTTCAGGTACTGGGGGATACAAAAATAAGTAAGAGAATCCCTAGGAACTTCCTCTTTTGAAAGGGAATGTGACATACATAACATTACCTTCTGTAATGAAGAATAGAATTTGATGAGTGGTGCGAAGGATAGTCTGGGGAAGTGGAAAGAAACTTACTCAAAACTCAGGTCTTCTGCTTTATTCCTGTGGAAACAACTGTCCACCAGGGCTCATTTGTAAAATGAGGGGTTTGAACTAAGGAAACTGCCAACTCTAAGTCTACAATTTATATAAATAATGTTTCTAATAGATCATTAAACACAGTGCTGAATGATTCAGTTTATTTGCTTCAACATTATCTTTGTCACCTTGAGAAAGTCAGCTCTCCTCCCTGAGTCAAATTTGCTCCTGTAAAATAAAAGGGTTGGACTAGAGAATCTAGATTATTCCTCAGATCCCTTTCAGTTTTAAATCCTTTGAGCCTCCATGTAAATACTAGAAAGGAGAAATCACTTCTCTCTGAGCCTCAGTTTCCTCATATGTAAAATGAATTACGTGTGTGCTCCAGAATTCCTAACGTTCCTTCTGGTGATAGCATTTTGTCAGCGTAGCTAGTAATGAGTTCTGCTCTTGCTACTACTACTGCTTCCAATTTCCAGTCAAGATAGTGAGAGTGAGAGCTTGCCCTAAGGAAACCAGGCTCCTTACATTTTTCTCAAAGGAAAAAGGGTGGGGGTAGGAGAGAAACTCTTAGGAGAACAGGGACTTTAAAAAACAAACAAGGAAAAAATAAACTATACCAGATAATGAGCAAAGTAAAGAGGAGAGCTGATAAGATATTAAAAGAAAAAAACCAAACCATATAGCCTCATAGACTTCACTTCTGAAAGGGACCTCAGAGGCTCCTTAGTCCAATACCCTCATTTTACAGTGGAAGATACTAAAGCCCAGGGAGACTAGTTGACTTGCCCAGGGTTACACAGGTAAATAGGTATCAAGAAGTATAATTTGAAGCCAGGCCACCCAACTCCAGAGCCGGGGTTCGTTAGGAACAACATAAATGAAATAAGAAATAAAAATAATATAATGGGGGATATATATGTATATATATGTGTGTATATATGTAAAATATAATTTGCATGTGTAGGGAGTGTTTTCTAGAGTACTCACAAAACTCCTGAGTGTAGATCAAACCAGATTAAAATGTTCCTCTCTGATTTTGATATGTTGATGTATTTTAAAAAAGATACAAACGTGTATGGTTTTCCAAGTCAGTGGGCAGTCCATAGGGACCCTTAAAAATGGTTTAGTGACCCCAGTTTCTGTTTTCGTTTGACATCCCTGATCTAACAGAAGGAGTGCTGGACTTAGAGTCAGGACAGACTTGGGTTAGAATCCCACTGACTCTTGGCACTCATTTTCTTCCATGCCTGGGAATGTTCTACCTCCTTACTTCCACCTCTTAGCTTCCCTGGCTTCCTTCAAGGCTCAGCTAAAATCCCTCCTTCTGCAAAAAGCTTTTCCTGATTATTCCTTGCATCCCCCACTCCCAACCATGCCATCCCTAGAGGTTAGCACAGTATATGACAGTACTTAATAATTGCTTTTTCATTGACTGTTGACATTATAATGAAAAGAACTCTGAAGTCAGAGGACCTGGGTTCAAATCTCACTTCTGATGCTTACTAGCTTTGTGACCTTGGATAAGTCACAACCTCCCTAAGATGTCTTACAGCTCTAGATGTGTGATCTGATTTTGCTTCTTCAGAGAGTATAGAGGCTCTAAGATGAGTTTGCCATGGCCAAAAATATTCATGAACTGGTAGCCAACCTTCTGGTGATGAGCCTATCCTAATTTAGCTAGGCTAATTAGAAACACAGTTCATCTTCAGAAATATGATCAAAAGTCTTAACAACTTGGGAAGACTGGAAAGGAATATGTATTTCTCTGGCATAGACTATAAATAATTTACAATGATGAGGTCATAGTTCATAGATTTAGTTTCAAAAGGAACCTTAGTGCTGATCTAATCTGACCCTTTCACTTTAGAAACTGAGGCCCAGAAAGGTTGAGCATGGTAGTAGTACTTTAGTGGAGAATCCAGAATGCAGACACAGAAAACTCTGGAAATTACCAAATTGTAATCTATGGAGGATTGTACTAAGGTTTAAAAAAAAAACCCAATGCATATATACTTTTTTCTGCACTTTGACTCAGACCAAATTAATTTCTTTTAAGTCTTTTTTTAATGAGAATTTTTACTTTTCTGGTTTGTAAGATCCCAAGGGAATTTCGTTGTCATTGTTTTGTTTTGCTTTTTTACTGTTCACTACTCCATAGTTGGCTTTATTTCACTTACATAGTATATAGAGTGCTGCTTATTGCTGACATTACATTTGTCTGAATGTAATGCAGATGTTCAAATGCAAATTGCCTGTGACCTTATTTGACCAGGTTTGTAAGAACTTAGCATATCATTTAGCCTTTCAGATTTCCTTGATGTTTCCTGTGACGTCAAGAATCTTACTCTTTTTCTGCATCTATGACTTTTTTCAACTGATGTAAAACCATAATATTTGGCATTTTTCCTGAGAAACTATTATCTTTTATTTCATTAGTGTAGGGACTTCCTCTGGTGTGATGTAGCTGGGCAACTGTAGCTTTATAGTCTTGGAGAATTGCCTGAGCAATGAAATGACTTGCTGTGGTCACACAGTATGTGCCAGAGGCTGGGCTCGAATCTGGGTATTGTTGATTTTAGCACTAGGCCTTTATCCACTAACCCATGATACCTCTCTCCATTGTTCCATATGATGACAGTATCTCACGTGTATAGAGTGTTTTACAGTTTACATTTCTTGTTTATTAGAACCTATATGTGTTGCCAGCTTATACCTCACCTTAGTTCAGTACACCAAAATAAGAGATGCTCCCAAATTATGGCAAAATTATTTCAGCAGGTTATTTGGGGACAGTGAAATACAGTGTTTTAAATTGGAACACTGTACTGATAGGGATTTATTTCTAAATTGGTTCCCTTGTAATCTTCTTATTCATATCTTTAAAAAATTATTTTTATTTTTGCATTTGTCTAGGAGTCAAGAGTCAAAAGTACTTGGTACTTTTCTGTCTTTAGCTGTGTGACCTTGGGCACATCACTTAACTTTTAGATCTTGTTTTCCTCATCTGTAAAATCAATGACCTCCTGTGACCTTTTTACTCCTTGTATTCTAGGTTTCAAGGTCACACTCTTTCCATTGTTGTACTGTGTAGTATCCACTTTTTTACTGAGAAGTTTTGAGATTTTCCTGGTATTTAAGCTCAGAATTTACTTCTCTGCTTCTGGATGGTAGCTTCCTTGAGAGCAGCATTTATGTCTGCCTTGTCTTTATATTCTCAGTGCCTAACCACATAAATATTTATTGAATTAAATACAGTGCTTTTCAAATCCTAGGTTGTACAATAGATGGTATGCTCAATGTGACATTAAGAAAAAAAATTCAAATCCTGCCTCAGGCCCTTACAAACCGTGGCACCCTGGGAAAGTCACTTAACTTTTCTTCAGCCTCTGTTTCCTTGTCTATAAAATGGGGATAATAAAATAGTACAGGTGGTTGTAAGGATCAAATTTATTATCGTTGTCTGCTTATCCATACAGATGTGTGTGTGTCTATCCTTTTGCAGACCTGAAAATGCTATATAAGAGTTAGTTATTACTATTATTATAATAAATGCCTTATTTTTAAGAACTCTCCTGTAAAGTAGGCATATGATGATGAAAGGACTTTGTTTCCCTCCACCCCCCTTTGTTTTTGAGAATTTAAAGAGTAGTTGTAAGTTGTATTTGTGGTAACTTCCGTATAAAGGGACACTTATTTCTCAAATTTGGCATCTATATAGTCATTTCTGGGAAACTTATTAAAGAGAATATGATCTAAGTTGAAGAAATGAAGATCCAGAAAGTCTTTAAATACATCATCCCTCACTTTCATCCTTTAGGTAGCTTTTTTTCAGTTGTAACCACTATATACTTTTTTATTTTTTGGTCAGATTTTAATTTGTAAAATAAATTTAATGGGTCAAAAAAACCTGTCCTTTGTGTAGATTTTTAAAATTTTTAAATAATCTGCTTTTTTGACAGTTTGGTAGAATGGAGAAGGCATTGGACTAGAATTCAGGAACCCTTTGTTCAAATCTTGGCTCTTCTGCCAATTAACTATATGACTTCAGGAAAGTTCTTTTCATCTTTCAGAATCTCAGTTTCCTCTTCTGTCAGATGGGGTTAATAATATTTGCATTACTTACTTCAGAGGATTGTTGTGAGGAAAGCATTGTTAAACCATTAAGCACTGTATAAATATGTTCTTTTATCTTTATTTTATCCAAGATCTTATTTCTCTGTCTGCGTTCCAAATAGTCATGACCCTGTTTCTCCATATGAGTCATAGAATTTACAGCTGTTAGGAACCATAAGGTTCACTTAACCTAGCCCTTTCATCTTTTAGTGGAGGAAACTGAAGCCCAGAGAGATTGTCTTGTCTATGGTATACAAATAGTAAGGTTCCATCTCTCTCTCTCTCTCTCACATTCCTTTGGGCAACTTTATTTCTCTTTTTTTAATGAAAGAAAACACCATTGACAGTAAATAGTTAAATGATTTGCTTCCCAGCTAACAAGATTTTCTTGGATTATATGATGCTAAAGGATGTCTTTAATCAAGGGATAAGCTTATTGCCTAATTTAAAATGGATAGCTAGGAATGCTAAGCTAACTGTCTAATCAGAATAGAGCCTTCCGGAAAAGAGGTAAAGTGCTGTGTGTAGGGAGAGACATTTTAGTGAGAATTATTACAGCCTGCACACTTAACATGTGTCTTTGCATTCTGTAATTCTGCTAATCACTTCTAGACAAGTGTGGTAGAAGATTTTTTTTTTTTAAGCTAGGTGGTTCAGCGAATAGACTTCTGACCTTGGACCAGAGTTCAAATCTTATCCCTCACTTAACTATCTTAGCTTCAGCTTCCTCATTTGTGAAATGAGGATAATAATACAACCAATTTTACGGTTTTCGGTAAGGGTCAAATGAGATAGCACATATAATGTAAAGCATTTTGCAAACCTTGAAGGAATATATAAATACTATTTTATTATTATTAAATACGATCTTCATTTGTTACTCTAGGTAATGTCAGGAGTTATAGCAATGATGTACTTTGGGTGAAATCATCTAATCATCTGTATCTTAATACAGATCATGAGGTTTGGGACTTAAATCCAGTCCAGTAAAGGGGAAAGGATGATTGGATAAAATATCTACCAGACATAACTTCATGCCTTTTGGCTATCGAGGTAACAGGTTCTGAGCTTGGTGCTGCTTTCTCTTTAAGCCCTCAAAATGGAGGATTGATATTACAGTGGTAACTGATGAAGAGAAGAGTGAACATAACATAGTTCTCGTAGAAGTCAGCTAGTTGCAAAAAAAGCCCCCAAAACATGGAAAGTACTGTACATGGAGAAGTGATGAAAATAACCACTGCGGAATAAAACTGTTGACTCCATTTTAATACAAGTTGAAAAAGGAAAACTAGAAATGATCTCCTACTACTGTCACATCCCAGGCTACTGACAACGGGAACCCCAGAAATCTGGATCAGTAAGCAGAAAGAATAGGGAATAGCAAAGAATAACGTGTGTGTGTTTCAGAAAGGAAGCATGTTTTAGTAGTAAAAATCTGAGTGACTGGCCAAAGATTTTCTCTTTTTCCGTTATAGTTTGTGAACTGGTTATTGGGAAACACTGAGGCACAATCTGCTGTAAAGAATAAGCAATAAATGAAGATTATCATATGTGAAATGGTTAAAAAAGACTAAGTTAGGTGTCAGTATTCTGCATTGTACTTTGTACCTAGAAGGTACTTAAAACTTATATACATGAATGAAACTCATCTGTACCAGATGTCCCAAAAGCTGTAGTGTAGTTTTAAGCCATTAAAACTCCATGAAGATAAGAAGCATATATAGTTCCCATTGTTAGGTCTTTGAAGCACAGGAATTGGAAACAAAAATTGAAACATTCTTCATTTTTCTATTTATTATTAATGACTTTGGTACATGCCTGTAAT
Organism: Pseudochirops corinnae; assembly: GCA_028646515.1. NCBI lineage: Eukaryota > Metazoa > Chordata > Mammalia > Diprotodontia > Pseudocheiridae > Pseudochirops > Pseudochirops corinnae. Next base: position 186,252,109 of record CM053585.1, on the reverse strand, counting down.
CACCATCAGCCAACTTTTGAGTAATTGCTATGTGTCACATGATTGGGAATGCAAAAAGATGAGCTTACAATGGAGATAGAACCTATGTAAAAAGAGAAGTAACAATGCCGGGTACTACAAGAAATAAATATTGGGTAGTCCTTAAAATGTTAGGTCCTTTTCAACTCCAAGGTTAAAAGAAGACAAGGTGGGGGCTGCTAGGTTGGGAATACAGCACCGGCCCTGAAGTCAAGAGGACCTGAGTTCAAATTTCGCCTCAGACACTTAACACTAGCCATGTGACCTTGGGCAAGTTACTTAATCCCAATTGCCCTGTCCTGCCCTCTCCAATAAGCAAAAAAAAAAAAAGAGAGAGAGAGAGAGAAGGAATTGTTGATTATAGATGAGAGAAGATGATAAAGGACTTTTGACTAACATTTCATAATAGAATGATCTGCCATAGTCATAGTGTGAAACCCATCTTGTAACCAGTGCTACAGTTGTTCATTTCAACAAACTTTTAAATTAGGGGTACAAAGATGCAAGGACTACAGAGAGAGAGATGACAGACCCTTTTCTCCAAGTACTTTTAATCCAATGGCGGGAAAGAGACATAATAATAAAAACCTTAATACTTCAGTGAATCCATGATCTCACAGGAGTAGGTACTCCTTCCACCAGCATAAATTGAAATCTTTTCGTACTATGTGGATATTGTCCATCTTCTTTCATAAATTCTCCATATTGGATATCTACAATGTAGTGGAAGCCTTCCTGTAACATTTAATATTTTATAGCTATTAGTATGCCACTTGGGCTGTCCATCTGTTATCCTGTGCTTTTACTACATAACCTGCTACTCTTTTTTCCTGGTCATGTGTGTCCTTTTATGCCACTTCTCTTGTGCAAAACTTAACATGTCTTTGAAAGACATGTCATTTCATAAATAACTGGTTTAAGGAAGGTTGTGAGCAAAGAAGCAGATGTTTAGGTAAGATTCTGTGCTGTGATATATTTGGGGAGTGATACTTTTGTTGTTGTAAATCTCATTGTCTTTTGGCAAAGTCTAAGTTGCCCTGCAGTGTTAACTAAAGTGAAGCACAGTACCTGCCATATAGTAGGCATTTAATTATTTCTTTGCTTGTTTGCTTCCTACCTTCCTATGTGCCCTGGAAAGGTAAAGCAAATAATTGCTGATTTAATTTATTTTAGTTCTTCTCCTTATTGCCACATTGGCAGAAGAATGACCCATTTCAGTGAAATGGGCAGGCCAACACATTATTAAAAGTAGAAGAGCATTGCAACAAGTAAAATTAACAGTACCTTATAGAGAGTCATTTTCATTCTTTCAGATCTACCATCTTTATTAACTTAGATAGATTAACAGAATTTCAGAGCTAGGAGGAATCTTAGGAAAATAAAGCCTTTCCATTTTACAGATCAGGGAATTAGGGCCCAGAAAAAAAGGGGATTCATAGCAACAAGCATTTATTGCTATGTGCCAGGCAAAAATTAAAAACAGATTCTGCCCTCATAGAACTTACATTCTAATGGGGAAAGACAACAGGGATCTGAAAAGGTAGAAGAGGAACTATTCACAAAAGGGCATAGTATTGAAGTCCAGAGAATGAATGAATGGCCCTTCCTCATTAAGAGGTTTAAGGAAGGCTGAAGGGATTCAGGAAGAAGGGAGCTGGGTTATGGATAATGTCCCATGGATATAGATCAGAGAATGAAGGATAGCTGGCCTGGGCCCTTCCTAAAAATGAACTTCTGGGCACTGTGGTTAAGATAGGAAGTAACTTGCTCACAGCTACAAAGTGAATTTGTGCCAAACTAGAACCAGAACTCAGGTGTTCTGATTCCCGTATCAGCCCTTTATTCTTAGAGAACAGGGCTTCTTCTAAGCCCTTTTGAGGTCTTGGCCCATGTGGCAGCCTGGTGAAGCCTATGGGCATTCTTTTCAGAAGAATAGGTTTAAGTGCTTAAAACCATATGTTTAGGCTTACAAAGGAAACTAATTATTTGAAAATACACTTGTCAAATGTTTTTTTTTTTAAGTTTGAAGACCCATATTAAGGATCCTTGTTTTCTCTATTGGTGTGGCCACTTAAAAATTTTTTTCCTTTTTTTTTTTTTTGAAAGAAGAATCATGAAAATAGCTCTCATTTTATAACATTTTTTTTTCCTTTCAAAGTTAGTTTCAGGAAAGAGTAGAAAATTGAACATATGCTCCCTTTTATCCTCATTGTAACCTATCATATAATTAACTATTTATCGAGCTTCCCCTGTGTTCCTGGCATGCTAGATACAAAGTCCAAGATATACCACCTGATGTACTGGAAAGAACACTGGATTTGGAGTCAGCTGACCTGGGTTCAGAGCTAGACTTTACTTCTTACTCTCTTTGTGACCTTGGACAAGTCATAGAATCTTCTCTTGAGCCTATTTAGTGGTTGTGGAAGCCATATATACAAAGATTATAGCAACGTGAAGGAAAAGAACCAGAAAAGGAAAGTGAATTCTGTTTAATGACTAAGGTAGGTTCTAGAGAAATGTTGAGAAAATATACCTAAGAAATCCTTGTTGATTGGCCTTGTATGGGGTACGGGGACCCCCAAAATCCCCTACCCAAGAAAAATGAAAAGTCAGAGGCATCTTGAGGGAGGAACAGGAAGTTTTATTCTCTTCCCCCACAGGAAGAGGGCAGTTCTCTCCCTGGTGGGGATCAAGGAGAGGAGGGGTTTACAAAATACAGAACAAGAATTTATACCCTAAGGCAGTCAAACCGCCACCCCCTGTCTGTCCCTTCTCCCATTGGCTAGGAGGCCGGCTCTCAGTCTTGGCAGGAAATCGAAGCCAATGGAGGATAAGAAAGAAGCCTGCCACTATCTCCTATTGGCAGGGAGGTGGGACAGGAAGCCAAGGTATCATCCATGGCCTTATTTGGTAAACACCAAAGCAAGGGAGGGGAAAAGGTTACAAGCAAGGGTGGAGGTCAAAAACTCCTGCAAAAGGGCCTAATTGTGGTATACAAGGGTGGAGGTCTACAACTCCTGAAAGGGGCCTAATGCTGATGACAACAAGGAAAAGGGTGAAGGGTCCTGGGTTGTGTAAACTCAGGACTCAGGTATGTCCAGTCTTACAAAAGTCTATCTCTGGTTTCCAGATAGTGTCTCTCCCTTCTCATTCTGAGGAGTGTTCACAGAGGGTGCAGAGAGTGTATCTCACTCAGCCTTGTGGCAAAAGTAGGGGACTGTGGATATGAAATGTGTGTATTCTCAGACTTGGTGGATGTTAGTTTTACTGAACTGTTTTTACTATTTACTATAAGGGAAGGCCTGCTAGGTAGACATCAGTAAAAGAAATACATATTTTTAAATTGATAAAATGAGTTTAGACTAGATTTATTTTTTTTTGTTTTAAAACATTGATAAATTTTATTTTAAAACATTTTACAGAATTCTAGTATATTTCCTTTTGCATCTCCTACAGTGCATCAATTGATGAGATCACAAAGTGAGAGTCTAGACTTGGGAGGAATGGGGGACAGGGATGGGGAGAAAGAGGCCCAAGACAGAGCTTTGGGAGAAGTCCCAGTAATTGGGTATGATTGATGAAGGAAGAACTAGCCAAGGACCAGTTAGACAGATAGGAGAACTGAGAGAGCAGTGTCAAGAAAACCCACAGAGGGGAGAGTATCCAGGAGGAGAATGTGTCAGATGCTCCAGAGAGATCCACAAAGATCACGATTGAGAAGATACCTTTAGATTTGGCAATTAAGAGAGACCTCTAACATTTTAGTTTGGTCAGTCATTTACTCAATCATTGGTCAATGGTGTATTTTCTGGATTTTTTTTTCTATTACAAATAATGCTGCTATGAATATTTTTTTGTACTTCTTTGTCACGTCACCTTTTAGGTTACAGCTTAGTAATTGCATTGAGTCAAAGGGCATGAACTTTTTTTGGTACCTTTTTTTAGAGTGGGAGCATAATTTCAAATATTTTTCTCATGATAGTTGGACCACATTACCACTCATTAGTAATTTTCCCACAGTCCCACCAACTTTGAATTTTTCCATCTTTTTATTTTCTTTGACAGTATAATGATGCACATACACTTGGACTTGAAGGTAGAAGGCCCAAGTTTATGGATGTCCAGCCTTGGTCACATATTTTTAGCTGTGTGACCTTTAGGCAAATCACTAATCCTTTCTGAGCCCTAGTAGCTTCATCCAGGGTTAATAATGGTTGGAGTCACTATAAGGAAAAGCATTATATGTGTGAACTAATGATCATTATTATTGCTATCCTCATCCTCATTATTCCGGTAAGCATTCTGGTGGATACATTTGTTGGTGTATCTTCAGAGTCACATGGTAACAGAGCTGGGGAATAGGAGACTTCTGGGCATAGCAGTAGGTGCTTAATTGGACTCCAGGCGGACTAGAAGGTACAGCTAGGATTTGTATCCCTTGATAAACTTACTCCCTCTGGCAACCTTGTTAATAATTTAAAATAAAATGCTAAATCTATTAGTATATTGTAATTAAATTTTCATTACATGTCTTTGCATATGACTGCCAGGTCTAAATCAGTAGCACAGTATTTCTGGCTTAACTGCAGATTTTAGTTCTTAGCCCCATGGGCTCAGGCTGTATGGTAATCAGGGGAATTGATTGTTTCTTGGAGTGGCTCTTAGCCTAGAACATTATTACTTTTCCCCTTTGGTGAGCCAGTTAGAGACGTCTTTGATAGGGCCACAACTCAAATCAATTAGTCTTACTTGGAAAAGGATCAAATTGAGGACTAGACTTACGATTTCATTGGCAATGGGAACTGTCTGCTGGGGAAACTCCCTCTTGCAGGTGGGCATACCATTTCTGCAACTTCAAGTCTTTGAGAATTGCCCAGTATAGATAGGCTCAGTGACTTGGGCCCAGGTTCACACATACCAGTAATTATAAGAGGTGGCACTCAACCTTAGGTTTTCCTGGCTTCAAGCCAGTCCCTTACTTTAGCCATTATACTGTGCTGTTCCTTGATAGGAAGTAAAGGGTAGAAATTTGAGTTTGGGCTCCAGTGAATTTAATTTTAAAGCTTTTCAACTCCCTTTAGTCTACCTTTAGTAATAACTGGTTTAGAGTAAATACAACCTCTTTTTTTCCCTCAGTTCCTAGCACTGCTTTGCCATAAGTTATTATTGATTACATTCAATTTGTTGTAAAGATTAAGATACTTATTCTTCTGTAGCAATTGTCAGCTGACTAAAAAATTTTGATAACTAGAAGATATCTTCATCAAACAGTTAAGTCTCTCTGGGACTAAGTGTTCCCTATATGAATAACAAAGGAGCTGGACTAGATACTCTATAAAGAGGAACTTTAAGTCAGAATTCTCTGGTACTAAAAGATCTGTCTTTTACTCAATTCAGGTTTTCCATCCATTGATGTATGTTTGAAGCCTTTCATGTCTTAATGTAGATGTCTGGGCATAGTGGGGGAAAAAAAAACCCATAGGATTTGGAATCAGAGGACTTCAGGTCAAAGCCTAGTTTTGCTACTTACTACTTGTGGTTGAGTCATGACTGTGGTCAAGTGGTTTTCCCTCTCTGGATCTGGATTGAATAAAGCCCTTTCCTTAAATTCTGTGATCATGGGATCCTTTGAGTTGCTGTGGCCCAAAGAATTTCTTTCAGCAGCTTGCTTGTGATGACAGATCTCCCTGCATTTAGCTAGGCTGGTCCTCAGATTACAGACAGTCTGTATATCCAGGCCTCTATCTGAAGCCTGGTGTAGGGACTTTCAGAGATTGAGACTTCACTGGCATAGGTCTTAAAACCCAGTGCCATAATGAAGCTTTGGGGAAGTCAGTGAATATACTAGGGATATTTTACTTTTATTTTTCGGTTAAATTTTTGTTTTGCAGTTCATTAACTAGATCCCACAAAATGTCCAAAAAGCACACTGGTAATTAATGTTTCATAGCACAGCATAGCCTAATCAATCTTTGTATCTTTTAGCATTTCCTTTCAAAACATTAGGCTTTCCTGTTTTTCTGTACTAGAAATGTGGATTTATATTACTTGGATAATTAAAATATCATTCGGCCAAATAATCAAACTTGGATCCTGTCTCAGTAGCAGGGAGCAAAATAATAGTCCAGTGTTTTTTTGAGATATAGTGGACCTATCTCTGGACATGAATTTGACTTTCCTTTAGGTAGAATCCACCTGTGCTCTTCTAAAGCTGAGCATCAAAGCTATTTGTAGACAGTAAGATGGAGGCCTTTTCTGGGAAGGTACTGTAGGTAGTAAAAGCAAAGGGTATAATTTCCAAAGGACTTTTAGGTGGCCATTGTAAGGGAATCCTAGATTTAGAGTATTGCATTTTGGAGGCAGAGAATTTTGATTTAGATAATCTTAGAGTCATTATGTTCTAGTGTTGTGCAAATCACTTTACTTCTCTGGGCTTTAGTTCTCCCATCTGTAAAACTAAAGGGTCAGAAGTGATGGTTCTTTATGTATATATTTATTCTGTAATTAAACATGAAATGAATGTTTCATTGTACACAGTTGAACAGAAAAGATTTTTTATGTGAAACTTCCAATTCTGTTATGTGCATCTTGCTTTCCTTTTAATTAAAATGAATTCAACATGCAACTTTCAAATCTATCTTGCTTATCTGTGTGTGGGATACAGAGATCCCTAAAACAATAACTCGGAAACGTCTCAAAGTGAAAATAGGTAAAGGTTTCTTTATTAGAATCTCGCAAGAAACGGGCA
>CM053585.1:186209473-186244843 GCA_028646515.1 Pseudochirops corinnae | reverse complement strand
CTAGAGATAGGAGGACTTAGATAAATCCTCATTTGTCTCCAAACTCTCTTATCTATCTTTCCAAATCCTTCAAATAAACCATTATTTACTCTTTCCAAAATCTCTCAAACCCATCATTCTGTTGATTCAGCTTTCCTTTACATTCATTAACCACAAACAAGATAGCTCATACCTTTTACTGACTATTTGCTTCAATCATTGAAACTTGCTATAGAAGGAATAAGCAGGGGCATAAGACATTCCAAATATGACAGGATAAACATCCTTGGCTCTGTTTAGATTCGGGTAAAGTCACAGATATCCATGCAATATGGATGCCACCTCACAGCCAGGCTCATGAACAGGTGGGCAAACATTCCTTATTAAAGGAATTTCGTAGGTACACAGCCAGAAGTCCTTTCCTAGATCACGCTAAGATCGCCCCTTCAGCCTTTACCAGATGTATATTTCCACCAATATTTAACCTTGTGGCATTTAATGCAGGACCTGATTTATGCAGACCATTATACCCGAGTTTAAACTCCAAACAAAATTTAGTTATGGTCCCAAATGCCTTTTACCTCACACAGCAAGTTTCACTAATCACGGCTTAGAGCCAGTTCTTCTTATTTATTTTATTTTCCTTATTTGATTCCTTAGGGCACCAAGGCCTACGGTTTTATATACTTTAGCAAATGAGAGGGACCACACACTTCATCCTACACATCTGTGACTCCTTGTGGCTTTCTTTTATCTTCTGTGAATTTTCAAAAAATAACAACAGTTTCAATGACCCTCTTTTCCTCCTACTTTTTTAGGGGGAGAGGAACAACTTTTTTTGTATCTCCTCTCCTTCATACCTGTTCCTGTTGAGAAAAAAAAATTTTTTTGTAACAAGTATGCATGGTCAAGCAAAACAAATTTCTACTTTGCCTGTATCTAAAACAAAATGTGTCTTATTCTATAACTTGAATCCATTTGTTACCAGATTGGTAGCATGCTTCATCATTGATCCTCTGAAATAATTTCTCAAGAATTGTTGTTGGTCACTACATTGATCTGAGTTCTTGAATCATTCTCCCTAGGTATCTCTGAAACCATCTCTTTTAACATTTTCTACAGCACAACACTATTCCATTAAATTCATATGCTTTCAGTTGTTCAACTGTTTCCCAGTTGATGAACATTCTCTTTGTTTAAAAAAAAAACTTTTACTATTAAAAATCCTGAATGTTTGAGTATATAGGAAACCTTTTCTCTTTCTTTGATGTCTTTGGTATAGAAGCTTAATAGTGGTGTATCTCGGTTAATTAAATTTTATTTCATAATTTGCTAGGGGAGCAGAGTTTCAAATTGCTTTCCAGAATGGCCCTACTATCAGTGCATTAGAATATATAGGGAACAGAGTGAAGTTCATAAGAGCCACTCCCTAACTGATAAAATGATTAAAAGATATGAATAGGCAGTTTTCAGAAGAAGAAATCCAAGCTATTGATACCCTTATTTAAAAAATGCTCTAACTTACTAATAATCAGATTAAAACAACTCTAAGGTACCACCTCATACCCATCAGATCGGCTACTTTGACAAAAATGGAAAATGACATGTTAGAGGGGCTATGACAGGTAACACTAATACACTGTTGGTGGAGGTGTGAACTGATCCAGTCATTCTGGAAAGAAATTTGGAACTGTGCTCCAGAAACTATTAAACTGTGATCTTTTATCCAGCAATACCTCTACTAACTCTACAAACCAAAGAGAACAAAGAGAAAAAAGACACATAAGTACAGAAATATTTATAGCACCTCTTTTTGTGGTAGCAAAGAATTGAAAACTGAAAGGATACCCATCAGTTAGGGCATGGCTGAACAAGTTATGATTTATGAATATGATGGAATACTATTGCACTATAAGGAATGATAAAGAGGATGGTTCCAGGAAAACATTGAGATTTGTGAACTGATCCAAAATGAAGTGAGCAGAACCAGGAAAACAATATACTTAGTCTAGGAATAAATAATAATCATTGGAAAACCGGGAAGATTTTCATTACATTTATTTTACATTTATTCTTTCTGAATAAATGGGTAGCTCCCTTAATGGAATATGCCTGCTCAGACAAATTTGAACCCTTTTATACTGCCTCCCCCTAGAATTTCCCACCTTCTTCTCCATTGGCTGGGTACAACCTCCTGAACTCCCCACATCATGCTCACTTCAAATACCTCATCAAGCATGTGTATAATAAGCCTCTAGCCCCCTACCTGATCAGAAACCTGGCTCTGCTAGATCACGGCTCTTATTAGAATTAGTCACCTCTGACCCACATCCTGCTATTAAAGATAGGAGCACTTTTAATTATGTAGCAACAAAATTCCTCTCATCGGTTCCCACAAATTTATACAGTAACAACAATATGGTAAAGATAAGCAATTCTGAAAGTCTTAGTAACTGATCATCACTATGATCAACCTCAGTTTCAGAAGACTTATGATGAAATATACTATCCACTTCCAGAAAGAGAAATGATGTACTCAGAGTGCAGATGGAAGCATATCTCTTCCTTCATGCAGAAATTTGCTTTGCATCACTACACATTTATGTTTCTTGCTTTTTCAATGGGGGAGAAGATATGGAGAGAGTTTGGAACTGAAAATGAAATTGAATTTTTAAAAACTGCATTAATCTACCTGTTTTACTGAAGTCCCTCTAAAAATGGGCATTTTCTTTTTTTGTCCTCTTTGCTACTGGGATAGGTGTGGTGAAATCTCAGGGTTGTTATAATTTGTATTTATCTAATCTTTAGTGACTTCTAAGAGTTTTTTTTCATACTTATTGGTAGTGTAGATTTTTTTCCTTTGAAAACTGCCTATTTCTAGATCCTTTGACTTTATTGGGAAATGGCTCTTGTTCTTATTACTATGAATCAGTTCCTTATATGTCTTGGGTAGGAGATCTTTATCAGAGAAACTTGCAAAGACTTTCCCCAGTTAATTATTTTCCCCCTATTTTTAACTGTGTTGGTTTTGTCAGATTTGTCCCAAGGTTCCTTCTAGTTCTAAATCCTACAAGTTGTGGTATTTCAAGCTGGAAGTAGAGTATTTATATGCACTATGAAAGGTTTGAAAATCCTCTTCAGCTGAAAATTGCACCCTCTTTTGTCCACTGCTGTCTCTGAGACTTGACTGTGTGATTACCTGCTCGTTGATTTATCATGAAATATAAAGTCTCTGTAGAGTGGAATTTCATGACATTTAAGATTATGTGTTTTAATAAAATGTCATATATATTAGAAGTGTCATTTGTGTCCCAGTGCTGTGTGTTTCACCTATTAGCAGTAAGACCTAAGTGCTGTACTTAGATCCTCCCCTGTGTATTTTTCCCTAGAATGCTTCACCCATAGTCCTAGAAAGGACTATCTCAGATCATAGTCCAAACTTGTCATATTATAGATAAGTTGTGGTGAGCCAAAGTGACTTGAATCCTTCCATTACTTTGACTTCTGCTAGGTCCACAATGTAGGTATTAATGTCACGAAGCTGGGATTTGGTCTTTTGGAGACTTTAATTCTTACCAACTAGATAAATTAATCTGCTAAAATCTTCTAGACTAAGAACTGATCATATATAATCTGCTGAGGACATAGAGAATAATAATCTTTTCCATTGGGTATTAGCAACAAGACTGAAGTAAGTGCATATAGGGTATTTTATTGAGATTTCAAGTTGAGTAGGAAAAACTTAAAATGTTCTCAAAAAAAACCCCAGTGAATATTACAATGTCTTCTACCTTTTGGGTGTTCTGTTAAGACTGACCAAGTGGCAGAGTTTTGGAAGTAAATTCCTTGACACTTTGTGGGGGGAAGGTTCTTCAGGGGAGTGTAAGGAGTAGCTCTTTGTCTTGTATATAATAAAGACAGGGAGATATGTATATACACTTAGCTGATTCAAACATACATTAAAAAGTCCCTTGGGGAAACATTTACTCTTTGTTATTTTGAACAAGAAAGCTACTATGTCCTTGTGGCTCAGGATGGTGGAATTCCTCAGAGACAGGAGGAGAGAACCAAGAAGAATACTTGGATTTGAAGTCTGAGCAGGCCAATTTCTTCTAAACTAAAAATAAAAAAGGAGACCGTTGATACTGGAAAAGGACTTCATCTAGTCCAAAAGAGAATTGATAATTAATGTATGAAATTATGAAATGGGGCAGGCATGCCTGATTCTGTCTGGGAAAGACCTTAATGACAGGGGGAAGTGAAGTGGTGGTCATTCTTTCATAAAGCCCAGAGGGTTCAGGGACGAGCATCATAGACAGTACAGACACAGTTGATGAAAAGGGGTGAAGAAGCCGATGGTCTGGAGACAGGGGATGGGGTGGTGAAGGAAGGCAGGCCGCGGTGGGGGAAGAGGCACAGAGTACCGCTTCTGTAGCCATGGATTAGTATTGAGAGCGCTCATGGGGCATCATGGACCCAGTGTCATTGCTGTTTATACTAGTGTTTATAAATTTCCTTATACTAACTCGAAGTGAGAGGAGAGTTTATGGGGAGAAGAGGAATGCTTAGAGGAACCAGAGCAAGATAAAATTATAACGCCAGGGATTCTTAATCTGAAGTTATTTTTGGTGATTTCAGGGGGTCCATGAGTTTGGCTAGGGGAAGAATGGCACCTTGAGTTTTATTTTAATTCCATTGTGTTCATTTAAAAACATTATTCTGAAGAGAAGTCCATAGGCTTATCTAGCTGCCTCAGGGATTCATGACACAAAGTCAAGAATGCCTGACCTGCTCCAAGTCCTTTATGTTACAAAGGAAGAAACTCAAATCCAGAAAGTGGAAGTAATTAGACTGGTTTAGTGTCAAGAATTAGTCTAGGTTTTTTTTAAGAGAGACATTTCCTATATAATCTCTAAAATTAAGTTGGATTAGATGATCTTAAAGTTTCCTTCAAGCCTAAAATTCTATGATCCTATGAAAATAATTAAAAGATAATGATTAATGAAGTACCTACTTTTAACATTTCTTGGGCCTCAGAACTGAGCTTGAAGGAAACCAATATGTTTTTACCTCTGACCCTAGCAGAGTCTTAGCATATCCTACTTTCCTAGCTATCAGTAATCCTTGATTACTTTCCAGGTATCTTATAAATATAACCGTTAGTGACAAGAATATTTTATAAAAACTATATAAAGCTTTCATTTCTACTTTTTCCTTTGGTTTCAATTTTTTTCCCCACTTAATAGTATTTTTCCCCCCAATTTCATGTAAAAATAGTTTTCAACATTCACTTTTATAAGATTTTGAGTTTCAAATTTTTTTCTCCCTTCCCCTCCCCAAGACAGCAAGCAATCCCATATAGGTCATACATGTACAATCATATTAATCTCATTTCCACATTAGTCATGTTGTCAAAGAATTAAAATGAAAGGGGAAAACCAAAAGAAAAAAAAAACAAAAGTGAGAATAGTATGCTTTGATCTGCATTCAGATTCAGCAATTCTTTTTCTAGATATGGATAGCATTTCCTGTCATGAATCTTGGATCATTGTATTGCTGAGAAGAGCTAAGTCTGTCATAGCTGATCATCACGCAGTGTTGCTATTACTGTGTACAGTGTTCTCCTGGTTCTTTTCAGTTCACTCAGCATCAGTTCATGTAAGTTTTTCCAGGATTTTTGAAATCCACCTGCTCATCATTTCTTAAAGCATAATAGTATTCCATTACATTCATGTATCATAACTTGTTCAGCCATTCCCCAAATGATGGCCTCCTCTCAACTTCCAATTCTTTACCATTTGATTTCAGTTTAAAAGGTCATTTTCCTCCTTATACTAAATATCAGATTTTACCATCTGAAGAATTTTTAGGAGTCATGAATATTTATTGAATGTATTCTAGTGAAGGTTGTATTACCTGTTTATGCAGAGACACAGGGACTCCTCCAGTGGAAATGCAGTGTGTGTTTCTGGATGAAGCCCTGTATAAGGGGAAATGTTGTTTACTGTTGCCAGGCAGTGCCTGAAGAGATTGACGCTAGGCCCAGTGCCCTGCCCCTGGGAGCATTCTGGGGTTGGATACATTCCCTAAGGCTGCCCACATTGGCCACAGGATGGAACTTTTTATTTTTGTGAAAGTATGAATCGGTGTCTAGTTTTCATTCGAATTATAATGGTAAATGACAGCCTTCAAACTAGACGCTGCATTTGTGAAAAAATAATTTTGTGTTTCTTAGGAAAATGTTAAGATCCGTCCAAATCTGTTATAAAATGGCTAACATGCTTTGATTTTTATGGCACTGAACCTCACAAGTGTGGATCATTCAGGAGTTCCTGAATATCTTAATTGTTTTTTCTGAGTTTTGGCATTATCCTCAAAGTATTTTTTTTTTAAATGCTCAGTTTCAGATTAACTGTTTTTGGCTCATGTAAAAACCTTTTTATATCTTTAATCCTTAAAACAATCATAGAGTGGCAGAACCAGAAGAGACCTTAGAGACAAATCCGTTTTTCTGATAATGAAACTGAGGCCTCCTTAGTGAGGGAGATAAGACTTAAGAATTAAAACAAAAATGGAAAATCATTTAAGATACTATTATCTGTGTAGGATCCAGATCCAAATCCTACCTCAGATACTTATCCTTTGGATATTTCAAACTGAATGTCCCAGAGACATTGAATTCATCATGTCCAAAAAAGACATTTCTTCTCCCCTTCCTCCCAAACCTCCCCTCTTACAAACTTCTTTATTCTGTACCACGCATTTGTAACCAGCACTCTTTCTCAACTTCTCACCCTCTTTCTCACCCCACACTCCTCATCTAGTCAGTTGCCAAATCTTTCCATTACTATTGTCACAAGCATGTTGCATCTGGCCAACTATTGCTTTAAGTTCAGGTCTTTATTACCTCTCACCTAGATTACTGCAAAGATGTCCTGATTGTTCTCCCTGCTTCAGGTCTCTCTCCCTATTCCAGCTTATTTTAGCTGTCATATAGCTGCCAAAGTAATTTCTCTCAAGTTTAGCATTGACTGTGTGGTATTCCAGTGGCTTCTGTTGTCATTAAAATATTAAACTACTCTGTCTAGCTTTTTAAACCCTTCACAACCTTGCCTGAAACCATATTTTATATCCTCATTGAAAATTACTCTCCTTCTTATACTCTCTTATCCAAGCAAACCAGTCTTTTTTTTTTTTTTTTTTGCTCTTTACATCAGACCCTGCACAACCTCCCTTCTCTGTTACTTTACACTGACTCTCTGGAGTACATACTCTGTCTTCACCTCTGCTTCATTCAATTCTTCTCTTCCTTCAAGATGCAGCTCAAAAATCTCCTATATGAAGGCTTTCTGCTTCACCTTTTCCCCCCAGCTAGTGCCTTCCCTTCTAAGCTATCTTGTATTTATTTAATAACTATTTTGTATTTGTTTGTACATTTTTAAATTACATTGTTTTGTATATATTTATTTATCAGACACTAGCTATGTGACTCTGGACAAGTCACTTAACCTCAGTTTGCATTAGTTGCCTCATCTGTAAAATGGGATAATAATGGTACTTACCTTGAAGAGTTGTTGTGAGGACCAAATGAAATAATAATTGTAAAGGGCTTAGCACAGTGCCTGGATCGTTAGCAAATGCTATGCATATATTATTATTATTATTATTATTATTATTATTATTATTATTATTATTATTGTTAAATTGTCTGTAAAGCCTTTTGACAGTGGACAAAATAATGATTTTGTATGCCATTATGAGAGCCACTGTTGTATAGTGAATAGAGTTTGCCCCAAAGCCAGGAACCTTTGACATATAGTGGCACCGTGGTCCTGAGCAGGTTACTTAATTTCACAGTGCTCTAGGCAACTCTCCATGCCTGTATCTGATTACTGTAATCTAAACTCTTTGACATGTGGGTGTGTTCATGTAATAATTATATTCAGCTTCTTGGAGCCTCTGTATGCCAGGCACTGTGCAATCGGAACAGATCATTAGCAACTAGGATACTTGTAACCTAGGCAGAAATAAGGAAAACCCAACCATTGTTGCTATTCCTCTTGCTTAAAGAAATATTTTCTTCATTTCCTCCTGAGTTCTTTCAGGGCAAGTCATCCTTCCTTTCTGGCACTGCCACTGTATTAGCAGTATGTCTGTAGGACCAGTCACTTCCGTTCTTTCCACCTCGGTTTCTTTGTCTACAAAAATGAGGAGGTTGGACTGGTGAATTTTTAAGGTTCCTTCTGGCTTGGGCATTTCTTTGAGTATTTGAATGCCCTTGGCATCTAAAAAATCCCATTCTTTTCAATTCAATAAATACTTAGTAATCACAAGTACGAAACAGCAGCTAGGTGTAGGGTGAAATGGGCATTTTTGGATGTGGTCAGTGTGGAGTTGTTCGCTTGACTATTTATATTCATTGAATGAGGTTTTAGAAAAAGTATTCGGGGGAGGGGAAGGAATAGGAGAAGAGGGGAATTAGTAATAGTGTTGTAAAAAGAAAAGGGCTGTTGAAGACTTGTATTTTTTGTATTTTTTTTGATTTTTCTCAATTAGGCCGTATCTAATTAGATTCCCTCTACGACCCTTGATGATTATACAGTTCAGAGGGGACACATGTATATTCTCCTCATTTGAATAAGAAGTTTATACTTGTTTAGTCTTTTATCATTGTTTATTTGTTTTTACATTTTTATTTTTCTCTTCACTTCTATGTCTGAAAATTAGGGTTTCTTCACAGCTCCAACCTTTTCTTCAGGAATACATGAATGTCCTGTATTTCATTAAAGGTCAATTCTTTTCCCCTTGTAGCATTATACTTAGTTTTATTGAGTGTTATTCTTGGTTGTAAGCCATATCCTTTGCCTTTTGGAATACTATATTCCAAGATCTCTGCTTATTTTAATAGTGTAGCCTGCTAAATCATCTATGATCATGACTGTGGCCCGCCCTTGGGAATTTGAATTCCATCTTTCTGGTTGCTTGTAGTATTTTTTCTCTGACCTAGAACCTCTGGGTTTTGGCCATAGTATTCCTGGGAATTTTGAGAGAATTAGAAAGTGTTCTTTCTTGCTTGCTTGCTTGCTTGCTTTTTGGAAGGGGCAAGGCAGGGCAATTGGGGTTAAGTGACTTGCCCAAGGTCACTTGGCTAGTTTTGTTTTAAGTGTCTGAGGCTGAATTTGAACTCTGGTCCTCCTGGACTTCAGAGCTGGTGCTCTATTCACTGCACCACCTAGCCGCCCCTAGACAGTTTTCTTTTATGATTTCTTGAACTATAATGTTTAGATAATTCAGATCATCTATCCAGTTAGTGATTCTTAAGGTTTTTCTCCTCAAACTGTTTTCCAGATCAGTGTTTTTGCTGTGAAATATCTTACATTTTCTTCTTTTTTAGTCTTTTGATTTTGTTTTGATATTTCTCGTTGTCTCATGGAGTCATTGGTTTCTGTTTGTTCTAGTCTAATTTCTAAGGATCACGTACCTCTTGTTCCGAACTGTTAATTCCCTTTCCAGTTCTATCCTCTGTATTTCTCATTTCTTTTGTAGTTTTTTTCCTCAAGAACTCTAATTTTGTTTCTAAAAATGCTTTAAACTTTTTTATTTTAAACTTTTTTTTTTTTGCTTTTTGGAGGGCAATTGGGGTTAAGTGACTTGCCCAAGGTCACATGTCTAGTTTTTGTGTTCAGTGTCTGAGTTCTGATTTGAACTCGGGTCCTCCTGAAACCCGGGCCGGTGCTCTATTCACTGTGCTACCTAACCACTCCCTTATTTTAAACTCCTGCTTTGTTTTGGGAATGCTAGTCAAGTTTGTGCCCAAGCTTTGAGGCTTTACATGTTGATGTTTTTCAGTCATTCTCTTTTTGTGAGTTTGTGTCTTAAGTGTCCCTGTCACCATAAGAACTTTTTATGATGGTATTTTGTTTGGTTTTGTTTTCTCATTCTTCCAGCCTACTTTCTGACTTCAGGCTTGATGTCTAGGACTGAACTCTAGTATTTCCAGAGTGAAGGTCTGGGTTCTCCTATTGTTGTTTTCTCAGGATATTATATGATGTGTTATTCCAGGATCTTAAGGGACAGGCTGGAGATTTGCAAACTTTAATGCTCCCAAGGTGGTCTGATCCAGGACAAAGTGATTGTTGGCCCTCTGGTGTGAGCTCAGAAATGTCTGACCTGATTTTCTGTCTGAATGACAATAGACTGCTGCTGAACTTAGCCCCTATCAGTAAGCTAGAAAACTGCTGGTTCAGTGACAGAATTGTAGGCTTACCTTTGGTCTAGAATTCCTGCCCTGCTCATTCCTCTGCAGGCTTAGCTTGCTGCTGAAACTAACCCTGCTCTCTTCCTGAGGGCTGAACCTCATTCTTCCTCCCATGGCATGCCTCATCCCCCCATCCTGACTACTCTGGATCTATGACCAGGAACTGAGTAGTGGTCAACAAAGCTGCCAGTTAGAACCTATACCCATTTTTATGTCCCAGTATGTGTCTGAGGGGTGCCCTGGTATGGATCTGAGATCTCCTCTTGTCCTACTGCAGTCTCTCCCTGGTAAATGGAGTGTTCTGAGGGTGATGTGCTCCTGAATTGACCTGACCCATCCCCAGTTTCCACAGAGGCAGACTTGGGCTGGAAAAATGACTCACTGTGATTTTATTTTTCTGGATTTCTTCATCAGGATTTGGTCTGGTGCATTTTCTAGATTTGTTTGGAGGAGTTTTGTGGAGGGAGCTCAATTGTATTGCTTCCTGCCACTCCTGCTGTCTTGGCTGTGTCCTATTGAAGCATTTTTTTAAAAGCACAGAAGCAAACAAAAAGTTTAAAAAGAGAAGCTGGACATAACAAAGAGTTGCAGTTTCATGTACAATCTGTTATCTGTTTTATTTTGAATGTAGAAACATTTAAGTTGAATACATTTTTTAGTTATTTTTAAAAAAAAGATACACTGACATCTGTTTTGTATATGTTGAGCTATGCCTAGGAGACATCAGAAATGGAGGTGTTCAGCAGGCAGTTGATTAATATAGGACCAGAATTCAGGAAAAGGGTTAGGTCATTATTAGATGTGTATGATAATTAAGCCCATGGGAGCTGGTAAGATCCCCATAGGGCACAGTGTAAAGAGAAAAGAGCTTAAGACCGAATCTTTGGAGATATGCCTGTAGTAGGAATAGGCAAGAGAAGAATAATGGTCTAGTAAAGGAGCCTGAGAAGGTTATACAGGGAGAAGGAAAAATCATTTGAAGTTGTGATTTATGAAGAGCCTAGGAGTCCACAGTCACCAGTAATTAAATTGGTTCAGACTAAGAAAAAAGTCTGATAATGAAATATTAATATATGGGATGGGATTCAGAACATTGTATGTAATCTTCTAATGGAGCAAGGTTTAGCAAAATAGGAAATTTGATTGTTGAGGTAGGAGGGGAGTTGAGCATTACTAAAGAAAAACAAATCAGTCAACAACTGTCATACTTGTATCACTCTGTCTACACTAGAGAACTAGACTGGAGCAGGCTGGTGAATACAAAGACAGAAATGAACCCATCCTTGCCTTATGGGAGAGACAGTATGAACATATATTTGTGCATGCACACAACAGAAATACAAATATCACCTATGCTGTAAATGCAAAGTAACTTTGGAAAGGTGGGAACTAGCCCCTGGGGGGAATCCATACAGGTTTCAGGTAAAATGTAGTTGGTGCTTGAGCTGATTGAGAGAGAATACATTTGTGGCATGGAGGACTAGGTGATAGAAATGGAATATTCTTTGTGAAAAATAGTAAGAAGGCCAGTTTAGCTGAACCAGAGAAGGCAAGAAAGGGGAATCTCTCTCTCTCTCTCTCTCTCTCTCTCTCTCTCTCTCTCTCTCTCTCTCTCTCTCTCTCTCTCTCTCTCTCCCCCCCCTCCCTCCCTCCCTCCCTCCCTCCCCCCCTCTCCCTCTCCCTCTCGCCCCCTCCTTTTCTTCCTCTCTCACACACAGATACACACACAGACACACACACACACGAACATGCATACATGCGCAGCTTAATTTACCAGCTTGTGAAATGCTCTAAATGTCAACAAACTCTTTCTGCTGTGTGTAAGGCTCTGTGTTCGAGTTCGGTCAAGCCAACAAATATTAAGCATCTACTCTGTGCAAATCGCTGGGAATACCAAGAAAGGCAAAAGTTAGTTCCCACTCTCACAGAGCTTGCAGTCTAATGGGGAAGATAACATGCAAAGAACTATGTACAAATAAAATACAGACAGGATGATAAATGTCAGAGAGAAGGCACAAAGATTGTGGAGGATTGGGAAAGGCCTTTTGCAAAAGATTGACTTTAGCTGCAAAGTCCTGACTGGGAAACAGCCAGTGAAAACTATTTGGAGTCTGGAGAACCAAGACCTACATATAGGAAAGAGTCAAATCAAATAAAAAAGCATTTATTAAGTGCTTACTATGTACAGGGCATTGTGGTAAGCCCTGGGAATACAAAGAAAGATAAAAAACTCCCTGCTTTTAAGGTACTTGCAGCCTAATATGAGACAATATGCATGCAACTATGTACAAACAAAAATGTATATAAGATAAATTATACATAATCAGTAGAGAGACAATATTAAGTTGTTAAAGAGGACTAGACTGGCTGTTTGTAGAAGGAGACTTTAGGGAAGTCAGGAGACAGATGAAGAGGGAGCGAGTTCTAGACATTGGGAACAGCTAGTGAAAATGCCCAGTCATGAGGTAGTGTTATGTGTGAGGAACAGCAAGGAAGCCAGTAACATTGGGGAGGGGAATGAGATGTAAGAAAATTGGAAAAGTGGTAAAGGGCCAGATTATGAAGGATTTTAAAAAGCTGAATAAAAGGTTTTCTATTTGATTCTGAAAGCAATAAGCCACTGAAGTTTAACAAATGTGAGGGTGGGAGGAATGGTGATACAGTCAGCAGACCTGTGATTTAGGACATTACTTTAACATTTGAGTGGAGGATGCACTGGAATGTAGAAAGACTTGAGGCAGGAAGACCAATCGGCACACTCTTAACGGTGGTCTAGATGTGAAATGATGATCCCTGTACCAAGATGGTGCCAGTGTCACCAAAGAGAAAGAGGCATAAACTACAGAGGTTGAAATGATAGGACTTGACAACCTGGAAAGTGAAGAGTCAAGGATGATAACCTAGTTTGGGAGCCTGAGTGACTGGGAGGATGGTGGTGCCCTTGACATATTTGGAAAGTTTGGAAGAGGAGAGGGCATGGGGGAAGGATACTGAGTTCAGCTTTGGACAAGTTTTGTTCAGTACTTATGGGACGTCCAGCCCAAGATGTCCAGTAAGCAGCTAGAGTTGTGAGACTGGAGGTAAGGAGAGAGATGAGGGCTGGGCAAGTAGATTTGTGAGTCTTCTGCATAGAGGTAATAGAAACCATGGGAGACTGAAAAAAAGATCACCAACTGAAACAAGAGTGTCCAAGACAGAGCTTTGGGGGACCTACTGTTAGTGACCTGGATGAAGATCTAGCAAAGGAGACATAGAATGGGTTGTTAGGTAGATGGAAAATCAGGAGAGAGCAGTGACATGAAAACATAGAGAAGAGAATTTTAAGAAAGGAGGGTTGGGTTAACAGTGGCAAAGACTGTAGAGAAGTCACAAAGGATGAGGATTAGATTTGGCCATTAAGATATAACATTGGTAACTTTAGAGAGAGCAGTTTCAGTTAAGATGAGGTTGTAAGCCAGACTATAAAGAGTTAAGAAGAGAGTGAAAAGTGAGGAAGTGGAGGCATTGAGTATAGATGCCCTTCTATACTTTCAAAGTATTTAGCCACCAAAGAGGGGAGAAAGATAAGACCGTATAGCTAGTGGGGTCAAGTGAGGGTTTTTTGAGGATGGAGGAGACATCAGTAGTGAAGCAGCCAGTATACAAATGGGGATGTTAGAGGGGACAGACTGCTTGAGAAGACAGGATGAAATGAAATCACTTAAGTGTAAAGATGGATTGGCCATGGCAAGAAGAAAGGCCATTTCTTCTTTTGAAACAGGTGAAAGAGGAGATAGTTGCAGAAGGTATCTGAATGATATGAGTTAAAGAACAGAAGAGACAGCTCTTGGTGAATGACCTCAGTTTTTTTCATTGATTCCATATGTTGGCTTACCCTATTGCTAAATTGTCAGGTGAAAGCTCCTGGAGACTGGTCTTATGCTCTGCTCCTTCAACAGATGACACAGGGATGACTGGGTACCGAGCTGGAACTCAGTACTTGTTGAATGAGAAAACTACAGTGTTGTCAGTATTAGTTTACCCCTGGAATATAAGTTTCTTTCTTCTCTGATATGAGATTTCTTTAAGGGTGGAGATGGTAAGAGCTACATACATGAAAATTAGACCAGTTGTATGTTACATTTAAATTTTATATAAGTCTGAATGGGGGGTGGGGTGGAGTATAGTCTATATTTGGACTGGTATGGTAACTGTAAACATCTGGCCCTCTCCCCCTCACTGTATAACACAAGCTGCAGCCTGATAACCTTGAGAAGCAAGTCCTTGAACTAGTCTTAAAACCTCCTTCCTTTGTGAAACTTCCTCATCCTTTTGTTTCCCCAACACTGCTGTTCCTACTAATCATTTTCAAGGTTAATGCACTTTAAAAATCTGTGCTGACGTGCTATTAGCAAGGGGACATTCTGGGCTTATGTGTAGATTCTAGATTTATTATGAAAGGCAGGAACATCAGCTTAAGAAATCAAAGTACAGTCACTTCCGACAAGCTGTGCCTGAAAATCTTTTCATGTTGAAAAACAGTCTTCTCTTTCCCACCCCCTTCACCAGCCCCTCCTCCCCAAAACCCACTCCCAAACCCATGATAAAAGCTGAGATGAATCTGTAAATGCTGATAACCTAAAACTAAATATGGTGATTTTACTGTCTTAGCCCTGGAGAGCTGTAGAGGATAGAAGAGAAGAACAAGTCACAAAGACCTATGATTAGGGGGAAAAACCTAAATTTTTTTTCAATTTGCCATGCATATCTGAAGAGCACATATAGTAGGCAAAGGGTCTGAGAGAACAGATTTCTCCTCTAAAACTCTGCAAGGTCCTTAAGGGCAAAAACCAAGTCATACATCTCTGTATTTCTCCTATCATTTTTTTTCACAATGCCTACAAACAAGCTCATGTCTCCCTCACTCTCAAAGTATTCTCACTGGATGCATTCATTCTTGCTACAGATTGTCTTATGTTCTCTTCCCTTTCCTGACTAAAATCTTTGGGAAGGCCTCTTTAATTGGTGTCTCCACTTCCTTTCCTCTCATTCTTTCCTGAATTCTGCAGTCTGACTTTCTAAGTTCAATTGAAACTGTTATCTCCAAAGCTACCAAGGATCTCTTAATTACCAAATCACCTCTCTACAGCATTTGACTGTTAATTATCCTCTATCGATCACTTTATAATTTCAAACACTGTTCTTCATCATCACATCAACCTCCAATCCCTCTATCCCTCATTTCTTTTCCAGGCTGTCATCCGTACAATGGCTAGTCTCTCTTCTTCTCCATCTTGACTCCTTGTAAATAAACTTCTGGAAAAAGCTGGAGAAAATCCCAAGTATCATTGACTGGGTCCACTACAGATTTATGTTACACAATTTCAGCTGGGCCCAAGGCAATCTTTTTACATCTCCCTAATAAATTCCCATTCTATATAACAAATCAGTATATCAGGAAAAAAAAATCTGAAAATTTGTGTAATATGCAACACTTGTAGTCCTTCTGAATCTGCAAAGGGGTGGGGTGGGAATGATTTTTTTCTTCTTTTAAGACATTCTTATTCTTTATAATTTTGCAATATTGACTTTTATAGTTCTTTCCATTCACATAATGTTGTAATCACTATATTTTATGTGTGTATATTTTATTTTCTTGGTTCTGCTTTTTTCATTCTACATCAGTTCATGTAGTTCTTTTCATGTTTCTCTGTTACATTTGTCATTTCTTACAAGGTAGTAACATACCATGATATTCCCCTCATTGCTGTTCTGCCTTCTGAAGCCAAAGATAATCCCTCTTTATGTGGAAACTCTTCAGATACTTATTATCAGTCTTCTCTTTTTGCTTTATCATACTATTGTTGACCCATTTAGCTTGTAGGCCATTAAAAACTGCCTTGTCTTTTTCAGGTGAGCTATTTTCTTTATGTACCTTCCCCATTTTATACTTTTGGAATTCTTGAATCTATATGATTTTACTTTTATTCTTTTTAGATTTCATTTTATTAGATTCAGCCAGGTGTTCAAACATGTTCAAATTTGTGTCATCTAAAAATGTGATAAGCATGCCACTTTTGTATTCTTCTAATCCACCAGATTAATAGCCCTCTCAACACTAGGTGAAGTCAACTGGAAAAAAAATGTAGATGAATCTGTAATTAATGGCTTTAATAAACCAGCTCCAATTCTTTTTTAAGTGCTCTTTTTGTGTCAGTCACTTCTGTGTGCTGGAATTTGGGAATACAAAGACAAAAATGAAATAATTCCTACCATCAAGAGTCTACATTCTGTTGGAAGAGAGAACAA
This sequence comes from Pseudochirops corinnae, assembly GCA_028646515.1. Classification (NCBI taxonomy): domain Eukaryota; kingdom Metazoa; phylum Chordata; class Mammalia; order Diprotodontia; family Pseudocheiridae; genus Pseudochirops; species Pseudochirops corinnae. The sequence continues at coordinate 186,228,318 of CM053585.1, read as the reverse complement.
AAATGTATACAAGTATGTACAAAAGAGATATAAAAAATAAATACCAGGTAATTTGTGTGTGGAGTTGGGGTAGATGCTAGCAACTAGACAGGTCATGAAAGACCTTGTATAAAGGAGGATTCTCAGAGACAGTGGTGAGGAAGTGCTTTCCAGGCATGGGGAATAGAGTGTCTGTTCATAGACATGTAGAGGTGGACTGGCATGTGTGAGGAATAGCATGAGTTCGAAGTCAAGTCAACAAGTATTTATTCTATACTTTCTGCCAGACATTTTGGTAAGCATAGCTATTTGTAGGTATTTAGTAAGTGAAGAGGAATAATTTATAAGACTGTTAAGGTAGATTGGAGCCAGATTGAATTTATATTTTATCCTAGAAGTAATAGGAAGCCATTGTAGTTTAAAGCTATGGTGAGAGTTGAGCTTCAGCAGTATCACTTTGGCAGTTTCATAGAGAATGGAATAGATTGTGTAGATGCTAAAGAAAGGAAGACAGGAGGCTATTCTAATAGTAGAGATGAGGATCTCAAAAAGGGTGAATAAACTTACAGAGAGAGATTGGAGAGATCTTTGGTAGAATTTACAAGATTTAGCAATTGATTGAATATGAGGAGTGAAGGAAAGTGAGGGATTGAGTGTGAAAAAGAGGTTATGAACCTGGATGACTTGGAAAGATGATAGTGCCCTCTACAGAGAAAGGAAAGTTCAGAAGTAGAATGGGTTTGTGGATGGGGATGGGGAGGGGCAGGGGATAACAAGTTTAGTTTTAAACTTTTTGAGTTAGAGACAGTCCAAGAAGCAGTTAGTGATATGGGACTGGAGCTCGGGAGATATATAGGCTGGATATATAAATCTGGGAGTCATCTTCATGGTGATTATACTTAAAGCCTTGGAGGTCACCAAGAAGAGTACAGAGGAAGAAGGGGAGAGGTCAGGATAAAGGCTTGGGAGTAAATTTGCAGCTAAGATGTGTAATAAATAGGATGATGATCCAGTGAGAAGTCAAATTTCAAAGAACTGAGAAATGAATGAGACAAGAGGAAGTGGAGAGAGAGTTTAGGAGTTTGCCATGTGGTATGATGACTTGGGGACAGTTGGTTTTTGTCTTTTTAGGAAGGGGGAGATATGAGTATATATGGCATCAGGAAACAGTGAATGAGCTGTTGAAAGGGAGAGGTTAAAGATACTTATGGATTTTCACAAATTATTCCTTTAATTATATGTTCTTGAATTTTTCCATTAATTGCATGCAGGCTTAATGGCTGATAAGTTTGCAGATTCCAACATTAGTCCCTTTTTTGAAAATAGTGATTTTTGTTCTTCTCTGATCCTGTGGCACCTCCCTCATTATCTACCGTTCTTGAGGAGCTAGCTCGCTCATTAACTCTGAGCAGTCACATCTGTCCATTCTTCCAGAATCTGAGGATGCAGTTGATCTAGGCCTGTGGACTCTAGCTTCACATCCTTTTACTCTCTTCTTATGTACCTTGGCTATCAATTCCCCTTTAGCCATTTTCTCCCTAGTCTTTCAGAGAAAAGAAAAGCAAAATGAAAGCTGAGAAGATCTCTGAATCTTTAGCTATCCTCATCCTGCCTAGAAACTGACAGTTTTTTGTCCTTTTGGCTTCTCCCCAATTCCTTTTGTTTTCTTTACCTTCCATTCAGTTCAACATTTAAGTTTTAACCATGTTCAAAGCACAATGCTAAGTGCTGGGTATACAAAGACAAACCAAAATATTTCCCACCCTGATGAAGCTTATCTTTTGCTTGGGAGAGGTGGGGGTGGAGATTCAACATGTATACAGACATGTATTACAAATTAACTTCCTGTGGGACTGAATGCCAGCAATTGTGAGGGACATTGGCAAAGTCTATAAATAGCTCTGGCACACCAAAGCTGTGTTGAATGAAGCTAGGGACTCACTGAGGCAGAAGCGAGGAAGGAGTGTATTCCAAGGCATGGAGGACAGCTTGTGCAAATTCGCAGAGACAGGAGGTGGAATGCTGAGGTCAGGAAATGGCTCATTGGTCAGTTTGGCCGGAATATAGAATGTGTGAAGGGAAGTAACATGAAATAAATCTGGGTAAGTAGCTGGGAGCCACATTGTAGAGAGATTTAAACATCAGGCTAAGGTTTGATTTTGTTTCTGTTTTTTTGTTTTGTTTTTTTTTTCCTGGTTGTTATTTGTTTCTTAGAGTTTGTTTCTTTGGGGGAAAATAGGGAGCCAAGAATGTTTGGAGCAAAGGAGTGACATGATTAGATGCCAAACATCTTTATACATAGAAGATATATACAGAGTAGATCTAAAGTAATCTTATAAGGCAAGAGATGTAAAGTGCTTCAACTAGGTTATTAGTAGTTTTTTTTTCCTACATGAGTAGAAAGAAGGGGCCAGATGTCAGATGTGTAGGATTGCTGAGACTTTAAACTTGAGACTTAATAGACAATTGGACATGGGGCATTAGGGAGAGGAGAAGAGTCAAAAATTTGTTTTCAGACTTGGGTTACTGGAAGGATGATGGCATGATGCCCTCAGCAGTAGCACAAACATTTAGAGAAGAGATTCAGTTTGGAGGTTACTGTGGCCAAAAAATGAAAAATCCTGCCGTCAACCTGATCAAGAGCTTCCCTAAGCAACCTCAGCTCATTCTAAGCCAGTGGTTCTCCACCTTCCTAATGCCGACCTTTTGATACTGGTATGTGGACGACCTGCCTGGAGATGGATAGAGGAGTAGTGTCTCAGTTCCTAAGACCATCGGAAATATGTATTCTCCTATGGTCTTAGGCGACCCCTGTGAAAGGGTCATTCGACCCCCAAAGGGGTTGACATTTGTCCTCAGATCATCAAAATGTTAAAATCAGAGATAGGGGACATACTTATTTTAAAGGCAGAATGGAACATATTTTCAGAGATCTGTGGTTTTCAGATATTTTCAGAACTTCCTCCGAACCCAGACAACCGCTCAGTGATGGCTGATATCCTGTAAACCTTGGCCCCAGCACATAGACTCAGAATTTTAGAGAATTGGAAAAGGACTTTGTTGATTATTGAAATGAAAATAAACGTGAACATTTATTGTCTGCCCTTGAACTAACTTGTTTTTTTTCTTTCTTTTTCTCTGTTTTCCACAGTGAACACCTACCTCTTCATGATGCAAGCCCAAGGTATCCTGATCCGAGACAACATGAGAACAATAGGTGCTCAGGTGTATGAGCAGGTGGTTCGGAGTGCATATGCCAGGAGGAATAGCAGTGTAAATGACTCAGGTACATTTTCAGTAATGAGAAATTTTCTTCCTAGTAAAAGTTTAAATAATTAGCTTTGAAGGAAAGAGGTACAGGTTGAAAAGACGGATTTGGAAGAACTTATTGTCATAATAAAAGGGGCTCTTGAGAAAGAAGCCTTTGATTTGCCTACAATCCTGTAATAGTGCTAGATGGGCTCCACAGGCATCATCCTATTTCCAGGGATATAAGGGGCGTCTTTTAAGACCATTACAAGGATGGCTTTTTACGCTTTGAAGGGCTTGTGATGCCTATGGATGACTAACTGAACAGGTCTCCTGAAACGTTTTCCCTTCTCTCTCCTGTGCCCCTTGATATCTCTAGCTTCCTTTTGGGCCTCAACTCAAGTGCAGGCTCCAACACAAGGCTGGTCCTGATATCCCCAGTTGTTAGTTTCTTCTTCTCTTCCTGCATGACCCCTACCCCCATTACTTGGTTTTTACTTTTGACCTATTTTGTATTCCTTATCTATATACATGCTATCCTGTTCTCTAGTGGAATATAAATTCCTTGAAGGCAGAAATTGTTTTTTGTCTTTGTATTTCACAACAGCTTGCTCAGTCGTGCGTGTGCGTGTGTGTGTGTGGGTGTGGGTGGTGGGGGTGGGCGTGGAGGAGATATTTAATAAATGTGTAGATATTTAATAAATCCCTGGGGTAGCTAAGTGGCACAATGTTTAGAGTGACAGACCTGGAGTCAGGAAGACTCATCTTCCTGAGTTCAAATCTGGCCTCAGAGGTACTTATTAGCTGTGTGACCCTGGGCAAGTCACTTAACCCTGTTTGCCTCAGTTTCCTCATCTGTAAAAAACGAGCTGGAGAAGAAAATAGCAAACTACTCTGATATTTTTGCCAAGAAAACCTCAAATGGGGTCATGTAGAGTTTGACACAACTGGAAAACAACTGAACAACAATAAATGTTTGTTGAATTGAATGTTCACTCTAGGAAGTCTTTTTACTCTTGTGCCCATGAAGGTTGCAACTGAGCTTCTTCTTGTTTCTAGCTAATGATAGCCTTGTAATCTTGAGATAGTATCCTAAATTTGTTGAAATGAAAAAGAGTATTTCTCTGGAGGAAACCTTGTATCTGGAATCTCCATTCCACCCTTGCATGTGGGATTTACCCCTGTGATTCAATTTCGGTTAATGAAAACAATCCTTTTCTGATACTTTGCTGAGTTTGGTAATCGTACTCACTCACCTTCTTCAAAAACCTTTTCTCACTTACCAGCCAAACAACTGTGTCCAACACTTCTATCTTATACCTTAAAATCTTTATTTGTGTTGTTTATCCTCTTAGAAGCATATCAGAAACTAATGCAGAGACATTAAATGACATGGCCAATATTACTCAGTATGAGTCAGTGATAAAAGTTCGAGGCTTGTCTTCCAGGCTTCTTACATAGTAAATAGAGTGAAAGGAGCTATTTTCTCAGGGCATATTATAAACTAGAATGTGTAGATATGGGGACCAGTGCACATGGGGACATGATGAATGATGATCGAGAGCATTTGCAGGGCAGACGCGTGTTATTTCCAGATATCCTTGTCACCATCAAATGGAGGAGATTAGGGGCAAAGAGGCCAGTAATGTGAGGGATGAGCCTAGTCACCAGAAGTTAAAATGGATATCACTTAATGTAATGCAGTGTTGGGCACATTATAGGTGCTCAACAAGTAATTGTTCATTTATTGAATTGGTCTGAAGTTCTAGGAACAGCAACAACAGAAAAAAAAACATTAGTTAGAACTAGGGGTCATTGAACAAGAAAACCCTGTTCAGGCCAGACACATGGCAAAGCACGTTGCTTACTGGGTCTGTGAGGTATCTCTTCTCTGGCTTTGGCTGTGGGTAAAGTATGAAGCATGGAAATAATGCTGTTCTTGTGAATTGTGCCCATTGTCATTCCTGCTTTCTCTGCCACCTAGAAATACATCCATGTTTTCCCACATCCTCAAAAATCTCACTTGATTATTATCTTCCCTGCTAACTGTTGTGTCACAGTTCTCCTTTTCTGTTCTGCCAGACTCCTGGAAAAAGTCATCTCCACTCAGTGTCCTCCACTTTTGTTTCTTCTTACTCTTTTCTAAGACCCCCTTATTCTAGCTTCCAGTCTCATTGTTCAACTGAAATTGTTTTCTCCAAAGTTATTGATAACTTTGGTGGTGGTCATGGTGGTTTTCTTGGAGGCAGTTATGGTTAAGTGACTTTCCCAGAGTCACATAGCTACTCTGAGGCCATATTTGAACTCAGGCCCTCCTGACTCCAGGGTTGGTGCGTTATCCACTGAGCCACCTAGCTGCCCCAGTGGTATCTTAATTGTTAATCTAATGACCTTTTCCCAGTCCTCATGCTTCTTGACCCCTCTCCCTATAGCATTTTATACCGTTGATTACCGTCCCCTTTTAGATACTCTCTCCTTTCTGGGTTTCTGTGATACTACTTTGTCCTCCAACTTGTTTTGACTTTTTTTTCTCATTCATCTTCATACTTCACACTCTCCCTGAGCATTCTCCAAAGCTCTGTCGTGGCCTCTTTTTTCTTTCTTTTGTTCTGTATAGTATCTCGGCTCACTGATCTCATGTGTTCAATTAACATCTCTGCCACTGATTCTCAGATCTATATAGCCAGTCCTGCTCTCCCTTCTGAGCATCTCAACATCTGAACTCGATGTCATGTAGGCATCTCAAGCTCATCATATCCAAAACAAACTTGATTATCTTTCCCTTAGTACTTTCCCTTCTTTTGAACTTCTCTCTCTGTAGAAGACCCTTCCGTCCTCCTGATCTCTCCCAGGTTTGCAGTCTGTGTCCTTGATACTTCTTGCATTTGCCCTCAGTTGCAGAATCTTCTTGTTTATGTCTTCCCTACATCTTCTCTCTGCTCAGATAACTGCTACCTCCTTCCTCAGACAGCCTTTATCACTTTCTGCCTGGACTATTTCAGTAGCCTTATAAGTGGTCTCCCTGCTTCCAGTCTCTTCATTCCAATCTATCCCTGACAAATAGGTTTAATCATGTCACCCCCTTGCTGTGTAGACTTTAGTGGCTCCCTGATATCTTTGGAATCAAATATAAAGTCACTGCTGTAAGGCTTTGCACAATTAGCTCCTCTCTCCCTTTCCAGTCGTCTAGCACTTCACCTTCACTTCTCCTGTAGTCTGGCTATCCTCAACCACTTGCTGTAATGACACTTCATCTGTGTCCTCCATGCCTTTGTCCTGGTGTAGCCCATACCTGCAGTTCCCCTTCCTTTCCTCTGCCTCTTGGTGTCTCAGAGTTCTTTCAGATTTCAGTTTGGTGGTACCTATTGGAGGTTCCCCTAGCCACAGGAACCTTCCCCCTCTAAGGTTACCTTTTTTATACTCTATATGTGTCATATGTATTTATTTACATGTTGTCTTCTCCTGTTAGCATATAAACTTCTTGAGGTGAGGGGCTGTTTTGGTGCTTTTTACTTTGTGTCCTCAGCACAGAACCTGGCATCTAGTAGAGCTTGAATAAATGCTTATTATTAATTGATTAGTTCATGTCCTACCTCTACCCTTAGTAGTTGTGTAACTTCCTTAACACCCCCTTCTGTATAATTGGGATGATAATCCCCTGCCTTGCCTCCTTCACAGAATGTCAGAAGGTTCAGAAAGGAGATAATGGATGCCTAAGTGCTTTGAGCATTGCTAAAGGGCCATAGAATATAAGAGATTAGTAAGAATAGGAAACATCAATAAAAGAGGTAGCAATAAAGGAAACATCCAGTTTTTTCTCAAGATAGTCTTTGTAAAAGGACCTATTGTTGGTGTGATCTAAGTGGATCACCTATAGTTTCGAGGAAAAAACAAACATTTTCCAACTACAGGTTGGGTCTCTTGTTCTTCACAAGCATCAAGAATCGTGGTTTCAAAAGTGTATCCATTTGCTAAATGCTCTTACCAAGAAAAAATGAGTCATTAACTTGCCCACTATTCTTGGGGTTGGGAATATTTAGATCAATGACTTAGGGTTCAGTGAACTCAACTTGCCCTGAAAGCAAATAAGCAAATGAGTTATTGAGTGCTCACTCGCCCCGCTCTCTCACTCTCTCTCTCACTCTCACTCTGTCTCGCTCTGTCTCTCTGTCTCTCTCTTGCTCTCTCTCTCGCTCTCTTGCTCTCGCTCACACACACACACAAATACACACAAATATATATACACACACATTTTGTCCTTTGTATAATTTTTCTTTTCATCATGTAGTTGAAATAATGATATAGCCAAATAATAAAAAGCATTTATATAGTGGTTTAAGTTTTGCTAAGTGTCGTGCATAAGTTTTCTAGTTTAAGAAATTATAAATTATTCTGCAGTCAGAATCTGATAATCTTACAAGACTTGAGGTGTATGGAGGGGCAGGACGGGAGGACAGAGGGAGCAGTTGTATATATTTAAAATAACAAATCAAAATTCTAGGCTCTTAGGAAACCTATGCAGGTAATTAAGAAGGTACTTCTTTCAGTAAGCACTCTTAAAAGATGATCTGCAAGTCCAGGATAACACATAAAATGAAAATAAAGAGGTGACAGAAGATACTTAACCTGACTACTGATACATACATATAGGGTGGGATGTGGGAAAGTTGTGCTTCTAAAAGTTGAGCGTTTTATTCTTAGATGCTCTGAGTAACCTATTATTACTACAATTTTCCTGGTTTACTAGATTTAGAAAGATACCTTTCATTCCAAATTGCTGAATGCCAAAGTTTTGAGGATCTCTTACATTCCTTTGTTTAGAAAACTTACGGTCCATTCTGTGCCTATATAATAAGCTACATTACATAGAGCTTTTTAAATATTTCCTTGCCAAACATTTCTCAGAGATTAGTGGTCTCCTCTGTTAATAGACCCAGAGTAGGAAGCCAAGGGATATAATATTTTACAACTCTGATTGCTAGTATCCCTTCTCAGTACCCACCACCCCTTTTCCACATGCTAGAGCAACTCTCTGAATGCTTGGTGCCATTAGGCAAACAGAAAACCTTGGTCATAGGAATAGCCCTGTAAAGGAGCAAGTAGGAGTGAAGTTACGAGGCCATTGGATGGCCTTGACTTTCTCACTAAAGTAGGAGGAGGAAAGTGAGCCCAGGTCCAGGGTTAGGAATTTGAGAATAGAAGAGGTTTGAAATAGCTGCTTGTAGGGCCTGAGAAGAAGTGAGCCCCGTGAGGGGCCCAGGAGAGGGGAGATAGCATATTTTAAATTTGGAATAGTTGCTTTGGTTTTTTACTTTCCCCAGCAGTACTTGCAATACAGTAGATTTCTTCTGTTGACATTAAGAAAATGTCTTGTCTTTGTGGTAGAGACAAGTGCTTGGTACTTCCTAAAATATAAGGAAATGACTTTTCTTGTACCAGGATGGCTTCTGATTCCAAGCATATTATTCTTGTTGTCTTTACTTACCAATTGCTTTTTATTATTCCCAATAACTTTTTATTGTCTCCCATTAATTTATTTTTAGATTATGAGACAGATTTATTTTTATTTTTACATAAAGAGTTTTAATCCCTTTCTTAAAGGTTCCACCTTATTTTTTTTTCCGTTGACTTGTTTATTTACTTCTAGTTTACAAGATTCGGTTCCACAATCTCTTGAGTTTCAAATTTTCTCCCCTTTCTTCCCCCCCCCCCCACTCCATGGCAGCATGCAATCAAGTATAGGATCTGCAAATACTTTCACATTGTACAAGTCTGGTTGTATAGAAGAGTTGTAACCAATGGAGTGAACAATAGGAAAAAAAAGAAACAAAACCAAACATGAAAAAGAACGATAGCATGTATTCAGTCTCCATTTAAACTCTAGTCTTTCTAGATCTTTCTCTGAATGTAGATATCTCCTTCCATCCTGAGACAGATTTCTTAAAAGGTCATTACGACAGTTAAATGTCTGCTAATGGGAAGAGCAATAAATTAAGGATCCAGGAGCCTTGGGTTCTAGGTTCAGCTCTGGGGCACTAATAGACTTTATAATCTTGGCCACATCACCTTCCTTACTTTTGATGGCTAATTTTCCTCATCTTTAAAAATAAGGGATTTGAGCTAGATGCTCTCTGGTTTCTTCCAGCTCTCACATTTTATGATTCTTAATCTTTTGGCATCTTATTTTGAAATGAAATTGTTTGCTTTTGGATAAAGAGGTTCTTTGAATGAATTAATATAGTAGTAATTTATTAAGCACTTAGAAGTGTGAAGTAATGTGCGAAATACTGAGGATACAGAGAGGAAAATAAAACACTCAGGACATTCTAATAAGAGACAGTACATCTAGAAGGTTTGAGCTATAAGTTAGACAGAAAGGACCCATGGTCCTTAGGATACAGCAGCAAAGCATATGTTAATGCTTCTTTTATGTCATTTCCACTGATAAAATCACATCACTTTGTGATGGTGGACCATTTCACAGTCCCAGGGAATTTGGTGGTGTGAACTTTCTCTTCTGGGTCTTCAGTGCTCCTACCTGTAGGAGCAGTTGCCAGGCTGCATTTCCATAGTGGGGTGATTCCATGGGATAATGGCTGAAGACACTGGGCTTGAAAGCATTGCCTTTCCAAAGTCTTTTGGGTACAGCATCTTAGGTTATCTCCATCACAGTCCAAAAGGAGATTGGTAGTTAAGGTGCTGGTGGTGGTTTGACTTGCCTCGTACATGCTGCCTTCTCTCTGTCCCTCAAGGTGCCTTCCTAGCTTCACATGGCTTGCCAGACCTGGGAAGGACAGTTGGTTGGAAGTTGGTGAGAATGGCTGGCCTCTTCTTCACAAGACTTGCTTTCCCAAATGATGGCTGTGCATATAGGTCTTGGAAGCAGGACCAATGGTCTGAGGGGAAGGGGTACTACTATACCTAGGACTCTTGTGCTGAACTTTTTATTGATGGCAGTTGGTCAGCAGTTGGTGGTGGTGGTGGTAATAAGAAAGGTAAACCATTTTTCCATAGTAATTTCTTTACTCAGTGATGGCAGGTAAATCTGATAATTTGGGGGACACTGCTATTCTCAAGGCTCTTGGGTCAAGGCCTTGGTCTGTCTCTCTTAGGGTCTGAGGAGAGAAGGTGGTCTTTGAATCACCATTTGCTACAACCCATTGACCAACTGTTTCTTGTTTTAAGTAAGATAATAGAAGGAATAGTTTCCAAAGCAGATTTATTTCATGATATCCTGGAAGGAAGTAAACTCAAAAAAGGCAGAGTCTTCACATATAGTGAGGTTGAGGGAGGGGGAGAGCAGCTGTGTTTGTAAGGATATGAGTATTGGCCACATGGTGTTAATATCTGTGTGGTTCTTTAGGTAAGGATGCATTTTCTCGACACTTTATAAATGCAGAAACAGTTACCTTCCACCTTTCTAGGGGGAAAACATGTCTTGTTTTAAAGTCTTACTATGTGCAAGGTAACATGCTGGACCTGGGGATACAAAGATAAGATAAGTGCTACTTTGAGGATATGCAACTGAATTCTTATTTTTAATTCCTTTCCACTTTTATGCTGCTGGAGTGGGAGGTGTGTGGGCCTACCACCAATTAACCATGTACTTTACAGTACAATCAATGAACGTTTAATTCTTCCTCCCCCTCAATCCTTTAGAAGAATTGAGTAGCATGTGGGAAGGATTCATATGGAAGATCTAGATGAGAGTGAAATTAGCCTTGTTCTTTTTTATCCTAATGGGGTGAGTCAAGGACCAGTAAGGGTTTCTGGAAGGCAGATGTCACCTCAACATAGGACCTCCTAAGTTATTAGAGCTGTTCACCAATTCACATACTGCTTTAAGAGAGAGTCTACAACTGGTGGGCTTGAAGCAGACAGAGCCTGGACAGCAGTCCAAGGATGCAGCCACACAGTAAAAGGGATTCATGGATTAGCTGTCCTCAGAGGGCTCCTTCCACCACTAAGGATTTTGTCCAAAGTAGATGTTCAGTACGGGGGTTTTTATCTAAAACCCAGGCCCAAAGCTGTAGGTTAACTGCTGATAAATTCTTGAGAAAAATTGTGGCAGTTTTTCTACTTCCTGTAGATTATAGCTCTGAAACTTAGAAACCACTGTCTTCTGTTGATTAATTTGTTCACGAGCAATGTTCACCACTTCAGTGTTAGAGGTTTTGTTTGTCTAATATAAGCAAAATGTAATTGTAGCAATCTTATTTCCTTGTCAAGAAAACTGACTCCACGATTTTTATTAAATCCATAGAAACTTCTCTGTTCACTCTGATCTCTCCCTCACATGGTTACCTGGCACTTTGTACTCATTCCACTTAACATATTTTAATTTGTATTCTCTTTATCTTTGTCTTGTTTTCCCTAATTTTTTTTTTGAGGGGAGAAGGCAAGGCAGTTAGGGTTAAGTGACTTGCCCAAGGTCACACAGCTAGTAAGTGTCAAGCATCTGAGGTCAAATTTGAACTCAGGTCCTCCTGACTCCAGGTCTGGTGCTCTATTCACTGCACCACTTGGCTGACCCCCTAATTTTTTTTTGTCCAAGCAATCAGTAAACATTAGGCTCCTACTGTGTACCAGGTACTGTGCTAAGTGCTGAGAAAACAGAAATGGAAAAGAAAAACAATCACTCTCTTCTAAGAACTCAACATCTAACTGGGGAAGACAACACACAAAAGGAAGGTTGGGAGAGTGGAGGAATGTGTGTATGATTGGCCTGGGAGCCCTCTTTAAATGGAGGCTTTGGGATTTTGCTTCTGCCATCCAGTCTTCTAATCTGACGGGCAAAGGATACTTCTGGTACTGATGAAGCTGATGCATTCCTGTGGGATGAGGTCCAGACCTGTGGCTTCATCTTTTGCTGTATGTAGACAGCTCCTAAGTGAGGAAATTTGCCCTACTGGAGCATACCTGGACCTGTTCTGCAATTTATAGTTTTGGGGAGTTGCCTGGGTCATGAGAGATTCTGGCTTGTCCTGAGCTAAATATTCAGTGTGTATAGGAACTGGGACTTGAGTTCAGGTTGCCCTGACTCCTGAAGCTGGCCCTCTTTCTCCCCTACCTTGCCACACATTGCCTCCCTCCCTACTCAGTTGGGAGACAGTGTTCTGGTGGAGTGAAGTCAGGAGAGACCTGGGCTAGGATCCCAACTGGGTGGCCCTAGGCAAGCCACTTAACCTTTCTCTGAGTCAGTTTCTGCTCTATAAAATAGAGATGATGATAATAACTTATGCTGTATACTTTACCAGGACAATTAGGAGAAAAGGAAGCATCCATAGAAATGTGAATTGTTGTAAGGTCCTTAGAGGAAGAGACTAAGGATCTTTATTTTTTCCTCTCTCACTTTAAGAGCTTAATGTTTGAATAGAATTGAATTTTAAAAAATAAAATTTTTAAAGCATGAATCACAAAATCAATTAAGAATAAGCCAAAACAGACGTATTATCTAATCTGTTGTAGTAGTTGGAGTTGGGAGTCCACGTGGACTGTGAACTCTGTGACTTGGGATTCTAGGATATGATGACTAAAGATTGTCAAGAGGACGTGTGCAAATAGTCCTTCCTTCCCTTTCAGAGTTCCTTGCTACTTGTGTAATTATTATCTGCCACATTTGGAATGAATGCTTGTTTCTGGGCCAGGCTGTCCCAGGAAAGTTTTTAAAATGTAATAAGAATTCCCCTGGTCCCTCTTAATTTGTCCCTGGTAAAATTCTCTCCAAGTAGATTCTCATTTGAATTTCCCTATTCCCCTCCCCCCCCCCCCCCCCCCCAGCAGTTGTGAAGTGATTAGTGGTGAGTTGAATAAACAGGTACCCTTTTTTCAGAATTAACTAACGCTTTTAAAGCACCTCTCTGTGCAAGCCCGGTGCTGGGACTGGCCAGGGAGTACCAAGATAAATAAGACACAGAGCTTGTAGCCTGGCAAGAGAACTATACCATAAACATATCTGTAATGCAAAATAAAAAATAAGAATTTAAGAGAGAAATTTAAAAATGTCATGCAAAGCCTGAAGAATAAAAAATGGCATTTCTTTTGGGGAATATCAGTGTAGGCTTCACAAAGAAGGTAGCCTTTGGGCTAATGCATGAGTGAATGAATGAATCAAAATTTATTTCAGGTATTGTAATATGTGAAGTACCTTGCTAAATGCAGGGATGCAAATAGAAAATACAAGTCAGTGCTTATTCTCAAGGAGCTCACAATCTAATTGGGCAGTACAGCACATGTATGAGGGGTTCAGCTGCAGGTCAGATGCTTAATACTGAAGCTTTCTTTGTTGTACTTCTCATCACATCCATGTTGTATTGTAAGTATGGTACTGGAATTATAGGACTAGAACGAAAGGCAGGCAGCCATTTATTTTTCATGTAATGATAGGGTTCAGAATTCCAAAGGAATTAAAGCTGAATCTAAGAAAACAAAACAACAGCCTGTGGGTAAGAAACACTTTAAGTAATAAATGAAAAGTAGTGGCTGGCAGAATTAGTGTTATCCTGTGCTATAGGTGACTGACATTCATTGCTCTACATGTGGTATGTTTGAATCTGCTGCAAGTATTACCAGCCAACTAGTTAACTTTTTGATCATCTGATACAAGGACAGAGAAAATAGCTTGCCTTTGGTTGGTATGAAAAAGGCACAAGATAACTAAAATTTCTCTTCTGAATTTGCTTTTTTTTTTTTCATTCCTCCTTCACTCATAGATTATCCTCTTGACTTGAATCACAGTGAAACCTTCCTGCAAACCACAACTTTTCTTCCTGAAGACTTTACATATTTCGCAAACCATACCTGCCCTGAAAGACTCCCTTCTATGAGTGAGTAATGAGTAACATTTCATCTTCCTTGCTTCTGCCAGTGATAGTCTTTCCTGCGTTTGATTTCTTTAAACATCTCTTGAGCAAAAGTCGTATCAGTTGCTTTCGTTTTTTTACATCTCAGCTAATTCCCAATACCCAGTTGTGTCCATAGAACCCTCTATTGTAACAAGTAAAATTGAGTGACTGACAGACTTCATGATGTTTCACATTTCTTGTCCCCTGTCTTTCTGATAGAATGGAAGTGTATCCTAGTGAATTCTAGAACCAAGATTGGTCTGGATATTTAACCTATTTGTAGTGGCCTGTTAGTTTTGTTTTCATTTACATGTTTTAGTTATTGTGCATGTTGTTCCCTAGGTTTTAAACTCTGCATCTCTCAAAGCTTCCCATATAAAATTCCTCCTAAATTCTTTATGGTGTGAAGGTGTCTCTGAATTATTCAGGGTTATGCCTGCAGAGCACTGTGTGTAGCAGGATCTACCAAAGTAGAAGGACTGAATAAGGTGAAATAGTAAATCCTTAAAGTATACAGAGGGTTGTCCTCTAGGCAAAGAATTTTTTTGACTATGGGAGCTTATGAAACAGTCTACTAAGTCATGAAAGGGGTTGTGAACTGAATAGGTGGGTTTCACAGATAAAATCTTTGATCCTCAAAGTACTAAAGTATGCATATATGTGTGTACACACAAACACATGCCCTCAGTGCTCCAAAAGGTCTATGGGTGCTCCTTTTACCAGCACAGGGCTCAGCTGTTCTCCTTTTTTGTCCTTAGTGGATGGTCTACATGAGTTACTGAGGCTAGAAAAACATCACGTGATGACTGACTGAGTGATGGTGTACCTTTCTGCTTTGGTCGAAATCGTCAGAGCCCTCACTGGGCCTCTGAGAAATCAAGATTTACTTCTGTGCTATAATGAGGCATCACACTATAGCAGAAGATCTATATGGGTAGTTAAGGAAAGTGTGGATGTTTATGATCCTGGCATTATTGGGAATTTACCTAAGGGTAAAGCATTGTTTGAATGCACATTTTTTATTTTTTAGCATGAGTGCACACAAGTTCTCATGATATCCCCTTTTGATTTTGGGGATTTTGTCATTTGTTCATTCATATTTGTCATTTGTTCAGGTGCCTAAAACAAAGAGAGATTAGGCAGTTTTGTCTAAAAACTGCTACCAGAATTTGTTTGCCATCTTTATTATTTTCACCCTAAGCCAACACACAGTGTCATTTGCTAGGCTCCACACCTGTGTCATCCACCAGGGTATTCTTTTCCCCTGGACAGGCTGTTAGATTGGCTTGGTTTTTGGGGGAGGGTTAGGAGAGGTGGTGTGTGGAAAGGTTCTTGATTTCATGAACAGCTTAAGGTCTAGAATCAATCTGTATTACAGTCTTCATTCTTTTTACAGTTTGCCAGACAGCCCTACTTTTTCCACACAGAAAACTAATATAATGATCCCAGGTGTGATTCCTGCTACCTTGAGCTCACTGGAGTATGACACCAGAAACTCTGCACCTATACTTTCTTTGGGAGTGTAACTTTGTCCTGTATTAAAATGGGCAGGACTTTTGCTTCAGCTGTTAGATTATTGTTTATTTCTAACTACCCTTTCAGCAGCTAGTCTTAATTGGATGATTCTGTTTAGGGTTCCTAGTAACTCTCCATGAATGAGAAAATTTGGTTTGCCTGGTTGTAGGAAAAACAGAATTGAGCAATCATTTTCAGCTGCTGTATTGGTTTGTCTCAGTCATGACCCTGTGGGAGATATAGCCAGACGTTAAGCTGACACATGATGAGCTGGAAATGAGAGGATGGGATTTTCAGCATTTTTTAAGCTCTTGGAAAACTTGGACACCTGCAGAGTAGCGTACTAATATATGGATTTTCTGAATTCTCAATCTTTTCTTTTTCTACCTTCAGAGGGTCCAATAGATATAAACATGAGTGAAATCAGAATGGATGACATCCACGAATTCTTCTCTAGAGACCCTGCCATCAAACTTGGAGGTCATTGGAAACCCAGTGATTGCATGCCTCGTTGGAAGGTAAACTAGAGTCCAGTTTACCAGAAGGTAAACCAGTCCAGGGGACTCACTTATATTATGGTAGTAGTAATATGTTTCTCATTCCTTGATGCTTTAAAGTTATATTTTCCTTGCGTTGATCATTTGAAGTAGGTACAGAGTGTTATTACCCCCATTTTCTAGATAAAGACACTGATCCAGAAATGTTCATTTAGTTGGTAAACGTCACAGATGGGATTTGAACTCAGTTCTCCCAAGTCCAACATTTCCTGCCACACCAGACTATGACTACATTTGTTAATTCACTTAATTGCAAATGATCCAAGGACAACAATTTAGTGATTTTGATAGGAGAGTTCCAAGTCAAGGATTTTTTGGCCAATGACCCTTTTGTGTAAAGAAATTTGACTTGCTTAGACTTTGTTCCACTTGGTATAGGACAGGCATCAGGATTCCTATGAAGACGCTACCTTATAACCCTATGCCCTGTGCTCAGTGGTCTTTTGGCTTCTTCCCAGAGAGAATGATTACCTGTGTGTATGCTGTATGTGGTCTGAAGAACAGTAAACAGATCTGTCTTACTCACAAACAAAACTTACTCACAAACAAAAAAGAAATTTATTTGGTGATTTTGCACTAAAATTTTGGAATTTTTTCCCCCACAATTTTTAAAAAGAATAATTGTCAGTTTGATAATGGGACCCTGCATTCTAGTCAGAGTCATAGATTCCAGGAAAGGTACCAGAGAAAAACTAGTATATTGTTTCAACCTAGACAGAGCGATGGCTTGTGGAGAGTTCTAGAAACTTAGGGGACAAGATTGTACTAAATTGGGTTCTATCTAGAGTGAAATCTGTTTAGATTCTAGAACTGATTTGCCAGTATTGAAATTCACTTAAAGTCTAGAAAAGATTCAAGACCTATCTCAGGCATCACTTCTTCTTTCCCTTGCTTTTCACCAGATAAAAATTAGCCTTTCCTTCCTTAAATTTTCTAAACACCTTGGATATTTATCCTTATTAATAACCATACACTTGGCATCATACTTATTTGTATACCTGTAACTCCTTCCCTCCCGTCCTTTTGTTTTTTTGTTTTTTTGTTTTTTTTAAAGCTTTTCAGCTCCTTTGAGTCAGGAACTTGTCTTATTTCCATTTTCATATGTCTAGCACCAACTGTGGAGTAGACCCTTCATGAATGTTTGAATTGAGTTAAGCCGTTCTATGAGCAGGTCATTGATTCCTACCCTTTTTCCAAGCAGAGCTGTCAAATGAGCTGTGGATTAACTGTGTGGGCTCCTATCTTGTTCTCTTTACAGGTGGCAATCCTTATTCCATTTCGAAACCGTTATGAGCATCTCCCTGTTCTTTTCCGGCACTTGATTCCTATGCTACAACGCCAGCGCCTGCAGTTTGCATTCTATGTTATTGAACAAGTAAGTGAGTTCTGCTTTTTTGGGTAGACTATGCCAGGTATCTTTCCCCAAGTGAAGAGGCAGGAGAACCTAAGCCTTACCATTGAACAGGAGTGCTAGGGGAAACAAGAAATTCCATAGCTCTAACTGGTTTCTGTTGCTCATTGATGGTAAATCTCTGAGTAGGAGACAGGTGCTTTGTTTACCTAGCATCATGTAACTATGACCCAAGAACAAAGGCTTCTTGTGTGATGTTGGGGCTAAGGACTATTCTTTTGCTGCTTTGGGTGATGCGTCTAAGTACATATTTCTGGGAGCTACTTTAAAATGATGGGAGTGTGCTCAGAGCCAGATGACCCCATTCTAGATGTCGCTTTGGGACCTTAAGTCTCTTCTTTCTGGGCCTCATTTTTTTCAGCTGTAAAGTGAAGCCTTTTTCTAGATCTTTAAGATAATTAAGTGTTCTGGAATCCGTGAATGGAATGAAAGGTTTACGTGTATCTCAGGAGATGATCAGGGACTATGTAATAGACCACTGGGAGCCTGTGGGCTCAGATGAACACTTAACTTGACTAAGCAGAGGTATAAATGAGCACAGCTTCCTTCTGTCTTCCATAAAACATACTCAGTGACTCGTAGGTTGGTCCTAAAAGGAAGTTCCATGGGACTTGGAAACCGCCTGCTTCCTTATACATATTTTCTTTGCTCAAACTCAACTGAGTTTCAGGTTAGTCTGCATAAGGGCAAATTGAACTCAACCTACCCTGGATCTGCATTGTAGCTTCCTGACTCATAATAGGTGGTGCTAATGTTGGAGACACCTTGAAGGCAGAAACAGTCAGAAGAAAATTTCATACCTTCTCTATTAGCCGTTTGTTAAGCAAAACTATGTCCCTCTATGCAGTTAAGCCTCTGTCTCTGTTATATTGAGGCATAAAACTTGTCATTTTTATTAATGACTTTCACAGGGTATTTTGTGAAAAGGGATGAAGCAAATTCTTGCAGAGCTCACATTTGCAGTGTTTTGCCCTCCTATATCCATCCTCCCCCATTAGACTCGTCCTAAAGAGAATGAATGCCAAGTGCTATGTAATAATCGGGAACTAAAAGTGAGAGCTCAGCCATATGGAACATAAATAATAGTTGTGATTGACAGGCTTGCTGTAACCAACCAGTGCAGAGGTGCAACCCAAGAGCTAATTACTAAACCCTGAACAGCTTGCAAGACCATGTCCCAACATCACTGGGGACATGAACCAGGCTTGAATGGGCCAGAGGAATGGTATAAGGCTTTTCCTATAGCCCATGGAAAACAACAGTCACCTGTGGAAATTGAGTACTCTAAAA
>CM053585.1:186183787-186201911 GCA_028646515.1 Pseudochirops corinnae | reverse complement strand
AGGAATAATAAGCAGAGTTAGGGGCTGGGTAGAGACAGATTTCGAGGGGAATGCCTGATTAGAGCTATTCATGAACTGCCTCAGTGGGTGGTGGGTCCCTCACTCTGAACTGATGGGTCTCAGAGCAGAATTTTGAAGGACATTTGTCTGGGATATTGTAGAAAGGACTCCTGTTCTATGTTTTATATATAGTAGGCAATTAATACATATTTGTTAATTGAATTAAATTCAGGTCCAGAGCAGACCAAATAACCTTTAAGGCCTGTTTTTTAAAAATAATATTTTATTTTTTCCCAATTACATGTAAAAACACTTTTTGGCATTCCTTTTTTAAAAAAATCTTGTGTTCCAAATTTTCTCCCTCCCCCTCTAATTTGATATAGTTTATATATGTGCAATTATGTAAAAAAAAATTCCCATATTAGTCATGTTATGAAAGAAGAAATAGACCAAAAGGGAAAAAAGCTAACTAAAAGGTAAAGAAAGTGAAAAATATGTTTTGATCTTCATCCAGATTCCATCAGTTGTTTTTCTGGATGTGGCTAGTATTTTTCATCAGGAATCCTTTGAACTTGTCTTGCATTGCTGTGTTGTTGAGAATAGTTAAGCCATTTACAATTGATCATCATACAAAATTGCTGTTACTGTGCACAATTTTCTCCTGGTTCTGCTCACTTCACTTTGCATCAGTTCATATAAGTCTTTCCAGGTTTTTCTGAAATCTGCTTTTGCTTGGCATTTCTTTTTTAAAATAGTATTTTATTATATTATATGTCAATTATATGCTGAGACAATTATATGGCAAGACAATTTTTAGTATTCATTTTTTTTTACAAGATTTTTAATTGCATTTTTTTCTCCCTCTCCTCTCCTCTTCCTAAAATGGTAGGCACTTTGGTATAGGTTATATATATATGCCATTCTGTAGAACATATTTCCATATTAGTCACAGTTGTGAAAGAAGAAAACAGATGAAAAGGAAAAAAAAAAACCATGAAAAAAAATAAAAGTAAATGGTGCAGCTAGGTGGCTCAATGAATAAAGCATGAGCTCTGGAGTCAGGAGAACCTGAGTTCAAATCCACCCTCAGACACTTAACGCTTGCTAGCTGTGTTACCTTGGGCAAGCCACTTAAGTCCAATTGTCCTGCCTTCTCCCCTCCAAAAAGACAAGAAAAAAAAAGTAAGTGAAAAAAGTATTCTTTGATCTGCATTTAGAATCCATCAATTCTTTCTTTGGATGTGGATTGCATTTTCCATCAGGAGTTTTTTGTACTTGTCTTGGATCATTGTGTTGCTGAAAAGAGCTAAGTCATTCATAGGTGACCATCACATAATGTTGCTGATGTTGTGTACAATGTTTTCCTAGTTCTGCTTATTT
This sequence comes from Pseudochirops corinnae, assembly GCA_028646515.1. Classification (NCBI taxonomy): domain Eukaryota; kingdom Metazoa; phylum Chordata; class Mammalia; order Diprotodontia; family Pseudocheiridae; genus Pseudochirops; species Pseudochirops corinnae. Next base: position 186,200,531 of record CM053585.1, on the reverse strand, counting down.
CACTTTGCATCAGTTTGTGCAAGTCTTTCCAGGTTTTTCTGAAATCTGCCAGTTCATCATTTCTTAAAGCAGAATAATATTCCATTACAATCATATAGCACAACTTATTCATCCATTCCCCAACTGATAGGCATCTCTTCAATTTTCAATTCTTAGCCACCACAAAAAGAGCTGCTAAAAATATTTTTGTACAAATTCACCCCTCTCCCTTTTTAAAATCTCTTCAGAATACAGACCTAGTAGTGATATTGCTGCATCAAAAAAGTATATGCAATTTAATTTACCTTTAGTCTCCAGAATGGTTGGATCAGTTCACAACTCCACCAACAGTGCATTAGTGTCCCAATTTTCCCACATCCTCTCCAAGATTTATCATTTTCTTTTTCTGTCATATTAGTCAATCTGATAGGTATGTGAAGTGGTACCTCAGAATAGTTTTGATTTGCACTTCTCTAGTCAATAGTGATTTAGAGCATTTTTTTCACATGACTACAGATAGCTTTGATTTCGTCATCTGAAAACTGTAAGGCCTCTTTTAATGCTGAGATTTTACAATTCTCTGATCTTTCAGATAAAATGGTAGGTTTTCACAAAACCTTATTCATTCATTCAACAGGTATTTATAATTGTTTATAAATTCAATTTATTTTATTTTCAGCTCAAATGATCTCCCTCAGACCTTTTCCCTTATCTTCCATGGAGAGAGCAAGAAAAACAAAACCCATTACAAAGATGTATAATCAAATGTATAACCAAAAAATGACCACACTAGCCACATCCCATATATGTGTGTATACACACATACATGCACACAAATATAAACACACACCTTTATATGTACACATACATATATGCAACATATATATGCATATATACAGATACAATATATAGTGTGTATGTGTGTAGCTAAGCCTGCACTCTGAGTCCATCACCTTTCTGTCAGGAATTGAGTAGCATGTTTCATCATGAGTTTATCTGGAATTGTGTTGATCAGAGTTACTAAGTCTTCAAAAATTGTTTGCTTTTTCAGCATTGTTGTTATTGTATAAATTGTTCTTTTGGTTCTGCTTACTTCACTTTGCATCAGTCCATACAGTTCTTTCCAGGTTTCTTTGAATCCATCTCCTTCATAATTTCTTTTTTTTAAAATATGAATGAATGAATGAATTTTTGATTTTCAACATTTACTTCCATAAGATTTTGAGATCCAAATTTTCTCTTCATCATTTCTTATAGCATATTCACTAGCCATAAATTGTTCAGCCATTCCCCAGTTGATGGATACCCCTTCAGTTTCTAAGTTTTGGTCACCATGTAAAAAAGGTGCTAAAAATATTATTGCATATATGGGTTCAGCTGATACCCCATTTTCTCTTCAAAGCAGAGTTTAAGACAGAGTTGTTAGAAGACTTTGATGAATGCCATACAGTGAGAAGATTGGGTCATGAGCTCATATCATCGCAGAATCTCAGAGCAGGGAAGGAACTCAGTGATGATCCAGTCTAGCCCCAGCTGAAACAGGAATCCTTTTTTACAATATCCTTAATATTATCTTCCTAAATATGATCTACCTCTGGTGGGAGAAAGCTCACTACTTCCCAAGACAGCCAATTCTGCTTTTAAACAGCTTTAATTGTATTTCCTGATACGGAGCCAAAATCTGTCTCTATCAAGTTTTGACCTCCTCTGGGGCCAAGTCTAATTCATTTTCCATACGGCAGTTCTTCAAATCAAAGGAAACATGGTACAGTGGAAAGAGCTCTGGATTTGTAATCAGAGGACCTGGATTCATCTCTTTGCTCTGGCAGTTCCTACAGATGGAAAGTCACTTTTACTTTTCTAGCCTTCAATTTCCTCAGCAATAAAATTAGGGAGTTGGTCTGGATGACCTGTAGAGTCTCCTCCTGCTCTAAATCTATGAGCCTATGAAATACTTGAAAACATGCATCAGTAATCTAAACCTTCCCCCTGCCTCATGTTATATGTGTTCTCTCATTCAAGTTTCACAAAAATCTTTTGAGGTAGTTCCTATTATCCTTAAAATGCAGAGAAAGAAACAGAGGCTAAAAGAGGCCAAGATTTGTCTATGGTCACATAGAATATTGGAGCTTGGATTTGATCCCAGGTCTCCCTGACTCCAAGACCAATGTTCTTTCCACTACTATACTGCCACTAGAAGGTTACAAGGGTCCAGAGACAAATCTTCTCTAGAAATTTTACTTCCAGCTTCCCCCAGTGACTTAAGCATCTTCTGGCATCTGGTTCATTCCAGATCCATTTAATTAACCATAAGTCTCTAAGACATGGGGTTTTAACTTTATTTATGTTATGGACTCCTTTGGCTGTCTGATGAAGCCTTTGGGACTCCTCAGAATGTTGTTTTTAAATGCAGAAAATAAAATACATATGATTACTAAGGACATTAATTATACTGAAATATAGTTGTCAGGTTTTTAAAGAAACAGTTCAAGGACCTTTGATACTCTCTTCTCTCTAGAGTATAGATTTTCATGGCACTGCTATATCCTAGTTCTCCTTTTACTCTCTAACTGCTCCTTCTCTGTCTCCTTTGTTGGGTCTTTATCCAGGTCACATACACTAACCATAGGGGGCATTCCCCAAGACTCTGTCCTGGCCCTTTTTCTCTTCTCCCTCTATACTCTCTTCTTTGGTGATCTCATTAGTTCCCACAGTTTCAATTATCATCTCTATACTGATGATTCTTGGACCTACTTGTTCAGCCCTAACTTTTCTTCTGGCTTCCAGTCTTAAATCTCCAACTGCTTATTAGACATTAGCAATCGGATGTCCCACAGACATCTTAAACCTGGCATGTCTAAAACTGAACTCATTAGCTGCCCCTCACCCCAACCTTCCCCTCTTCCTAACTTCTCTGTAACTGACCAGGGTACCATCAACCTTCCAGTCACTGATGCTTGAGACCTATATATCATCTTTGACTCCCCACTCTCATCCTCGTATCCAATTAGTTGTCAAGTCCTATCATTTCTATTTTTGTAAAGTCTTTGGGGGCATATGCCCCCTTCTCTCCTCTGTTGCTGAAATCATCCTGGTACAGGCCCTCATTACCTCACACCTGGGCCACTGACAGTACCCTGGCTCAAGTCTCTTCCCTACTGCAATCTGTTCTCCAATCATTGGTTAAATTGATCTTGACCATGTCACTCCCCACTTCCCCAAGCACCTTCAGTAGCTCCCTGCTAGCTCAAGAATCAAATCTAAAATCTTCTGCTTAGCTTTTTTTTTTTTTAACATTTAATAGTATTTTATTTTTTCCAATTAAATGTAAAGATAATTTTCAACATTTATTTTTGTAAGATTTTGAGTTCCAAATTTTTCTCCCTCTCTCTCTTCCTTCGCCCCTCCCTAAGACACAAGCAATCTGATATAGGTTATACAAGTACAACCATATTAAACATATTTCCACATCAGTCATGTCATGAAAGAAGAAGCAGGATGAAAGGGAAAAACCACAAGAAAGAAACAACAACGACAACAGAAAATAGTCTGCTTCAGGCTGCATTCAGATGCCATAGTTCTTCCTCTGGATGTGGAGGGCATTTGGAATTATCTTGGATCATTGTATCACTTAGAAGAACTAAGTGTATCAGAGCTGATCATCACACTGTGTCTGCTTAGTTTTTAAAAGGCTTTCACAACCTGGCCCCTTCCTACTCTTCTAATCTTACATTGTACTCCCCTTCCCCATAGCCTGAGATCCAGTGACACTGGCCTCCTTAGCATACCTCCCACAAGACACTTCATCTCTAGCCTTTGAGCATTTTCTCTGCCTGTCCCCATGGCTAGAATACTCTTCCTCCTCATCTCCATCTCCTGGCTGCTTGATTTTTTTCAAGAGTCAGTTTAAAGGTCTGCCTTCCACTTGCAGAGGCTTTATGAATTCTAATTAATCTTAGGGCCTTCCTTCTCAGGCTACCTCCAATTTATCCTGTGTATATTTTGTTTGTATGGTGTGTGTGTGTGTGTGTATGTGTGTGTGTGTGTGTGTGTGTGTGTGTGTGTGTGTGTGTGTGTGTGTGTGTGGACTTACCAATAGATTGTGAGCTCCCTGAGATCTGGGACTACTTTTTTTTTTTTCTGACTTTGCCTCCCCAGAGCTTAGCACTTAGGCTCTTAATAAATGCTAATTGTCTCATTGACAATTGGTTAAGAACTCTCGCTCTAAGTGGATGACATTCCTGAGTCATATTTGGAAGATGGTAAATTGAGGCAAAGAAGCAGATTATCCTGACTGAAGAAAGAGTTGGTGTGTTATGCAGGGATGGGAGGCCAGAAATGATCATCTTGGGCCTAGTCTCCTCTTGGGAGACCAGAAAAAGCTTTCACATCCTCATTTGGTCTGATTTCTAGATGCCTCGCTATTCCCAAAGAAACTTCTCTGGACTTGCTCTAGTCTTTCAATGTCTCTCCTAAAGCTGGTGCCCTGAATTGCACCCAGTCCTCACGCTGATGGACCAGGGCGGCTCTGAGGGAAAAACCAAGGTGCATGCCCTGGGCTGGGCAGAGGTCCTGCCCTTGTTCCAGGGCATTAGAGATAGTACAAAGGTGAGAGGAAAGTGGGATGAGCTTGAAGATGCAGCTAGGAAATGGTCATGCTGGGATCACAGAGGCTCAGGGCAGGGATCCAGTTTTTAGGCCTCAGGCCTTAACTTTGGGAGGTACCCTTGCTGCTCTGCTGACCCATCAGCCTGAATTAGTGCTTTTGCAATTATTCCCACCCCATCTCCAGAGAATTCCCAAAGCTTTCATCCAAATCTAGCCTTAAGCAAACCCTTTATAGCTCCCAATCCCCTGGAATTCGTGTGACATTTCTTTTGCTCACCAAGATAACGGAGAAACAGTCCATGCCCTCGAGGAATTTACATTTTATCCTACTTACCCCCCAGAGTTCAACAAACCACCATTCGCAGAGAGAATAGATCTCCAAGCTCCTTATCCAGAATTAAAGTCCAGGCGCAGGTGAGAGCTTATTATGTCAGTAATACTCTCTTGAGCTTATGTGGAGTATTAGCACAGTATGTAGTGGAGAGAGAGCTGGCCTCAGAGTCAGGAAGATCTGGACCCCGTTTTGGCCAGAAATCTCGAGGATCTTCTCCTCCCAGATTGATTTTTTTTTTTGTCTAAGTAAGGAAGCCATTCTCTGCCTCACTTCTTATTAAGCTTTCATCACCCAATGGGCATTGCCTCAGTCAACCAGAGACCTGTTAAAGACCTTAGCTTGAAAAGACCAAGGTCACTCACTGCATCCTGGGCCATCTCCAGTCACCCTAATATATATGTGGCCACTGCACCTAGATGGTTCCGGAGGAGAAAGTGAGGCTGGTGACTTTGCATCACTTAAGCCCAATTCAAGTCCTGTGGTGGCATCACATCCTCTTTGAGTACAAAGGACAAACAACAACATCTCTGACACACACTGGCTGTGTGACCCTGTCATCCAGGAATTGTGACAAAACACCGTTCTCTGGGCTTCAAGAAATTTTCTGTGGGTGTATGTTACAAAGTAGGTGCCTCTCTCTTACACCCATGAAATCACATGTCTGGTCTTCATCAACAAACTTATGTAACATATGTTACTTTTTCAAATTAATTTATTTACATTCCATTCCTCATAGTATCAATGGGAGGGTTCCTAGAGTCTAAAAATGTTAGTTATTTGTGATCACTGAGGTTAATCCTATCGTTCTACAGAAGAGGAAGTTGAGGCTCATGGATATGTGTGTGTCTGTGAATGGCATAGAGGCCCAGAGCAATCTCAGCAGCTGAACTGGTTCTTGATAATCACTGCTTGGTTAGTGTACTTTCAGTTGGCCAATCAACAAGCATTTATTAAGCACCTCTTATTCCACAGGCTGCTGGGTCTGGAATCAGGAAGCTCTGAGTTCAAATCTGGCCTCCCACACTTACTAGCTAGGTGACCTTAGGCAAGTCACTTACCCCCTATTTGCCTCAGGTCCTCATCTGTAAAATGGGGACATATTGGAAAAGGAAAAAGCAAATCACTCTCGTATCTTTGCCAAGAAAATCCCACAGACGGCACCCATGGACATGACTGAACAACCTTTGACAGGCACTATGCCAAGTACCGGGGATAAAAAGAGGCAAAAGACAGTCTCTGCCCTCACAGAACTCACTATCTAATGGGGAGACAGCAGGCAAAAGAATTTATAAGTTATGCTGAAGGCCAAAGGGGGAAAATGACTCGTCTGGCGTACTGTTAGAGACAGGCTGTAATGGTGTCCTTTAGCACCGAACGGAAAAGGAGAATCCATCATTTCATGCATCATTTCTGACGAAGAGAAAGGTTCAGATGTGTTCCAGTCACAAGGAAGCTCAGGAGAATCCAACTGTTTGAAGTCTCCAAAGAAATTCAGTTTGTCACAGAAAGGACAGTAGCTACTATGTGACTAAGTCTAAGGCCCGCCAGGCTCGGGTGTTCCACCCACCAGTTCTGGCTACAGATAATTGCCTGTACCCTGCATCTCCCCTCTTCTCCCTGAACCTCCCACCAAGCTGTTTGCCCTCTCTGAGGTAAAGGTGAGGGAATGATTCCCTCACCAACCTCCTTGGTGAGGGAATGACTCTCTTACATGGTGAGAGGGCCAGGACCAGGGCCCCGAGCACCCAATCTCTGGCGTGATCTCTGTGTTTTTGTTCAGTGCCTGCTCACACCATCGTCTGGAAATCACCCACCCACAGAATGATAGCTCTCCCACAGATCATTCCGGGCAGGGAAGAGATAAGGCAGGCCCCACTGAGCTGAGTCCAACTCCCTGGTTTCCCATAGAAACTACGCGTCAAGAAATAGCTGGTGGGTGAAGCAGCCCAGAGAGGAGACTGATAGTGATGTTATTCTAGTGGAATCCAAAGTATCAGAGGTCAGAGCTGGGAGGTTCCTCCTTAGAGCACGTAGGTCACCGCCTTTAGAGGAGGAAGGGGCCTTTGAGATCATTTTACTGGGGAGGGAGAACTCAAACGCCTTACCCCAGGTCCCGCAGGCCCTAGGACCCTAGCTGAGCTTGGAATACAGATCTTCCAACCCCAGTTCCAGTGATTTCACCCCTATGCCGTACTCTGTAGAACACAGAATGGCTGAACAGGCTCCTAGAATCTTCTCTTTTTACTGAATAGGAAACCGAGGCACAGAGAAGTCCAAAATCACATAGCTTTGTAAACTGTAGAGTATAACACAAATGTAAGTCATTGTTATCTGGGAGGGGAGACACATTTGTCAGTTAGAACTATGAATGCATCTTAATAATGACCACAAATAGGACATGTCTCTATGACTTTGGAGGAAGTAACTTCTCCCTTGTAGGCCTTGGTTTTTTCATCGGTGAAGTGAGTAAGTCGAATTAATGATCTCCAAAAACCCTTTTAGTTTTGGCTTCAGATGATCTGTGCCCTCTGGTCTCTTCTAGGTCTGCTATTTGAGGCCCCCAAGATTATAACAAGAGGAAGGTGGTCCAGAAAGGCTGATGATGGGGGAAGAAGGGGAGAACATGCTAAGGTTACATCTTCTCTTTTTCACAATGCCCAGCTGCAGCCTAATTCTCTTCCTCCTCCTTCATCAGTTTCTTCCTCTACAAAGTAGAGATCACAATTGTACCACCTACCTTGCAAGGCTATTATGAAAATCAAATGAGTTAATGTTTGTTGTTGTTTGGTTTTTTTTCTTTTTGGAGGGGGTAGGGCAGGGCAGTTGGGGTTAAGTGACTTGCCCAAGGTCACATGGCTAGTCAGTGTTAAGTGTCTGAGGTCTGATTTGAACCCAGGTCCTCCTGACTCCAGGGCCGGTGTTCTTTTCACTGTGCCACCTAGCCACCTCGAGATAATGTATTTAAAGTGCTTTTTACTATATACATTTTTTAAAAAAACCTATATACATCCTGAGAGGCAGTATGGGTAGTGAAAAGACAGACTTGAAATCAGGAATATCTAAGTTCAAATTCTGCCTTGGTTGCTTATATTACCTTGGGTAAGTCATTACCCAGTGAGGTTTATTCAGGTTCAGTTTTCTTATCTGTAAAATGGGGATAATAATAGCACGTACTATTAAAACCCCCTACAACTTGCCTCTAGATTCCCTTTCCAGACTTACCATGCATTTTCTCCCCTTTGTGGACCCAGGTGGTATGTGTTTTCCTGTTGGTGCACAACTTAAAAGGAATTTCTGGCCCAGGTTGCACCCAAGCTCCTTGTCTCCAGATCATGGGCTTGTAAGACTTAGACCTGGAAAGAACCTTAGAGATTATCTAGGATGATTTATTTTAAATAATAACAACTGGAAAAAGACCCCAGTCTTGGTCTCTATCCTCCAAATTCTCAGCAGTTAAATACTTTCTCCTTTAAATGAGGCACAGGGGGTTCAAGGCCTGTTCCTGGCCTCTAGATACAATCTGCCAGTTCCAGGTGAGCGAGGGAGTTTTAAATAAATCAGTTTGGGTGTTCCTCCTCGGTTTTGGCAGTAGTTACTCTCAGGCAGGGCGGACCCAGTGATCACAGCCATATCAGGCATGGAAATCAATAGAATTATTTCAGACACTGCCCATCTGGTGGAGGCACTGGACTGCTAGAAACTGCCTCAGCTGGCTTTTAAAAAGTATCAGCCTGTTCTCCATTTACTGCTGTCTGAGGATTATTCTGCCAATAGTTTGCTGTGTGACCATGGATGAGTCATTTCCTTCTCTAGGTCTCAGGGGTTTTTTTTCTTTATAAAAGGAGAGGGTTAAATCCAAAGATCCCTATATTTCAATCTTATGTTCCCCACATTGGCTCTGGCTCTGATCTTGCTGAGGAGAGAGCTCCAAAAGTCATGACAATAATATGACAACTCCTATTTATCTAGGTGTTAGACTGGCAAAGCCTTTTTATACATTATCTCATTTTACCCTTACAACAACCCTGTGATGGATCAATTCATCAATCACCAAGCATTCATTGAGTACTATGTGCCAGGCATTGTGCTGGGGACTGGGGCTGCAAAGACAAAAATGCAACAATCCCTCTCCTCAAGGAGCTTACGTTCTATTGGAAGAAACAATGTACAGACAAGTTTATCATACATAAGATATATAAAAGTGGGCAGCCAGGTGGTGCAGTTAAGAGAGTACTGGGCCTAGAGTCAAGAAGATCTGAGTTCAACTCTGACCTCAGACACGTACTAACTGTGTGAACCTGGGCAAGTCACTTAACCCTGTTTGCCTCAGTTTTCTCATCTGTAAAATGAACTGTAGCAGTAAAGGGTAAACCAGTCCAGTACCTTTGCTAATAAAACCCCAAAAGAGTCAGAAATTACTAAAATAACTGAATAACAACAATAAAGATACATAAAAATTAAGCACAAAGTAATTACTAGGGGTTATGGGAGGCACTTGAAATTGGGGGGAATCAGGAAAGTTTCCTAGAAGAAATGGCATTTGAACTGGACTCTGAAGGAAAGAAGGGAGTATAAGAGGCAGAGGTAAAGAGAGAGAGCATTCCAGGCATGGCGAAGGGCCCATCTGACTGGATTCTATAGAGTATGCCAAGGGGAGAAATGTGTGATAGCCAGGGAAGGTAGTCTTAGAACTAGGTTGTGAGGAGCTTTAAAAACAACAGCAATAATCGCTGACACTTACACAGAGCTCTAAGGCTTATAAAATGCTTTACATATATTCACTCACTCCATCCTCACATTAGTCCTGTAGGTGCTATGATTACTCCCATTTCAGAGAGGGACAAACTGAGGCTGAGCCAGAGACATGCAGCTAGTCAGCCTCTGAGGCAGGATCTGAAGGTTGGTTTTCCCGATTCCACGTCTGATGTTCACTTCATTAGGGATACAATCTCTCAGTGGCTGACATTTGTGACACATAAATTCAGATACGTTATCTCATTTGATCTTTGTGACAACTGTGCGAGGTATGTGGTATGCATTATTGTGCCCATTTTATGGATGTAGAAACTGAAGCTCAGAGAGAAGTAAGCTGCCCAAGGTCACAGAGCCAGTAAGGGGCTACGTCTAACATGCTAGTTGTCACTCACGGAAGTCAGACAGCCAGGGCTCACACATTCCTGGTGGGCAGTCAGCCACACCCAACCTCCATGTGCTTGGCCCTGAGATAAGAAGGGTGGGAGGGAGGGAAGTGGGAAGCCATGTTTCTCATCCTCATCCAATTTGCTGGGCCTTCTGTGCTGGGTGTTGCCCAGAAGACTTCCCTATAATAACAGTGGCTCTGAGAACTGGGATGGGGTCATAGGATTGGAAATGAAAGAGATGATGAGGACCTAGAGGCCATTCAGCTGGAGGGTGATCTGAGGCTGAGAAGGTGAACCACTTGTCCAAGATGAAACAGGTAGGAAGAAACTTCACAGAACAAATTCCACCTTAATAAAAGCATTTGTTCTATAAAACTTGGACTCAGTCAAAAAGTCAAACCCAAGGACCTAGAAGGCCACATGTGGCCTCAAGGCTGCAGGTTCCCTACCTCTGGAGGCTCAGTCCTGCCCAGAAGTGGGAGCTGGCTAAGTTGACCTTGGCAGTGGCCTTCCAGGCCTGGGAGATCTATAACCTAAGTCCATGGATATATGTCAGGGATATGTGAATTTGGATGGAGAGAAAAATACTTCTCTTTTCATTAACCTCTAATTGAAATTTGGCATTTTCTTTAATTACTTAAAAACTCTCTGAGAAGGGGTCTATAAGCTTTACCAGACTGTCAGAGGAGTCAGCTACACAAACAAAGTAAAGAACCATTGGACTCTGGGAATGGGAAGAAGGCTGGATTGCTCTCTAGAAAATCATCCTCAGCAACTAGACAAGACTTGTCCAAGATGACACAGGTAGGAAGGAACAGGTAGGATCTGAACCCTGGTCTTCAGACCCTAAGGTCATGTTCTATCCATTGCATTGAGTCTGCTCCTCTATATAGTTCAACATGGAATTGCAAAAATAGTAACTTGTTACTTTGCTTTCTTTTTAAAAAAATAACAAATAATGAATCATATTATTATCATGCTATATGGTTACAAAACACTATACATATATATATGTGTGTGTGTATATGTAAATATATGTTTTTTTATCCCCTATCATAACTTTCTGAGATAGGCAGTCCAGTGTACCCATTTTACAGACACAGAAATTGAGACCCAGAGTGTTTAAATGGCTTTGAGTGCTTCTTGTGTGAATGAAAGGACTTTATTATGAATTGAAAGAGGGAGACTGACTTAGATTTGGGTCCCACAAGAGTGCACAGGGCCCTATGGAGCAAATGGATTCCCTTCCCCTTTCTGAGGCATCACCCCCCCATGTCTGTCTCCCCCGCCCCCAGTGTGTCTGACACACAAGGAGCCCCTAGCTGGCACATACCTGGCTTCTTGTAGACACACACTGCCTTCCTCACATGTGTACTTTCTCGGTTTCCTGTATACACACATGCCTGTGCCAAGCATACACAGTGACTCTTCCAAGCACAGGAATACTCAGTGGAAATGTTTTTCTCCTAAGCCACTTTTTAATGAGGTCTAAGAGTCTGGCTACAGCCAAGGTTTCCCTGGCAGTGGTAGGGATGGAACGGAAACCGCAGAAGTTCACTTTTTCCATGAGTCCTTGTGTTACTGGATCTCTCCAGGCTGCAATGAGGTGACTGGCTGGAATTGAAAAGGAGGCTGCTAGTCTTAAAACCTGCTGGGGCCTCCAGCGTTCTTTTCTCCATGGAAGAAGTAAAAGGAGAAGGCCATTCCAAAAGGAGATTTGGTATTAGTAGTGGGACTGAAAGTAGGATAGAAACCCACCTACATGTGTGAGATAGCGCAGCCAGGAGTAGGAAACCTGCGATCTCCAGGCCACATGTGGCCCTCTAGGTCCTCAAGGGAAGCCCTTTGACTGAAGCCAAACTTCACAGAACAAATTCCCCCTTAATAAAAGGATTTGTTCTGTAAAACTTGGACTCAGTCAAAAAGTCAAACCCAAGGACCACATGTGGCCTCAAGCTGCAAGTTCCCTACCCCTGGAGGCTCAGTCCTGCCTAGAGGCAGGAGTTGGCTAAGCTGACCTCCGCAGCAGCCTTCCGGGTCTGGGGGATCTATAGCTCAGGTTCTTAACCTAAAATCCATGGATATATGTCAGGGAAGGCTGGAGAGCTCTCTAGAAAATCATCCACAGCAACTAGACAATTCTGCCTGGGCTTTTGACTCCCTCTCTCTTCCCAAGTCTGACTTCTTACAACCCCATCCTCCTAACCTCCTCAGCATTACATATAGTCACTCTGTTGGGCAGCATGGCTTCTAGTCCTGTTCAGTCAGAAGTGGTTTTGCCAGGACAGGTCAGGATGTCAACGTCTTTGAACCAGACTTGGAATACTCTGGAGATTGGGAAGATCAGAGCAGGAAGATAGAAGAGACTAGTTAAGGGCAGGAAGGAGGGACGTGCAGTCATGAAAGAGGGAATGACCTGCCCAGGTCAAAGATCCCCAGGCAGCACAAAGGGCCAATCCAAACTAAGACCAAGCTGAGAAAAGAACAAAATAAAAACAAAACCCAGATACCACAAGGGAAAAACCCCAACAAATTCCAGTTTCCCAGAAAGGCAGAGGAAAAGGGAAGATAGTGGCCTAATCTGAAAAGCTAACAAGACCCCAACAAAGCCTCGGAAGTCTGAGAGTTTTCTCAGTTCCCTCCACCCTTCCCCCAGGTTTCCAGGGCTCCCTTGCTTTTTTGTCTGCTATGGAAATTTACTCTCAGAAAGGGCCTAAAACTCACTCATTCTCCTTTGTGGATGACCAATAACCTCCCACCTCCACTACCCTCCCTACCAGACATGAGCACGTTCATACATGCACATAAGAAAATCAGTGCTATGGTTTTTTTTTGTCACCTTAATTTCCAAATCTATTTCTCCCACTCCCCTACCCAGGAAACCATCCCTAAACATTTTAGAAGGAAAGCAGGTCAAAAAAATCAACCAAACACATATACTGTATCTGATAGTGATGAGGTACCCCAAAATGTTGGGGTGTAAAGTTGTCTTTAAAGAATTTACTCTCCAAATCAAGAAAAGGCATTTATTGCAAATAATACAACATACCAAGCAGGCTCCTCTGCCCTTTAAGGGAGACAATGCTCAAGGGAGGCCCCAGCTTAGGGAGGGGTGGCTGTCCCCCAAGGGAGATGACCACTTAAGGGGATGCCTCCCGCTAAAAGGAGATGCCTATCAAGGGAGACCCCAGTTTAAGGGAAACCCCAGTTTGAGGGAGATGGGTCCTTAAGGGAGATGCCCACTAAAGGAGATGCCCCTTAAGGGGGACACCCTCTAATTAAGGAAGATGCCTACTAGCCAAGAGAAGCTAGGGATTCTTATAGAGGAAAACCTGCTGTGAGCAGGGAGATGAGGTAACTAGGGGCAGCAGTTCAGAGTTTTGGCATTATTAATTATTATTATTATTATTCCATTGTTCAGCCCAAGGCAGAGGGGCTGGGGACCCCAGTTAGTTCCCTATTTCATTAATCAGCCTTCTTGAACCTCATTGTCTCCTGATGTGGTTTTAAGTCGTATTTTCGATAATGGGCTTCTCATTGATCACTCTATTTGAACCTCATCAATAGCACATGCAGTATTCTAAGCCCATATCTCCCCATCCCTACAAACAGGGAAAGGAAGTACATTTTCTTAACTTTAAAAGTGTTAAAGGGATCATGATAAAGGGGAGCATTACAGGGCAGTCCATCAAAACGACAGGCTTCAAAACCATGTGTGTTCCAGGTGGAGACAACAGCAAAAGCAAAGGCATGGAGGTAGGAACAGAGAGTGCTAGAGTTCTAGAGTACATCAAGGGAACTGATTTGGATAATTTCTGATTTATCCTCTATGTAGCTTATTTGTACATTGTAGTTTGCATGTCATCTCCCCCATTAGATTGTAAGCTCCTTGAGGGTAGGCACTGTCTTTTATCTTTGTATCTTCATCACTTAGCACAGAGCCTGGGTTAGGTGATGCTTAAAAAATGTTTATTGGCTGATCAGTGGACTGACTGGGACATAATTTTTCTTTGGGTGAAATTTAGTTGAGATTGAACTAAAAAACATTTAGAAATCCTGTACGAGTCTACATGAGGCTGCGTGCTGTGATTTTAGAATTCTGTGCTTATATGAGAATGAGATAGGCTTTATAGCATAATGGTTAGCCTGCTAGTCTTGGAGCCCTAACTCTGGCTGTGTAATTGTGGACAAGTCACAAGACCTGTCAGTGTTCTAGCTACCTCTTAGATACTGGAAGTTGTTGAACATGTGCAGTGGAAGGCATATCTTCACCTTGGATCCCCTATATTAATAAAATCCCAGTTCCAGTCCCTCTCCCTATTTCTGATAGCCAGCCTGATAGAGAGGATGGAGGACTTATACCAGTTATCTTGGGCTAAAGATCCTTTCTACCTAGCTCACAGGGTCACTTGGAGGAAAAACACTTTGCCAACTTTAAAGGGCTTAATCAAGGGTAAGGTGAGAAGATGCTAAGATTCTAAAGAAGGGAAATAGAGATATTCAGATTGTTAATTTGAAGGCTTGTTCCTTCTAAGGAAGTGCTGAAAGGGATGTCTGGAAATAGGCCTTCAGTTTCCCAAACAGATCTAATCCAAGACTTGAAATTTTTGTGTTTTGGGCAGGGACCATGCATTGATTTCTAAGAGGATCCTCTTTTTCTGCCTCCCACTGCTTCATAATGGCTGCTTGTCTAGATGGTAGTGGCCCAAGGATAATTCCCATAAGGCCATGTGAGAAGGCCAGGGAAGGCCAGCTGGTGTCCAGAAATCCATTAAGTCCAGCTTCCCTGCTCTTCCCCTCCCTGTCAGAGATTGAGCCAGGTGGGGGAGGAGGAGGCAGGCCCTGGATACACATCTAGAAGGAAGCTTTGCCTTAGTGAGACACAATCTGGGCTCTGCTGTTGGATTTGTGTGCTTTGGGGAATAAATCCCCAGCACCAGGTGATCTGATGCAGGTCTCACGTGTTACTGGCTTCCAGCTGTCCAGCTTCTCTGCTCCAGAATTTGCAAAGTTTAATGTCCTTCTTGGAGAGTTTATTGTTGGCCACTTAGGAGGAGGCAGGATGGTTGCCAAAAGGTTTAGAGTCTGGGCCCTGAATAACCCAACCATCCCAAGCCCCCAGGATTTGGAGGGGAAGTGGGGGAGAGGAAGCAGGACTTCCTACTCCTTCAGTTTCAATGAAAAGTTGATGGAATCCATTGTTCCTCTCTGTGCAGACTGGGAATCCTCATTGTGCTCTGGAAAAGCCTTTCCCTGGTCAGAAAGACAATGGGCTGAAGTCACTGGCCAGGTAAGGCTTGCATGGTGACTATACAGCCCTGAATTTATGTTCATGGGCGGGTCAGTCAATCAACTAAGAAGGCCAAACATGTGATGCTAGTGTCTCTTTGCTGGTATGTCTCTCTGCTCTACTACATGCATCTCTACCTTCTGATCAGAGTTAGTTGTATAGTGGAAAGAGCCCTGAGCTTGAGACCAAAAGACCTGGGTTTGAGCCTGGGCTTTGCCATTCACTACCTAGGGACTTAGGGCAATTAACTTAAATTCTCTACCAGTCTCCACCCCCATCTATAAATTGGGGCTGGGTTAGATGATCTCTACATTTCTTTCTTTTTTTTTTTTTTGAAAAAGAATGATAGCATGTAGCTTGCTTCAGTCTCCATATAAGCTCTGTTCTTTCTAGATCTTTCTCTGAATGTAGATATTTCCTTCCATCCTGAGACTTGTAGAGTTGTCTTATAACTGTGTGTTGCTGAGAAGAGTCCAGTCTATCAAGCTTGGTCGTCACACATACGATGTGTCTGTGATTGTGTACAAGTTTTTCCTGGTTTTGCTCTTCTCACTTAGCATCAGTTTATATAAGCCTCTCCAGGTAATTATGAAATCTGTCTGCTCCTCATTTCTTATAGCACAAGAGTATTCCATTACATTCATATACCACAACTTGTTTAGCCATTCCCCAATTGATGGGCATCCCCTTAATTTCCATTTTTTTGCCACCACAAAGAGAGATGCTCTCTACATTTCTTTCCCTCACTAAATACCATGAACCTATGTCCTATTCATTTTTTATAGGATTTAGGGTTATAAGGGACCTTAGAAGTCACCTATTCCATCCCACCTCAGTTGAAAGATAAGGAAATCACACTGTCTAAAACCACACTGATAAAAAATAACAGAACCAGGTTGTGAATTTAATTCATCTGACTTCTAACATAGTAATTCTTTCTACTGTACCCATCCTTTTCCTCAAACATACCTTCAAGCCTTTTTATACTCTTTCCTATTCGCAGGATACCCTCTCCCTTTTCTCAGCCTACTTTTGAGACCAGGTTAAGTTTTTTTTTCTTTTTTTTTTTTCTTTTATTTTAGTTTGCATCATTCATTTCCACAAGATTTTGAGTTACATATTTTCTCCCCTTCTTTCCCCTACCCATCACCCCAAAACAGCCATCCCAATGTGTTCCCCCTCCCCCAGTCTATTCTCTCCTACGTCACTTTTCAGTAGGGCAGGATGGATCTCCCAATCACAGTGCCTGTGTATCTCAAGTTCCAGTTGGATGTAGTCAATAATAATAATAATAATAATTGCATATATAGATATAGATATAGATATATATTTATAACATTTGATTATGGAACTTTAGATTCTAGATTCTTTCTCTTCCTCCCTCGTCACCCA
>CM053585.1:186142121-186183287 GCA_028646515.1 Pseudochirops corinnae | reverse complement strand
CTTCCAGCTCACTGGATAATGAAGACTCCAAGACCGAGGCCCAAGATGGCGATCCGGATCCACGCTGCTCAACGTGAGAGCAGTGGCCTCAGAACAATCGCTTAGTCCCCCTGCTGTCTGCAGGCCACGGGCGGGAAGCTGCAACGCGGAGGTGGGTGCAAAACCTCCGCCTTTCGCTTTTCCGCTCTGGAGGCCTTTTGGCCAGACTGCTTTTCTCCCAAGACCTCGCAAGCTCCACTGACCTAGTTCTCAACACTGCTCGCAGCTGCCGCTAATCTGCTCACTGCTCCTTTCGTCCAGCTGCCCCTGGGGCTCAACAGCGGCTTCAGGCCAGGCTGGTTTCGGTTCGCAGTGCTGATATGGTTCCTCGTAGCCGAGCTGACTTTAGTGGGAAGTATCTTTGTGTGCGTTTTGGAGTTCTAGAATTGGTTTGGAGTCCTATTTTATGGGTATTTTGGGGTGGCTATGTGAGAGCTGTGATATGTTGCTGCTGCTACGCTGCCATCTTGGCTCCGCCCCCCAGGTTAAGTTTTATTACCCTGTGAAGACCTCCCTGACCACTCCCAGGTTTTCCTACCTGAATTATATCACTCTACCATCAATAGATTCTGAACTTGGAGGAACCTTACATAAAATCATGTCCAATTGCCTCATCGTACAGGAGAGGAAGCTTAGAAAGAGAAATAACTCTTCTCTGGTAATAGAGCTAGTAAATATCAGAGCTGGGATTTGAACACAGGTCCCCCAACTCCAAATATACAGCTATGTCTGCTATACCACTTGAGATGAGGCCTAGCAGTATCTTTGTGAAATTTTGGAGTATATTCCTACATGTGATAAGTGACTGGGCAAGGATGTGAAGCAAGTGACTCATAGGTCAGTGGACACATGGAAAAGGGGTCAACCAAGGATCCTTAGGCATCATAATTGTTGTGAATAGTGACGTGCTCTTTGAAAACTCATCAATATGAAAGGCCTTGGAGCTGCAAGTTCAGGTTGGTCTATGGTTCCCCACAAGACCTAGCAAAGGGCTGAGCTCACTGGAGGAACTTAGTAAAGTCTTGCTATGGGATAAATAAATGAAAGATGGAATGAGAGAGTGAGTAGATGATAAGTGTGGGAATGAGTAAGTGAATGAATGAGCAAGTGAATCAGTGACTGGTGGATTCCAGTTCAGTATACAAACACATGGCTGTGGAGGTGGCCAAAGCTGCCTCTGGCCTGACTCAGGAACAGGCATTGAGGGCACTGCTAGAAACTCCAGCATTTTTTGGTTATACTTTATCTTGTTTATTAAGTGTTCATCTTTACAAATTAACACCATGGGGAGGTGGTGGGGGTGGGGTGGGGACCAGCTATGCTGCTTTCCCAGAGTCATTGAGGACAGATGGGGAAAGAGATGGTGCCCAAGAGGAGTCAGTGGAGAGAAGAGGAGAAACTGAGAGGCAAGAGAAGGAAAACAATGTGGTGCATGTGGTCAGCAGATAGAAGGTGAAAGGAACTTTCTGACCAGAGGGTTGGGATGTGTCCAGTCTACAACTCCTCCTTCATACTGGCCTGGGACTGACCCTAGGGAAGTTTCTCAATCTCCTTCTCTCTTTTGAATGCTCCTTTTTCTATTTTAGCTGCTTCCAAGTCATATTCCCTGTCTTTGCCTCAGTTTCCCCATATGTAAAATGAAGGCATTAAACTCCATGATCTCTAAGGTCTCTCCCAGCTCTATGTTCTATAATCTATATTCTGAAAGCCTACATTCCTCCTCCTAATTTCTATAACACCTTTTGATTTTCCTTGTGATTTTCTGACTAACAATGCACTCCTTGGGTCACAAATATAACACCTCTAGTCTACAACTCCACAAAGGTTTGGCCTTTGAGTTGTTTTATCAGAAGCAAGAATAAGAATCATAGGTTTGGAGCTGGAAAGAACCTTAGAAGGTTATCACATCGACCTCCCTCCTTTTATAGATGAGGAAACAGAGGCAGAGAGAGTTTAAGTGCTTTTCCAGAATCACACTCCTAGGAAGTGTCTGAGGTAGAATTTGAACCCAAGTCTTTCTGACTGTCCAGTGCTCTGTCCATTTAAGGAGGGGCCCAGGTCAGCCGTCTCTTCATTTCTTACCTGGCTCTGCACTCTTTTGGACTTCCTTCTTCTTCTCCATCAAGCTTCCTCACTGGCTACCTTCTCCCCCTACCCCCTGGGGAGCTTCCTTTTGTGTGTCTCCCCTTATTAGACTATAAGCTCCTTCAGGGCAGGGACTATTTTTCTTTGTTGCTTGCATTTGTATCCCCAGAGCTTAACACAGCGTCCTCCACATGATAGGTTTTTAATAAATGTTTATTGACCCAACGATGCCTGCTCCTTTATACATTTCTCTTTGTAGTCTGTATTGACAAAGACGGCTGGCTGTGAGTAAAGTGGAGAGTAAAGTGATTAAGAAACTGACTAATGAGTGTTGGTCTGGGCCTGGCATGTGGGGGCATAAAGACAAAGAGTTCTTTTTTTTTTTTGCTTTTTGGAGGGGGGAAGGTAGGGCAGTTGGGGTTAAGTGACTTGCCCAAGGTTGCACAGCTAGTAAGTGTTAAGTGTCTGAGGCTGGAATCGAACTCAGGTCCTCCTGACTCCAGTGCCGGTACTCTATTCACTGTGCCACCTAGCACCCCAGACAAAGAGTTCTTAATAGCAAGTTAGATAGGATGATAAGACTCATACACCTGAAAATATTCTTAAAGGTGCCAGAGAGTATATGATAAGTATTAGATGAATTTAGTGGAAAGAGCCCCAGATTCATTCCTCATAGGCTTAAGTCAAATAGGTTCCGCCCATGGATTCAGTTCTGTTGCTTACTGGCTTTGTCACCATGGGCAAGTCTCTTTCAACCCCAGTTTCTTTTGCTGTAAAATGAGAATGAGGAAAGTGTTGGTGAAAAAAAAATACTGATTATTTATTTATTTAGTATTTAACTTTTTCCATATCTATTATATGTAAAAACAATTCTCAACATTTGTTTTAAAAATTGAGTTCCAAATTCTCTCCCTCCCCACCCTCCTCATTGAGAAGGCAAAGCAATTTGATATAGAGGATACATGTGTAGTCATGCAAAACGTATTTCCATATTAGTCATGCTGTAAAAGAAAACATAAACCAAAGTAAAAACCCAAGAAGAACAAAGTTAAAAAAGTATGCTTTCATCCGAATTTAGACTCTCTCATTTCTTTCTCTGGGAATGGATTGCATTTTTCATCATAAATTCTTTGGAATTGTCTTGGATCATTGTATTGTTGAGAAAAGCTAAGTCACTGATTACTCATAATGACCAATATTGGATGCAGAGAGTAGAT
Organism: Pseudochirops corinnae; assembly: GCA_028646515.1. NCBI lineage: Eukaryota > Metazoa > Chordata > Mammalia > Diprotodontia > Pseudocheiridae > Pseudochirops > Pseudochirops corinnae. Next base: position 186,179,946 of record CM053585.1, on the reverse strand, counting down.
GCCTAAGGGTGGGGAATGTGGCTAGTTTCTCTCTATCTGAATATCTCTAGATTCTGCCACAGTGTTAGGAGGTGGGCAGCTAAGTGACAGTATGGATATGGTGCTGGGTCTAGAGTCAGGAACACAAGATTAAATTCAGCTTCAGACATTTATTAGTTACATGACTTTGTGTAACCTCTTTTCCCCCCAGTTTCCTCAACTATAAAATGGGGATAATAATAGTACCTACTTCACAGGACTATTGCGAGGATCAAACGAGATAATGTTTATCAAGCTCTTAATACAGTGCCTGACACACAGTAGGTGATTTAAAAAATGCTTGTTTCTTCCTCACTCCCTCCCCCTCCATTACAAAAAAGTGTTCAATAATAGAGGGGCATGTAAAGCCAAGCAACCGAGCAGCTCTCCTGAGGACTGCTGCTGTGAATAACTATACAGATCTAATTGCATAGTATAGTGAACTCTCTATTTATTCAGCAATAAAATAAAAGCAAAACATTCAAGAAACTAAAGCACAACATTCACAACATTATAACGTAACAACTTATTACTAAGGTGGCTACATGGTCTTAAACAAAACATATCATTCAGTAACTCACAATCTGCTCAGTCAACAGAGAGTACCCAAGTCAAGTCTTCTTTCATCTTGACTCCAGGCTGGTTTCCAATCATCCTTAAGGGGTAGCGAAAAGTACAAAGGCCATTCACCCCTAAGTCACAGTAAGTCACAGTATCATCATTCAGCATTGAGTACCCAAGTAAAGTTCTCTTTCATCTTGACTCAAGGCTGACTTCCAAACCCCATGGCTCCTCTTCCACACTTCCAGCTCTTGCCTGGATTCACAGGCAGGAAGCTCTCTGCTCTGTGCAGCTCATGGGGACTGCTCTGGTCCAAGCTCTTCACAGCTTCTGTTTCTAGGGAAACAAAGCTCAACAAGGTTACAACATATTTATACACATTGCTGGCACTATCATCTCAATTCACTTTCTATCTCAGAAATTGACACAAATCAACAAACAGAATGCTTCTGTTTGACGAAGTAACACCAACACAGAATAACAGAGTGCTGGCATCACAAACATTCTCTCTCTTAACTCTGCTTGGTCCCAGCTTGTGCTTGAGCTTTTCTCTGCTCTACTCCTTCCTGTTCCATCCTTCCTGTTCAGCTCTTCTGGCAAGCTCCTCACACCGTGGGATCCATGTAATAATGTTAGGCCTATTAAGAGCAGGGAAGGTCTCCAAACTCCCTTAGGCCTATTAAGGGCAACACAATGTATACTGTTTCCAATAAAAACTTGACACAATCAAAGGTGAGGCTCAAAGGTGCTTGAATAGCTGAAACAAGCAGGAAAGTACTACTTTGCTTACCATTACAGGGCAGCACATTGGGAAATGAATACACAGCATAAAAACAAAAAGTATCAATACAACTTTTCAAAAACTAACATAAAATGAGGACTAGACTAGACTATCTCAAAGGTCCCCTCCAGCATTGACTTTTTATGCCCCAAGTTTTATCCATGACAAGCACCTAATAACATCAGAAAAAAAAGAAATTGATATTCTAACTGACAGAAAAAGCAGAAAATGGCTGGTTACTGATGTGGGAGTTCATTTATTAATCAACTATCTATTCATAGTCAAACTACCAACTTGTGAAAGCAATGGTACTTTCTGGTGAAAATGGAAAGATATCAAAATGAGAAGATATGGCATGTAATCGAAATACCTCCAGTCTGACTGATTTAAATAAGCTATTAAGGTTAAAAAAAAAAGAAATAGATAAAAGTATAGACATTGACATAAAGTATCACCATTTCTTAAGGAAGTTAAGCTGATTTAAATCAATTGCCACAACAAAGAGATCACCTTAAGCAGCTTGATATCTTTGCCAAATGGAGTAAGATGATAGCCAATGCCAACAGTGAGTTAAAACATAAATTGTTAGTAAAATCATATAGAGGAGGATAGTAGGAGAGTAGTAGTGCTTCATAAAACAGCAAGAAGAAGAGGAGAGAAAACAAGTTTATAGAAAGCTTGGTGACCTGCTCAGTGAAGTCAGATCATTCTAAAAGCACTTAAGGATGATAAGGATGACCACAACAAAAAGATCAAAAAAAAAAATATAAAAGATCTGTCAAAATTTCCGTAACAAAATCTTTTCTCCGTCAGTGACTATGGAGTCATTGCCTTTGAACCTCAACATCATAATCCCCAATGTGCTGCTTGAAGAAATAGATGTGTCACTGAAGTCAACAAAGATGGGAAGAATGTCACTCAAGTATAGACAGAGGTGGTTTACACTGGAAGTGACACAGTTTTGAGGATATTGAGAAACTGGTTCTCAGGGCATCAGAAAAGGGTAGTATACTAGCTTCTTGGGATGGGGAAGAAAATACGGGCAACTGAGGAATTACCAATAATTAGCCACCTCACATGCCTGTTTTCCCTCTCTACTTTCCATATTCCTGAGGGTCTAAGCACCTATCACAAATGTCTGCAAGACATCTTTATAGATATACAATATTGACAGAGGGGCATAGTATACAAGATCTCACTATGCTTATTTACTGTTTGTTGACTATCCAAAAGCATTTTAATTGAGAGAGCAAAATATTAACTTAAAAGATCTTCTCAAACAAGGTGTTTCCTGTATGTTAAAATTATAGGAGATTTCCTTAATGATTATAATAATATCAGCAAGCATCTATGCAGTGCTTTAAAGATTGCTAGATGCTTTATATATGCTATCTCAGTTGATCTTCTCAATCACCCTTTGAGGCAGGTACCATAATGACCCTCATTTTACAGCTGAGGAAACTGAGGTTGAGAGAAGTTAAGTAACTTGTCCATGGTCACACAACATGTAAGAATTTAAGTCAGGATTCTCTCTCGTTTCTTCCTGACTCCAGGTCCAGCGATCTTTATTTACTACGCCCACAAAGATAATTTTTTTTAAAAGATTCTCTGATTCTCAGTATCAAGTAAGAAATAAAACAGGGAAATGTATGCTTATTAAAGGGCAGCTAGGTTGCACTATGGTTAGAGCACCAGACCTGGAGTCAGGAAGATTCATCTTCATGAGTTCAAATCTAGCCTTAGACACTTAGCAAAGAGTCAGATCCAACAATGATCACTAAAGGTATTTGTCACTATCAGGGAGGATGTTTAGTGAAAAATCCAAATGGGTTCCATACACACAGGGAAATCCTCCAGATGCTCCCATTTGCAAATGATATTGTACTGATTACATCAAGCTTGGAACATTGCAAACATTAGAAAATCTCCTAAATTAAATCCATAATCAGAAGGAGCTATTTCAAAGAATAGAAATAGATTGGGGAGAACTTTTTAAGGGCAAAGCAGGAAAGTCCGTGTCTTGAAGCTTAAATCCTGCCTACCAAGTGCTTCGTTCTTCTGGTTAAGCATTGCCTTCTCCAGGCATTTCTGTTAAAATATAAATCCTCTTTAAATGGGAAACTGAGTTACCACACCTAATTCGTGCTCAGATTTTGGGAAACCCATTTTATCAACTTTCCCCTGGTTGATAGGTTGGGACACTGGGCACCCAGACAGGAAGAAGAGAGAAGAGTAAAGGACGGTGGTTATGCCAAAGACAAATGTCCCAAACTTGCCATTGGCTTACCCTGCCTTTAGGTATCTAACCCAAGAACATTCATTAAGTCTCTGTGTTACAGGAATTAGAGCTGGAGGGGACCTTGGAGATAATTCTTCCTATCCTCTTGCTTTACAGATGGGCCAGAGAAGTTGAGTGAGTAACACAGATAGCAAATAGCAAGTGTGGAATTTGATTGCAGGTTCTACAGTTCAAAAACTAGAGCTCTTTCCACCACACTGAGCAGTCCTTCTGTGTTACTGATAGTGAAAGAAAGACAGGGAGAGAGAAAGGGAGAGAGAGAAAGAGAAACAGAGAGACAGAGACAGAGACAGAGAAAGGCTACCTTTGATTTATCATTGACCAAAGCAACATTTTTCTGTTTTATTCCCAAATGACTAATTCATAATATTTAGATTGCTGACTGGAGGACAGAAAAGCTCCTTAATTTCCTAGGATCAAATGCACAAAGAACTGTTGATTATGGAATGCAATGACAATGGAGTAGCAGAACATCTGTCCACTGGGTGTAGGATTTCCTTCTATTTCATGCAGGATAAATATTGCCTGTTCCTCTCTGAGAAGGAATACCATACCTATTTTATAATTGAGAAACAGAGGCTCAAGGAAATGAATGATTTTCTGCTTCACAGATAGTAAGTACAAAGGAACTCAGTAAAGGAAGATTTCTATGGGTGGAAGGGGTTTCTGGACATCTTCATGGAGGTGTCAGGACTTAAGTGTTGATGGGTTCAAGTTAACCAGGTGAAGAGGAAGGGTCTCAGGTGAATGTGAGGTAAGTGGAATAGTAATAGAAAGAACATGAGAGTAAAAGGTTAGGAGACCTGACTTTACACCCTAGTTCCAACACTTCTTAGTTATATGACCACGGACAAGTCTTAGCTCCACTCTTCTATTGGGTGACATAAGGATTACAGTACTTGTATTTCCTACTTCACAGAGTTATTTTGAGGAAAGTGCCTTCCAAAACTTAAAATGCTATAGAGACATGAATGAGTTAATACTATTATTACTAATAAGAACAGGAGGCAGATATGAGACTGGTAAGTGGTGGAGGTTACAGGAGCAGAACAGTTTATTTGTATGGAAGGCATGTGAAAGAGTAGTAGGGAGATATAGCTAGAGGAGTAGTTTGAGTTGGGTTATGACCTAGAGCAATTACTATGTGAATGAGGACAGAATGACTTATTCTATGAGAAAGATGGAGAAGGAGGAGTCAAAGATGATCTGAGGTTTGAAATCTGACTGATTGGGAAGATAGCAGGACCATTAAGGAAACTGGGGGAAGGGATGGTTTGGAAGGGAGGTGAAGAGCTTGATTTTAGACATGTTGACTTTGACACAGTGAAATGTCTAGCAGGCAGTTGGAGATGTGGGACTGAATCTCAGAAAAAGAAGTCAATATTGGAGATGAAGATTTGGGAGTCATCCATATAGAGTGGATAATTGAATCTACGAAAAAAAAAGAGCTCTCCAAAAGAGAGAAGGTAATCGCAATGATAATAAATGGAATGACATTTCCAGAGCTTTATGGTTACAAAATAATTTTGCATATGTTATCTCATTTGATCCTTGAAACATCCCCAGCAGGTAGGTAGAGCTATTATTATTATCTCCCTTTTATAGATGAAGAAACTGAGGCTCCAAAAGGTTAAATGACTTGTCCAAGGTCACACAAATAGTAAGTGGAAGAACTGGGACTAAAAGTCCAAGTCTCCTGACTTGAAGTCTAAGAGTACAAGGCCAAGATGTAAATATTGGGGAATCTATATTCTTCTAGATCTATCCCTTTCACTCTCTCCCCCACCTTGGTGCAGCTATATACCTGAAATTCCTCCATCATACACACTAACAGTGTGAAGGCCTCTGTTAAAAAATACATATTAGCAGGGAAGATTGACTGTTAGTTCTTAATACTCTGTCCAGGAGAGGCAGGTGGTAATCTCAAAATACTCCTAGAGTCCTAGAGTCTGGAGAAGGGAAGAGGTTGTGTAGTCACAGACACTGTTGATTATCTCCAATTTATCCTGTCTAGATCTTATTTGTTACTATGTACACTATTCTCCTGGTTCTGCTCACTTCACTTTGCATCAGTTTATAGTTCCAGGTTTTTCAGAGAGCATCCTGCTTGAAATTTTTTCTTGCACAATAGTATTGCATCACAATCCATAACACAACTTGGTTGGTCATTTCCCAATTGATGGGCATCACCTCGATTTCCAATTTTTTGCCACAACAAAAAGGGTCACTATAAAATATTTTTATACATATAGATCCTTTTCTTTTTTTTTAAATCTCTTTAGGATATAGTGGTATTGTTGGGTCAAAGGGTATACATGGTTTTATACCCCATAGGGCATGGTTCCAAATTGCTCTGGAGAATGGTTGAATCAGTTTACGACTCCATCAACAATGCACATCCCCTTTAAAATTTGCCATTTTCCTTTAATATTAGCCAATCTGATAGGTGTGGGTGCTACTTCAGAGTTGTTTTAATTTGCATTTCTCTAGTCAACAGTGATTTAGAACATTTTTTCATATAACCATAGATAAGTTTGATTACTTTGTCTGAAAACTGCCTGTTTATGTCCTTTGACCATTTATTAATTGGGGAATGGCTCTTATATAAATTTGACTCAGTTCTCTATATATTTGAGAAATGGAGCCTTTATCAGAGACACTTGCTATAAATTTTTTTCACAGTTGTGATTTCTATTTTCCCATCCTGTTTATCCTATTATCTCTCTCCTTTTACTCTGTCCAACCTCAAAAGTGTTTTGCTACTTATGACCACCTCCCCCATCTGCCCTCTTTTCTATCAATGCCCCCTTCCCTTATCCCTTTCCCTTCCTACTTTTCTGTAGAGTAAGATAGATTTTTATACCCAGCTGAGTGTGAATGTTATTCTCTCTTTAAGCCAATTAAGAGTAAGGTTCAAGTCTTTCCACCTATCTCTGCCATCTTCCCCTCCACTGTAAAAGTTCTTTGGTGCCTCTTTTATGTGAGATAATTTATCCCATTTTATCTTTTCCTTCCCCTTTCTCCCAGTGCATTCTTCTTTCTCACCCCTTAATTTTAATTTGCTAGATATCATCCTTTCGTATTCATCTCACACACACACACACACATACACACACACATACACACAAGCCCTCTATCTATGTATATACCTTCTAATTGCCCTAATAATGAGAACATTCTTAGGAATTACAAGTATCATCTTCCTGTGAAGGAATGTAAATAGTTTATCCTTATTTAATTCCTTTTGGTTTCTTTTTCCTATTTATCTTTTTATGCTTCTTTTGAGTCTTGTATTTGAAAGTCAAATTTTCTATTCAGCTCTGATCTTTTCATCAAGAATGCTTAAAAGTCCTCTGTTTCATTACATGTCCATTCCCCTTTTCCCCCCTCCAAGGTTTATACCTTGTAATTCTAACTCCTTTGACCTCTGAAATAACCATATTCCAAGCCCTCTGATTCTTTAATGTAGAAGATGTTAAATCTTGTGTTATCCTGCCTGGCTCCATGATATTTGAATCATTTCTTTCTGGCTGAATGCAATGTTTTCTCCTTGACCTGGGAGTTTTGGAACTTTGACATAATATTCCTGAGAGTTTTTGTTTTGAAATCTCTTTTAGGAGGTGATTGGTGAATTCTTTCGATTTCTATTTTACCCTCCAGTTCTAGGATATCAGGACAGTTTTTCTTGATAACTTCTTGAAAGATATTGTCTAGGCCAGCAGTTCTTAACCTGTGGGTTATGTTCAATTTGTAGCAATGAAAATATATCTTGCATATCAGATATTTACATTACGATTCATAACAGTAGCAAAATTACAGTTATGAAGTAGCAACAAAAATAATTTTATGGTTGGGGATCACCACAACATGAGGGTTGAGGCATTAGGGTTGAGGCATTAGGAAGGTTGAGAACCACTGGTCTAGGTTCTCTTTTGATCATGACTTTCAGGTGGTTCAATAATTCTTAAATTATCTCTCCTGGATCTAATAGTTTTTCCAATGACACGTTTCATATTTTCTTCTATTTTTTTCATTCTTTTGAATTTGTTTTATTGCTTCTTGATGTCTCATAAAGTCATTAACTTCCACTTGCCCAATTCTAATTTTTAAAGAATTATTTTCTTCATTAAGCAAGTTTTTGTTTCTTCTTTTCCATTTGTTCAATTCTATATTTTTTAAAAAATGTAATTAATTTATTTTTAATTTTCAACATTCACTTCCATAAGCTTTTGAGTTTTAAATTTTTTCTGCTTTCCTTCCCTCCTTCCTCCTCAAGATGGTGTGCAATCTGATATAGGCTTTACATATACATTCTTACTAAACATAATTTTGCATTAGTCATGTTGTATAGAAGAATTAGAATGAATGGGAGGAACCACAAGAAAGAAAAAAAAGAAAAAGAGAGGAAATAGTATGCTTCAATCTGCATTCAGACTCCATAGTTTTTTCTCTGGATGTGAAAGCATTTTACATCATGAGTCTTTTGGAGTTGTCTTAGGTTCTTGCATTGCTAAGAAAAACTAAGTCTATCAAAGTCAGTCATTGATCACAATGTGGCTGTTAATGTGTACAATGTTCTCCTGGTTCTGCTCACTTCACTCAGCATCAGTTCATGTAAGTCTTTCCAGTTTTTCTGAAGTCTGCCTGCTCATCATTTCTTATAGCACAATAGTATTTCATTACATTCATATACCACAACCTGTTCAGTCATTCTCCAACTGATGGACATCATCTCAATTTCTAGTTCTTGGCCACCACAAAAAGAGCTGCTATAAATATTTTTTTGTGCATGTGAGTCCTTTTCCCATTTTTATGATCTCTTCAAGAGACAGCCCTAGAAGTGGTATTACTGAGTCAAAGGGTATACACTTTTTTATAGTCCTTTGGGCATAGTTCCAAATTGCTCTCCAGAATGGTTAGATCAGTTCACAACTCCAGCAACAATACCTTAGTGTTCCAATTTCCCCACATCTGCTCCAGCATGTATAAGTTTCCTCTTTTGTCATGTTAGCCAATCTGCTAGGTATGATGTGGTTCAATTCTACTTTTTAAAGATTTCTTTCCTTTAGCTAATTTTTGTACACGTCTTCGTATTTGGCCAATTCTACTTTTTAGAGAATTCTTCTCTTCGGTGAATTTATATATATATTTACATTTGGCCAATTCTGACTTTTAAGAAATATTTCTTTTCATTGGATTTTTGTGCCTTTTTTTTTTTTTTTTTTTTTTTTTTTACCATTTAGCCTATTTTGTTTTTTTAAGGTGTTATTTTCTTCAGTATTTTTTGTGCCTCCTTTACCAAGCTGTTAACTCTATTTTCATGGTTTTCTTGTATCACTGTCACTTCTTTTCTTAGTTTTTCCTCAATCTCTCTCATTTGATTTTAAAAACTCTTTTTAAGCCCTTCTAGGAATTCTTTTTGGGCCAGAGACTAATTCACATTCTTTTTTAAGGCTTTGGATGTAGCAGTTTTGACTTTGTTGTCTTTTTCTGAATTTATCTTTTGAGTTTCCCTCTCACTGTAGTAACTTTTTACTGTCAGAATCTTTTTTTCATTGTTTGCTTATTATTCCAGCCTATTTTTTCACTTTTAGCTTTAGATTAAGCTTGGGCTCTGCTCCTTGGGTGGAGCTTCAGTTTTTTTGTACAGCTGTTTTCAGAGCTGGTTCTTGGAATCTGTAAACTTTTGGTTCTTCCAAGTTGGCATGATCTAAGGGGAAGTGTATTTATTACTTTCCTGGCCTGTGCTCTGGTCTGTAAGTGACCGCAAGCATTCTTTTCAGCCCTGGAACTGTGACCAGGATCCTTACTCCCCTGAGACTGTGAGTTCTGGCATGTTAAGGCTCCTCCTTGCCTTGGGTCTATGAGACAGGACTGTGACCCAGATCCAAGTATGGACAATGTAACATAGTACTGCCCTGGTGCCAGAAAAGAGACCCTTGTAATCTCCTTCTGACCAGTTGTCCAACCCACTTACTATCTGTGGGCTGAGAGCTCTGGAAGCTGCAGCAGGTTCAGTTACCCCCAGGCCTGCTGCTGGTTTCCTGTGGTGTGGCCTATGCTGACTCAGCCTGTGCTGGAGGGCACTCTGCTCTCACCCCAATGTGACAGACCTTTCCTGCCCACATTCTAAGTTGTTCTGGGCTGAAAAATTCTTTCACCCTGTCCTTTTGTGGGTTCTGCACCTCCAGAATTTGTTTTGAGTCATTATTTAAGTTGTTTGGAAGGCAACTGGGGAGAACTCAGCTGAGTCCTGTCCCTGCCTTTTCTCTGCTGTCTTGGCTTTGCCCCCTGGATCTTATTTGTGAACAGTCATTTTATATGTTGTCTCCCCCATTAGACTGTGAGCCCCTTGAGAGCAGGGACTGTTTAGGGTCTTTCTTTGTACCAAGTTTAGCACAGTACTTGGTAGGTACTTATAAAATGCTTGTTGACTTTCTAAGAGTTCACCAATATCCTGGAGTATGTGGGGAGCAAAAAGGTATAAAAAAGGGGGAGAAAAAAGAGATGTGAGAAGCGACTTTGCTTACTTTTGTGGTTGTTGCTGTTCAAGGACTAAGATACAGAATCATGACATCTTGGAATGTCCAAGCTGGGTCCTAAGAATGAAGGGTCCTAGGACTTGATGCAAGAATTTTTTTCTTTAGTATCCCTGATGGCTGGCCACCTAGCATCTATTTACAAATCTATAGGGACAGAATGCTTGCAACCTGCCAAGGCAGTTAATTCCACTGTTAGCTCAAACTGTCCTTATGTGAAAGCCTCTCTGGGCCACCTTCCAAATTTGGTATTCATGGATTTCAGTTTCTCCAGGGGGGTGACTACCCTCTGTGCTTCAAAGCAGTGCCGTGGGGGTCTGTTTGTGCTCCTAAAATTATAACTCATTAACACACACCAGTGGACTTCTTATTAATAGTCAGTAAGTAGATACAATTAGAACTAGGCAAAGACATTTATTAAATTCGCATATGAATAATGGGGGAAGGGAAAGGAATAAACAGTGCCAGGCACTGTGCTAAACACTTTGCAAATATTATATCTCATTTGATCCTCACAACAACTCTTAGAGGGAGGTGCAATTATTATCTCAATTTTACAGTTGAGTAAACTGAGGGAGGCAGAGGTTAAGTGACTTACCTAGGATCACACTGTTAGGCAGTGTCTGAGGTTAGATTTGAACTCGGGTATTCTTGACTCCAGGCCCAACACTCTCCATTTCTCCACCTCGCTACCAACCAATGCCCTCCTAATCCTGAAGCGCACTCTCCCACAAATACAGTGTCCATGGGAAGAATGGGTATAGATCAGGAGTACACACCTGCAACGGACTGTAGTGCAGAAGGATTACGTGTAGTCAGAGTGACTTCAGTCCCACAGGGCCCTAATGTCTCTTCTCTTCTTGTGGAGAGCTCACCGCATGCTCTCCAGGTACCACTTCTGTGCTCTGCGGGCTGCCCAGCTGGGATCCCTGAGTTTGCTCCTTTCTGCGGGTAAGTTCCCACGTTGTTGTTATTTAGTTATTTTCAGTCACGTCCAATTCTTTGTGACCCTTTTGGTGGGGATTTTCTTGACAGAGATACTATAGAGGTTTGCCATTTCCTTCTCCAGCTCATTTTGCAGATGAGGAAACTGAGGCAAACAGGGTTGAATGACTTGCCCAGGGTCACATAGTTAGTATGAATCTGAGGCCAGATTTGAACTCGGGAAGATGAGTCTTCATGACTCCAGGCCCAGCACTCTATCTACTGTGCCACCTAGTTGCCCATTAGGGACATTAGAGATCATCCAATTCAACCTCTTATTTAATATGAGTATTGCTTTTGTCCAATTGTTTTAGTCATATCTGAGTCTTCAGGACTGCATTTGAAGTGTTCTTGGCAAAGATACTAGAGTGGTTTGCATTTCCTTCTCCAGCTCATTTTACAGATGAGGAACTGAGGCAAACAGGGTTAAGTGATTTGCCCAGGGTCACACAGATAGTAAGTGTCTAAGGCCAGTTTTGAACTCATGTCTTCCTGACTCCAGGTTCAGCACTCTATCTACTGTACCACCTAGCTCCCATGTGCTAGTCTCTATAATTTTCTCTTATCTGTTGCCAAAGGTTGCAGTCCTTGAAACTGCTTCCTCCCCTTGAGTCACTGCCTTTCCGTGCCTGGGTCTGACTGCAGAGTATATGACTTCCCAAGTCTCTACTCCCTCAGCTGTGCCTCAAAGTGACAAACTCTTGAACTGCTGGATTGGTGCCTCCTTCTGGGTGATGAGTTACAGATGCTAGATGTTACGATTGATGGAGGAAAGCAGGAAAGTCTCCTTCCTCTTGCCCCTCTCTTCCATTGCCACCCTCTGGTCTAGGGAACTGGGTCACATTCCACCAAGATGCTCCCCAACCTGGATGCCTGAACTCACTGAAACTAATTTATTATGAATCTGTTTGGGACTGCTCTTTAAAGGCCGCTTTGGGTCATGACCAATCTTTTCCCCAGCCAATGATCCTAATTCAATCAAAGAATGTGTTTCCACTTTGTAAAGGAATCGTCCGCATCTTTACAATTCATTTAACATTTTTATTTTCTGTGATTACATTCTAGGCTGGGGAGTGGGGGAGGATTGTCAGTTAAAGACTATTGTTCTTCCTTTCTGAAGAGGACCAATGACATCACAGGGTGATGTCTTGATTCATTTGTGAATTGGATTTAAGTGAGACGAAACTGCACAAAATCATCTTCCAGACTCTTCAAAGTCCAGTAGCAGGACAAAAACCAGGATGACTGGCAGTGGCCTGGGATGTAGTCGATGACCTTGGCGTCTTCAATGTCTAACTAAGCTCTAAGCACTGCATAGCACCTGCTTCGGCCACCTTCATGGCCATTGGAATGAATCGTTCTCATCTGCTCATTCTGCTGGGGTGAGTCTTCATGTGCTTGGGGCAGACACCTCCTAACTTACCAACAGGTTTCAGGCCTGTTGGTTACCCTTAACCTGGTTGAGCCAGTCTGCTGAGACTACCGGTGTGGGCACCATACATGTTACAGCTTCTTGGAGCTAAAGGTGAGAGCTGGATGAGAGATGGACACCAAAGATGAATGAGCAGCCCTCACACCAGAGGTACTCCCTGAACACCCAGATACCCCTGAGTAAAGGCTATACTTATAGAGAATCAAATCAAAATCTCCCTCCTTGGAGCTTCTCCACCCTGACCCCCTAGCCTTGGCTCTGGTTTTGCCCTTCAGGGCCACATGGAGCAAGGCTATTTCCTCTTTTCAGGGAATCAGGAGGCTTCCTGCTAGATTAGGAGCTGGTGTCTTGTAGCACTGAAGTTTATTACAGGACGAGGATTTATTCTTTTGCTTCTGGTAGGAATGAAAAATTTCTCTATGATGAGGAAATAGGAACCAGACATCACGTCCCATGTCTTCTGGAAGACAGATTCCATCTGCCTTTCATTTAAGAGGATTATAGAGGTGAGACGGGAGGGAGGAGAGTTCTTTTTTCTAAACTCCCCTCCCTAGGTTTCATTGACCTTCTGTGACCTTGGGAAGTCATTTACCTAGTCCTCAGTTTCCTCATTCATAAAATGAGGGACATAGATGATCTCTGAGGTTTAATCTAGCTTTAAATCCTATGACAGGGCAACTAGGTAGTGAAGTAGATAGAGGACCAGGGCTGGAGTCTGGAAGACCTGAGTTCAAACCCAGCCTCAGCTACTTACTAGCTGTGTGACCCTGGGCAAGTCACTTAACCCTGTTTGCCTCAGTTTCCTCATCTGTAAAATGAGTTGCAGAAGGAAATGGAAAACTACTCCAGTATCTCTGCCAAAAAAACCCCAGATGGAGTCATGAAGAGTCAGACATGACTAAAACAACTAGACAACAAAAATCCTGTGATATTACCTTATCCCTTCATTTTCTTCTTCCAATCCTACATGAGCTTTTCATTTTCAAACTAGGGTGGGTATGACCCTGGGCTCTCTAAAGCTTTTGCTAGCCTCTGGCAGATCAATCAATCAATTAACAAGCAATTATTAAATTCCTACTATATGCCAGGTACTGCAATAAGATCTTGGAATACAAAGACAAATCAAAAGAGTTCTTGCCTTCAAAGAGCTTACATTCTAACGGAAGAGAAAATATACTCATATATAAGTATATACAAAATTGGTAAAAAGACAGCCTTGTGGAGGAACATTCTAGTAGCTGGGGGACCAGGAAAGGCCTCATGAAGCAGGTGATGCTTGGACTGAGTTTTGAAGGAAACCAGGAATTCTAAGAAGAAGAGGTAAGAAGGGAATGCACAAGGTTCAGTCAGTGCAAAGGCATAGACATAAGAGAGGGAGGGTTGTGTGAGAAACAAGGTTAGGTTACCATACGGACCATATAGACCACCATGTGGAAGGTCCAGCCCATGAACTACAGAGTACGTAGAGGAGCGTAATGTGTAATAAGGTTGGAAAGGTAAGCTGGGGTCAAACAAGGGAGCTCCAGTCAGTAACAGATCTGGGCCTTTTAGGCCCAACCCAGCTAAGTTATGTTCAATACCAAGGGGATTAGTATTTTGGGCCATAATCACTTAAAAATAATAATTGCCATTTCTCAATAGTTTTAAGGTTTATAAAACATTTTCCTTGCGTGATAGGGTGGCTAACCAGCGAGTGCCCAGCTCTTGGAGCACGCTCAGATTTGCCCTCCCTGGTGGGTACACGAAGCATGTACAGATATCCTTTGCCTGGTTCTAATCCAACTCTCAGGGGCTGTGAGATTCAGAGAGGGGTGCTACACTTACAAGAACCCAGTGACATAGGGAGTACATATATAATTATCTCTCTTTTATAGACAAGGAGGCTGCGGCTCACAGAGAAGTCACACAGGTAATAAGTGGCAGGGCCTGGGTTTAAACCCATGTGCCCAGCCCAGCACCCTGTTTACTACATTGTGCTGGCCCTGCTTGGTGGAAGGTGGCCTACTAAGGTGGGATATGGAGGAGGGTTTAGGAACCATTATTGGTGAAGGGACTAATTAAAGAGTGGATTTTTGGAAGGTTAAAGTAGGTCCTGAAGGTACAGAGAGCTATGAAATTAAATAGAATAAGGGTCTCCAATCAATAGTGCTGAGGCCATTACAGATTTAGAGTTACAAGGGCCCTTAGAAAACTCCTGGCCCAAATGACTCATTTTATAGAGGAGTAAACCAAGGCCTTAAGGGGTCAAATAACTTGCCTAAATTCACACAGGGGCAGCTGGATGGTGCAGTGGATACAGCACTAGGCCTGGGGTCAGGAAGATCTTAGGTTAAATTAGGCATCAGATTCTGATTAGCTGGGTAACCCTGGGCAAGTCACTTAATCCCTATTTGCCTCAGTTTCCTCATCCGTAAAATGAGCTGGAGAAGGAAATGGCAACCCACTCCTGTGTCTTTGCCAAGAAAACCCCAGATGGGGTCATGAAGAGTTGGACATGACCGAAAAACAACTGAATAACAAGAATTAAATATGTGTGTTTTTATTCACACTGGAGGAAATTTTAGAGAATGAGCCCACAGTAGAAGAGGCTGATTTTGAAGTCCAGAAAGTCAAACAGGGCTGGGTGGGGAATTACAAATTCATTAGAGAAGTGTGAACAAAGTACTGTATGAGGTCTGAGGAGAAAGATCATCCCTAAGTCAGGAATCAAAAAAGGCTTCCCAGAGGTGGCACTTTTGTTGAAGTGAGAACCATCTGGTATCATAATGACAGGTGCAAGCAGAAGTTCAGGTGGAGAATTCACGGGATCATGGATTTAGAGCTGGAAATGATTTTATAGGCCGTCTAGTCAATGAACATTTATTAAGGGCCTGCTTTGTGCCAGGTACAGGTGCTAATGCAAAAAAGAAAGAGGATTCCTGCCCTCAAGGAGCTGACAGTCTAACAGGGAAAGACAATACACAAAAGGAAGCTGGAAAAGGTAGAGAAGATGCAGAGGACACTCTCCTGGGGGCAGGACGTTTCTGGAGTTCAAACCAAGCAAAGCCAGCGATGGGAAATGAAGAGTTATTTGGAGCGTTCTGAGTCCTCTCTAACAAGAGGCGTTGAGAGGAGTTTATTGCTTCCTCCTGCAGCGCTCTAATCAGAGGAGAGAGCCAAGTGAGGGTGCTGAAGCAGCAGACGATATTAAAGCTGAATCCATCTCCTTGAGTAGGAGATTTCAGGTGATAAGCTTATCCCGGGGGAAGCACAGTCTGGAAATCAAGCTGAGTAGCTGATGGGAAATGACATTCAACTTCCTCATTTTACAGATGAGGGAACTAAAACTCGAAGAGCTTACAAATGACTTGCCTGTCATAGTCACACACTAAATGTCAGAAGCAGCACCCCTGGCTGGAGTCAGGAAGACCTGCGTTCAAATCCAGCCTCAGCTACTTACTAGCTGTGTGATCCTGGGCAAGTCACTTAACCCTGTTTGCCTCAGTTTCCTCATCTGTAAAATGAGCTGGAGAAGGAAGTGCAAACCACCCCAGTATCTCTGGAAGAAAAGCCCAGATGGAGTCATGAAGAGTCAGACACGACTAAAACAACTAGACAACAAAAATCCTGTGATATTACCCTATCCCTTCATTTTCTTCTTCCAATCCTACATGAGCTTTTCATTTTCAAACTAAGGTGGGTATGACCCTGGGCTCTCTAAAGCTTTTGCTAGCCTCTGGCAGATCAATCAATCAATTAACAAGCAATTATTAAATTCCTACTATATGCCACGTACTGCAATAAGATCTTGGAATACAAAGACAAATCAAAAGAGTTCTTGCCCTCAAGGAGCTTACATTCTAATGGAAGAGAAAATGTACTCACATATAAGTATACACAAAATTGGTAAAAGACAGCCTTCTGAGGGAAGATTCTCGTAGCTGGGGGGACCAGGAAAGGCCTCAGGAGTGCTGGTATCCTGGAGGACTCAGCACTAGACTGAGTCGAGGGAAGAGGGTGTCTAACTTGTTGATGTGAGTGTTTCTTTTTCTTGGGAGACAATTCGGGTTAAGTGACTTGTCCAGGGTCATTTCCAGCTCTAAAATGAGGATCCCATGAATACTCCACCTGAACTTCTGCTTGCACCTGTCATTATGATACCAGATGGTTCTCACTTCAACAAAAGTGCCACCTCTGGGAAGCCTTTTCTGATTCCCGACTTAGGGATGATCTTTCTCCTCATATGGTACTTTGTTCACACTTCTCTAATGAATTTATAATCCCTCACTTGTCCAGCTAGTAAGGGTCTGAAGTCAGATTTGAACTCGGGTCCTTTTGACTCCAGGGTTGGTGTTGCACCACCTAGCTGCCCTGATGTGAGTATTTCTAATTTGCTTGCTGGGAACATGCATCCCTGTGCTAGAATTAGATGACTTCCCTGTCAACCTTGGTTTGCGCATCACATGCCTGTCATCTGGCAATGTGGTACAAAGAGAAGAGGCCTCAGCTGGACACCAGGAGGCCTGGGGTTCTTCTGGTCCCATCTCTATTATTGCTTCATTCCATCACCCTCCATGACCTTGTATAAGTCATCTAACATCTCAAATAAAACAGGCCAAACAGAACATTAGAGCTGGATGGGAGATTGGGGGATCATCTGACAACCCCTTCATAAGACATAGGAGAGAAAGACAAAAAAGGTGAAGTGACTTGTTCAAAGTCAGCTGTCCATGAAGCAAGCAACTGCTGGCATAGTGGATAGAGAGCCTTGGGCTTCGAGTCAAGACTACCCACATTCAAATCCAGTCTCAGACTCTTATGAGATGAATGATTCTGGGAAAGTCACTTCATCTCTGTTTGCAGCACCCACCTCCCAGTGTTTTTGTGAGGAGCAAATGAGATAATATTTGTAAAAATGCTTGGCACATAGAAGACACTCTTATAAATGCTTCTTCCCTTCCCAAAGTCACAGACTAAGTTTCAAGAGAGCCCAAAGGTTCTCTCAAACCTGGAACTGGATATGAAATCTAAAACTGAATTTAGAACATAGAATCTCAGGGCTCAGAGGGACCTTGGAGGACGTCTAATCCATCTTCTCGTTTTGCAGATGAAGAAGCTAGCTGAAGTCTAGAGAAAGGAAGACACCTGCCTAAGGTCACACAGTCTCCTACTTTAGGGAGACCATGATTTCCTGACTATTGATTCAGGTCAGTGCTTGATCCACTATACCACTTATAAACCTGTCTGGATCCTGCCTCTGCCATTTACTAACAACCTGACATTTGTAGAGCACTTTAAAGTTTCTAAAGTGCTTTGTGTACGTCTGATCTCATTTGGTCCCAGCAATCACACTGCGACTTATTATTATGTCCATTTTACAGATGAAGAAACTGAGGCAGGGGAAGTTAAGTGACTTTTTCCATTATCTTACAGCCATCACATATGGCAGGCAGGTACTGAAAACTCAGATCTTCCTGACTCCAAGCCCACTGCCTCAAGGTGACAAATAGGCAAAGCCTTTTATCTCTCTAGCCCACCCCCAGTTTCCTTATCTATAAAATGGGGGAGGAAGAAGAGGGGGACGATGGAAGGAAGTTTAGACTAAATGATCTCTAAGGTTCATTTCTGTCCTGAATCAATGCTGTTTAATATTCCTTCTTCGAGTCTGATTTTTTTTGGGAAATTTCCAGAGGGAAAGTTACCAGCAACTCCGGGAGAGGCTAAGGATGCACGGCGACCTCTCTCTCCAGTGTGTACTATCAAGCAGGGCCACCTCTCATTTAACCCTCCCTCCCTGGCAGGGCAGCCAACAGCCTGTCCTGGAACAGAAATGCCTAAGGGCCTACATCACTCTTTCCATCCCAGAGCGCCAAAGCTGCCGTCATGGGGCTGCCAAGGTCCACTGTGCTCAGAGACTCAGATGGAAAGGAGTTGAGCTGAGGATACTGAGACGTGGCTGTCTCCCTCCTCTGGGGTCCTTCTGCTTGGGCAGACTAGAGTTGTGAGGGCAGGGGGCAAGACTGGCTGACCAGGAGTAGAGGTCAATCCTGGCAACTGGTGTCACGTCACTTATAAAATTGTAGGTTCTAGAGATGGAAGAGACCTCAGATGCCATGCAGACCAACCCCCTCATTTTATAGATGAGATAACTGAGACCCAGGAAGAGGAAATGATTTCCCAAGATTAATTAATGAAGCAAAAAGCATTTATTAAGTGACTACTATTTGCAAAGCACTCTATTAGGTGCTGGGGCATGTAGGTGGCAAAGTGAAGAGAGTGCTGAGTCTGGAGACAGGAATATTCACCTCCCTGAGCTCAAATCTGGCCTCAGACACTTAGTTGCTGTGTGACCCTGGGCAAGTCACTTAACCCTGTTTGCTTCAGTTTCCTCATCTGTAAAATGAGCTGGAGAAGGAAATGGCGAACCGCTTCAGTATCTCTGCCAAGAAAACCCCCAATGGTGTCACGAAGAGTCAGACGTGACTGAAAAATGACTGGAATTGAATGCTAGGTCTTGGGGATAAAAGTACAAAGAACGAAGCAATCCCTATCTGCTAGGACCTTACGTTCTAATGGAGGTGACAACAAGTGCATGTAAATACATATATGGACATAGATATATAAAATAAATATAAAGTAAATAAATACATACACGTATGTAGGCAGAGGTTCGTTGTTTTTCATTTGTTTTAGTTGTGTCGGATTCTTAGTCACCTCATTTGGGTTTGTTTGTTTTTTTGGAAAAGATGCTGGAGTGGTTTGCCATTTCCTTCTCCAGCTCATTTTACAGATGGGGAAACTGAGGCAAACAGTGTTAAGTGACTTACCCAGGGTCACACAGCTAATAATCGTCTGAGGCCAGATTTGAACTCAGGAAGATGAGTCTTCTTGGCTCCAGACCCAGCACTCTGTCCTGCACCAGATAGATAAGACACATACATACATACACACATATGTAATAGTATAATACAAGGCAGTTTGAGAGGAAGGACACTAGGAGTCTGGAGGATTCAAAAAAGCTTCATTGAGAAAATGATAACTGAACTGTATCTTAAAGGAAAGGAGACTTTGAACCAGGGCTAAGTAGGACAGTGGCTAGAACCCTGGACCTGGAGTTAGGAAGACCTGATCAGTTCAAGCATCTCTTCAGATGCTAACTGTAATCCTGGGCAAGTCACTTAACTTCTGCTTGCCTCAGTTTCCTCAGCTGAAAAATGAGGATAATAATAGCAACTATCACCCAGGTATGAGAGTTGTTTTGAAGACAAAATGAGATAATATCTGTAAAAATGTGTTGAAAATTTTTAAGTGCTATATAAAAGCTAGCTATTATTGTTATAGGTAAGGAGAGTGTGTTCTAGGTAGGGGGCATGGCCACTGCAAAGGCATGGAGATGGGAGATGGAGTGTCATGTGTGAAGATCAGAGAGGGCTAGTTTGGGCGGATCAAAGAGTGTGGGAAAAGGAGAAATGTCCAGTGAGACTGAAAGGATAGGTTAGGGCCAGGTTATGTAGAAATTTAAAAGCTAAACAGGGGAGCCGATATTTTATCCTGGAGGCATGAATAATAAGTAGGAAGTTGGGATACAACCAGGCTTTCAAACTCCAAAACCGTTGCTCTTGCACTATGACTCTTTCTCCATGGAAAGTAGAAATCTGCTCTATGTTCTTAGTTTGTAGGACCACGCATGGGAAGAATGCATGCACGAGCCTAAAGACTTGAAAAATGAGGCAGGATGCTTTGTTGACAATAGAAAAGCCAGTCCAAAGCTGTGTTTCTCACAGAGCAATTGTCTCTCCCAGGAGGCTGTCATCTGCCTTCCTTGAGGAACGTGGGAGTTAGGGACTAGGGAATCACTCTATGGGCTGATGTATTGTTTAATGGATCTGGGAAATTGAAGCTAGGAGTATACTAAGGAGCCTGCAGCTAAGACACAGGAAAAGTCATTAGAGACCCGCCTCCTCTTCCCCCAGGATTCAAGGGTTCCACGGAAATGCTCAGGTCAGAAGGTGTGGCAAAGGTCACCTTATCTATTCCCCTGGCTCCAAGCACAATGATCTTCTTCCTGCTCCTCACAAACCACACTCCCTCTCTGTGTCTTTGCATTGGCTTTAGGGAAGTCATATTGGCTCTCTGGCCCTCGATTTTCCCCTTTGTAGCATGAGGGGTTTACTAGATGATCTCTAAGGGCGCATCCATCTCCACTATTTTATTTGAGAGGCTGGGTGACTGGACCCACCTCATGCCTGGAATGCACTCAGCCCTCAGAGCCCCCAGTTTCATTCAAGGCTCAGTTCAAGCACAACTTTCTATGTGACGCCTTTCCTGATTCCTATGGCTACTAGTGCTTCTCCACCAAAATTACCTTGTGTTTATGTTATATATATTTTGCATATATTGATACAACAGTGTCCCAACTACATACCAAGCACTGTGCTAAGTGCTTAGAGATATGAAGGAAGGTAAAAGACAGATGCTGCTCTCAGGGAGATAGAAATCTAAAGGGAGAGACAAAATGCAAACCGTTATGTACAAACGAGCCGTTTTTGGTTTTCCTTGTTCAGTCATTTCCACCTCCTTGAGGGAGTAATTTGTAGTAAGGTGGAGAGATAGGCCGGAGCCATGTTATGAAGAATTCTAGATGACAAACAGATGAATTTCTATTTGATTCTCGAGGTGGAAGGGGGCCACTGGAGTTTGAGTGATGTGGTCAGACCTGTGCATTAGAGACATCATTTTGGCAGCAAGGTGGACCATTAATGAATTAGAGAGCGAAGAGAATTGAGGCAGGGGACTAATTAATAGGCTATTATTACAGGCGAGAGGTGATGGTGACCCAAACGAGGAAGTTGATTGTGTGAGTAGAGAGAAACGGATGGATAGGAGAAGTGCTATAGAAACATAAATGGTAAGATTTGGGGGCAGCTAGGTAGTCCAGCCTCAGACACTTAACACTTACTAGCCGTGTGACCTTGGGCAAGTCACTTAACGCCAACTGCCGTTCATTCCCCACTCCCCACAAAAAAAACACAGTAAATAAATAAACGGTAAGATTTGGCAAGTGACTAGCTATATGGGATGAGGGAAAGTGGGGAACTGAGGATAATGCTGAGATTTTAAACCTCACTGACTGGGAGGATGGTGGTACCCTCAATGGTAATAGGAACGTTTGGAAGAGGGGTGAATTTGGGGTGAAAGATGAATTTTAATTTGGACGTGTTGGGGTTTGAGATAGCTTTCAGAGATCCATTTGGGGATGGGCACTAGGCATGTGGGAATACAAAATGAGAGCTCTACTAACATCTTCCGCCAATGTCTCATTGTGATCAGAAGGTGACCCAGGATTCTCAAAAGCTTTGTCAGCAGAGTCCAAGCTCCACTAGAGCTTATTAAGCTATAAAGTTTTCAAGTAGCAGCTTGAGGTAGCTAGGTAAGTGGTACAGTGGATTGCATACTGGGTCAAGAGTCAAGAAGATCTGAGTTCAGATCTAGCCATAGACACACCCTGTGTGACCTTGGACAAGTCATTTAACCCCTATTTGCCTCAGTTTCCTCACCTGTAAAATGGGAATAAAAATAGCACCTACCCCACGGGGTTGTTATGAGGATCAAATGAGATGATATTTGTAAAGCATAATTTAGCATAGTTCTTGGCACATAGTAGGCACTATATAAATGTTAGCTATTATTATTAAGTATGTATCTTATTAAGACTGTGACTGTTGTCCAAGGACCAGCCTAACTAAGTGTGGAAAGATTGATCACAAGGGGATGATATATATATATATATATATATATACTACAGAAACTCATGAAAACTGACTATTAAGGTTTGGGGATGTAACGCTGAATAAGAATAAATGTAAAGTCTTACACTTGGGCTCAAATAATCAATTTCACAAGACAAGGAGGCATGGTTAGACAGAAGTTCCTCTGAAAAAGAGCAGAGGGCTTCAGTAGATTTCAAGATCACTGAGTCAATAGTGCATTATGACAGTCAAGAACATTGATGTAATGTTAGGCAAGATGCTCTACATTTAGGAGGTGGTAGTCCTGGTATACTCCTGATCCTGCCTCCTCTGGGGTATGGTGCACCATGTTTTGGCAAGGACACTGAGAAGTTGGAGAGCATCCAGATGAGGGCAAGCAGGAGGGTGAAAGGCCTTGAATTCATCCCATATAAGGATCAGTTGAAGGAACTGGGACTGTATAGCCTGCAGATTTATGGGGAACATGAGAGCTGCCTTCAAGATAATTTA
This sequence comes from Pseudochirops corinnae, assembly GCA_028646515.1. Taxonomy (NCBI): domain Eukaryota; kingdom Metazoa; phylum Chordata; class Mammalia; order Diprotodontia; family Pseudocheiridae; genus Pseudochirops; species Pseudochirops corinnae. The sequence continues at coordinate 186,157,094 of CM053585.1, read as the reverse complement.
AACGGCTATCACAAGGAAGGGGAATTTGACTTGTTTTCCTTGATTCCTAGAGCATAGAAACAGGAAACACTGGTGGGAGAGGCATAGTTAGGCATTGTGAAGAAAAGATACCCTAACAATTATTTTTCGTTGTTGTTCAGTTATGTCCAACTCTTTGTGCTTCCATTTGGGATTTTCTTGGCAAAGATACTGGAGTGGTTTGCCATTTCCTTCTCCAGAATATTTTACAGGTGATGAAACTGAGGCAAGCAGGGTAAAGTGACTTGGCCAGGGTCACACAGCTAGTAAGTATCTGAGGCCAGATTTAAACTCAGGAAGGGGAGTCTTCCTAATTCCAAGCCCAGTGCTCTATCCACTGTGCCACCTAGCCGCCCAATGATTACAGTTTTGCAAAAGTGGAATGGCCTGCCTTGGGAAACCATGGGTTCCTCCCCCCTGGAGGTCTTTAAAGCAAAGGTTGTATGAGCATTCCTCATCCTCTAAAGGCCTTCAGTTGATCCTGCCTCCACCCCCTTCAAGCCATCATCCTAGATCTCTCCTGCATTTTTACAACCAAATTCCTAGGAAAAAAAAGCTGCTTATTCTTGTTATCTTCACTTTCTTTCTATGAGTTCAGGCCACTCACTGTATGTTGTAGGTGACATTGGTGGAGAACTGGACATGGAGAAAGGAAGACCTGAATTCAAATCCTACATCAGATGCTTTTCTATCTGTGTGACCCTGAATAAATCATTTCTTTAAGCCTCAGTTTCCTCATCTATAAAATGGAGAAAATAATAGTCCCTTCCTCACAGGGTTGTTGTGAGATTTGAGATATCAAAGGTAAAGCACTTTACAAATATTAAAGTACTATTCAAGTGCTAGTTGTCATCATTGTTGTTGTTATTATGGTGGAGAGGAGATTCTTTTTCAAGCCTGGAATGGACTACATGGTTTCTGAGATCCCTTCCATCTCTGAGATTCTGTGAACCTGTACTGGGAGTGACCATATGGATGAAATTACAAATCTTTTGAAAGTATCGAAGTTAAGAGTGATGAAAATTTGAGCTAAATTGTGGCCATAAAGGTTCAGAGAAAGAAGAATAAGGGAGACTGGAGTAATCAGGGAAGGCTTCGTGGAAGAAGTGGGACTGGAAGCACAATTTGCAGCTCATACTTTCCAAATTTTGCTCTAGTGGGTGTGGTGTAATGGCCAGAGCGTTGAGCCTATAGTCAGAACTTCCCGTCACCACCATCAGACTGATTTGATTTGATTTCTACAGGATTGGATTCCTGTCTCAGAAACTGAATAGCTGTGGGATCCATGGGTGAGTGACTTAGCTTGTCAAAACCACAATGTTTTTAATCTATCAAGTAGGAATGAAGATAATAATACTTTTATTGCCTTCCTTATGGTTTGTTGTGAGGAAGGTCCTTTTCAAACCTCAAAGCACCACATACCTATGAGTTACTATAGTCCCCTGCTTGGGTTTTAAAGGGTCCCATGGTGGGTTCTGTTTCATGCTTCAGGTAGGGCTTGGGCCAGGTGAACCTCTAAGGTGTTTTCCATCTCTGAAGTTACATAATTCTGTTTCTATAACTGAACCGAATCCCTTTCAGGGTGAGGAATGCTCTTACAATTTTGTTTTGTTTTTACATATCTGTAATCTTTTACAGATGTAAATCTTCTACAGATGTAATCTCTACTGGAGAAGGAAATGGCAAACCTCTCCTGTATCTTTGCCAAGAAAACCCCATGGATGGTATGGTCTGTGTGGTCACGAAGAATAGAACATGACTGAAGAAATCTTTTAAAAGTTTTTTTTTATTCTGAACCTAAGAACACTAAATAAAATGAGCATTTCCATACAAAGAAGAACAAAATTAGAGGCTTCTACATGACACTGTGATCCTCTATCATAGATGGCTTACTTTTCCTTTTCAGTATATAATAAATCAATACATCTTTCAAAGTTGTCCTACTTATCTGTGTTTCCTTCTGACCTCCCTTCTGTTCTCTTCTGTGCATTTAGGAAAATGCTTCAATGATACGATTCCATTTTCTTCCTTCCTTAAAAAAAAATATACCCTCTCCATTGGAAAAAGAAGAAAAAGAAAAGGAAATCTCTTACAACAAGTATGCATAGTGCAGCAAAACAGACTCTCACACTGCCCATATCTGAAAATGTATGTCTCATTGGGTACTTTGTGCCAATCATCTCTCTGTCAGGAGATAAATAAGGAGCTGGAACAGTCACTTGGCAAGATGGAGGGATAACCAATCAACAGCTCTTCTGCTCCATAAGTATCCTTGAAATATGAAAAAATGCAAGATGGGTGGGCACTGTGTGGCAAGTTTTTCAAAACGGATTATATTTATGTAATCTATATAATAAAATGTATTATTTCTATTATATCATTATTTGTATATTATATTTATTTGTATATCATTAATATATTATATTATTATTTATATTATATCTAAATATTTACACCACCTAGATTCCCTGCTGTATCCCTCTCCTTTCCAGAGAATCATGTTATAACAAATAATTTTTAAAAAGATAAAGAGAAAAAATTTCTTTAAAACTTATCAATGCATTGGAAAAATATGATGTTATATGTAATGTTCCACAGTCATGGACCTCCAATCTCTGCAATGGAAAATTCTCTTTGAGAACTACCTTGTTATTTATAATTTCACAACAGTTTTGATTGTTCTGTGGTGTTCTTTCCATTTACATTGTTGTAATCATTATGTACGTTGTTTCTTGATTCTGATTACTTCACTGTGCATCAGTTCATGTAAGTCTTTACATGTTTCATTGTTATTATGTTCATCATTCTCATTGTTTCTCACAGAATAATATTCAATTATATATGTATATATTGTGTACATATGTACATGACTAAACAAATTGTGGTACAGATGTGTTTTTATATATATGTGGCTAAACAAATTGTGGCATATATGCATATATATATGCATGTGTGTACATATGTATGTATATACGTGTGTACATATGTACATGTGTGTATATATACACCATAACTTCAGAATGGATTTCTATAACATATGTACAGTTATATAACCTAGATTTCCTCCTGTATCTCCTTTCCTCCCAGGGAATCACCTTTTATAACAAATAAATCTTTAAAAAGATGGAAAGAAAAAAATCAGTGAAACTGAAAAAAATGACACGTGGAATATTCCACAACCATGGACCTCTCATGGAACATTATTCAAATTCTGAAATACTTCATTTTGCATCTGCTGCTCTGCCTGGTTTCAAACTCACAGAATGAGCCGCTTCTGTACCAGGTGCCCACTGATGTTGCCTCCCCGCTCCTGCTCTCTTGTCTCCTCTGGTGTACTGCCTGCTCCTTTGGATTGTAATCTCCTCAAAAGTAAGGATTATCTTTATTAACTGTATCCCCAATATTTAGCACAGTGCCTGCTACCTAGTAGGTGCTTAATAAATATTTATTGAAGTGAACTGAATAAATATGTCTTTCGTTGTGTGTATGTATGCACCACAGTTTGTTTTGCCATTCCTCCATCAATGAACACCTACTTTGTTTCCAGTTTTTTGCTACCACAAAAAGTGTTGTCATAAATATTTCGAGGCATGTAGAGCCTTTCTTTTTGTCACTGACCTTTTGGGGATATATGTCTAGATGGAATCTCTGAGTTAAAGGGTATGGATATGTTAGTTATTTTATTTGCAAAATTTCAAATTGCTTTCCAGAATGGCTGGACTAATTCACAGCTCCATCAGCAATGTATCAGTGTGCTGTGAAAAACTTATGGGAAGACATGGATCAGTTGTAATTGACATAGTCTCCACCTATGGAGAGAAAATCCACATGGATGAGATCCCTGATCCCCTGGAATACTGGAATCCATAACTTTTTGCTATTTATTGATTGTTAACTCCATACACAAACATGTATTTTCTGACAAATGTAATGGTTCCTCCACCACCCTCATACATGTGATCCTTTTGGTCATTCTTTTCCGTTTATATAATATAGATTTGTTAGTGCTATAAAATCTTAGGATCATAGATCTAAAGATGGGAAGGACCTCAGAGGTCATCTAGTCCATTTCTTTCATTTTAGAGATGCAGAAAATGAGGCCCAGAGAAAGTAGGTGACTTGTCCAAGGTCACACGGGTAATCTCAGAAGACAGGATTTGAACCCAGGTCCTCTCATGGTTATCTTTAATTAAGTAGTTGTAGTTGATATATGCATTGTTCTTTTGGATTTGCTCTCTTCCTTCTTCCTCACTTCATTTATTTCTTTGTAGTCTTCATATTTGTTGTTTCTTATAATGAAGTAATTTTCTATCACATTAATATATTCCATAGTCAGTTTGACCATAAATCATTGCCACCCAGTTTGATTTCAGCTTTTATTTTTTGGAGTGGGGAAGGTAGGGCAATTGAGGTTAAGTGATTTGCCCAAGGCCACATGGCTAGTTTTTTGTGTTAAGTGTCTGAGGTCATATTTGAACCCAGGTCCTCCTGACTCCAGGGCTCTGTTCACTGTGCCACCTAGCCGCCCCTGATTTCAGCTTTTTGCTATTTTGAATAGTAGTACCAGGAATATTTCTGACTTTGTTTTTCCTTTGTACTAAACAGAAAATGAACCTACTCTGTTCAGGTCCTATACTCCAGTGATTAAGACTCAAGGAACTTCTGATCCAGTAGGAGAAGCTGGTTATATACATATAGAAAGAGGCAGGTTGGTCTAGTGGAAAGAACACTGCACTTGGAGCTGCAGTATCCACTCATAAACACCACTTATCGTCTTTGTGACCTCGCATTAAGCACTCTGGGCCTCATTTCCTCATCTGTACAATGAAGGATCTGGGCTAGCTGATCTGCAAGGTCTATGATTCTATGAATCAAGGCAGCAGAAAGTAACTAGCAATATCAGGCAGTCGATGGTCAGTGCCAACTTGGTGGCACAGAATATCAGTCCTATACAAAGTCAGAGGAAAGATTCCTGTCAACCGTGGCAATTAGGGAAGGCTTCCTGAATGAGACAGGACATAAGCCGGGTCTCAAGAAATGATCAGGGGTTAATGAGGCAGAGAGAAGGTGGAGGAAAGGGAGCTGATTCTCAGGCAGGGAAAATATTGTGAGGATCAAGGAAGAGGCCAGAATGATAGACACAGAGACAGAGGTCAGTCTGGTTAGTCAGTTAGTCAACAAGCATTTATTAATCATCTACTGCATTCCAGGCACTGTGCTAAATGCCAGAGGTACAAAAAAATGCAAAAGGCAGTCTGCTCTCAAGAAACTCAGTCTATTGGGGGAAAAGTCTTATAGGGAGGGAAGTCACATTTCTGTTCCAAATGCCCCCCAAGAGCCTAGAGACAGTTTACATGACTTGCAGAAAAAAAAAAAATTCCTCCCACAGTTAGATTGGGATCCTTCAGCAAAGTGCACTAGATCCTAGCTCAAACAACCAAGCCTTCCAAATTTCTTGGTGAATTAGGAAGGTCAGTTCTTTGAAGTCAGAATCCATGTTCATAGGGTTGTTTATGGGGCCATATCTTGACAGTGTCCATGTGATATCATGGCAGCCAGATGAAAGAGTGGGGGAAAAAAAGGTTCAGACAGTTGCTTGGATTTTTGGTTTCTATGGAGCAACAAACATCTTGATATTTGGAATATGCTTGGGAAACATTAGGATGTTTGAATTGGGCAAAAAAAATTTTAAAACACCTGCATGGAAACTGAATTGGAAGCTAAAATTTCCCATTTTTCATTCGGGTTTTTTAGTGTGTTTTTTTCTTTGAAGGTGGAGTGGGGTGGGGTTTGTGGACATTGTAGAGTCAAATCTTAAGTTTGTTTAGATTTTATATATATATGTATATATATATATATATACATATATATGAAATACACACATATATATGTATATGTGTGTATATATTTTAAATAAGCCAAAATTTACTTTCCTCCCCTCCCTCTCTCCCCCTTTCCCCCTGCAATGAGAATGAAAGAAGAGTATAACACCGGTTACAAATACATGTAGTCAGGGCAGCTAGGTAGTATAGTGATTAGAGCACTGGCCCAGGAGTCAGGAGGTCCTGAGTTCAAATACAGCCTCAAATACTTGACACTTACTAGCTGGGTGACTTTGGGCAAGTCACTTAACCCCAATTGACTCTCCCCTCCAAAAAACAAAACAAACAACCCCCTCCCCTAAATACATGTAGTCAAGCAAAACACATTTCCTCACTGGTCATGTCCAAAAAATATATGTCTCATTCTGCATTATCTATCAGCAAGTGTATAACATGTTTCACGAACAGCTAGGTGGCATAGCTGGGCCTGGAGCCAGGAAGATCCAAGTTCAAATCTGGCCTCAAACATTTACTAGTTGTGTGACCCTGAGCAAATCACTTAACTCTGTTTGCCTCAGTTCCTCATCTGTAAAATGATCTGGAGAAGGAAATGACAAAACCACTCCAATATCTTTGCCAAGAAAACCCCAAATGGGGTCATGAAGAGTTGAACACGACTGGAAGACTGAACAACAACAAAAGCATGTTTCATCAATAATTCTCTGGAATTGTAGTTGATGATTACACTGATCAGTTACTAATTCTCTGAAAGTTGTTTGTTTTTACCCTATTGTTGTCAGTGTACAAATTGTTTTCCTGATTCCATTCTGAAGAATCAAATTTTAATTGATTAGAATTCTGACAGACTGGGATTTGGGGAACTCTGGTTAATTTAACATTCTGGCTCCCTGGAAGACATCCAAAACTTCATTTAGTCTCTCTGCTTCTTTGTGAAAATCTTTCCAGAATTTTTGAGGTCACTTTCCTGATTTTGTAAATAAAGTCTGTGGGCCAGGACTGATTTTCTTGGTCTGGGGAATGGAGCTGGAAACCACAGCAGCCTGGGACTGGTGGCAGAGACTAGAGAAATTTAACTTTGAAGAAGAGTAGACTAAGGGGAGAACCATGAACATTATTCACACCTGAAGAGCTGTCAGGAGAAAGAGAGGTTCAATGTGTTTTGTTTGACATCGGGGGCCACAGCTAAGACCAAAAAAGCCCCCCAAACCCCGCTACTGGGAGGCAGATTTTAACTCAATATAATCATCTAATATTTAGGTTTTGAGTGCTAAAATTAGAGCTGTGCAACAATGGTACGGGCTCCCTTAGGAGGTAGCAAGTTTCCCATTATTGGGGATATTTAAGCAGAAGTTAAAAGACAACTTTAAGCAGGAGTTGCACTGTATCAAATTATGTATTGTCCTAGATGCCTTCAGAGGGCACTTCCTATGACAAGATGATCCTGCAAGAACATTCAAGGCCACTTGCCAAGGATGGGATAGAGAAATGGAGAAGATCAGGGTGGCTAGGTGGTGCAATGAATAGAGCACCCGCCCTGGAGTCAGGAGGACCTGAGTTCAAATATGGCCTCAGACACTTAACACTTACTAGCTGTGTGACTTTGGGCAAGTCACTTAACCCCAATTGCCCTACCTTCCCCACTCCAAAAAAGCAAAAAAAAAAAAAAAAAATGGAGAAGATCACAAGGGGTTTGGGCAGCAAGGGACTTGAGCCTAGGAGGTTCCCTGGAAGTTGCTATTTTGAATTTTAAAAAGTAATATAAATAAGTTTCCCCAAATCTCTGATATAAACCTTTTCCTTTCTTTCTTGTCCCTTCTTCTCCTCTCATTTCTTCCTCCTTTCTTCCCTCCCTCCCTTCCTTTATCCCTTTTTATCCTTCCTCTTAATAAATTATTTCCTCCTCCTCAAAGAAGTAGAACTGAGATAAAAGCTATTTTAATTCATTAAAGATTTGGGTTAGTTCAGATCTGACTTTAGATGGAAGTCCACCATGCCTCAGAATAGTAACCTATCATATGTGAACGATGGGGGCCATCTCCAGTCATTCTTATCTATAGTTTGCCACTGGACCCACATGGCTCCTGAGAAGAAAGTGAGGCTGGTGACTTTGCATAGCCCTCCCTCACTTAAATCTAATTCACTTGCAAGTCATGACGTCACCTTCCCGATGTCACTGGTTCTCTTTGAGAATGAAGGACAAACAACAACAATGTGTAAGACACTTTACAATGTACAAAATACTCTGTAGCCATTATCTCATCTGACATTCCATGGGCAGGTACGATGCAGATTACTGTTGCCATTGGACACACGAGGAAATGGACATTTAAAGGGACCAAGTGGCTTGCCCAAAGTCTTACCTTTGTAATTGAAGAAGCTCAAATTCAAACCTAGGTTTCCCAACACCTACTTCAATACTCTTTTGATTACTCCAGGCTGTCTCATAGGATGCTAGAGTCTGAAGTAACCTTAGTCTGACTCCAACATTTTACAAATGGAGACCCTGAAGACCAGAGAGGGAAAGTGTTTGGAGAAGGAATGAGCTGTGAAATAGTGTGCTCCTCATCAAAGGAAGTGTTCAAACACAGGCTAGATGACTTCTTTTCAGAGATGCTGTAGAGGAGAGTATTATGTTGGTTTGTGTTGGACTGATCAATGTTGGAGGTCCTTTCCAGTTTCAAGATTCTGCCACTCCATGAAAGGACTTGCCCAAGGTTATGCAGCAAGTTAGTGGCAGAGGCAAGGTTAGGACCCTGAGTCTCCTGACTTATGATCTAGGGCCCTTTCTATTGTCCTGCTGCCTCTCACCATCATTATTATTTGTCTTGGATCTATCTGGTTTAAATGCATTCATTAGTAGATACAAGCATGTGCCAAGAGTATCATAATCATCTACTGTTGACATTAAAATCTCCTGACAAGTGTCCAGAAGTGGTTTCTGAATTGATGCCAGCCCATAATGAATCCTCATTTCCTTAAGATATTAGGCCTGAGGGAGGAGAAGGCAGACAGAGGTGGGGGAAAAGAATTGACCATGTCTGACTATGGGACAGCAATAACAGGAAAATGGTATATCAAGGAGTTTAGGGTCAGGGGGCAGAGGGCCTGGCAATGCAGACCACGGAATGTTGTCATAGGTGGATCCTGGGTTGTGGATCATGGAGCATTGTTGTAGGTAGACCTTGCAACATGGAACATCATAGGTGGATCCTCCTTTAAGAAAACCTAACATAGGAAAATTCAGATGAACAAAATAAATATATTACAGGAGGAGATTACATATTCAGGGGATAGGGCTTGGACCTGTGATTTCTTCATATATATCATCACTTGGGCGAGGAAACCAATTCTATGAACGCACCTGGAACTCTTAGAGGTTAACGTCTTGCCCAGGCCAGGATGTGTCAGAAACAGAACATGAATTGAGGTCTTCTAACCACAACACCACATGGAGATTAGATAACACATCTTTACAGCAGATCCAGTCAGTAAGGCTCTTCAACTTCCTCTAGTAGTGGTTAGTGGCACCTGTGTAGAAGTGGAAAAAATAGATGGGCTCAGGGGAGGAAGGGGAGGTAAACTGGGATTGGATTTTGATAAGGCATGAACAAGAGTAGAGGGGAAAAAAAGTCAAGGGATTTAAAGGAAGAGAAAAGTGTGTAGTGTAATCTGGTTGAATGCAAAGGGAAGGAAGTGAGAACAGACTACGTTACTGGTATTTATCCTTCGTTCTCAAAGAAGACCAAGGACTTTATGAGGGTGGCATTTTGACTTTCCCCTGAATTGGATTGAAGTGAGGCGGAGCTGCCCAAAGTCATCAGCCTCATTCTTTCCTCCAGAGTCTCTGGAGTCTAGTGGCAAGACCTAAGTCAAGAAGACTGGTGATGGCCCAGGAACAGAAGAGGAGTTATAGACTGGAGATCAGGGAGGAGTGAGGGGACTAGAGAGCTCAGAGACTTTGTGGTGTAATGGATAGAACACAAAACTTGGAGGTGGGAAGGCCCATGTTCAAAATCTGCCTTAGCCACTGACTTTGTTTGATTCTGGGCATGTCACTGAACCTCTGTGTGCCTCCATTTCCTCATCTGTAAAATGAAGAGATTAGACTCAACAGCTTCTAAGATTCCTTCCAGCTCTAAATCTATGAATCTATAATCCTTGGCAAAGACAGAGAACAGCTTCTGACAACTTCATTGTATTTATGAAAGAATCTGAACAAAAATTGCACAGTACAAGAAGGACTCCATCGATTGGGGCGTCCGCATGGATAGAGTCTCATTATTCTCCATATTGCTCTGAATATAGGCCACAGCACTAAAATGATATCTCTTTAAAAAGAAAAAAAAGTACACTTATATAATTGAAAATGAAGACTTGTCATATCAGGGGCAGGGAGCCTGTGGCCTCTAGGTCACATGTGGCTTTCTAGGTCCTCAGGTGCAGCCTTTTGACTGAGTATTACATATACCCCTTGTATACGGGGATCTGTTCTGTGAAGTTTGGACCTAGAGGGTCACATGTGGCCTTGAGGCTGCAGGCTCCCCACTCCCGTGACATAAATTATACTCTGGTTTTATATATTTTGGGGAAAGTTACATCCTATATTGAAACATTTGGGAATTTAAAAAAATCCAGACTGGTGACTTCATTAGTATAGAAAAATACTGGAAAAGAAACTACTTCTACCAATATAACTGTCCTATAATTTATAGTCTTAGATTAGGGCTCTTAAGAGTTAAGTGACTCACCCAAGGTAACAGACAGTATATGTCAAATGAGACTTGAACTCAGGGTTTCCTAAATCTGAGACCAGATCTCTACCCATTGAACCTTGCTGTCTTTTGATATGGAATTATGTTATTAGAATATCTTCCATAAAGTCCTACCCTGATGCCTCATTTTAGTGTGGAGATGAATCTGGGTCCTTTGAGGGTTCTTGAATGCTGAGCACAAGTTCTATCACGCTAGAAAGGCTTCGTGTATGGAACTGGCCATAGACTGCATCCACTTTCCAAAGACTAGCCCAGCTAAATGCAGAGAGGATCATTAGACACCCCGAAACAATAGACCAGCCACTTGATGATAGCTTCTTAGGACATGGCAACCCATGAAAAGAAGAAAATCAAAAGCAGCCTGGTGTGACCCTAAGCAGTTTACTTAACCCCAATTGCCTCCAAAAAAAAAAAAGTGGCCTCACACCTATAATGCAGATATTAGAAATGTTGAGATGAACATACTTGGAAGGCAGCAGTTAGGGATTTACCTGTCCCTGTCCCATGATGAAAAAAAGATTATGTTTAGGCTCCTCCCTAGGCTCTAAGCTTTAGTTCTGGAAAGGACTTCAGTGACCATTCAGTGTGAACCCCTCATTCTGTAGACAAGGAAATGGGATCCCAGTGAAGGAAAGTGACATAGGCAGGTTCATAGCCGTAGTAAGTAGCAGGGGTTAGACTTGGACCCTCAGGTTCTCTGACTTCAAACCTTCTATCCTTTCCAATGTACCAGACAACTGACTACCACATTCCAATCAAATATTTGGGATGCTTGGTCACACCATAAGGCTAATATATATGCTGGGTCAAAACTTCCGAGGAGAAGTAGAAGGCAGTGGTGATTTCCTTAGGAAGAGAGAAGAGGGAAGAATGCATGTGCGTGGGTATGTGAGCACAGGTAGGAATCCAACAGATCCAGATTCTGCAACTAACTTGCTATGTGTGACCTTGGGCAAATCTCTTCTTTTCTATGAGTTTCAGTTTTCTCCTCTTTAATATTAGAAAGTTGGCCTAAATGATCTTTAAGGTCCATTCCAGCTCTAAAAGTCTATATTTTGTTGATTCTACATCTGTGCTTCTACATATATGTCTGGGTGTCTATGTTCATAGATACAGTCCATGCTCACAGCAGAAATTGGTTAACTTGCTGATACTCGTTCCCTCCTCATCCCACCCAAATTTCTTTTTTTTTAAATAAATTCACAAATCATTTATTTATTAACATTCATTTTGCAAAATTTTGACTTCTAAATTCTCTTCCTCTCTCTAGTCAATCTCTCACACATTAAGAAGACAAGCAATATATCAGTTTTACACGTGAAGTCATGTAAAACATATTTCTATGTTAGTAATGTTGCCCAAAAAAACCAAGAAAAATAAACTGAAAAAATATGCTTCAATCTGTAGAGATCTTTTCTCCTCTTTCTCTGCACCTACAGATATTTTATATATATATATATACACATACATATATATATCTTTTAAGTACCTATTTATATTATACATGTGGTCTCCCCCATTAAAATGTAATCTCCCTGTGGGCAGGAATTTTTTTCCCTTTCTTTGTATCCTGGTGCTTTGCAGTATCTGGTACACAGTAAGTGCTTAATAAATGCACATTGACTAACATTACTGTGGTCTGTGTGTGTGTGTGTGTCTGTGTATGTGTGTGTGTGTGTGTGTGTAGTCTTTGGATAATCTGTTCTCTTGGTTCTTCAAGAGGCAATGTGGCATTTTGGACTTGGTATTAGTTAGACCTGGGTTCAAATCCTGCCTCATACTCTTACTATCTATGTGACCATAGAAAAGTCAATTAAACTCAATTTTTCAATTCTTCATCCTTAAAATGGGGATAACATTAACTATAGTACCCACCTCACAGGGTTGTTATGAGGCTCAAATGAGATGCACATGTCTATATCACTTAATATTATCATTTCACTCTGTATCAGATTATAAAGGTTTTCAGGAGTTTCTCTGAATTTCTCATGCATATTATTCCTTTTTTTAATCAAAGAACTTTTTAAAAAATAGTGTTTTATTTTTTCTAATTACATGTAAAAACAATTTTTAACAATCATTTTTTATAAAATTTTGAGTTCCAAATTTTCTCCCTCCCTCCCTTTGCTCTCTCCTCCATAAGACAATAAACAATTTGATATAGGTTATATATGTGCAATCATGTAAAACCTATTTCCATATTAGTCATATTGTGAAAGAAGAAACAATTTGCAAAAAAATTCATGTGCATTATTTCTTAGAGGGTAGTAATATCTCATTACATATTCATAGAAAACAATTTATTTAAATGTACCCCAGCTGATGAGTACCCACTTCATTTCTAGCTTTTCACTAAGCCTAATTTATAGGGTTACTAAAAATGTTTTTGTCTGTATAGGACTTTTCACTCTGTGTTTGATCTCCTTGGGATATACTTTCAGGAGTGATTTTGCTGGGTCAAGGGATATGCGTAATTTAATAACTTTCCTAATGCTGAGAAACTCTGGACTTAACTCTCCCAAATCTATTCATAATATAGATGTGAAAGTGTCTAACATAAAACAATTGGCCCATGTGTGGTACAGACAGATATCTGATCTGAGATTTGGCCCACCTCATCTCCAAGGGAAACAGTGATTTCCATCTTTATGGAGAGTAGGACTAGGAGGCACCTCCAGTATTCTAGGGGGAAGGGCAGCCATGATCCAGGAAGATCCATGATGGGGTGATCTCTCTTTTGCTCTCCTGGGGTCCTGGGCTAGAATTAGATCCATCAAATATCTGTAGTCTAGGAACAGGATTCTTTTGCGTTTCAGGATAAAAGCTACTTCTTCTGGTTGCTTTTAAGGGGAAGGTAATACTCAGGAGATTTTCTGTCAGCTTAGTTTCCTCTCATCAAACACTGGTTACACAAAAGAAAATCAGGAAGAGGTAGTAAACCTCTTTATCAGAGTAAGAAATAAACATAAATCTTAGCAATTATGCAGATTACAGTAGATGAAAAGATACATACAATCTTTGGGCTAATGAGTTTAACTTTGATTTTTGGAAAAATTCTAGAAAGCATTATGAAAGAGACAGCTTGTGATCATTGAGAAAGGAAAATAGTGATCTCTAAGAGCCAACAGATCATCATTAAGAATGATTCATGCCAGACTAACTAATGAGCCCCTTTGACAGGAAGATAAGATCTCAATGAAGGAGAGAGGATGATTTCACCAGAAAGACCCCTCTTAACAGTGTCTAGGGTTACAGATACTAGTAGTAAAGGGACATGTAGGGGGCTGGCTTCCCCACATTTCTTCAGCTCCAGGGAGATATCCTGTTTGCTAGTTCATTCAAAAGTTCATTCTCTCTCTTGCCCTTATCTCTGTCAAACTCCCTCTCTATTTCTCTCACCAGATGTTTAAAATCTGAAGTCTCTTCTCCACTTAAGAAGTATCGATGTCAAAGGTTCAGAGGTTTTTCAGTCAATCAGGAGTTGTATCTCCCCTTCTTTCCCTCCTTCTACATTGTAAACAGCATAAAAAGTCACATACAGTTAGGGGCTGTCCTTCAGGAAGCTGACCCAGGCTTGAGGAGCAGATGAGGTTATATTTATATAGTTCCAAATTGTTTTTCTGGACCTAATTCTGGTCAGCAGGGAGGAAATTATGGGAACTTTGAAAGGAAGTGACTTCCATCTCAGAATTTATGATAGAGGAAAGGAGGAATATGTCCCTATTAAAAAAAAAAGTAGAAGGACAGAGTTTGTAATCTTTAGACCAATGACTATGAATTTGGTTCCTAGAAAAATGTTAAAGTATATTATAAAAGAGATAACTTGTGAGCATTTAGAAAGGAAAGCAGTATTCTTTAAGAACAAACTATCATCATAAAGAATCACTCATACAAGATTAACCCCAGTCACTGAATAGCAGAATCTGAGTCATAAAGGACCTAAAAGGACATCACATTCAAACTATCCCTAAACAAGAATCTCCTCTACAACATATATAATTGAAATTCTAGATGCTTTGCTTTCTGGAATATCACATTCCAAGTTCTCCATTTCTTTATATTGTTGTCTGCTAAATCTTGTGTGATTCTATGTCTCTGAAGTATTTGAATTCTGTCTTTCTGGTTGCTTGCAATATTTTTTCCTTGACCTTGACTTTTTCAATTTTGGGCTTTCTTTCTGGAGGAAACCAGTGGATTCTTTCAATGTCTGCTTTGCCCTCTGGATATAAGATATCTGGATAATTTTCTTCTATAGTTTCTGGAAATATGATGTCCAGTCTCTCTTTTTGTTCATAGCTTTCAAGTTCTTAAATAATCTCTTCTTGATCTATTTTTCAGGT
>CM053585.1:186079148-186128843 GCA_028646515.1 Pseudochirops corinnae | reverse complement strand
GATAGGATAGGATAGCATAGCATAGCATAGCATAGCATAGCGCATAGCATATGGTATGGTATGGTATGGTATATTGCAGTAGTATATAGTATAGCAGGTTCTTCCTGCTTCCAGTCTACTCTCTTCAGTACAGCCTTCACATTGACGATACCTGAGCAGTCTTTTCCAATGCATGGCTATGGTTATGCTACTCCTGTGCTTAAAAATCTTCACTGGCTCCCCAGCGCCTATTGAATAGAATATAAACTGACTCTGATATTCAGTGTTCTTCACAATCTGCTTCTAACTTTCCTGTCCAGCATTATTTTGTACTTCTCCCCCTCACTCACTGCATCCCTTGTTCACATTTTGCTGGCCTCCATCCTGTTGCAAATACCACCTCCCATTCTTGGAGTAGACTTCTCTCCCCTCATCTCTGTCTGTTGATTCCTTCTTTCAAGATCCAAAATTGTTGCTGTGCCTCCTTCATGAAACCCTCTCTGCTGCTGACTCCTTTCCAGGTGAAAAGAATATCTTTCCTCTCATATTTCTCCTAGCATTTTATCTGGACTTCTCCTTTGCCTTCATCACATTCAACTTCATATCATGCTTATTTGTGTGCGTGTCATGCAGAGCTGTAACTAAGGTAGAGTGACTGTAACTTTGTCCTAGGGCACACTGAATTCAGGGGGCATTTCTAAGTCTTTATCACTGTAAGAATAGCAGAAATAAGCATCTAATTCACAAGAAGAATTCATTAAAATAGGAATCTACTGTCCTTGCCCCAGCAATCACACACCGGATGAGCTTCCCTCATCTGCCACACACCCCACCACTGCCCATCGAAGGTGGTCTCCTTATTGGTGCCTTGGGGTCATAACCCCTTTCTCTCTGCTAAATTCAGTCCACTGTTTTGATTGACTTGCTCTGTTTGCTCTAATGTCTTATCCCTTTCCCCTCCCCAGGATTCTATTAGGATCACAGGATTCAGACCTTAAAGACCTACTCTAACCTTGTTATTTTGCAGTTGAGGAAACTAAGTCCGGGAAAGACAAAGTGACTTGTTTAAGGTTACACAGGTAGCAAGTTGTATAGCTGGGATTTGAACACACCACTCCACCATGGTACCTATTTTAGACTGTAAACAAGAACTGTATCTTTTATCATTTTGATGTCTCCAGTGCCTTGCTCTAGTAGGCCCTTAACAAATGTTTGTGGAGTTGTCTCACTGTCTGTCCCTTCCCACTGGGTGCTTACTACATTCTGGGTTTTCCAGGAGACCTGGGGAGCCCCCTTTGGATCTAGGCCTCATTCCCTGGCTGGGCCATGCCTCAGAGTTTGGCAAAGATGCAGCTGGATTCCTCTCCAAGATGGAGAAGAAACATGGGGACATCTTTACCGTAAGTGTGCCTTTGGGAAAGGTGGGAAGAGGTGGGACTGGGTTTTTTTCTCTGTATCCGGGCCATCCTGCCTGGCATCCTCAGGACTCCTCACATAGTACTGTTTCCTCTGAAGCATGGTGAGTCACAAGACTTGGGGTGTTGTCAGTCTCTGCCATGTACTCAGAGTGGCAGGGGCTATGTCACTTCCCTGGCCCTCAGGTTACTTATTTGTTGAACAGAAATCATCCTGGTCCTGTCCCTGTCTGTCTTGTTGGACTGTTGTGAAGACGGTGGCTATACAAGGTACATTCTAATGTGTTGCACAAACCTAGGGCATTGTTATCATAATTAGCCGAGGACCCAGCCACTGTAAACCAGTTTGATTCACAAGGGCCTTTTCATACAGCCACTCTGGATGCTAATTATTCAGTAACTGGAGAATCCTTAACCAAGGCCTTTCAAATCAGTATTTTCAAGTGGATATCTTATTTCTACCACAGGCCTTTCATGACCTTTCTTCCATTCCTCTTGCTACCCTTCTTTGCCACAAGAGAAACCTGCCCAAGAAGGAAGTTATAGATCTTTTTTTTCCCTTCTTAGCATCACAAAAACCAAGAAGGGGAGGGAACACACAATCTAGGAGGTTCAGAATTGGGTTGGACTGTGGAAGAGAATAAGATCTTCATTATAAGAGGTATCCAAGTGAAGACTGGATTCTGTAGAGATGATTCTTGCCTTTGGTGGCAGTTGAACTAAATGACTTTTCCAAATCCATTTTTCTGTGAGATGTGGAAGAGGTCACTTTGTCCCACTGGTATTACCAGCAGCTTGCTATAACCAATGCCAAACAGCTGTTCAGAACTCTGCTGTCCTGCTCTTTAAGCCCATATAATCATTGTTTTGGAGCGGGAAGGGGCCTTTGAAGTCAAGTCCAACCTTCCCAATTTTACAGAAAGGGAAACTGAGGCTCAAAAGTGTAAATAACTTACCCAGAGTCACACTACCAGTAAGTGCCTGAAGCAGAATTCAAACCAAGGTCTTCCTGATTTGAAGTCCAGAGAGCTATTTATCGAACTACCCTGCTTCTCAATGTGTGTGATACCTCCACCCCAGGAATTCCCCACTGACCTTCCCTTGACTCAAGGAGGTCATGGTATAAGCCTTTCTTTCATAGAACCATAGAATGTGAAATCTGGAAAGGATCTCAAGGGTTCATGTAGTCTTCCCTCCATTTTATTAATGAGAAAACTAAGGCTAGAGAGGAAGAGTGGGTTACCTAAGATCTCGCCATGAGATCAGGCAATCAACAAGCATTTATTAAATGCCTCCCATAGTACCAGGCACTGTCAGGCACTAGGATTACAAAGACCAAAGAGAAATAGACTGTGCTTACATTCTTTCAGGAGGAATCACATGTATCAAAATAAATATATACAAAATAAGGGCAATGTAATGTTTTGAGGATTCTAGTAGCTACAATAATCAAGAAAAGTCTCCTGTAGAAGGTGGGGCTTGAGCTGAGCTTTAGAGGAAACTAGGATTCTAAGGCACAAAAATGAGGAAGGAGTGCATTTCAGGCATGGGCAACACAGCCAGTGCAAAGGCACTGAGATGGGAGAGAGGCTATTGAGTGTTAAGAGCATCAAGAAGGATAGCATGGCTGGAGCGTAGAATGCATGAAGAGGGTAATGTATAATAAGGCTACAGGCAGCTAGGTGGTACAGTGGGTAGAGTACTGGGCCTGGAGTCAAGAAGACTCATCTTTCTGAGCTCTAATCTGGCCTCAGACACTTACTATCTGTGTGACCCTGGGCAAGTCACTTAACCCTGTTTGCCTCAGTTTCCTCATCTGTAAAATAAGATGGAGAAGGAAATGATCAGCCATTCCAGTATCTCTGCCAAGAAAACCCCAAGTGGAGTATAGAAATCCATCTTGCCCTACAAGAAAGTTGGGGGGATGGGGGAGGATATAAGAGCGAAAAGATTAGAAGAAGGGATATTCAGTAGGCTCGCTATCTTGGGGTGGAGGTAGGGGAGAGACAGGGAGAAAATTTGTAACTCAAAATCTTGTGGAAATGAATGTTGAAAATTAAAAATAAATGAATATTTTTTAAAAAACAGAAAACCCCAAGTGGGGTCACGAAGAGTAGGACATGATTGAAAATAACAGAACAGCAGCAAAAGGTAGGTTGGGGCTACGTTGTGAAAGTTTTTAACTGCCAAAGAGACAAGTTTTGTATTGGATCCTAGAGTTAATAGGAAGTCACTGGCATTTAGGGGAGTAACATCATCAGATCTGCCCTTTAGGAAAATCAACATGGAAGTTGTGTGGAAGATGGATGGGAGAAGGGGAAAAACTTGAGCCAGGAAGACTTAAGTAAGGGGCTCTTGAAATAATCCAGGAGTGGCGATGATGACCCAAATTAAGGTGGTTGGTTGTGTGAGCAGAGATAAGGGGACAGATGTGAGAAATGTGGAAGTAGGAATACGAAGATTTGGCAACTGATTTGGAGATATGGATGTGAGGAAGGAAAGGGAGGACTCAAGGGTGATCAGAAGGATATCATTCTCCCATCTTTGACAGAAATGGAAAGGTCAGGAATTAGAATGTGTTTGGGGAGAAAGATAATGAGATCTGTTTTGGGTTTAGTGAGTTTGTGATGCCTATCAGACATCCACTTCAAAATATGAGGTAGGTCTCAATAGGTACATGGTTATATAGATTCTCACTTGGGAGTCATCTGACTTGAGGTGATAAAATTAAATTAAATTAAACATGTGGGAGCTGAAGAAATTACTAAGAATCTAGAGAGAGAAAAGAGCCCAGTACAGAGCCTTTGAGAAGATCTGATGTAAGGGGATATAATATGAATGATGACTCCGAAGAGGTACCTGAATCAGAAGTGATCAGAGAAGTAGGAGGACAGCCAAGAGAGAAGAGTGTCACAAAACCCCAGAGAGGAGACTTGTCCCAGAGCAGTCAACAGGTAGCTAACAGTGTTAAATGTAGGCAAGGGAGAGATTGAAGAGGATGAGGACTGTGAAAAAGGGCCTTGGGTTTGGCAATTAAAAGATCATTCGAGAGAGGGATTTCAGTTAGTGCTGAGGTCAAAATCCGAATTGGAAAGGGTTGAAAAGTGAGAGGAGAGAAAGAGGTCAAAAGAGGGGACAGTTGTTTCTAGGAGTTTGGTTATGAATGGGAGCACATATACAGGATGCTAATTGCTTGAGGAGATAGTAAACTCAAATGAAGGCTTTCTAAGGATGAAAGAGATTTAGATGTATTTGTAGGCAGCAGAAAAGGACTAGGAGATAGGAAAAAAAAACTGAAAATATGAGAGGGAGGGTGTAGTGGCAACCAAATTGGCACACCCAGGATGGCTGCTAGTACAAGTTCTTAGCTCTGTTTTACTAGCAAAGATAGCTATTTAAGGGTCAACAACGTTTTTAAAATTATATTCACTAGTTCAGGAGAAAAGTCAGCACCCTGAACTTCAGAGAAAACACAAGCAGAGAAACAAAGAACAACAGACAGGGCTCTGATGACTGCCTGAATCAACTATACACTTTACAATACAATCCTGGATCAAGAGTCTTTACATCTGAGCAGTCAGGAAGCTCTGACCATGAGACCACTCAGAATCTCGACCAGGGAATCACAAGATGCTTCTCATAAGCAAGCCCCCAAAAGTAAAATACCAACTTAGAGTATATGCACACGTCTTAGAGCCAGAAAGCATCACAGCCCTCTGGACTCAGTGCCTAATTAGAAATTAGCAAAAGGTGTGAAAACCTTCCCACAAGCAAGCCTCCCCTAAGCAAGCTTCCCTCAATGGGCTCCATGTGAGGCCTATTAACTGGTGGGGAAGATCATATTCCATTAACATTACAGAGGGAGGGAGACAGAGAGGAAAAGAAGGGAATAGGATCAAGGGTACATGTAGAAGAGCTGAAGAGTTGACCTTGGAAAAAAGGGCTACTTTTTCATCAAAGACTAGTGTAAATTTGTACTCACAACAACCATAGGAAGTAGGTGCTATTATTATTATCCCCATTTGACAGGTGAGGAAACTGAGTCACACAGCAGTTAAAGGACTTGTCCAGGGTCATGCAGCTAATAAGTGTCTGAGGGTTTTCCTTATTTTAAGTCCCACATTCTATCCACTTTACCACCTAGCCATCCCTAGAATGGCTTCTGTTTTCCCAGTAAATTATTAGTTGAGGCCTTCCCTTGGCTGAGAGCATTAAGTAGAGGGTAATATGGGAGGCTTAAGGAGAAAAAAGAAGGTCTCGGATAGCTGCTGTGGTGAGTATCCTGAAATGTCCAGTGAGGCCCAGTTCCCTTCTCCTCCCTGTCTTGGTGTGTCTCACTAAATACTAACAGAGCAGATGAACTAACCCAGGAGAGGGAACACATTATAAAAGGAAGATCACTGAATTTGAAGTCAGAAGAACTGGGTTTGAATTCTGCCCTTACCAGTGGCACCCCGTGTGATCTTGGACAAGTCACTGTCTGTTTCTAAGTCTTGGTTTCCTCACTTGTAAGATGAGAAGACTGGGCTACCTGGTCTCCAAACCTGCCTTCTTACCCTAAATCCTGTGCTCCCTTGATCTCTGACTGCACTGACTTCCTCAGGTGCTCGTGGCAGGGAGGTTTGTCACAGTCCTCCTGGAGCCTCATTCGTATGACGCAGTTGTTTGGGAGGCCAGCTCCAAGTTGGACTTCCACAAATATGCCCTCTTCCTCATGGATAGGATTTTTGATATCCAGCTCGCCAACTATGATCCTGGTTTGGAGAAAGTCAGGATAAAACCGTGAGTATCTGAGGAATGATCAGTTTGGAGTTGGGAAGGGAGAGAATCCTTTTTTTATCCACTCCACATTCAGCGTCTCCTGTGTATCTTTGTATCCCCAGCACCAAGCACGATAGATAGCTGCTAAATGATTGATTAATTTCCCCACCCTACCCTCACCCCTGCCCAAAAAAAGATCTGGACTGAGAGTCAGGAGATCTGGGTTCAAGTCCCACTGGGCCATTTACTAGCTATGTAACCATCATCAAATCACTTCACTTTTCTGAACTTGTTTCCTCACCTATAAAACGGGGAGAATAATCTCTATTCTGTCTCCCTCCCATGGCTATTGTGTGGGGTATAAATGAGATTAATGGATGTAAAAGTGCTTTTAAACTGGAAAGTAGCACGAAGTAGGCCATGATTGTAGTTAGGATTGTCATCACTGGGCTCCGGAGCCAAGTTCAGCCCTCTGATTCCCTTCTTCCCCAGGACCCTGCTCCACAAGAACTTGCAGGCCCTCAATGAGGACATGTTTAAAAACCTTTCCAACATCCTTCTGAAGGATGCTGGGGACATGGACACAGACTGGCAGCAAATGGGGCTGTTCCAGTTCTCCTACGATGTGATGCTCAGGTGAGCTTCTTCCTAAAGCATCTCAAGCCTTGTAGACAAGGGCAGCCTGACCACATGAGTAATTGGGAAGGGAATGGAAGGCAGGGCTTGTGTATTTAACAAATGAGAGGGTAGATGTATAAACTTTTTAAAACATTGAAGTCACCATATCTATGGGATGTGTGACCGTAAAATCTTCGAGTTAGAAGGGACTGTGGTAAATGCTTCCTTACCCTCAATCTTGGTTTCCTTTAAAATGAGAGGGTTGGGCTAGGTGATCTCTGAGGCTCCTTCCAGCTATAAATTCTGTGATTCTCTATAAAATGTTAGAGCTAGAAGGAACCTTAGAATATAGAATTCCAGAGTTGGAAATAGAACACAGAGCACAGAATGTTAGACTTGAAAACTGAAAACATAGAATGTCAGATTTGGAAGGGACCCTAGAAGAAAGAAGATAGATTGTTAGAGCTGAAAGAGAACCTAGTTCAGAAAACAGTGAATTTTAGAGGTACAAGGGACTTTAGAACATTGAACATAGAATGCCAGAGCTGGAAAGGGGCACAGGACATGGAGTGTTAGGACATGGTGAAATGTTGGTTTTCTGATTTCCTAAAGGGCTTTAGAGGTGAATGTTGACTCAGAGTGAAGTTTAATTCATACTATTATGTTGCTATGCCAACCAGAGCTGGCTACTTGACGCTGTATGGCACTGAGGGTGATGATCCAGTTAGCCAGGCCCAAGATCGGGCCCAGTCTGCTGAGGTTTTCCAGACTTTCCGTCAGCTGGACCAGCTTCTGATGAAACTCGCCCGTAACACTCTGTCAGCAGGTGAGTACTGTGGAGTTCCTAAGGTAGGAGAGAGAACTAAGCCCCAAGTGGATGGGGACACAGAGGGGGAAATAACATTTGTACTCACCTGCAGTCCTGACTCAGGGCAGGATGCCTTCTCTGAGAAACCTGGGCAAAGAGTCTAGTGCTTTGATTTCATCTGCCTCTTCCCCTGTGACTTTGGCCCCAAGGGCAGAGTTCCCTCAGTTCCATCCATCCCCATGGCCCTGTCAATCTCTTTTTTTACCCTCCTTCCACTCCCTGAAAATCCTACATGAGGCCATGTAGATGGAGGTGAGGGGCATCTGACTAGGCATTGGATCCATGGCATTGTTGAGTTGTGAGTTTGGAATGAGACTTCTCTCTTTCCCTCTCTCCTTCTCTGAAGACTTTGCATTCCTGGCAACACTCCCCACCATTGGGAATTCCTTCTTTCAGACATATTCCTTGCTCTCTGCTGCCTTTTCCAGACCCTTCCTCTGCCGCCATCATTTAGCAACCTTCTTACCTCAACCCATCCGTATTGGCCAATCTAGATATTTGTCAAAGTCATTTACTGATCTCTATGTAGTTTTTCTTTATTTCTCAAGAAGTTTAGTGCCTGAATCATAGTCTTCCTTTGTACCTTAACATGCTAACAAGTGTGGAGGACTAAACATACATGTGGATGGCCCCTAGAACACCTAAGCTTCTCAGTTCATCAGTTGCAAACTTCAGTGAACTTCAGCTTTATTCTCTGAACTCAGCCACCCCTAAGGTAGGTCAGTCATGTGCTTGATCCCACCATCACCCATAACTGTGCTACTCCCCTGATCAATAACTCTGAAATTCTTCTCTCAAATCACAAGCTCCTACCCTTTTTAAATCTTCTCATTCCAAGATGCACAAATTTAGAGAATCCACTCCAAATGTTCACATGGACTATTTGTGCCCAACCTGTGGTAGAACATTTCAAGCATGTATTGGTATGATCAGCCACAGTTGGACACACTGAAACTTGACTCTAGCATAGTGATGTCATTTGAATGAAGGACAATAACTATTTATCTTCACCATGACTTCCAGCTCTTTAGCTCCTCCCTGTTTTCCAGTCCATCACCATGGCTCTGGTCTCACTTTTCTTCCCTTCACAACCTTGATACACTATCCTCTCCCTTGCAACATCTGTCCCCCTCATCCTATCACAAGTAACGCCTTGCCAAACTCTAATCCTGGGTGTTACCCCACCCATCTTCCTCCACTCTCATTTACGTGAGTCTTTTGGGAGAAAGTCTTTGCCAACATGGTCTGTTATAAATTTATGTTATTTAATCTTAATTGGGCTCTCCCAGTTTCATGGCAGTCCTTTTTGATCTTCCGTGATTGATCTTCTATTATGCTTTCCACAGTGGTTATTCTAAACCTTTTCTCTGCAAGCACTATGCCACCCCTCCAGTTTAGTGGAGAATTTGGATTCTTGTATTATTAAGAAAATAGAGGCCATCATTCATGAGCTCTTTTTTCTCTCCTGTGCACCACCCGAAGGCCCTTCTGCATTGTTCTCCAGTTTCTCTTGCTTTGCTTCAGTTTCTAGAAAGGAGGAAGCCTTGTCTTTGTCAAGGTCAGCATCTCCACTTGTGCTTTGAATTCCATTCCCTCCCATCTCCTCTGAGAGCTTTTCCATTTAATCAGTTCCCCTTTTATTTATTTTCCACAATATATCCTTTCAACTGTGTTCAGGCCACTCCCATCCTTAAAAAGCATCCTTACTTGACCTTGACAATCCCTCTTGCTTTCATTCTACACCTTCATGTTATTTCACAGCCTTATACTCATTGTCTCCATTTCCTTCCTTACCTGCCATTTGCTTCTCACCTTTTTGCAATCTGGTTTGTAATCCCACCACTCTACTGAAACTGCCCTCTTCAAGGTTATCATAATTTATTAACTTAATCTGATGGACTTTTCCCAGTTCGCATTCTAATTGACCTCTTGCTCCCAGAGATTCTCTCCTCCTTTGGCTTTTATCACACAGCTATACCCTGGTTCTCTTCCTACCTCTTGACTGGTCCTTCTTGGTCTTCTTTGTCAGATTATCATCCATATCTCGCCCCTGAAGCATAGTATCCCACAGGGCTCTGTCGTGGATCCTCTTCTCTCTTTTCAGTAACTCTCTTGGTGATTCTATCAGCCCCCTTGGGCTCAGTTATCATCTCTGAGCAGGTGACTCCCAAATCTATGTATCCAGCACTAATCTCTCCTAAAATTTAGTCTTACCATCTCTACTATGATATCCTATGGACATTTCAAACTCTGTATGTCAGAAACACAGCTCATATTTCCCCCGAAATTCATCCTTCCTCCAAACTTTCCTATTTCTGTTAGGTGTCCCATCATCTTTCCTGTCACCCAGTTTCCCAGTCTTGGAGCCATCCTTGACTCTTCTTTCTCCTTTGCCCTTCTTCATTATTTTCCAATACTTGTCCAGTCGTCTTCTACAATATTTCCTATATTTCTTTCTACTCACACAAACACTACTGTACTTCAAGTCTTTGTCACTTTATGCCTGGACAATTGCAGTGGCTTCCTAATTGACATTCCAGCATCCAATCCCTCCTCCTTGCTGTCCACTCCCATGTAGCTTCTGAATTAAAATTCCCAAGACATAGGTCTCACCATATCATTCGCCTGCTCAAATACTTCAATGTTTTCCTTTAGCTTAAGATACATACTTTTTGGTCTGGCATTTAAAGCCCTCTATGATCTGTCTCCCACCCACCTCCCAGATTTATTTTGTGTTAGCTCCCTTCATGTTCCCTACATTATAGCCAAACTGGCCCTAATGCTAGTCTCCAACTCCGCATTAAATCGCTGTCTTATAGGCGATGTGGTGTCATGCAAAGAGTGTAAGACTTAGAGTCAGAAAGATCTAATTTCAAATATGATCTTAGATACATACTAGCAGTATGACCCCAGGCAAGTCATTTACCATCTCTCAGCCTCAGTTTCCTCATCTGTAAAATAGGAATAATAATAGCAGTTACCTTCCAGGATTGTTGCAAAGATCAAATGAAATATTTGTAAAGTGATTCCCAAACCTTAAAATCCTAGTTATTATTATTATTCTCCTCTGTGCATACACATAGACCATCTCTCATACTTCTCTCTGCTTAGAATCCCTATCTTTTCTCATGGCTCACCTCAGATGCCACCTCTTACAGGAGTCCCTTCCTGATCTTCCCAGGTTTTAATGCTTTTTCCAATTCTGAAATTTATTTGCAGTCTAGTCAAATTGATCTACTTCCTGTATTCAGTACATGATATCCCATCTTCTACCTTTGCGCCTTTGTATAGACAGTCCTTCATGACTGGAATACTCTGCCTCCTCACTTCAACCTGGTAGATTCCCTAATTTCCTTCAGAGAACAACTTGGGTACCACCTCCTACAGGAAGCCTTACCAAATCTACCCAACTGTCACTATTCTCCGCTCCCCCCCACCAATTATTTTGTATTCATTCTGTCTATATTTTATTTATGCATATACACACGTTTTGTTTCCTCCTACCCCAGTAAAACATAAGCTCCTTTAGGACAGGGACTGTCTCCCTTTTTTTTTTTTTTCTTTTGTGTCTCCAATGCCTGGCACATAGTTGGTTGTTGATTAGTGTGTGTTGAATTGGATTGAATTATTTATGAATTTGTTATATTCCCTTCCTTTGCCTCACTTTTGGATGTAAATTCTTTGAGAGAAGGGATTGTTTCATTTTTGTCCTTGTTTCCTAAGTACTTACCATAGTGCCTTACACATAATGGATATTTATAATTTCTTGAACTAAATTATATCTGGCCTCCACATAGAATAAGGAGGGAATTCCAACCATGGTCAGCAGGTGGCAATGTTGGGAAAGGTTTTTCTGGTCATTGAAACACACATAGAGCAGGCTATGAGCAGGAAAAGGATGGTTGCAGAGATATACTAGAGCTTTGTAGTACCAGCTCTCAAGAGCTGATTACTAAATTATTACTGTGGGAATTTATGCCTAAGAAATTGATAGAGGCTATAGCGTAGATCTTGATTTATTGTCTCCTGATTGTCTAGACTTGAGAAAGTGAGAAACAAAAATTTCTCAAATGTTAATAATATAGAATAAAGGACTTGATATTGTGGGAATGTAGTGGAAAAAGGCAGGAAATGGCCTGGCTTTCCTAAATTCCCCTCCAAGAAAACTTAAAATAATGTCTCAAATTGAATTTTAAAGTGACAGAAATAATAAAAATCAAGGTCAAGCAGTCATCTAGCCTAAGACAACTTAGGAGAATGTTAGGAAAGACCTGACCTACTGGGATGGTCTGACCAGGAGTGAAAGGAAGATACTGCTGCATCAACAAACAGAAAACCTTGGGGGTAGCTGTGCTGGTGGCAGCTGGTGGTTCAAGAACCTTCACCCCACATACAGTGTGGGAATCAGGTGACTGACAGGGGAATGCAGGGGCCCTCTGCAGAATGGGGGCCCTCTTGTGTTAACCCAACCCAGTCCCAGGCTGTAGTTCAGGGGGGGAGGAGGGGAAGAGCAGTGAGCATAGCTGGTGAGTGCAGTCACAGAGAGGTGGAGTTCTTGCTCTGGGTTCTGGGAGGGAGAGGACTGGTTATGGTCACTTGCAGAAGAGTGCAGTCTCTGATTTTGGTTCCAGGGCAGACTGACACTTGCAGCTGCATGGAAGTTAGTGGTATATTTCCAGGAAATCAAGCTTTTGTAAAGGCAGTGTGAGAGCCCTGGTCACAGCTCAGATGTGGAGAAGAGTACTTGATGTCACTCACAAACCAAGATGCAAGCCAGAAGAGCAGTGACCACACTAGCCTTGGATCACAGCACATTGGAAAAACCAAAAATTCAAAGACCCCCAGGTAGAGCTGTGAAAACAACAGTGCAGAAAATCTGAAGCCTGAAACATTATCCCCCAATCCCAGGAGCAGAGCCCTAACATAAAGTTAATAACCAAGGAATAGGCCACTAAAAAAATGAATAAATAACAAAAAAGGAAACTGACCATAGATAGTTACTATGGTGATAGAGAAGATCAGGGTTCAAACTCATAAAGAAAATAATGAAGTCAGAACAGCCACTTGTAAAGCTTCAAAGAAAAATATAAAATGGTCAAAACCCAAAAAGTATTCATGGGAGAGCTTAAAAAGGATTTTAAAAGTCCAAAAAGAGAGGTAGAGGAAAAATTGGAAAAAGAAATAAGAAATTTGAAAAGAAAATCAACCAATTGAAAAAGAGGTCCAAAAACTTACTGAAGAAAATAGCTTCTTAAAAATTAGAATTGGGCAAGGAGAAGCTAATGACCTCATAAGACATCAAGAAATAACAAAACAAAATCAGAAGAATGGAAAAATAGAAGAGAATGTGAAACATTTCGTTGGAAAAATAACTGACCTGGAAGACAAATCAAGGAGAGAATATTATATTGTGATTTGTTGTGAATGTTTGCTTTGATTTGTTATGGAATGAATGGATGTTCACTATACTGTGTGATCAGAACCTTAAAAGCTGTTCACAGTAGCATTCTTTTGGGAAGCTGCTCGTGCATGGAATTACAGAAACACAGATTAAAAATTAATTGGATACCAAATAACCTAATCTTAAAGAATGAGTGGGTCAAAGAACAAATCATAGAAACAAATAATTTTATGAAAGAGAATGATAATAATGAGACAACATACCAAAACTTATGGGATACAGCAAAAGCAGTAATCAGAGGAAAATTTATATATTTAAATGCTTACATCAATACAGTAAAGAAAGAACAGATCAATGAGTTGGGTATACAATTTAAAAAACCAGAAAAAGAACAAATTTTAAATTTCCAATTAAACACCAATTTGGAAATTATGAAAATTAAAAATGAGTTAAATACAATTCAATGTAAGAAAACCATTTAATTAATAAATAAAACTAGGAGCTAGTTTTATGAAAAAAATCCATTAAAATAGATAAACCAATGGTTAATATGATTTTTAAAAAGAGAGAATAAAATCCAATCACTAGTACCAAAAATGAAAAAGATGAATACATACCTATTGAAGATGAAATTGAAACAATTACTAGGAGTTATTTTGCCCAATTCTATGCCAATAAAATTAACAACCTAAGTAAAATGTAAAGATACTTATGAAAATATAAACTGCCCAGATTAACAGAAGAAGAAATAGGATATCTAAATAAACCCATTTAAAAAAAAGAAATTGAACAGACCATAAATGAGCTTCCTAAGAAAAAAGAATCAGGGCCAGGTGGGTCTACAAGTAAACTGACCAAACATTTAAAAATCAGCTAATTCCAATATTAAATAAATTATTTGGAATAATAGGCAAAGGAGTCCTACTAAACTCCTTTTTTGAAACAAGTGTGGGGCTGATACCTAAACCAAGAAGAGCAAAACCAGAAAAATTTCACTGATGAATTTCATCAATTGCAATTCCACTAATGAACATTGATGTGAAAATTCTAAACAAGATACTAGCTAAAAGACCATAGCAATACATCACAAAGATTATACATTATGATCAAGTGGGATTTATACCAGGAATAGAAGGCTAGTTAAATATAACAAAAACTATTAACAGAGCTAATTATATTCATTAAAAAATCATACACTTATTTCAATAGATGCAGAAAAAGCTTTTGACAAAATAGAATATGCATTCCTTTTAAAAACATTTGAAAACATAGGTATAAATAGATTTTTTAAAAACTGATAAGAAGCATCTACCTAAAATCACCAGTAAGCATTATCTGTAATGGGGATAAGCTAGACACCTTGCCAGTAAGATTAGAAATAAAGCAAAGATGCCCATTGTCACCACTATTATCTAATGCTGTACTAAGAGAAGAAATAAGAGAAGAAAAAGGGATAGAAGGAATCAGAATGGATAATAAGGAAATGAAACTATCTCTTTTTGCAGGTGATAATGGTGGAATATATGGAATTTTCCATATATGGAAAATTCTAGAGATTCAACTAAACAATTAGTTGAAACAATTAAGAATTTTAGCAAAGTATCAGTATATAAAATAAACCCACATAAATTACCAACATTTCCATATGTTACCATAAAAGTCTACAAGAAGAGAGAGTAAAGAGATAGTTTGTTTAAAATAACATAGACAATATAAAATGCCTGGGCATATGCTTGCTGAGATAAACCCAAGAATTACAAACACTTTTTAAACAAATAAAGTTAGATTTAAATAATTGAAGAAATATTAATTGTTCATGGGTTGGTTGAGCCAATATAATAAGAATGATGATTCTATCTAAACTAATTTACTTATTCAGTGCCACTCCAATTAAACTACCAAAAAATTATTTTACTGAGATAGAAAAAAATAGTAGTAAGGTTCATTTGGAAAAACAAAAGGTCAAGAATATAAAAGGAATTAATTTTAAAGATGTAAAAGAAGGAGGTTTCCAGTACCAGATCTTAAACTGCATTATAAGGTAGTACTGGCTCGGGTATTGGCTAAGAAATAGAATGATGGCTCAGTGGAGTAGAGTAGGTATACAAGACACAGTAGTATATGATTATAATAACCTTATGTTTGATAAATGCAAAGATCTAAGCTTTTAGGGTAAGAACTCTCTATTGGGTAAAAATTACTGGGAAAGCTGGAAAGCAGTCTGGGAGAAATTAGGTATAGATCAATATCCTTCATCATTTACCAAGATAAGATCAAAATGGATCTATGACCTAGACATGAGGACATATTATAAGTAAATTAGGGGAGCATGGATTGTATTACCTATCAGATTTATGAATAAGAGGAAAATTTCAGAATAAACAAGCATTATGGGATGTAAAGTGGATAATTTTGATTACATTAAATTAAAAAGGTTTTGTTCAAATAAAATCAATGTAGCCAAAATTAGAAGGAAAGAAGAAAATTTGGGGGAAAATTCTCATAGACAGTTTCTCAGAAAAAGGCCTTTTATCCCAAATATAGGGGAGAACTGAATCAAATTTATAAGAATATGAGCCTTTCTCCAAATGACAAATGGTCGAAGGATATGAACAGGCAGTTTTTGGAAGAAGAAATCAAGTTAAATACAGTTATATGAAAAAAGTATTCTAAATCATTCAGAGAAATGCAAATTAAAACAACTCTGAGATATCATCTCACACCTATCAGATTGACCAAAATGATAGAAAGGGAAAATGTCAAAGGCTGGAGGGACTGTGGAAAAATTAGGACACTAATACACTGTTGGTGGAATTGTGAATTGATCTACCATTTTGGAGAGCAATTTGAAATTATGCCCAAAGAGTTATAAAACTGTGTATATCCTTTGCCCCAGCAATACCACTATTAGGTCTGTTTCCCAGGTGATCAAGGAAAAAAGAAAAAAAAACTTGCATGTTCTAAAATATTTATAGCAGCTCTTTTTGTGGTGGCAAAGACTCAGAAATGGAGGGGATGCCCATCAATTGGGGGATGGCTGAATAAGTTGTGGTAAATGATTGTGATAGAATATTACTGTACTGTATGAAATGACCAGCAAGTTGGTTTTAGAAAAACATGCAAAGACTTGCATGAAATAATGCAGAATGAAATGAGCAGAACCAAGGAAGCATTGTAAATAGTAACAGCATTATTGTTTGAAGAGTAGCTGTGAATGACTAAACTATTTTAAGTAACATAATCATTCATCCCAACTATGAAGGACTTATGAAGGAAAATGCTATTCACCTCCAAAGAAAGAACTCATATGTGGAAGTATTTATTGTGTGGCTCCATATATGTATATATGTGTATCTGTTCATGTATATAGACATATATGTATTGTATACACACATGTATATACAAAAATATATATAAAATTCTGGCCTCTAATGTGGGGTTGGAAGGGAGGAAGGGAGACAACTCAGAACTCAAAATGTAACAAATACATTATTAAAAATTCAAAATAATGCAGATTAAATTAAATTAAAATAAAAATAGCTTGTGTATTTTTTTAAGGAGAGCCATTTGTTAAACATTTACCAGTATACCCCTGAATGTTTGAGATTATCTCATCCAACTGTCTTGACAAATGAGGAAACTGAAGCTTCGAGAGGTGGAACAACTTGCCTGCAGTTACATAGTTAATTACTGACTGAGTTAGGACTTGAAACCATGTCTCTTGGTTCCTTTATTTTTGTTTTCTTTTCTTTTCTCTTTTCTTTTCTTTTCTTCCTTTCTTTCCTTTTTTTTTTTAATGTGCAACAGAAACTTTTATTAGCATTTGACTCAGCTGTTCCTGAACCTGCTAATCTTGAAACTTAATATTAGGGTTTAAAGAGCTATAAATGCAAAACAGAGCTGCCACTGGCAATTTATGCTTTCATAATTAAATCAACAATTAACAACCACCCCTCAGAGGCAGGACCAGATGGAGGCTGGATTCTTTCTGGATACTGGGGTCAGTTAGGGTGCGGCTACCTTCCAGTCTCTTGCCTGCAAACATGAGCCTCTGCTGGCCAGGAAAGATGCCCTCTTTGTCTTGGATTTTGGCCTTTATGTTCTTAATAGTGTCACTGAGCTCTACCAGGGCCCTTCACAAAGACTCTAAGATGCAGGACCAGATGGGAGGTGGATTCTTTCTGGATGTTGTTGTTGGATGGGGTGGGGGCATCCTTTAGCTGCTTGCCTACAAACATGAGTCTCAGTTGGTCCAGAGGCAAGAGATGAGATGTTGTGTCTGGGAAACAAGTAAGCTGGTTTGTCTGGAATACTAAGTGTGTGAGAGGGAGTAATGGTAAATCATCTGGAAAGACAGATGAATCTAGATTGTGGAGGGATTTGAATGCCAAAGGAGTTTGTATTTTATCCCAGAATAGCAGAAAGGCATTCAATTCTCTTGTACAGGGGAGCAACATAGTCAGATATGTGCTCTGGGGCTTTCAACTTGGCAACCAGAAGGGTGGATTGGAGAGGGCAGAGATTGTGGGCAGGGAGCCTGATCCAGAGGCCCCTGTAATGGTCCTTTCCCTCCCTGAACTCCAGGCTGAGCCTCCTGGGCTTCCTGAAGCATGGATCCTGGGGAAGGTTTGCCAGACCCCAGGGCTGGCTCTTTGTACAGAACCAGGTACCACGAAGGAAGTCTTCTAACAGAGATGTCTTCACCAGGGAAGGGGAAGTCCTGGGCCAGGAGGCCCCTCTAATTATGCCTACAAGTGTCTCCATCCTCTTGTGTACCCAGAAAGGCTGGATATGAGCCCTGACTCTCTGTCATGTGTTCCCTGCAGAGGAGAAGAAAAAAGCCTCCCAAGTAAAAGCCCGTCTTTGGAAGCTGCTTTCCCCGAAAAGACTGGTGGGCAAGGCCCACAGAAGTGCCTGGCTGGACAGCTACCAGCAATATCTTGAAGAGCTGGGAGCTGGGGAGGAGATGCAGGCCAGGGCCATGTTGCTTCAACTCTGGGCCACTCAGGTGAGTTTGCACACACATCTAAACACTCCAGCAATCAATCAGTGGGTATTTATTCCATATCGGGTAATGCGCTAGTCAGTGGGGCACAAGTACAAACAATGAAACGATTCCTGCTTCTGATGAGCTTATTCTAATGGGGAAGAAAAGTACAGAAATATAAACAGCATTAACATGAAATGAATGTGTGCAAACTGGCTAAACAGAGGAAGGTTTGGGTGGAGTCAAGAAAGGATTCGTGCAGAAACTGGTGCTTGGGCTGCATTTGTGTGAGAGGGGAGATGAGGAGGTCTGGGGGACAGCCAATGCAGAGACAGAGATGGGAGAGTGTCCTGACTGAGGAACAAGGAGAAGGCCTCTCTGGCTGGATGTCACAGTTCAGGAAGGGCAGTAATGTCCAGTGGGGCTGTGTTGCATAAGGCTCTACAAGCTAAGCAGAGGAATTTACATTTTATTCTAGAGGCAATAGAAAGCCGCTGGAATTAATAGTAATATGCTTTGCTTTCCTCGTATTGACCTGGAGAGACAGGCAGTATACGTGTTGTTATCTCTCATACAGATATATCGTTTGAAAAGGTAGGAGGATTTTAATAGACAAATAGTATTATTATGAAAATAGTTTTGACCTCAAGGACCCCTTAAAGGGCTCTCAGGTGTCTGCGGACCAGGCTTTGAGAACTGCTATATTGATAGTCTTTAAGTGCCCATCCATCCATAGATCCTTTGATTCTAAGAACTAGAGAAATTGTCCCCTCCTCAAACCCTGATGTAGAGAAAATTGCTACTGCCATGGCTCCACCCTTCTAATCCTGTATCAGGGAGGTGTCTAAGAATGGGTGAGGCTGATCTGCTACTGGCTGTAGCTCAGTCCCAGAGGGAAATAGAGGCCAGAATACTTCACGCTCTGGTCTCTGGGTTCAGCCCTCTCTCCTCCTCTTCCTCCCCCACCTCCCCCTCCTCCATCTCTCCTTCCTCTCTCCCCCTCCCTCTTCCTTCCCCCTTCCCATCCTCCTCCCCCTCTCCTTGCACCTTCCCCCTCTCCTCAGAAGAGGCAGAGAGTGTTCCATTTCCTCCCTGGAGAGGTTATTCCCTGATAGAGTAGAATATTTTCAAGTTTCTTCCGTGACTATTAACACTTAATGCAGGTAGAGGCTGGCAAGGAGGCAAGGTTTTGCTCTAAGTGAATGGGGCTTGGGAGAGTGAGGGACTATGTTTAATTGGATCCCTGGTGGATGTAATCAAGTCTCCCATTAAGGTCTAATTACCTGTTCTATAAAGAGCTCAACGTCCCTCTATTATTTTCTGAGGCTAGTACTTCATGGGGGTAGCTATAATCAGGCTATAATCCTACCACTGAAATCTCTAACATAATTTTCTTTTAGAAATCATTATGGTCCTTTGAACAGGATAGTAAAATAACTTCATTCAGAAAAGTCACTATAGCCACAAGAACTCAGAAGAACTTTTAGCTAGCTGTGGTAATATTAAATTCTGAAACCATACCAAGAAGTTAAAAACAAAACATTCCTTCCAAGAGGAATACTTTCAAGCTGATCTGCCCATATCCTGGGTATAGTTAGGTTTTTGTTTTGTTTTGTTTTAATAAAAAATTTTTGGCAAACAAGGAAATAAATAGGCGATGGTAGCCCAGATTTATAATCTCTCTTAACTGAGGGGACTGAGGCTAGGGGGGTGTCTCTTGAACTCAGGGTAGTTCTGAGTTACTTTGGGCTAAACTGATGAGGTGTGTACATTGTGTCTGACCTAAATATGGTAATCCTCTAAAGTAGTAAGGTTGCTGGGCTGCCTAAGGAGGGCCAAACCTACCCAGGCCAGAAACTTAACAAGTCAGAGTAGAGGCAGGCCTCTGTACTTCCAACCTAGGTGAGATAGGGAGGGAGGGGGGAAGAAGGGAGGGAGGAGAGAGGAAAAGAAAAATAAAGAAAGGAAGGAAAGAAGGAAGATTAAATTTAGTCAGGTTGTACTTTTTGGATGAAAAATTTTAAAATACAGAATAGTAGTGGTTTGTTAAAAAGAAAAAAAGAGGAAAAAATAAAAGCATGCTGCATATTGAAGTTCAGAAATAGAACACCTCAAATCTACAACAACCCTACACAGTTGAAATGATGAAATCCTGATGTGATAATCGAATCACCCTTTAAGTTGTTCCATTTCAATGTCTGACTTCAGCATCTTGTGTCTATTAAAAGATGCTTACAAGAGAAGACTGTGCTAAAGAATGTGAAAATTCAGTGAATTGCTGTCTGTTGTTCCTTTGATCTCACTGATGAAAGAGGTCCCAGGGAGTGGCAGGCAGATTCATAGGCTCATAGAACTTGAGTCAGGAGGACTTTTAAGAACATCCAGTCCAATTCAATCTAATCTAATAAATATTTATTGAAAACCTACTATGTGCCAGGCATTGTGCTAAGCCAGCGGTTCCCATCCTGTGGGTTGCGACCCCTTTGGGGGTCGAACGGGTCGCCTAAGACCATCGGAAAACACGTATTTCCAATGGTTTTAGGAACTGAGACACCACTCCTGTATCTGTCTCCAGGCGGGTCTACCCATATGCAGATACGCCCACATATGAGTATTAAGAATCAAGGCATTAGGAAGATTGAGAACCACTGTGCTAAGCACTGGAGATACAATTAATAAAGACAGTCCCTGCCCTCAAGGAGCTTACAATCAAATGGGGGGAGACAATACCTACAAGGAGGCAGGAAAGTGGGGTGGGGACACCAAGAGTGTCAAGATGTTAGAAGACACCCTGTTTCCCAGAGCCAAGGCCCAGCAAGCAGGCTCTGCCCTGAGCTTGGCATAATAACAATCCTTTCTGTTCACCTTCTGGATGAAGTGATGGTCCCTGAGCTTGGGCAAGCACTAACAGGCCCAGACGTGAAGCTATGAACAGACTTTATGTCACTGGACAGCCCGGCCTCACTGTTGCTGCTGTGGCTCACCCCTGTTGCTATACTACACTGTTTGACTCTGTCCAGCCACAAATTTATAAATCAAAGTTCAGTTACACTAACTCGGGGTCCCTCCACTAAAGACAGGACCCAGCACATGAGTCTAATCTCCCTCCTTGCTTATAAGCCATTTCTCTCCTGTCTCTAGCCTACTCTGGTTCTGGCCATCCACAGGTTAGAGGCTGATTCGGTCTGGTTAACAGGAGGTACCCAATTCGTTTATTTTACAGAGAAAGATTGAAAGACAGAGAGGGGAATTGGCTTAGAGAATCAGAGACATAGAGCCGAAAGAACCCTTAGAAGTCACTGAGTTCAGCCTCCCCATTTTATAGATTAAGAAACTGGGACTTTAGGAAGATTAAGTCATTTCCCCAGGGTCTTAGAGGTAGTGAGTGGCAGGATTGAGATTTTAACCGAGTGTGTGTGGTGGGGGGAACCTGTGGCCTTGAGGTCATGTGAGGTCCTCTAGGTTCTCAGGTGCGGCCCTTTGACTGAATCCAAACTTCACAGAACAAAACCCCTTAATAAAAGGATTTATTCTGTGAAGTTTGGATTCAGTCAAAGGGCTGCACTTGAGGACATAGGGGCCACATATGGCCTCGAGGCCATAGGTTCTCCACCCCTGACCAGGTCCTTCAAGTCTAGTATTCTCGTCACTAAGTGAACTTCTTTAAAAGGCCAGGTGAACCAAACACGGTGGTCATAATGCTATGAGAATAATTATAATAAATAGCTTTTTTCCCTCTAGAATTCTCCCTTTGATGCCTCATTGTGGTATGGAGGTGACCTCGGGTCCCTAACAACCATGCCCAAAGACGACAAATTCTGGCAGGTCCTTCAAAGCTGAGGAGGCTTCAAGTCTGGGTTTGGCCAAGGCCTATGAGCCTGTCACCCCAGGACAAGCCCAGCTCAGTGGGGAGAGGCTCAT
This sequence comes from Pseudochirops corinnae, assembly GCA_028646515.1. Taxonomy (NCBI): domain Eukaryota; kingdom Metazoa; phylum Chordata; class Mammalia; order Diprotodontia; family Pseudocheiridae; genus Pseudochirops; species Pseudochirops corinnae. The sequence goes on along the minus strand of CM053585.1, from coordinate 186,106,893 downwards.
CACCAAAGGGTCGGCCACTTGGGAATCCATTTTTCTCCCCTACAGTAATTCATTTAACCGTGGAATAGTCACTATCTGCATCAGTGAAGGGAGTACCCACCTCCAGTGAAATCGTAACTCTTTTCAAGTAATTGCACTATTGATATTTACATTTCTCTGGCATTTCAAAGTTTACAAATAATTTCTCTCATAATAATTCTGTGAGATGAGTAGGACAAATGTTATTATTCCCATTCCATAGATCGAGCAACTAAGACTCAGGGAGGTAGAATAAGTCAAGATGTATGGTTGGTCAGCCCCAGTGGCAGAATTCTAACACAGGACTTCTGACTTAGGGGTGGGGTTAATGACGGGGAGGCACTTAATCATAAACCCACTCCAGAGGTCAGGGAGAAGTTAGGAGGATCTTGGGCGAGTGGAGGTGCCACAGGATACCTAATAAAAAATAATAGCTAGTACTTATGTAATCTTTAAGGTTTACAAATATTTCCTCATTTGATCCTCACGGCAACCCAGGGAGGTAGGTAGTATTATTATCCCCATTTTCAGATGAGGAAACTGAGGCTAAAGAAAGTTAAGTGACTTGTCTAGAGTTACACAGCTAGTGAGTGTCTTAAGGCAGGATTTGAATTTGGGCCTCCCTGACTCCAATTCCAGCACTGTCCACTGTGTCGTCTCTCTTTAACCTAAGCCCACCCTCCATTGCTCAATACCCCTACCCCTTCCATGGGTTAAAAAGTCAATGATAGGCTTAGGAAGTTGGAGGAGACAAGCAGGGTCAGAGCAGTTGAATCTGTAACATAAAAGAGCCTGCAGTACCAAAGAGCACATGAGAGGAAGCTGTTTCCATCTCCATCTTTAGAAGACTGGTCCATCCAGGATTCATTTGGGCAGAAATCTGCAGATCCAGCACTGAGAACCCTTGGCAGCTGCAGTAGGTCTGGGTGATCAATATGTTGTAGTTAGTGTCATTAATGATGAAAATTCAGAAAGAGATGCCCAGTGACCTCCATCGCGTCCATCAGTTTTCGTTTTCCTCATTCTTTTCTGGATGGTTTTTAGCCTTTAGCCTAATGTCACTCACCTCAGAAATCTGATATTCCGTGGCATGAGCCCTTGATGGATGTCCCCAGGAGTTTGAAAACATCATGGGGGGAGGTTAGCTAGTACCTGAACTTATTACTTTTTTGGGGGGGGGAGGACATAGGTCAGTGGAACTAGATGGGAACTCAGAAGAAGATGTGACCTGGTGACATTTATGCATGGAGGGCATCCTTACCTGGTCAAAGGGCCAGAGTTTGGGTTCAAAACCATACTCTGATGCTTGCTACCTTTTTGACCTTGGAAAAGCTGCTTAATAGCTTTGATTCTCAGTTTTCTCATCTATAAAATTAGGCAGTGAAAGTAGGTAGCCCTTGAAATCCCCCCTGGTCCCTAGATGTAGGATCCTTTGCTTCTAGGAACATAGAATGTCAGTGCTGGAGGGCTCATGGAACATTGATCATATCATAATAATGGGGACGATAGTTAATATTTGTATAGCACGTATTATGTGCCAGGCACAGGGTGAAGGGCTTTACAATGGTTTGATCCTCACAACAACCCTGGGAAGTGGGTGCTATTATTATCCCCGTTTACAGAGGAGGAAACGGAGACAAATCTCAATGCTGGAGAGACCTTGAGATCATCTTGTACGACCTGAGGGAGAAGTCACTTACTGATTTCAGAATGGTCCAGAACCTAGGTCTCCTGATTCCAGGGTCAGGGCCACTTCCACTACTGAATGAATGAAAAAAGCATTTACTAAGCTCCTATTGTATGATAAGCAGTATCCCATGTATTCTTCCTGTCAGCTGAGGACTAAACTGAGAAATGGGCCTATGGGATTTAAGATTAGGTTGTGATCAGTCTGGTTTGAAAAGGATGCCCTCCCCCAATAATTGTCACCAGGTCGGGCACCCATGTACATATGAACATACACAAGCTGGGTGGAGTGAGATTCCAGGCTCTATTCCTTTCTCTCTCCCCCTCTCCCTCCCATGGCTCATGACTACAAAGCCTTTCTCTGGTAAGAAATAAGTGACCAGCTTTGCACCATATCTGATTTTTTAATGAAAAAGCAACCACTCTGCTTGAAATTTTGGAGTGATCAAATGACATCACAAATAGCTTAACTAGACACTGAATTATTGATTTCTGCTCCTTATCTGATAAAGAGGGCTCTGTAGGCAAGGTTGAAGGAGGAGGCTAGCCAGTGAGATCCAGAGCTGCGGGAAACACTACTCTCCATCATGTCCATGGGCCCATGCATGCAGACACATAGAGGAAGCAGAGTTGGGGATGGAGCTTGGGCAGGTGGGCAGACAGGGAGCTGTCCAGGGTGCTTTGTCCACCTGTCAGTACAAGTGGAATTTCTGAGTCTGGGCCAAGCTCAGCATTCACCAGGCCTTCCTCCCTCCTCTTCCTGATGGTGGGCCCTTGGCTGCATCTCCAAGGTTGTCTCATTGTCCCTTCTTCCCTTTCTAGTCCCTTCTCTATCCCCTCTCTCCCTCCCTGCCAGGGAAGATGATTCGATAAATGTATTCACATAGAAAATCTGGATCATAGTCTCATTCTGATACTTGATCAATGACTTTGGATGAGTCACTCTGAACCTCAGTTTCCTCTTCTGTAAAATGATGGAGTTGAACTCAGTCAGGGGTTCTTAACTTTTTTTAAGGGTCATAAAGTGCTCTCTCCATAGCAACTTTTAAAGTTGTATTTTTAAAGGGATTTTTCTATTTTGTTACTGAGAAAATTCAGCTATAGGAAATAATTTGCCATTGGGCAGTCTGGTAAAGAATCCTATGGACTCCTTATCTAAAGTTTTTAAAATGCAAACAATAAAATACAAAGGTTACAAAGGAAACCAATTATACTGAAATATAGTGTGTTGTTTTAAATACAAATAAAGTTGAAATATAAAATGAAATATAGAATACTTTAATACAACAAGTTTACCTCCCTCAGGTTAGGATTCCCTAATGGGGCTGCTAGGTGGTACAATGGGTAAAGTGCTAAGTCTGGAGTCAGGAGGGCCTGAGTTCAAATCTGCCCTCAGACATTTATTAGCTGTGTGACCCTAGGCAAGTCACTTAACCCCAGGTGCCTCAATTTTAAAAAAAGAACCTCTAATAGATGATCTCTGAGCTCCTTTCCAGTTCTAGCCTACTTAATTCTGAAGTCTCACCTATCTTTGCCATTCTCCGTTCCCTTGATACTCCTACCTCTAATTCTATGCTCTGAGTTCACTTCCAGCCCTAACTTTCCATGTTCCAAGGTCTCTTCCAGTGTTGACATTCTACAACCATCACTTATAGAACATCCAGACCCTGCTTGAACACTCCCAATGATGGTTAACTCACTTCTTTCTGAGACGGCCCTTTCTAAGGTTGAATAGCTCTGGTTGTTTGACAAAGATCCCTATAGCCCCTGCCAACCTTTCAGATCCAAGAAGTCACTTTCATCCTCCCCCTGAGACTTCTTTTCTCTATGCTAAGTACCAGTGAAGGGAAAAAATTGTTAATTAATAATAAACACCTTTCACATCTGAATAGCATTTTATGCTGAGCACTTCGAACATGTTATAATAGCAAAATCTCACTTTTATATAGTTTTAAAAAAGGTTTAAAAGACACTTTCCCCACAAAAAATCCTGTGAAGTAGGAAGTAAAAGTATTGTTATCCCCATTTTGCAGATGAAGAAACTGAGATTCTGAATAAAGTGACTTGTTCAACATTCTACACAGCAGCTAGTTAACTCTGAATCAAGATTCAAGACTAGCTCTCCTGTCTCCTGGCCCAGTGTTTTTTCCTACTGTACCATATGTTGTTCTCTAATGCTACCCAAATTACTCCTTACAGCACCCCTATAGGCTTTGGTAACATTTATTATTGTGCCCATCACATAGATGACAAAGGTGAGTCCCAGAGAAAAGAAGTAATTTGCCCACAGATGACTAATATCAATCCAGAGCTCTTTTCTCAGATATTATCTTAGCTCTCCTTGAGTAAAATCAACCAGAGAAGCAGGGACAAGAATCTTTCCATGAGCAGCTTAAGAGCTAGGGGCCAATGCCCCAGTCTGGCCATTGGCTATCCTACCCAGTGTCTCTTTTCTCACCCCCCACCTAGAGCATGAAGGCCCTGTCAATTGTCCTGTTTCTGTTCCTACCACCCAGAGCCTCTAATGTCCTTCGAAGCATAGTTCTGGGAAAGCATCAATAATTCAGGGGCTGCAGTGATAGATGCTGCCTAGCTCTGGAAAGCCAGGCCTCCCAGAAACCTCTCCAGGGAATTCACCACGCTGCTGCTCAGAGCAGTGCTCTCAGCCGGCTGGCCAGGGATATTTGGTTGTCTCAGGAGTCTCATTGGGAACTTAGGAGCGGCTGTAACCAGTGTCTTTGGAGGGGGATTTGAAAGTCCTTTAGCTTTCAGGCAACTCTTGACAGTTTTCATTAGTGGAAAGGAAAGCAAGGTAGATCATAATAACCTGACAAAGATGTAAAAAAAAAAATGTGAAGAAAATAACATCCATGAAACATTTAACAAATACACAGAAAAGCAGAAGAACATTCAGAAGGGGGTGTAGGTGAACAGAGCTACTAAAGCCATACCGACTGGACCTGTGATTTCATTGATATAAGGAACTCCCGGGGAAGGAAACTCCTTCTTACAAAGCAGGACATCACTTCTCTGCCTCATCACCTTCGTCATCAACTTCTAGTCTCAGAGGGTTGCCCAGAGTCCGGAGACATTAAGTTAGGGCTGCACAGTATGTGTTAGAGATGGGACTTGAACCCAGTGCTCCTGGCTCCAAGGTTGCTTCTATACCATACCTCCTTTTTTTTTTAAAGAGACTGTGCCTTCTTCTTCTTCCTGTGCTTTTTTTTTGAGTCTATGCCTTTTTTTGGTAGTGTTCTTTTCATTTTATTCTGAACTTAAGAAATAAAACAAATATTTCCATAACATAGTAGAATAGAAAAAAAAAAGATGATTGCACAGGAAACTGCACATTTATTATGTATAACTTGCTAGTCTTTTAAAATATAAAACAGTTATCATGTAACTTTATTTTTTTCCTTTTTTCTCTTCCCTTCCACCCTCCAGTCCTAAAGATAGCTACTATTAGACATATTTATATATATGTGGGGGGGCAGGGGTGTGTGTGTGTGTGTGTGTGTGTGTGTGTGTGTGTATGTTAATCATTCTGTACTTCTATTTATCAGTTCTTTCTCTGGATGCAGATAATGTCTTCCTTCATAGGTACAATTATTTTTCCTGTTCTTTGTATATTGAAATGTTGCTATCAAGTTTACAAAAAAAAGAAAAGAAAAAATTTTAAATGCCTGTTTTTATTAGGTTTCATTTATTTGTTTGTTCCATTTTGGGTTCCAAGTTATCTCCCTGTCTTCCTCCCAACCTCGCATTAGAGAAGGCCAACATTTTATATGTATGTGTGCATGTGTCTCTTTCCCTCTCTCTTTATGTTTATATTTATATGTGGAACCACATAATACATACTTCCGAAACATACCAGTTCTTTCTCTGGAGGTGAATAGCATTTTCCTTCATAAGTCCATCATAGGTTAATATGAATGATCATGTTATTCAGAATACCTTAGTCATTCACATTACTCTTCAAACTGTATGCTGTCTAGGTTCTGCTCATTTCACTGCATTATTTCATGCAAGTCTTTCCATATTTTTCTAAGATCATTGAACTTACAATTTCCTACAGCACAGTAGTATTCTATCACAATTTTTTACCACAACTTATTCAGCCATTCCCCAATTGATGGGTATCCCTTCCATTTCAAATTCTTTGCCACTACAAAGAGAGCTGCTATAAATACTTTAGAACATGTAAAGTTTTTTTTTTTCTTTTTCCCTGGTCACCTTGGGAAACAGACATAATAGTGGTATTGCTGGGGCAAAGGGTATAGTTTGATAACTCTTTGGGCATAATTCCAAATTGCCCTTTAAAATGGTTGGATCAGATCACAATTCCACCAACAGTGTATTAATGTCCCAATTTTTCCATAGCCCCTCCAGCATTTGTCATTTTCCCTTTCTGTCATTTTAGCCAATCTGATGGGTGTGAGATGGTATCTCTTGCATTTCTGTAATCAATAATGATTTAAAGCATTTTTTCTTATGATTTGATTTCTTCTTCTAAAAACTACCTGTTTGTATCCTTTAACCATTTATCATTTAGGGAATGGCTTATATTTTTATAAATTTGTTTCTCTGTATATGTACATACACACATACACACACCCACACCCACACCCACCCTTCTCCCCATATATATGTATATATATGCATATATATATATATATATGCATATATATATATATATATATATATATATACACATAGAGACTTCTCTATATATTTGAGATATTAGCCCTTTGTCTGAGAAACTGGGTATAACATTTTCTCTCCAACTTTCTACTAATTTTCTTCTAATTGTGGCTACATTGGTTTTATTTGTATAAAATCCTTTTGACTTGATGTAATCAAAATTATTCACTTTACATCCCATAATGTTCTCTGTCTCTTATTTATTCATAAATTCTTCTCTTATCCATAGGTAATGTTCCATGCTTCTCTATTATTTCTGATATCTCCTATGTGTAAGTCATGTATCTATTTTGACCATATCTTGTAAATGGTATAAATCTGCCAGACTGCTTTCCAGTTTTCCCAGTAATTTTGACCAAATACTGAATTCTTTTCCCAAAAGCTTATACCTTTGTGTCTATCAAACACAAGGTTACTATAGTCATTTACTGCTGTTTATACCTACTCTATTCCACTGATCCATAATTCTGTTTCTTAGAAAGTAGCATAGCTTAGACAATTACCACCTTCTAATACAGCCACTAGACCTCCTTCCTTTACATTTTTTCATTAATTCCTTTTATATTCTTGACCTTTTGTTCATCTAAATGAATTTTCTTATTATTTTTCTAGTTTAATAAACATTTTTCTTAGTTTAATTGGGGTGACGCTAAATAAGTAAATTAGTTTAGGTAGAATTATCATTTTTATTATATTGGCTCAGCCAACCCATGAACAATTAATATTTCTCCAGTTATTTCAATTTAACTTTACTTGTATAAAGACTGTTTTATGATTATGCTTACATAATCTCCTACTATCTCTTCTTGCAGGGCTTTGTTGATAATATATAAAAATGCTGATGATTTATGTGACTTTATTTTATGTACTGCCATTTTGCTAAAATTCTTAATTGTTTTAAATAATTTTTCCTTAAAGGTCTAGCATTTTCCAAGCACACCATCATATTGTCTGCAAAAAGACACAATTTTATTTCCTCATTACCCATTCTGATTCCTTCCATTTCTTTTTCTTCTTTTATTGCTATTGCTTGCATTTCTAGTTCAATATTGATTAAGAGTGATGATAATGGACATTCTTGCTTCACTTCTGATCTTATTGGAAAGGCTTCTAGCTTATCCCCATTACAGATAATGCTTGCTGATGGTTTTAGATAGACACTTCTTATCATTTTAAGGAAAAATCCATTTATACTTATGCTTTCAAGTGTTTTTTTTTTTTAAAAGAATAAGTGGTGTTCTATTTTGTCAAATGTTTTTTTCTGCATCTATTAATATGATCATATTATTTTTGTTGATTTTGTTATTGATATAATCAGTTACATTAATAGTTTTTCTTACACAGAACTAACTTTGTATTCCTGATATAAATCCCACTTGGTCATAATGTATAATCTTTGTAATGTATTGCTGTGGTCTTTTAGCTAGTATCTTGTTGAGAATTTTTGCATCATGTTCATTAGTGAAATTGTTATGTAATTTTCTTTTTCTGTTTTTGCTCTTCCTGATTTAGGTATAAACACCATACTTGTTTCATAAGAGGAGTTTGGTAGGACTCCTTCTTTGTCTGTTTCTCTAAACAATTTATTTAATATTGGAATTAGTTGATTTTTAAATGTTTGGTAGAATTCACTTGTAAAATCACCTGGTCCTGATACTTTTTTCTTAGGAAGCTTATTTATAGCCTGTTCAATTTCTTTTTCTAAAACATGTTTATTTAGATACTCTATTTCTTCTTCTGTTTATCTTGACAGTTTATAATTTTGTAAGTATTCTTCCATTTCACTTAGATTATTAATTTTATTGGCATATAATTGGTCAAAATAACTCCTAATAACTACTTTAATTTCACCTTCTTTAATGGTATATTCACCATTTTCATTTTTGATACTATTTATTTGGTTTTCTTCTCTTTTTAAAAAAATTATAATATCTATTTTAATTGTTTTTCATCAAACCAATTTCTAGTTTTATTTATTAATTCAATGGTTTTCTTATATTCAATTTTACTAATCTCACCTTTAATTGTCAGGATTTCCAATTAGATATTAAATTGGGGGGGGTTTAATTTGTTCTTTTTCTAGTTTTTTTAAAATTGTATATCCAATTCATTGATCTGCTCTTTCTCTATTATCTTGATATAAGCATTTAAAGATGTAAATGTTCCTCTGATTACTGCTTTTGCTGCATCCCATAAGTTTTGGTATGTTGTCTCATATTATCACTCTCCTTCATAAAATTATTTATTGTTTCCATGATTTGTTCTTTGACTCACTCATTCTCTAACATTAAGTGGTACATAATATATTTGCAATTTCACATGCAGTCATCTTTTTTATTTCACTATGTTATGGAACTGCTTGTTTTACTCCATAAATTAAAAATAAAATAAATTAAAATATTTTTTAACTGCCTTTTGACATTTTTTACTTTAAAAAGTTAGGTAACTTAGTTTCCAATTAATTCTTATTCTGTGTTTCCACAGTCCTTTAGTAAATGTAATTTTTATTGCATTATGATCTGAAAAGGATGAATTTAATATCTCTGCTTTTCTGCATAAGGTTTATATTCCCTAACATATAGTAAATTTTTCTAAAGCTGCCACATACTACTGAGAAAAAACATTTCTTTCTTTCTATTCCCATTGAAGTATATCCAGATGGCTATAATATCTAGCTTATCTGAGATTCTATTCATCTCCGTGCCTTCTTACTTTTTTTTTGGGGGGGGGGCGGTTCAGGTTTATCTAGTTCTAAGAGGGGAAAGTTGAAGTCTCCCACTATTATGGTTTTATTATCTATTTCCATCTGTAATTCATATATATTTGATGCATATATGTTTAGTATTGGTGTTTACTTCATTATCTGTGATATTTTTTTTAACATAGTGCAGTTTCCCTGATTATCTCTTTTAATTAAATCTATTTCAGCTTTAACTTTGAGATCATGATGACTACTCTTGTATTTTTTATATCAGGTGAAGCATAATAAGTTCTACTCCAACCCTTTATTTTTATTCTATGTGTGTCTTATTTTTAAGTATGTTTCTTGAAACAACATACTGTCAGGTTCTAGTTTTTGATACATTCTGCTATCTGTTTGTGTTTTAGGGCAAGTTCATTCCACTCACATTCAAAGTCATTACTACAAGCTGGATATTTCTGTCTATCCTATTTCTCCCCACTTTTTATCATTTTCTCTCTCTCTCTCTTTCCCTCCTTTCTCCATTCCTCCTCAGAAGTCTTGCTTAATTTTGACCACTGCCTCCCTTATCTGCACACCTTTCTAAGAGTCCCTCCATTATCCTCTATTTCTCTGTAAGTTAAGAAGACTTTCATACCCAACCAGATGTATGTTATTCATTTTTCAACCTAGTTGTGATAGGGATAAGATTCTCATGCTGCCCCTGCTCTACAACATCCTTCCCTTCATTATAAAAACTCTTTCATTCATGCTTTTTTGTATGAAATAATTAGCTCCATTTTACTTTCCTCTACCTAATTTTATTTTTTTAGGATTATCCCATCATAATCAACTCAAATCCAAGCCCTTTATCTATGTGTATTCTTTCTCACTACCCCAGTAATTATAATATTCTTAAGAATTCCAGATATTATTTTCCCATATAAGATAGTAAACAGTTTAAACTTAGTAAGGGAATTAGTCTTTAATGTTTACCTTCTTATGTTTCTCCTGATTTTTGTATTTGAAAGTCAAATTTTTTTATTCAGTTCTGGGCTTTCCTCAAGAGTGCCTGGAAGTCTGATAATTCAGTAAATATCCATTTTTTTTTCTTGCAGGATTATACTCAGCTTTGCTGGATAGATTATTCTTGGTTGCAAACCCAATTCCTTTGCTCCTTGAAATATCTTACACTACATGTCCTTCATCCTTTTCATGTAGTAGCTGCTAAATCTTGTGTTATCCTGACCATAGCCCCATAATATTTGAATTGTTTCTTTCTAGCTACTTGTAATATTTTCTTCTTGACCTAGGAGCTTCGAAACTTATAATACTCCTGTGAGTTTTCATTTTGGGATCTTTCAGGTGGTGATCAGTGTATTTTTCCATTTCTATTTTACCCACTAGATCTAAAACATCAGGATAATTTTTGATAATTTCTTCAAGTATAATGTCTAGATTTTTTAAAATAATGACTTTCAGGTAGTCCAATAGTTCTTATATTATCTCTCCTCAATCTGTTCTCTAGGTCAGCTGTTTTTCTAATGAGATATTTCATGTTCTCGTCTATTTTTCTATTCTTCTGGTTTTGTTTTGTTATTTCTTGATATCTTATGAAGTCAAGAACTTCCCCTTGCCCAATTCTAATTTTTAAGGAGTTATTTTCTTAAGTTTTTGGACCTCTTTTTCCAATTAGTTGACTTTTTTTTCATAATTTTCTTACATTACTCTCATTTCCCCCCCCCCCCCAATTTTTCCTCTACCTCTCATTTGATTTCTTAAGCCCTTTTGAAACTCTTTAAAAATTCTTTTTGGGTTTGTGACCCTTTTACAATTTTCTTTGAAGCTTCACAAGTAATTGTTCTGACTTCATTGTATTGTTCTGAGTTTGAACCCTGCTCTTCTCCATCACCATGGTAACTATCTATGGTCAGGTCTTTGTTGTTGTTGTTGTTATTTATTCATCTTTTAACAGTGTATTGCTTGGTTGTTAACTTTATGTTATGGTCAGGCTCTGCTCCTGGACTGTAAGAGACAATGTCTCAGGCTTTGGAGGTTTTTGTTGTTGTTGTTTTTTTGCTGTTGTCTTCAGAGCCCTATCTTGGGGTGGGGGAATCTTTGACTTTTTGGTTTTTCCAGTGTGCTGTGATCTAGGGCCAGGAGTGGTCACTGTTCTTCTGGCTTGTCCCTTGGTTTATGAGTAACCTCAAGTATTCCTCTCCACTCATGAACCATGATCAGCCATGATGTTCCCCTAGCCTCCACCACTGCCATGGCAAAGCCTCTCACTGGAAATGCAGTCCTGGAAATGCACCATAGTTCTGTGGTCAGCTCACCCCTCTGCCCTGGAATTCAAACCAAGGACTATGCACAAGTGACCACAATCCATCCTCTCTATCCTCTCCATCCTGCCCCTCTGCAACCTCATTCACTTACTCTCCTCTCCTTGACAGTAGCCACATCTTGGAATTGAGTCTGGTTGATGTGCCTGGGTCCCACATTTGGTTCCTGCAGAGGGACCCTGCAATCTTCCCCTCATTAGTCACCAACCCAGAGGGTGAAAGTTCCCAAAGCTGCATCTACTCCTGACACAGCTGCCCCTAGGGCAGTTGTTTGTTGACACTATGGTGTCTGCCTTTCACCTCCATAAGACCACCACTTCAGTAGGTCAGGTCTTCCTAACATCCTCCTAAGCTGTCTTAGGCTGGACAACTGCTTTACCATGACTTTTTATTATTTCTACCACTCTAAATTTCAATTTGAAGAGTTGTTTTAAGTTATTTGGAGGGGAGTTTGAGAGAGCCAGGTCATTTCCTACCTTATTTTGCCATCCTCCCACAATCTTCCTCTGTTAGGTTTTAATTAAATTTAAATATTAGGTGCTTTCTTCAGAGTAATTTTTGAGTGTTTTTTGCCCTTTGAGGGGAAGGGTTGCTAATTCCTACTTTGATGCTGAGAAAACTCAGATATAGAAAATAATTTTCTCTGCCCAAGAAGGCAGGGTCTATGTTTTTTCCAAACTTTATATCTCTCCAGTGGCCAGTTCAGTGCTTTACACATTTCTAAGTCCATTAAGAAGCATTTGTTCTTGGGGTAAACCCAGGAAGATGTGAACCCTGCTTTGGATTCCAAGTCTAGGGCTTGTTTCCATTATACGGAGAATAACCTAGATGCCACCTTGATTTGTCTCAATTTCCTGATTTGTAAAATGGAAATAATAATAATTATGATCTTGACCTCAAAGGATTGTCAAAACATGACATCAGTCTAGACATCAAGAAATAAAGATGGTCACCATTGTTATTAAGAGTGGTGTATAACCAGATTTTCTTTGTTGGATGGGGTGGGGATGATTTATCCCTTCTAGGGCAATGCTGGTCCTGCTGCCTTCTGGCTCCTGGTGTTCCTCCTGAAGACTCCCTCTGCTCTTGCTGCTGTCCTTGGGGAGTTAGAAGGCATCTTCCAGAAGGAAGGGAAGGTGCTGGCCGAAATGGCCAGTATTCCTCAGGAAGTCCTGGAGAGCATGCCTATTTTTGGTAAGTGATCCCTATTCTTTCACTGTGTCCCTCCTTCTTGGGACTCCCATTCTCAGTGTCTACCCTTGGGAAAGATCCGGATGAGAAATAACAGCTCCAGGTCAGAGGCAGTCCTAACCCTCAGCAAACTTGCACAGCAGGTGAAACTTGTTCTTGGTGTCCTTGGTCATCTGGGTATCATGGAGGAAGCAGTCTCCAGAGAAGGCAGCAATTCTTAAAGTCCTAGCTCAGATTCTTTCCTTTTTTTTCCCCACCAGGGGAATAGGGAGGAGGCAGAATCCTGGATTTTTTCATGGGTTTGTCTCACCATTTGCCAGGCATCCTGCTGCCTCAGGAAGAGACCCTGTTCCTGTCCTTCCCTAAATTTTATTTTATTGTGAAGCAGTCGGGGTTAAGTGACTTGTTCAGGGTCACACACCTAATAAGTGTCAAGTGTCTGAGGCCAAACTTGAACTCAGGTCCTCCTGACTCCATGGCCAGTGCTCTATCCATTGTACCATGTAGCTGCCCCATTTCCTAAATTTTAGATTGAGTTTGTTTCTTAAGAACCCAGTCTCCCCACTTTGGGCTTGTGAATTTTCAGAGCATTCTGAGCCATCTGAGTCTTCCATCCTTGAATAACTCCATCAACCAACAATAAGGGAAGTGTCCAAGAGAGATAAAGCCTGGGCCTCACTGGGCTTTGGCATCTGGTGGGGCCACCAGAGGACCAGTATCTATCCTTTCACTCTGTGAGCTCAGTTTATTCCCTCTGGGTTTTCACGCTCCATAAGAGTAAGTTAAGTTCCCTAAATTCTGAGCCTGATTTATGAACCGTGAGGCTGCTTCTTCCTTTGAGCAATCAAGGTACCCAGGCTCAAATTCTACAATGATTATCATGTCCATGGAGCAAAATTTTGTTCCTTTAAGCTTTAGTTTCCTCATTGGTGAGATGGATCTAGGAATACTTGCTTTGTTTGTCTCACAGATTTACTTTGCTGTTCTTTCCACTTATATCGCCATAGACATTTTGTATGTTGTTAGTTATATAAGTCAGTGGTCAGACAATAAGCATTTATTAAGCACCTAATATATGCCAGTCATTATATAAGGGGCTGGTTTTGTAGACTCTAATATGTTATAGAAATGAAAGCTGTTATTATCATCATGGTTTTTATTTTATTACCCCAACAGGGGCAGGGTAATTGGTATCAGGCACTGGTGCCTCTTCTCTGCAGGTTCTCTCAGGAAGCCAAATTATAGATGAGAAGGTCACTTGGTGAGCAGAGAATCAAAGGAAAGGAAGTTAGATGTTCTTAAGGGGTATTTCCTTCCAACCTGGGCAGCTTGGTTCACTGCCCTCCCCTCCTCTATTGAGGTTTCTGTCTAGATAATTAGGGATAGGGTGGGGGTGGAATAAGCATTTATTAAGCACTTACTGTTTACCAAGAACTGTGATAAGTTCTATTCAGATATTATCTCAGTTGATATAGACTGGACCTGAGATTTCACTAGTATAGGGAATGTCCACGTAAGGTAGCTCCCTCCACCAATGCAGCACAGCAACCAGTGGTTTAGAGAGTGGGCTAAAGTAGAGTGGGGCTAAATGAATGGCCCAAAGTCACACAGTCAATCTGTTTTAAAGGTGGGACTTGAACCCAGGTCATCCTGGCTTCCTGCCATTCTATCTACCAGGCTATAGTGTCTCTCTGTCAATAATGACAAGAGGAGGAGAGGGAGGGCTTGGAGAGAATTTCGGAAATCAACATTTTAAAACATGAATGTTCAAGGTTTTTGTTTACATGTAGTTGAGAAAAAAATCTCATGTAAAAAATAATGATAACAGCTCCTATTTCTGTTTTCCTTCAAAGTATACAGAGCCCTTTCAGAAGATAGGTAGGGCAAGTGTTTTTTAAATAAAAATATTAAAGTTTTAATATTTAAGAACTGAAGTTCAGAAAAGTGATGTGATTTACTTGGAGTCACACATTTAAGAGATCTCCAAACACCTGATTCAAGAAACCCTGTACCCTAGGCAACACTGGAGAAACACTGGCATACATAGTGGGGGAAATAATCTGAGGGTCTTGAACCTAGAGCTATATAGGTACCTCCTGCTCAGACTGCGGAGCAGCTAGGTGGCACAGTGCGTAGAGCACTGTGCTTGGAATCAAGCAGACTCATCTTCCTGAGATCAACTCTGGCCTCAGACACTAGCTGTATGACCCTGGGAAAGTCATTTAACCCTGTTTGCTTCAGTTTCCTCATCTGTAAAATGAGCTGGAGAAGGAAATGGCAAACCATTCCATGGTAAACTATTCTAGGATCTTTGCTAAGAAAACCCCAATTGGGCTCACAAAGAGTTGGGCATGACTTTAATGAATGCATCAGGCCAAACCCCAAAGGGCCCCTCCCCTGCTGTCTTATCTGCCTTTTCCTGATCCTTGTAGACAGTGTATTAAGTGAGAGCCTGAGACTGACAGCTGCCCCTTTCATCACCCGAGAGATACTGGTGGACATGGTGCTGCCTCTGGCAGATGGACGAGAGTACAACCTCCGGCAAGGTGACCGCCTCCTCCTCTTCCCCTTCCTCATCCCTCAGAGGGACCCAGAAATCTACGAGAACCCAGAGGTAATGGCCATCCTGCTGGCTTAACTTTTTATGGATATCAAGATGAAAATGAATTTTTTTCTTGCACAGAGATCTCAAGGCTTAGATTCAGAAGACCTGGGTTTGAACCCTGATTCTATCATTTACCAACTGTGTGAGCTTAACAAGGCACTTCAAGTTCTCTCAGCCTCAGTCTACTCATCTGTAAAATGGAGATTATGTCATTACCTGACAAGGTCATTCATTCATCTTTGTATAATACTTTAACAGTCTTTTTTCTCAGAACAGCAGTCCACATTTTACAGAGACAGAAAGCCCAGAAACATGAAGTTACTTACAGTTAGTAAATGTTAGATTGGAGGTTTAAACCCAGATCTGATCCAATAAGGTTAGTGTTCTTTCCACCTTACTTTCATTACTCTCAATAAGGTTTAAAGCACTTTGTAACCACAAAGTACAATACAAGCTGAAACTGTTGTTTTCAATTAATGATCTCCAAAAACAACTTGGGAAGACAACACCTATCAGTCAAACCCTAATTTCCTGGAATACACTGATTTCCAATTGTCACCATGACCTGTTCATACATTAATTCACTCCTTCATCCATCTGTCCATCCAACAAGGACTTACTGCAGATAGATGAGAGAGAGGAGAGAGAGTGGAAGCAATTAGGAGGCTACTGTAGTATTCGAGGCGAGAAGTGATGAGAGCAGTTGGGCTTAATTTTCTGGAAGCTCAGGGCTCTCTCCCTGACACTATTTTGTTTCCAGCTGAGTTGGCTTTGCTTCCCATCTCCTCCTTTTTTGGAGGCTGATATGCTACTCGGTCTAAATCCCTGGATCATAACATCACTGTATTAGCTACACCCTTCATTACCCAGGAGGTCCCAGTGGACCTGGTGCTGGCCCTGGCAGATGAACAAGAGTAGCAGCAGCAAAGCGACTTGGTGGATAGAGTGCTGGGCCTGAGGTCAGAAAGATGTGAGTTCCTTTTACTAGCTTGGGAAGTTAGGTGGTGCGATGAATAGATTGACAGGCCTGAAGTCGGGAACTCTCATCTTCATGAGTTCAATTCTGGCCTCAGACAATTGCTACCTGTGTGACCCTGGGCAAGTTACTTAACCCTGTATGCCTCAGTTTCCTTTTCTGTGAAATGATCTGGGGAAAGAAAAATGGCAAACCATTCCAGTATCTTTGCAAGGAAAACCCCCAGTGGGGTCAGGAAGAGTTGGACATGACTGAAACAACTGAACAACAACATATAGCTTTATAAAATTCTGGACAAGTCACAAATATGAAGAATATCTACTTCACAGGGCTGGTGTGAAGATCCAGTGAGATAATATTGGTAAAGTGCCTGGCACATCGTAAGCATTCGGTAAATCTTATTGTCTTCCTTTCCCCGTGCTGGTATTCAGGATCTCCCTTAATCCACTCAAAGTACCTCTCTGACTTCCTAGCAGCTTGCAAGAGTCAGTTCCAAGTAATAATGTAGCATTTTGTGAGATTTATTTGACATGGCCAGAGCCCAACACAGATATACATATACACACAAAAAATAATTACATGAACATTTGTGCTTCCAAACATAGACATACACACACACACAATACAGATGTACCTAACAAGAGGCAGCATGGTGTCATTTTTGTTTTGTTTTGGTTTTTGGAGGGGCAGTTGGGGTTAAGTGACTTGCCCAAGGTGACATGGCTTTGTGTGTGTGTGTTAAGTGTCTGAGGCTGGATTTGAATTCAGGTCCTCTTTATTCCAGGGCCGGTGCTCTATTCACTGTTCCACCTAGCTGCCCCCTAGTCATTTTTTTTAAAGCATTGAATTTGGGACCAGAAGACTTGAGTACATGTCTTGACTTTATCATTCAGTAGCTGTATGACCTCCAAGAAAATAATTTATCACTCTGGGGTTGAGTTTCCTTTTTTTTAAGATAAGTGTTGGAGTAGATGTTAGATCAGATTTGATGGTCTAGGACGGTAAGTTCTAGTCTTAACGTACACATCCATAAACATGTGCATGCATGTATACCTAAGTATACATGAGACCACAGATCCTATCATCTAGTCCAGAGCCCTCACTTTACAGAGGAGAAAAATGAGATCCAAAGGGGTTAAGAGATTATACAAAGTTTTACCAGTACTAAACAGTACTTACAGATACTAAATGTACTTACAGATACTAAATGAACTTAGACATACTAAATGTACTCACAGATACTAAATATACTTACACATACTAAATGTACTTACAGATACTAAATGTACTTACTAGTACTAAATGTTGGACAGGGGATGCAAATCCAGGCCCTCTTTAAAGCTAGCACCCCTTCCACTATACCTTACTTTTCTATAAACAATTCAAGTCAGAAAGTATTTTTTTAAACCAGGTACTATGCTAAGGATACAAAGAAAGGCAAAAGACAGTTTTTGTTCTGAAGAAAGTCACAGTCTAATGAATATATATGTATGTATATATACATACATGTATATGTGTATGTATACACATATACATATGCATGCACACATACATATATATGTATATGTATACTACATATGTATATGTGTGTATACACACTCAGGTTTTCATAGCCTATGAAGAGAATTGAGGCCACATCCCAAGGGTTCGAGGCTTTGAAGCAGCTTGGAAATAGAAAATTCTGAGTTCTTACTGCCCCATTTGCCACATTCCCACAAATAACAGAAAATGGATTTTTATTTCAGGAGTTCAAGTACAACCGATTCCTGAACCAGGATGGGAGTGAGAAGCGAGATTTCTACAAGGGTGGAAAAAGGCTTAAGAATTACAACATGCCTTGGGGAGCTGGGGCTAACATGTGTCTGGGAAGGAGTCATGCGATCAGCAGCATAAAGCAGTAAGTAGAATAAAGGCTCCTGTCCTGGGCCTCAGGCCTCACTGCTGGTGGTCAGCTTTTCCTAGCTCTTCCTCTCAGGGCTTGTCTAGGGAATGCTGGTCATCCATCAGGGTTGTGTTTGTTTTTTTTTTTTTAACCTTTTTACCACTCACCAAACCTCCTAACTCCTAAGCCCAACTAGAAGCCACTATGCCTCCAATTTTTCGAGTGCCTGAGCTGGTTGAGTTCAATTGTGTTCAGAGACTTGGTGAACCCAGAGAATTTAAAGATGGCAGCTACCTTAGAGATAATCTAGTCCAGACCCTTAATAGAGGAGGAGGAGGCCCAGAGAGTTTAATGCTTCCGCTAATTTCCTCTCTCCTTTACCAAGGAAAGAAGAAAGGCAGTGCCAGATCCTTGGTACTCTCCCTCTTGAAATCACCTTGTGTGTGTCTACACACACACACACACACACACATACACACACACACACACACACACGCACACACACACACATCTCCTACTTAGTTATCTGTGTGCATGTTGAATTCTCAGTGGAATATAAACTTCTCGAGGGCAAAGACTGTTTTATTTTTGTTTTGGTGTTGCCACAACCTAGCAGAGAGGCCTGTACATAGTAAGCCCTTAATATTTGTTGAATTGAAAACAGGTAGCATATATATTTCTACCACCTCAGAAAGGTCAGGATTTAACTTTACATATAAATGATTCCTTTCTCCACCAAGTTTGCTAAAGATTGACTCTTCTATTATAATGGGCAGGAGTTTTATAGTCTAGAAACCCTGCCAGTTGCCCTCTTGGACAAAGATCAAACTGAGATCCAGAGAAAGGATGTAAGCTGCCCAAAGTCACTTAGGTTAGTGCAGAGGCAGGACTGGGTTCTCTGTACAAACCTCTTTCCTTTGACCACAATGTTCCAGGGATGGATGGGCATTTGGGAGCTTCCACCATCTTTCCTCACTAAGAATGCCTTGGCAGGCGTAATCCCTCATCTGAAACCTCTCAGGCTAAGACACTGGACAGGCTGTTCAGCTTTCCCTGGGGCAGCTACTTTTGTGCATTTTGAACTTTTTAACTCAAGCTGATTTATTGCCATGTTTAAACTATTGCAAAGGATTAGCTCAGGGACACTTCAAACCTAATAAGCCCTGATTCCTGGTTCCATGTATTTCAGCACCAAATTTCTGAGGCACCCAGGCTGTTGTGAGAACAAGGTTACAGACTTTCAGCTTAGCAAATGCTATGTGCCCTGTCCTGTCTTTGGGACACTGAGGGACATAGAAGAACAAGACATGATCCCTACCACCAGAAATGATATCTTGGATAGCTTGCCTAAGGTCACATAGGTAGGAAGTGTCAGAGTTGAGGTTTGAACCTCTGACTCTAATCCTATATCCTTGCGACTACAGCTAAGAGGTACCTTAAAATAACAGCTCTCATTTTTATGATACCTTGAGGTTCCTAAAGAGCCATCCGCACAATGCTGAGGTTGGCATTATACACATTTTACAGGTGAGGAAACTGAGACTTGGATTTGCTCAAAGTCATACAGTAAGAAACTGGGGCAGCTATTTGGTGCAGTGGATTGAATGCTGGGCCTGGAGTCAGGAAGACTCGTCTTCTTGGGTTCAAATCTGGCCTCAGACATTTACTAGGTGTGTGACCCTGGACAAGTCATTGAACCCTGTTTGCCTCAGTTTCCTCATCTGTAAAATGAACTGGAGAAGAAAATGCCATGCCACTCCAATATCTTTGCCAAGAAAACCCCAAATGGGATCATGAAAAGTCAGACATGACTGAAAAACAACTGAACAAAAAGAATCAAATCTGAGATTTGAACATGGGTCTCCAGAGTCCAGGTCCAGTACTCTTCACATCATGTGATTATGCTTTTCCACAGAATGATCCAAGCTAGATGGGACTTTCTAATTCAAGTGCTTCATTTTATAGGGAAGCAAACCAAGAAGGGGTAGGGCACATAGATTGGTGAAGAACCTTGTGAATGACAAGGACAGTGGATGCCAGAGTGGGGTAGATGGAAAAGAGAGCAAGTGAACTGGCTTCCCTCTTTTTTCCTCTCCTGTCAGCTTTCCAGCCTCTCTCCTTCCTGTTCTCTTGTCTCCTTCCTCCTAAGTTCCCTAAGACCAACATGGTGGACGAGAAGGAGAAGATGGCCTCTGTGGTCCCTTACAACTCAAATTCCATTAAACCCTTTGGTTCTGTCATAATAATGAAATGCACATTTGCATTGTACATTTAAGATTTACAGAGGTCTTCCCTTACTCCAACCCTGTAAGGGAGGTAGCCCAAATATTATCATTCCCATTTTCCATATGAGGAAGCTGGAGCTCAAAGAGATTAGGAGATTTACCCATCCATGATCACACAGCTAGTAATCGTCCAAGCCTTTCCAATCCTATCCTTTCTTATTTCGAACCCCAGGATAATGCTAGCTGCTTAATCAGTCAAATTAATCAACAAGTTTTTATTAAGAGCCTACTATGTGCCAGACATTGCACTAGGCAGTGAGGTTACATAGACAAAAAGCAAAAACAGACCCTGCCTCCAGGGACCTTAGTTTAACTGTATAGAACATGTACTGCCTCCACACAAGTACTGTGAAGTAGGTGGTAAGGGGAATTGGGTCTATTTTTATAGAAGAGGAAACTGAAACTGCCAATTTTACTATTGATTGTCCATCTCTCCACAGGTTTGTTATTATTTTGTTGATGCAGTTTGACCTGAAATTGAAAAATCCAAAGGAAAAGATCCCCAGCTTTGACACCAGTCGGTATGGGTTTGGACTGATGCAGCCAGAACATGACATCACCATTTATATTAGACTCAAACCCAGAGAGACACTAGGCTCCACAGCAGCAGCTGGGAGAATTACAGAAGCATGAAAAGCTAATGATAAAGACATATCATTTGACCTCTCATCTCTCTTCCCCTCTCATTAGATGAAAGGCTTCACTTTTCTCTGCCCAACCCATTCCTTTCTTTCTCCAAGAACCTTCCTATTGGAATAAAGATTCTATTTCTGATGTCATGGGATTCATCTGCTCTTCCAGGACAGGGCACAGAATGGTTCCTCTTCTGGTTCATAAGTTTTGCCAAATCATATCAGCTTCCTGGGAGCTCCTTCCTACAACCAATATGGCGGACCTTGAGCTTGGCCCAAAGCTTCCTCCTTCGTTTGTTTTCTACCTGTTGCTAGCATTCTCTATGTTAGCGGTAGAGGATGGAGTTCAGTCAGCAAGGATCAGATCTATAGCTCTAAGCCATCTACATGACATGTATCATCACTTTAATACAGTCTGTCTGGACTTTGGAGCAAGGATAAGCCGATTGTGGACTCACACACAGACCTACTCTATGCTCCAGGGAGCATAGACCTACCACCACATTAGTTGATCACCTGCCTATCTGAAAGGGCCACACATAACATAAAGGGGAGTGTAGTGTAGAACTTCAACCTTACCTGGGCCATTAATGATTTTTATCCCTGTCACTACAGAATGAGTAGCCAAATATCAGCTGATTTGATGACTATACACCAATGCTATTTATAGCAGTGACTCTCTTCCAGTCCCCAGTACTCTGCTCCTCTCTGAAGCACAAGTGGAGAAATCCATCATCCGTGTAAAGCTATTCATAACACTTCCCAAACTTCCCCAATCCCTAACCCCTGCCTAGGAGAGGATAGCTCTAGCCCCTTCTTGATTTTCTTGGTTTCTTAAAAGACTTGCCTCCTATGTTGAAAAACCAGCACCCCAAATTCCCTTTCATATTCTCTAGCTTTCACTGTCTCTTGGTGTACAATTCTAGACCTACTCAATCGGGTGCTAGACCTTAACTTGCTTGGTAACTGTCCTCTCTCCCAAAAGTTTGCCTGACTGAGTTCACAGGCAACAGGATTCCCTTTCAGTCCAGGAACCAACACAACTACTCGTTATTCTACGCTGGTTCTTCAAAGAAAATAGCAACTCACATCCTGCAACATAAATGCCAAATCGGGGTTAACCCACATGAGTATGCTGCACCAGTTCCTTCTGTCAAATAATCCTCACCCAGTTATGCATGTCCCATGCGTTGGGGTTCCCTGTGTCCCTCACGCAGGCCTGTGTTTGCCAAAACAAGCTAGGAAGAACTCAGAAAGTGTCCAATTCAGATAAGTGACATAAGATCCATTCTGGTGAGCAGACTGTCCTCATGATTTTTCCATACTCACATCTATATATAGTGGATGAGGGAGGGGGCACTAGTACCCAGATCCCTAAATACTACACTGCTCAGGCCAGGGATCTGTGAAAAACTGGGCCTGATCAGCTTGGCACTTTCTGTAATGCTCACTGAATCCTTTCTTCTACTGTCACTCATTTCATCCAAGGCTCACATAGACTCACTCAAAATGAATAGCTTCTTCAGTGCCAATACATACAGTATGCTCCCTCTGCATTCTCACTTCCGTTGGACACACCTCCCCACAAACCCCTAAATATTCAACATAAGTACCCTCAGCCATAGAAGCTCTTCAAATTTATTCTAACCCCATTCTAGCCTTCTATCTGTTGTCCTTTTTAAAAAATGGATTGTTATTGATACAATTTTATAACAAAGAATTTTTTTAAACAGAAAAAGAGAAAAAATCCAACAAAACCAATTGTTACATTGAAAAAATCTGACATTCCATGTAATGTTCCACAGCTCTGGACCCCTCCATCTCTGTACGGGAGAGAGAGGAGGTGTTTTCTCACATCTCCACTTGGAGGCCATGCTTGTTCCTTGTCATTTCATAACATGCATTTTGGAGTGCTTCCTGATTGTTGTTCTTTCCATCACATTGTTGCAGTTGTGCATATTGTTTCTTGGCTATCCTTACTTCACTTTGCATCAGTTTATGTAACTCTTTTCGTGCTTTTTTGGATTCTGTAGTCTTTCTTTTATCCTATCTGGTACTTTCCAACAACTCCAAGACCAGTACCAGTTCTAATCCTGAGGCTCTATTCTGATGCCCTTAAATGGGCTTGTGGAATAATTGACATCTCCAGGTAGCAGGCTACCCCAGGAGCCTTGGGTGCACAGCCACGACTCCTTTACTGGCATCCTCATATTCTGGCACATTCATCAGCCTTCAGGCCCAGGGTTCCCTGTCAGTCAGTCACATCACCTCCTGATTGCTGCTGGTCCATTCACATTCCTTCATTATTATGATGTAATCACTTTTTCCTCTTCCCAAGAAGGGATGAGAAGAAGAAGAGAGAAAAGTTCCTGCAAAAGATTATATTACACCTTTCAGAAAAAAAGAGATCCCCCTTGGCATTAAGTTCACAAATGACAATTCCTTTCATTACAAAGGGTAATGACCCTGGAAGGTCCAAGTGTGCCTAGTAGAGCTGAGGGACAGGAGGTGAATAGATGACCTGGCAAGTTAGAGATACAGCCAAGGAAGAAGAAAAAGGAATGGATGAAAGAGAAGTGTATCTGGCTGAGAATTACATTGTCATGGTAGATCATTTGCAGTTGCTGGCTTGGATGGAGGGGCTAGATGAACTAGCATCAATTCATTAGCATTTATTAAGTGATTAGTGTGGGCCAGGCACATACTACCTGCTGCTACAAGTAAAATCATTATGTTCTGTCTAGGAATAAACCATGCTTGTTGAGGATCCAGGGAGTTCATTATCTTTATTTTACATTTATTCTGTAACAGATAAATGGGTAGTCTCCCAAAAAAGACTTCAAAGGATCAGACAAAGGCAAGCCCTTTTTATGTTCTTCTCATTTGAATTTCCCACAGAGTCCCTCCCTTCAGAGCTGGGATTGGCTTCAGCTCTTCTGGGTTACAACTTTCCCGACCTGCCCATTAAACATGCATGTTAATGAAAAGTTGGTAACTTTAATTTACAGACAGGTCCGAGCCATCCTAACTCAGACTCCTTGCCAGATTTATGCCTTCCTGCATGTAAACACCCATTGTTTCTATAGAATCTGTGGAAAGCAAACTGCCAGCATTTCTCACACTGCTAATGATATACGTGAAAGAAAAAAAAGAGACAGGATTTGCTCTCAAGGAGCTTACATTCTTAAAGGGGAAAGAGAACACATAAAAGGGGGCTGAGGTGAGGGTGAAATTGGGAGAACCAGAAGCCAGAGGTGGAAGAGGAATAATGAACAGGCCTGGGTCCTTCCTCAAAATGGAGGCTCTGGGAGGAACTTTCCAATGGGAGAATGTGCAAATGGATGCTGTAGAGTTATAAGACTGCTGGGATATGGTGGTAAAGTTTAAAGCAGAACTGAGAGAGGAATGCCTGATAAAAACCCAAAGGATGGATGATTCCCCAAAATTCCTATTTTACCTTGAACTACAGTCAGATACAAAGAAAAAAGACACAGACACAGACATACAGACACACAGACACAGACACAGACACACACAGACAGACACACAGACACAGACACAGACGCACACAGACACACACACACACACACACACACACATGACCTCTCAGGCCCCAGTTCCCTCTTAGTTTAGACTTCTTGGCTAAGGGTAGGTGAGGGAAGAGCCCTGGGACATGCGAGTTAATCTGCAAAATGGACAGTGCCTGGAGAATAGCGGCAGGATGAAGTTGGCATTAAATGCCCCTCCTTCCCTGCTAATGATGCCTCTGGTCCCGGAGGCCTTAGGCCGCAGCTGTGATCAATGACAGCTTCAGGGAAGAGGGAGGGAGTAGGCTTTCCCCCCTGGTACTAGGGAAACCCATCTCCGTGCATGGCTGACCATCCTAGCCTCCAGATCACTAGACCATCTGAAAAATCAGGGCCCCTCAGGACTGTAGGAATGGACTAGGTTGCCATGGCAACTGTTTAGCTGCCTTATTCCTGAGCCTGGATTAGAAAGGGAAGCAAGAGATACCAAATTACACGTTCTGGAGGATAACCAAAAACAGAGAGTACTTTATAGCTTTCTTTTAAAACTGTGTGCCGTACCCTTTAAACGTATGTTCTAGGAAAGGGGCATGGTCCCTTTAAAAGCAGAGCTCCAAGGAGGACCCCTGTGGACAGTTACTCCTCTAGCTAAGTGAGGGAAAGGCTGAGACAGCAGACATTTCCTAGAGTATGGGAGCTTTCAGGAAGATTTAAGCTCCACTTGCCAGGGACTTTGAAGTCACAGCATCAGAGCTAGGAGACTAGAAGGGTCTCACTTTAAAGCTTTAGGGAAAGGATTCACGTTCTTAACGCTAAAGAGTAGTGAGAAGGAGAGCAGAGTGTATCTCAGCATTTTTATTCAATCTTGTATTAGCTGACTGTTATTTTTGAACTATAAAGTTAGGCTCTATTAGTAAATTTCATGCTTTGTTTTAGTAAAAAGTTTTATTTTTATAGAAAAAGCATAGAATTATGTTTTTTCTCATAGAGACCATTAGAGGTGGCAAGGCCTATAGAATATAGACTCTTGGAAAGGGCACTAGAGATAATTTAGTTCAACAATTTCATTTTATGGAAAAGGAAATTTGGAAAAACAAAGTGGGGAGGGGGGTAGGACAGAGAGGACCCCTTTCATAGCCAGTAACAGAGACCTGGAATTAACACTCAGGTCTTCAGACTGATTTTTGAGCTCTTGACGCTTTAGTACAGTCCCTTATACCTCAATTAGCAGGATACCTATCGCTGGGAAAGAATAATGTATTCTAGATAATTTCATTTTTCCAGTTTACTGAGGATGGAATAGACCCTATAAACATTTATTGTTGGAAAATATTTCTTACATCCATTTTCCTGACTTGGTAAATTAATTGATAAGCACAATAATGGATTTTTTGTTTATTGAGGGAGGTTCCTACTGCGCCTCAGAGTCATTATTATGAAAACTTGAGAGCAAAGAAGATACAACATGGGAAGACTTTAAAATGCTCTATAATAAATGTAGGTTGTGATGACGATGACGACGACGACGATGATGATGGAGGAGGAGATGATTGGAGATGATGGAGATGAACAAGGTGAAGGAGGTCAGGCTGGACAGGGACTAACATGGCCCTGGAATTTAGCTAGCACAAAATCCTCACTCTAAATTGTTTTTCTTATACTATGACTAGAAATTGAAGTGACCTCTCTCATCCTCAAATCTGCTTAGGGTGCCCAGTTAGCTGGGATCTGCTCAGCAAGGTTTTAAAACTCCACCGAATTTGCTCTGAAATCTTTCCATTCTGTCCCTGAGCTCAGCAGGCAGGGCAGTGTCTTCTGCTCTAACATTCAGCATGGTGCAGGGCACTGGGTGGGTTTTTAGTGTATGTGTGCCTGACCCTAAGGTTTGGCCACATGTTATTCCCCTCCAACTTCCCCACAGAGGGAGAGACAATAGAATGGATTGATAGAAAGGATGTCAGAGTTGAAAGAGCTGACCGTTAGAACATAGGAATGTTTGAACTACAGGAAATTTTAGAACACAGAATGTTAGGCCTAGAATTATCCTTAGACCAAAGAATGAAAGATAGAATGGAAGGGCTGATACTAGAACATACAACAGCAGAATGGAGGAAGAAAAACAGCAAACATCACCTGTGAAAGTCCAATATACAAAATATACAAAGAATGAACACAGCCATATAACACTCCTTCAGTAGATATGTGGTGAAAGGATATGAACAACTTTCAAAATAAGATTTGTAAGCTATAAATGACAACATGAAAATATGTTCCAAATCACTAAGAATTAAATATCAGCAAGCGTGAATATTGCAAAGAGCAAAATATGTTTCAAAATATCTACCATCATAAGAGAAATGCAAATTTAAAAAACTCTCATTAACTTGCTCAATTAAAATAATTTTACCTCACTGTTTAAATTTGCAAAGATGAAAATAGATACAAGAAGTTAATGTCAGAGGGATTATGGGAAGACTGGTGCATTCTTGGTGGAGCTGTAAAGTAGTCCGGTCATTCTGGATTTCAATGTCAAATAATTCAAGAAAAGTAATTAATGCTCTTCAGTCTCACAAGTGGGCATTTACTCCAATGAAGTAAAAATTAGGAACAAAAGTTCAATGTGTATCAGAATATTCGTAGCAATACTCTTTGAGGTATCAGAACTGCAAGCAAAGCAAGTGAGTGTCCAGCAATTGGGATATTATATTACGTTGTCAACTATATATTATATACTTTGTCAGAAAAGGTTTGTAAGTGAAAATGCATGCTTCCCTGTTTGTTTTTGTCTGGAGAGGGTGGTTAGGGAATGACTTCAATACAAAGGAGAAAAAACATCAATAAAGAAAATTTAGAAAAATAAGGTTAGAAGGGACCTTAGAACTTAGAACAGAAAATATTCAGGCTGGAAGGAACCTTGGTGAGTGTCTAGTCTAACCTGTTCCTTTAGGAAGTGATAAGTGCTCAAGGTGACACAGTGAGCCCAGGTCTCCTACCCCCAGGTTAGTGCCTTGGCCTCTACCCTACACTGCAAAGTGTTTTGTTATTGTTGTTTTTAACAATCCATTGACATCTGTAAGGGAGTGTAATGCCATGCACCAGCAGATTCCCAAAGGAACGCTACTGTGAACAGCTTTTAGAATTCAGATTACAAAATATAGTAGACACTCTGTTTATTCCATTACAAATCAAGACAAACATTCACAATATATCACAATATAAT
>CM053585.1:186030724-186078648 GCA_028646515.1 Pseudochirops corinnae | reverse complement strand
AGACAGGGGCGGGGGGGGAGGGGGGGAAGGGGAGGAGGAGCTGACTTGCTGATTAACCTGAAGTCCTCAGCTCCTATCTGGACATGGAGGGCGACTGGGGGAGGGGGGAGCCGTTGGTGAGGAGAGAAGGAAAGAAGGAAACCTGCGGGAGCCCGGGGAGGGGGGAGGGGAACACCACCATTCCCAAAAAGCTGGGAACATGGGTCACGAATGGGTCGAGGCAGTCAGGGTCAGAGAGTCTTCCCCTTCCCCAGGGTGCGCGGGAAGGAGGAGGACAGAGGGGAGGAGAAAAATATTTGAAAGATCAGAAAATGCAGCCCAATTCCCCGCCTTCCTCTCCCTCCACCTCTACCTCCCCCCCCCCCCCAAGCTCGGGGAAACGCGCAGAACCGGAGTTATAAAAAGCATCTGCAGGAGGGAAAAAGAGGAGGAGGAGTGATCCGCGGAGGTGGGAGGGAAAGAAAAAGGAAGAGAAATGAGGCTAGCCTGGGAGGACTCCTGCTCCCTCTCCCCCATCCCCATGTGTGTCTGTGTGTCTGTCTATGTGTATCTGTGAGTCTGTATCTGTAGACATCAGAGGTCTAAGGTCCTTTAGCTCTCATTTCCCTCTTACCAGGTCACGGTTGGGCTAGGGTGGCGTGGCGGGGTTTAGAGGTCACCAAGGATGGGGAGGGTGAGAGGTTTAGAGACTTTCGGGGTCTCGGAAGCTGTGGGGTGTGTTCCCTTCGAGGAAAATCTGGGGACCAGAGACCTAACAAAACCACTGTCCCGACACCCAGTCTGCCCCCAGACCCTGTTTAGTTTCTTCTGGTTTTCTGTCCCTTGCCTTATCTCTAGGCGAATTGGGAAGGGGGGGGGGAACCCCAAATCAATTTACCCTTTCATCATATAGTGCTTTCTGGAGCAAAAATGCAAACTATTTTAAAAACACACACACAAAGTTTTTCCTTTAACAGTGGCCTTTCTCAGGTTCTGATGGAAGGCCCCAAAGTCATAGGTTCAGCACTTCGACGGGGCGGACAGCGCCCCTGGGCTGAACTAGCTGCTTCTCCCTGAGCTGGTAAGGTTTCTTGTGGAGCTCAGGGGCACTTACCCGAACCTCCTCCACCCCCTCTTCTTCGGGATCCAGGCCACAGACTGGAGGCTGAGCGTACCGCCTCAATCCCCCCCTTCCTCCGCCCTCCCCCTCACCTCTGTGTAGGGATAGGGATAGAAGGAAGGAGGCGGGCTTCAGCACTAACAAGAGGGACAGCGCTCTGGTCGCTCCGCCTTCAGCCTAGAGCTTCTTAGCCCTGAGGCTCAGGCGTGCTGCTGACTGGGTGGACAGAGCCGCCTTGGGACCAACAAACAGTGGGAGGGAGGGAGGGGGGCGTTTCTGGCTGGGCTGAGGGTCCGTGGGGCCGCTTCTGCCCAGGCGCAATGAATTCTACCTCTGTTCCTGTCTTGCAGCTGTCGGGATGGAGGTGAAAGGGGACTCATGAGGAGGAGCCACCGCTGACAAAGACCTCCCTCCAGGGGGCTGGCTCCAGCTCTCCCAGCCCCCTTCCCGGTCGCGGGTCGGACTTACTCATCTATTCACTTGGGCCAAGGGGGGGCGGGAGGGAGGGCGAGTGGCGGCGGCCGGACCCGCGATGCCGTCGGGCATGACGAAGCATGGCTCCCGTTCCACCACCTCCCTGCCGCCAGACCCCATGGAGATCATCCGCAGCAAGGCATGCTCCCGTCGAGTCAAACTGAACGTCGGGGGACTGGCCCACGAGGTCCTGTGGCGGACCCTGGACCGCCTGCCCCGCACACGGTTGGGTCGACTCCGAGACTGTAACACTCACGACTCACTCATGGACGTCTGCGACGATTACAGCCTGGACGGCAATGAATACTTCTTCGACCGTCACCCGGGAGCCTTCACATCCATTCTGAACTTCTACCGCACTGGGAAGCTGCACATGATGGAAGAGATGTGTGCGCTCTCCTTCAGTCAAGAACTGGACTACTGGGGCATCGATGAAATCTACCTAGAGTCCTGCTGCCAGGCTAGGTACCATCAGAAGAAGGAGCAAATGAATGAAGAGTTGAAGAGGGAGGCAGAAACCCTGCGGGAGCGAGAGGGAGAGGAGTTTGACAACACATGCTGCGCTGAAAAGAGGAAGAAGTTATGGGACCTACTGGAGAAGCCTAACTCCTCTGTGGCTGCCAAGGTAAGCCTGGGCTAGGGAAAGTCTTTTCCCTCCTAGGGGAAAAGCCATGACCAAAAGGGAAGGAGGAGAGCAGCTTCAGAGATTGTCTTTGGGCACTCCATGGTAAGGAGGGATAGAAAGAAAAAAGGAAAGACAGTGATACTTGAGAAGCAGGTTGTGAATTGTAAGATGGGAATGGGCAGCAGAAACAACAGCCTCACTCTCTTCATTTCCCTTCTCTACTTTAAGAAGCTGAGCTTTTCCTCACTCACACATTGGTGGTGGTGGTGGGGCTTCTTCCCACTCCCCCAGATCAATCATTGACTCTCTAGGCCAGACATGAAAAAGAATGTTCTTCCCACTAAAACTTAATGGGAAAAGTAAAGAAGGTGGGGATGGGGAGTGAAACACTGCCTAAAATGGTTTGCTCCCAGGGGATTTCTTGCCCCAAAGAAGAACTAGCCCATCTTAGGGTAAGTTCTTCTTTTCATTTCTTGCTCTTATGCACTGCCCTCTTTATTTCTGAAGCTGTGGCCATAATCCAGTAGCAGGTCTTGGGAAGTTCGTGCCCAAAAAGCCTCCAGTAAGATGCTTACTTCGGCTCAGTGGATTTATCTTGCTATTTCAAGGTGTGAGGTAGGGTGTTCCTTTTAGATTCTGACTTGCCAATAAATCTCTAAATTTCTTATCGTTTTGTGCTTTCCCATTCTCAGAATGAGGGAGGGGAGAAGAGAGGTACCTTCCTATCTTGGTCAGGGTCAGCATCTGTCAGGAGTTCATTGAGCACTTGGGTTTATAGGAGGCATCTTGGGTTAATCCTCTTGTGACCTCTATGTGTTCCTGGAGAGAATTGTTTATCTTCATTCCTGATAAATTTGTGTTGTGGAATTTTCTTTAACCAGGGTTAGGCTAGAGAGAAGCTGAAGAAAGAGGATGTTAAAGCTGTTACTGGGTCGACCCACCACATATGGGAATCTCCACTCCTATGGTATCTCTCTCTCTCTCTCTCTCTCTCTCTCTCTCTCTCTCTCTCTCTCCAACCCTATCTAGCCCAATTCTTCTTTCTTCCTACCCTTCTACCCTTCATTCCCTACTTCAGTACTTGAGGGTTGCAGAAATCTAGTGTAAGTTCTGGGAAGCTGCATGGTGGGAGAAAACAAGAGAACCCACCTAGCCTTGTGCTATTGAGAGGGAAGTGGCTCTGATGAAGCTACTAAGCTCCCTTCCTGACATTAGGCCAGGTTCTCCCCTTTCATTGAGAAGCTAGAACTGTCCATAGCTGACCAGGGAAGGGGGTCAGGAATATTTTGTTATCATGGAGATGAAATGAAGCAGAAACCCCCTTGCTGTCAAATCCATTAGAGGTGACAATTGCTGATGATTTCCACCAGCAGTGTCAGTCCCACTGAGCCAGTGCTATTTGGAGTTTGTAAGTAGCCACTACTACAGCAGGATCTTGCGTTCTGGAGAATCACAGAATCTCAGAGCTGGAAGGGGCTCAGAGACTATGTAGTTCAACCACTGTCTGAACAAGAGTCCCCCATTATCAAATATTGGACAGGTAGCTAGCTAAGCAGAAGGGTGAAGCTCTTCAGTGTGTATGGGGAAGGGGCAGACAACCCAGTCTGCTCCTAGAGAGCTCTGATTAATTGTCAGGAAGTTTTTTTTCTTTACTGAAATCAAGCCTAATTTGGCCTCTTTATAACTTCCATTTTCCTCAGTTCTGCCCTCTTCAGCCAAGCAGAACAAGCTAATTCATCTCCCATGTGACAGCCCTTCAAATATAGAAAGATAGCTATAGTGTATAGTGTAAATCTTCTTTTTCCAGGGATAAACTTCCCCAGTAACTTTGATTAATCTTCATATAGCATGATCTGCCCTCTCATGCTAAGAACCATATAGGGAGCTTAATTTTTAAAAATTCTGGTAGGCCTTTTCAATTTGTTCCTTTCAAAGTCTATAATACTAACAAATATCTGGTACCAGGGCTATCCTCAAACAAAAGGGGAAAGGAGATAAATTGCCTTGGGTGTCCAAAATCCAGTATTGCTGGAAATCATTAACAAGGCAGGCAAATGCTATGACGCTGTTGTGTAGTTGTAGTCACGTCATTTCATCTCTCTAAGACTGGATTTCCTCATCTGCAAAATGAAGACAATGATACTCACACCACCTACCTCAAGGTTGTTTTGAAGAATGCTCCAGATGTCATTTCAAGCCCAAAGGTCAGGAACATCTTCCTAATCTATGAAGAATCTTTGGGAATCATAGAAATGTGGGAAAGAAGAGTAGGAAAAGACATCAGTGATTATTTAGTCCAACTTCCTCATTTTATAGATGAGAAAATTGAGTTTCAGGAGACAGGCCTTGTTCAAAGACACATTATACACATACACATGCACACACACATATATAAGCTAGTGGTAGAGTAGAGACAAGAACGATATATCTCCTGACTCAGTCTGGTGCTCTTTTCTCTACATCATGATGGTTCTTATTATAAAGATGTTTATTTTCCCACATACTTCCTCAGCCTCATCAGACAATATGGTAGTTTCATCTTGCTTCCTAATCTAAAGAAATGGTCCCATCCCCTTCTGCCAACCTCCTATGTGACCTTGGACATCCTACTGCATCTCCTCAGGTATCAGTTTCCTCCTATGTAAAATGAAGGGATTGGACTCAGGCTTCTGTAAGGTCCCTTCCAGCTCTAAAATCCTGTAATCAGTCAGCAACTGGCAGGCCCAATTAAATTAGAGTCCTGAAGGTGTTCCCTTGCCCATCTCAGGCTGGTCCTTAGGCAGTGTCGAGGCTGATTCTTGCTGTCATTACTCACTGCTGCCTTACTGACTGCTGTTGTCTTCGGGATAATGATGCTGTGTTTGCCAATTTCTCAGTGTCTCACATCTTCGAGGTATTTGACCTGTTATCAAAGAGCTGCTAAAAATAACGGGTAATATTTCACTAATTGCTCTCTTCCTGTCCTCCTTGCAGAACATGAGGTACTAGGTTACTTGGGTCTCATCCCTGCGACTGTCTGGTTTTCTCCCCAATCTTTCCATCCTTAGCCATTGCCAATCCAGCCCTGATTCCCCTTGTTGTCTAACACAATTGCTGTGGAAGTGGCCTCTTCTGAAATCCTTTCCCATAACATAGAAGAAGCAAAAATAAAAAGAAAGGGGAAGAATGTTTGATAAATCTTTTCTTTTTTATCACTTATCCCTAATTCCTATTACCTCTTGTAATGGATCAGTTTTCTCTTTTATCTCCTGTTGGCTATGAATATATTTGCATATCTTTTTGCTGTTCCTTGAAATATTTGCTGGAATTTTATTTATCATTTCTCTCCTGCTTCTGTAATTCTCCTTTTGGCTCCTATGTCTACTTGTTCCTGGACTCACCAATCCCTCCAGTCATGGTAGTGTGCGAGTGCTTATTCTGTAGCTATGGCTCCTATTTGGGGCCATCTTTTGGACCAATGAGGAAGGCTGCCTATTCACTCTGGGATCTACACTGTCTTTTCTTTTCAGTGGATATAACCGAAGTCTTCAGCGCTATACTGGAAGTCAGGACTTCTGGGTTCCAGGTCTATCTCAGTCAATAAATAACTGTGTGACCTTGGGCAAGTCATTTCCTCTCATTTAAGCCTCAATTTCCTCCTCTGTAAAATGAGGCAATTAGATTCAATGATCAATCAATAAACATTTTCAATCAATAAGCATTAATTCAATGCCTACTATGCGCCAGGCCCTGTACTAAGTGCTGGAGACACAAAAAGAATGAAAAGACAGTCCCTCAAGGAGTTACAATCTAATGTGGGAGACAACATGCAAACAAATATATACAAAGCAAGCTGTATGCAGAATAAATAGGAAATAATTAATAGAAGAAAGGCACTAGAATTAGGAGGGATTAGAAAAGACTTCCTCTAAAGCAGCGGTTCTCAACCTGTGGGTTGCGACCCCTTTGGGGGTCAAACAACCCTTTCACAGGGGTCGCCTAAGACCATCGGAAAACACATTTCCGATGGTCTTAGGAACTGCGACACTGCTCCTCTATCCATCTCCAGGTGAGTCTACACACATGCAGATACGCCCACATATGAGTACTAAAGGATCGCAGCATTAGGAAGGTTGAGAACCACTGCTCTAACGGATGAGATTTAATTTGGGACTTAAAGGAAGCCATTGAAGTCAGTAGGCAGAGCTGAGGAGGGAGAGTGTTCCAAGCATGGTGGGAGAGCCAGAGAAAATGTCCAGAGCTGAGAGACATATCTTGTTTGTGAAACAATCAGGAAGCCAGTGTCATTGAATCAAAAAGTATGTGTCAGGGAGTAAGATGTAAGAAGATTGGAAAGGTAGGAGACAACTAGGTTATGAAGGGCTTTGAATGCCAAATAGAGCATTTTATATTTGATCCTGTAGGCAATAGGGAGCCACTGGAGTTTATCGAGTAGGAGGAGGAGTGACATGGTTGGATTCACACTTTAGGAAATTCATTTTAGAAGCCAAATTGAAGTTGGATTGGAGTAGGGAGAGACTTGAGACAGGCTGACCCACCTATGCAATAGTCTGGGTGTGGGGTGATGAGGACCTGCGCTAGATAGAGTAATGTCAGTGTCAGAGGGAAGAAGGGGGCATATTTGGGAGATGTTGCAAAAGTGAAATGCTCAGGTCTTGGCAACAGATTGGATATGGAGAGAGGGGTACAAATAATGAGTATCTAGGATGACTCCTAGCTTGCAAGCCTTAGGGACTAGAAGGATCATGTTGCTCTCTACAGTAATATGAAAGGTAGGAGGAAGGGTGGTTTTATGAGGAAAGATAATGATTCTAGTTTAGCTTAAAATGTCTACTGAACATGCAGTTCGAGATGTCTGAAAGGTAGTTGCAGATGTGGTATTGGAGCTCACTATAAAGTCTATGGCAAGATAGATAGATATGAAAATTATTAGCACAGCGATGGTAATTAAATTCATGGGAACTGAAGAGATCACTAAGTGAAGTACTATAATGGGAGAAGAGAAAAGGGCCCAAGACAGAACCCTGAGGGACACCTAGGGTGAGATGACATGATTTGGAAGAGGAGCAAAGGAGACACAGAAGGAGTGGTCAGATAGTTAGGATAAAAACCAGGAGAAAGCAGTGTCCTGAAAACCTAGAGAGAAGAGAGTATCAAGGAGGAAAGAGTGATCAACAGTGTCAAAGGCTACAGAGAGGTCAAGAAGAATGAGAACTGAGAAAAGGCCATTGGGTTTGGTAACTGAGAGATCACTGGTGATTTTGGAGCCTTAGAAGTCTTTCCTTTCATTTCAGACATTTTGTGTTGCAAGGTCCCTTTCTAGCATTCAGTGTTCTATGGGCTTTCCTCTAAATCACCTACTCTCCAAGGTTTCAAATATTGTCTGCTCCCAACTCTTCCTGCTGCCCTAAAGGGAATACGTGCAGGATTCAGGGGAAGAGTATGATGACAGTGAAGACCTTGAGCAGAGCAGAGGTGAGGTGGCTTCCTGACTCACTAGAAATATCAGCAAAAGTTGGAAGCATTGTAGCAGTGAAATGGCAGACAATGGCAGCCGGTGTGGCCAGCTAACAAGTAACATTTTGAGACTCACCACCAGATTTTGGCTTCCTAGTTGGAGACTAGCATTATCCAGTCATTCCTTTTGGAAATTAGAAATGATGGTCAGAAATCACATGGTTGGAATGTTGTTCAGAGCTGGCAGGAGAATGAGCCAGTGAGTGTCTGTACATAACACAGGGAAGAGGCTACAAGAAATCGTCAGACATTGGGGATCCACTTAGGTATTCAATTTTCCTAGAGATCTGCTACAGTCTTGGGTATAATCCTTTATGGAGACCAGTGAATAATATTGTTCTTCAAAAAATTATTATTTTTAGATTTTGTGGGTATTTCCTCCACCAATGCAGATCATAGGCCCTCCATTCCTTCATCAACCAATCAATCCACAAACATTTATTAAGCACCTACTCTGTGCCAGGTACTGGTGCTACAAAAACAAAAATGAAACAGTTCCTAACCTCAAAGCTTAAATTCTATCATATATTGGTGATAAAGTTAGGGCTGATCTCCTAACACTGGGTCTTGTTCAGCACAGTATAGTCTTCTAACTTCTTGGAGTTAGAAGACCTTCATTCCATGCCCACTTCTGACACTAGCTGGAGGTTTGACCCTGGGTAAGTCTCTTAACCTCTCTGAGTCACTGTTTCCTCAACTACAGAATGGGAATATTAATATTTGCATTACATATCTCACTTGGGTGTTGTAAGGAAAGCTCTCTGTAGACTTTAAAGCACAATAGACATGTGAATTATTATTATTCCCACTGTGCCGTGGAAGAGTAGCCTTCTCCTCCAAGGTGAACCCTTCAAGAAGATAGGATCCACCTGCTAGCTGAAGACATTATAGGACCAGTTCATAGGGAAAGGTAATATTCTTGGAAACTGGAAAACCAAGAGGAGGTAGGTGCCCAGCTAAAGACTGTTCTTAGTTGAAAATTATGGGTCCAAATTCCTAACCCAGTCTAACCTCTGTTAATATTCTCTTCTGCTACTGTTCTTTTAACGACCAGGTAATTCAATGACCAATCTCTAAACCTCCCAAGGTGGGGGATACAACAGATGTGATGGATTGCCCATCACATGGTTGATCTGAAGATGTCAGCAGGGGCATTTTAATTACTTAGCTTTTAGTGGGGCTGGAAATGACTCAAACATAACTCCTGGAAACAGGTGTATCATGGAGAGCACTTCTGTTCCCAGGAAGCTGCTAACAATCTCATGGCAACCAAGGAAAAGGATGTTGGCTCATTTAAAGAAACTTCCAACAATTAGAGGCCACTGATGATGGAATGGGGCTACCTTGGAAGTTAGTGAGTTCTCTGTCACTTGAAGTACATAGGATTATAGGACTGGAATCAGAAGGGACATCAGAGAACATCTAATTCAACCCTCTCACTTTACAGATGAGAAAGCTGAGGCACAGGGAGAGCAAGCAACTTGTCTAGAGTCACACAAGTATCAAGCAGCAAGGCTAGGATTTGAACCAGGGTCTTCTGGCTCCAATTCCAGGTCTTTTTCTTCTGTGCTTTTGATAACCCTTCTCTCTTTTTTTTTTTTGAGAGGGGATGGCAGGGCAATTGGGGTTAAGTGACTTTCCCAAGGTCACACAGCCAGTTTTGTGTTAAGTGCCTGAGGCTGGATTTGAACTCAGGTCCTCCTAACTCCAGGGCCAGTGCTCTATTCACTGCACCACCTAGCCGCCCCTCACCCACTATAACCCTTCTTAATAATGCTCCAAGGGAGATTTGTGCTTTAGTTAGAAACTAGTAAAAGCAGCTTATTGTGGATCAGACTCCCAGAAGTTTGAAGCCAGAAACCAGAGTTCCAATCTTGGTTCTGCCTCTTACTGGCTGTGTGACTAGGAGCAAATCATTAAACCTCTCTGAGTCTCAGTTTCCTTATCTGTAAAATAGAACAAGCATGGTTGTAGCATCTATTTCTTTTTTGCTTTTTTTTTCCCCCAAAGGGCAATTGGGGTTAAGTGACTTGCCCAAAGTCACACGGCTAGTAAATGTGTCAAGTGCCTGAGGTCACATTTGAACTCAGGTCCTCCTGACTCCAGAGCCAGTGCTCTATTCACTGTGCCACCTAGCTGCCCCTATGGCATCTATTTCATAGGTGTATTGGGAGATTTATAAACCTTGAAGGGCTCTATAAATATGACATATAAATAGTATTATTATCTCTAAGGGCTCTTCCAAATCTAAAGTTCTATGTTTTTCCAAAGTCTATGCCCAAAGGAGGTAGCTAGGGTAGTCCCTGACATAGGTTGTATGCCATGAATCAGATTCCCGGGGCAGAAGGGAGTTTACCAAGTAATCATGGATTTCAATGACTCTTTCCTCCTCTCCCATGCCTCCTGTCTCTAATGAAAGTGATATCTCTCTGATCAAATTTCTTACATTGCCTCGACTTTTCGTATCTTGCTTTGCCTTATGTCAAAATTATTTGTGTGCTCTTCCTCCCTCCCTATTACGTGGTTAGACAGGGCTCCTGGAGAGCAGGACCTGTGCCACATCTGGTTGTCATGTCCCTAGTAGGCGGCACACAGGGATAGGGTCTGGACCTATGGTTTTACGGGGGTAGGGAGCTCCTAGGGAGGAACTTCAAATGAGGCCATGTTTGTAAAGTGCTTGGCATAGTGCCTGGCACACATTAAGTGCTTGATAAATGCTTGTTATGATCTACCAATGCAGGTCAGCATCTTCTTGGCATCTTCTAATCCCAGAGAGTTGCCTAGAGCACTGAGATGTTAAGTGACTTGCCCTGAGTCACTTGGCCAGGATGTGTCAGAGGTAAGACTCGAACCCAGATCTTTCTACCTCTAAGGGCTACTACACCGGGCTGCTTCTGTAGCACATAACTTAATAGATATTTGTTGAATTGAATTTCTTTTGAGTCTTCCACTTTTCAAGGATAAAGCCCACTGCTTGCCTATTCCCTGTTATGGGAATGAGAGGCTAGAGGAGGGGCAGTGTAGGGTAAGGAAGAGAAAGCACCATACATGGAGTCAGGATCCTTGGCTTTGATTTGTAATTCTTCTACTGATTAGCTGTGTGAACTTGGCCAAGTAATTTAACTGGCTATTTAACCCATTGACTTTATAGTCAACTTAACAGTAACCATGGCTGATTCACAACAAGGGAAGCAATGGTTTCTTTGTATTCTGCCCTTGTCAAGTGCCATCTGGACTAGCATATTCAGTTCTAGGCACCACATTTGAGGAGAGCACATTGATAAGCTGGAGGGCATCCAGAAGAGAATGATCCAGATGGTGAAGGGCCTTCCTTGCAATCGTGCCACACGAGAACTGGATGAAGAAACTGGGAATGTTTAACCAGAACGAATTATATTGGCAGGGGGAGTAATAAGATCAATCACCCAAGCCATCTAGCTTTGTTTTCATATTATATGGTCTGTCTTCAAGTACTGAAGGGCTATCGTGTGCAAGAGGGATCATGCAGCTTGATCGCAGAGGGCAGAACTACGGAGCAAGGGATAGAATTTGCAGATAGACAAATGTAGCTCTATTTGGCAGAAATCTTCCTAACAATTATTGTTATCCCAAAGTGGAGTGAGCTGCTTTTGGAGGTAGAGGGATCCTCCTCACTTTAAGTGAAGGCTGAATGAGCTAGGAATGTAGTAGACTCTTGTTTAATTAGGGGGTGAACCAGATAACCCCCCGAGGCAACTCAGAGGACTGAACAGAGTTCTGGATTTGGAATTGGGAAGGCCTGGGTTCAGATCCTGCATGGGACACTTACTAGTTGAAGTGACTAGGTGGCGCAATGGATAGAATGCTGAACCAGAGTCAGAAAGATAAGGATTCAAATCCAGCATCAGATATTGACTAGCTTGTGATCACATGGATAATAAAGAGGGGAGCTTAGATGACCTCAAATCCTCTGTTTCCAAATCCAGGTTTCTTTCTACCCCACTAAGACGAGGACACTGATATTTAAGACTGTAACTAAACTTTGGCATTGAAAGCCAACATTCCGGGGTTCCTAGTCAAATCATGAATCTTGGCCCATTAACAATGTTAACAGACAACTCATGATAATCAGACTCTTTGGGTTGGACAGGGGTGGGTATGGGGGGATGGGGGTTTGGAAAGAGCCTGGATAAATGAAATGCACAGATCATTTTAAAACCTCTCTATGAAGAGGCAGGTGGTCTTTGTAAATTTTTAATGGGGTTGTAGCCAGTGGGTTGTAGGCAGGGGTTATGTTGGCAAGCATCTTACAGCCGGCTCCCTGAAAATGGTGGACATACTTTTCAATTTAATCTGCATTGTTAGCATCTTCTCCATCACCTCTTCAAGTCTAGTCAATTAACAAAACAGTCAATTAAGCCCTGACTTTCAGTGTTTGCTCATTTCTGATATATGAAAGCTCACACTGAAAATTTAACAATCAGTTCTCAAGAGCCAGAATGAATTGGCTCGGGCACACCCTGGGCTGTTGTCCATATTGTTCTTAATGTTTGTATGTTCTGTACTGTCTTCTTGGTTGAGAGAGGGGGAGATGACATAGTCTTCAAGGTGGGAAAAGCTGGTCAGAGGAGTGCCAGGGGCCAGCGCAATAGTAGTATAGCTTCAGGTTGTGGTGTAAACTTTTAAACAAATAATATAAGCAACAGGACCCTAGGTAAGTTACTTAGTCTCTCTAGCCCTCGGTTCCTCATCCATAAAGCCGAGTTTGGACTAAGGTCCCTTCCCATTCTAAATCGATGATCCTACAATATAGGACCCAGAAGCTGGGTGGGACTAAAGCCATTATGGAGAGGAGAATGGAATGGGAAGATGCCATTCCAGAGGGAGGATCCAGAGCCTTTAGGCCTGGAGAAAAATGATTGATGGCAACAGGCAGGAACAGTATAAGAAAATGAGAGGCCTAGCCAGACCAGGGTATATTTATGACGCCTGAAGTCATCTAGCTATGTAGTGGGTATTTCGATTTGCTCATAATCCAATTTTAATTTGTGAGTTTGTGATTTTTCCATGTAAACAAACTCTCCTGAAGCTTGCTTTGGCTATACACAGGGAAGATATTGGCAGCGAGAATTACAGAATCATAGCACATCAGAGTTCATCCCGTCCAACCACCTGAAGCATAAATCCCTTCTATGACATGTCCAATGAATGGTCATCCAGCCTCCTTTCGTACCCTTCCAATTCTTGCCAAGGTAGCCTATTTCATTTTTGGGAAGCTCTCATCTTCAGAAAATCCATTCTACATTTAAACCCAAATCTGTCCCAACCTTTTTGTCTCCATCCATTTCTCCCGAGGCCACACAGAGTACGCCAAAGAAAAGACAGATCTGGACCAAGAAGCAACTGAGTAGTTTGGGGAAAACAGAGCTAGAAACCAAAGAATAGATGGGGCTGAATGTTGGGACTCTCCATCAGAGAGGGAACAGCCTGGGACAGGCCTTTCCTTCTCCTCACCTCTCTTGAGATGAGTTTACTCATAATGTATATATCCTTTTGACCCTCTAGCTAATGGCTTTAATCTCATTATCCTCTCTGACCTTCAGTTTCTTTATTTATGAAGCAGGGGCAAAAATACCTGTGCTACCTATCTAATAGGACTGTTGTAAGGAGAGCATTTTGTAAACTGCAGAAGCTCTAGAAAGATGGAGCTCTTACTGCATGATGGAGTTCAGGACTAGGCTCTGGTACTTACTGATCAGTTTCACCCTAAGTAAATCATTTAAACTCAGTGTGGCTTAGTTTCCCCATCTGTAAAATGGGGTTAATAACACTTCCACTCCCTAACTCATGAGGTTGTTGTGAGGAAAATGCATTGAAAATCTTAAAGCACTATAGAAATATGAAGATTCTATTTTTTTGGTGGGGGGGGGTGGTCATTTGGTCCTGTGATTTTATCAATGTAAGGGACTTCTGGTGTGGAGTCTTCTTCCACAGATGTAGCTGAGCAGATTTCTGTAACTCATAATTACAAAATTGTTTAGGGCTTGAGAGATTGATGACTTACCCAGGGTCACCAAGAGAGGATGTGTCCGAGACAGGACTTGAACCCATGATTTCTTGACTCCAAGGCTGGTTGTCTATGCACTCTGGCACATTGACTCTCAGGTACTATTATATATCATCATTATTATTCCTCAAGCCCCATGAAAGA
This sequence comes from Pseudochirops corinnae, assembly GCA_028646515.1. Lineage (NCBI taxonomy): Eukaryota > Metazoa > Chordata > Mammalia > Diprotodontia > Pseudocheiridae > Pseudochirops > Pseudochirops corinnae. The sequence goes on along the minus strand of CM053585.1, from coordinate 186,064,743 downwards.
GCTGCTCATCTCCTGCCTTGTCACTGGGCAGTACTCCAGCTGCCAGTAAATGACCCACCCAAACACTGCAGAAAGGATAAGCCAAGAACTGAGCTCTTGGATAATTGAGTTAAATCATAGCATTTTACAGCTGGAAAGAACCTTAGGTGCTCATCCAATTCAGCCTCCTCATTTTTCATATAGGGAAACTCTCTCCAGAGAGAGCAAGGACTTTCCCAAGGCAACACAGAAAGTTAGTGTCAGAATCAAGACTAGAACTCAGATCTTCTGGCTCCTAGCCCAGCAAATCTTTCTATTATCCCTCTTCTCCCAATGGAGTACTTAAAGCCCTGTGCTGAGGGAAGAACAAGATAATTCTTTCAGGATGGAAGAAAAGGAATCCCCATGGATGGGGTGAGGGGAGGTGGGACAAGTGTTATCTCATTGTCTTACTGCTCCGTAAAAAGAATGTTCCCATTGGCCGCAAAAATGGCCTTAGTCAGATAAGTAATCAAGCTCCTATAAGCCCAGCTTGGGTAATTAAGGCAAGTTCAGGGTCACTGCCAGTGACATATTGGGGGCTGAGGGAGGAGCTTGTGGCTGGTTGCTGTAAAGATGTGTAATATTTGTGCCAATAGCGATGGTTGATTGGGCAGGGGTACAGAAATAACATTTAAACTTTCTACCAAAAAGAGCTCTCCCAAAGTGAATTAGGTTGCCTCAGTAGTTGGGAGCTCCTTGTCTCTCAAGCTCTTCAAATGGATGCTGGATGACCATTTGCTAGAGATGTTGTCTGGTGAGGTCCTGCTCAGCTCTATGGGTTAGACTACTTATCCTCTGAGATCCCTTCCAGTCCTGAGATTCTACAATGCTATGATTCAGTAGCCAAAGTTAATGATAGTTAATTGATAAACCTGTGATGGCAGGAACCATTTCCCCTTGCTAATGAGGCTAATTTCTTATCCTTAGACATTTCCCCATCCTGAGAGCCTTCTCAAGGCTAATAAATTCAATGGCAGAGCCCCTGGGGACTACTAGCTTTACCTGGTTTGTGGAATAAATGTCGTTGGAGCTTCTTGGGGAAGGCTATTCATGCTTTCATGTCCTGGCTCTTTCATTACCTTCAATGAGGCCATACAAGTAAATGGTATAGGAAGCTCAACAACAGAAACACAGCATCTTAGAGTTGAAAGAGAACTCAGAGGGAATCCTACACAACCCCTACTTGTCAAGGGTCCCCTCTTCATTATCCCTGACAAATGGTCACTTAGCCTCTATTGGATGACCTCCAATGATGGGGAGCTCCCTACTATCCAAGACAACCCAGAAAAAAAACAATACAAAGAAAGAAACAGAAATAATAAAAACATCATTTGTTGGAGGTGGAAAAGGTTTATTTTTAACTTTTGTCCCAAAAGGTCTAGTCTCCTGGTTTTACTCAATGATTCCAGAAACTTAGAAAGCCAAAATAGTCTACCTCCCTTCTCTGTCCCATCCATCTGCACCCAACACCAAAATCATACAGCAACAGGGGCCCAAGAAGTCATATGGCCTCTTTCAATCTTTACACAGGGCCAAATGGAATCATTCTAGACAGAATAATTCATCCTACTTTTCAAGACAGAAATTCCTCAACCTATGCTGGTCACCCATTCTGGTATCTACCAGCCTTCATTGTTAGGATAATCTCCCTTAAATCCAACTTAAATCAGCTATGTGACCTTGGGCAAGTCACTTAACCCCAATTGCCCTGCTCTCCCCCCTCCAAAAAGGAAAAAAAAAATCCAATCTAAATCCTCCATGTTATTGCTTTTCTTTTCTGCTCATTTCCACTGGTGCTATCCTCAGTGAAGATAAAGAACAGGGTCTGGTGACTGTCTTGACATAACTGAAGCTATTTTGGGGCCATCCCTTAGCTTTTTTGCTTCCCAATTCCTTTAGCCTCAGTAAAAGTGGCCAAGGACCACCTAGAGTAGTGCAACAATTTCTGTCTTGAACTGAACTTTACAGTTAGCAAAGTGTTTTCCTATAACATTCTTTCACTTGGTCCTCAAAACACCCTGTGAGTTAGGAAGGGAAATGGTTATCTTCCTACTCTAAGGATGAGGAAATCAATACTGAGACAGTAAAATGACTTGCTGAAGGTGAAGAATAGTAAAAGGCAGTTCTGGAACCTTTCAACTATGTTCACTCTGGCACTAAGGCCATAGACAGAGTTTACAACATGGTTAGGGAATAAAGAGCAGCCCCATCTAGGTATAACACTTAGTATTAAATTTACCCAATGATACCCAAACCCCATCTTGATTAGACCATCATAGACACAAGTCTAGGAATACAGCCATCTAGGCTGGATGCTGTAAAGCAAGAAGGGTAACATGGTAGCTGGAGTGTGAAGCTGGGTTTTTAGCTGTAAAGCCTGGATTCACTTCGGGTACTAATCATGGTCAAGTCACCTACTCTCCAGAACCTCAGTTTTCTGTAAAATGGGAATAAGAATACTTAGACTATGTCCCTTACCAGATTGTTGTGAGACAAGTATTTGTAAACCTTAAAGCCTTATTTAAATGTCAATTGTTATTATTACTCAGTTGGAGAAGCAGTGTCAAGCCTTTACTCAGATCTATGACTTTGGGGAAACAACAACAACAATGAAAACCAGAATTTATATAATGTTTTTTTTGGAGGGGGGAAGGTAAGGCAATTGGGGTTAAGTGACTTGCCCAAGGTCACATGGCTAGGTTTTTTGTGTGTGTGTGTGTATTAAGTGTCTGAGACTGGATTTGAACTCAGGTCCTCCTGACTCCAGGGTCAGTGCTCTATTCACTGCACTGCCTAGCTGCCCCTATAATGTTTCTTAATGTTTGCAAATCATTGTACACGTCATCTCTGGACCTCAGTTTCCCTACATTGCCTTTCCCTCATCTATAAAATGAAAAAAATGTTACCTGGACTCCCCAATTTCTTATGTTGTTGGGAAGGAAGTGCTTCATCAACTATAAAGTGCTAGGAATATGTGCTATTATTATTGCTACTACTGCGATCTTTTCTGAGTTTATGATTCCAGTCCTGTGATGTTCCCTAAGGATGTGCCTGGGTAGTAACTAGTTCAGTCCCCACCATTAGTGGCATTCCCAGGTCAGAAGGGACCTCAGAAGATGGACACAGATTCCCCTGCGCAAGGACCCCTGCGTTCTGAGGGTACTATAGAACATCAAAGAAGTCGCGTGCTATAGGGTAAGGTGCACTGGGCTAGCAAGCAGGAGGCTTGGGTAGAGTTTGTTTATCAATCAATTGAAGAACCAACTTTAAGGTGAGAAAGAAACTTAAAGTTTGGTGAGTCAGAGCCCTTCGTTTTACATAAAAGGAAACAGGTCCGGACAGGGGCAATAACTTTGTGCTCACACAGCTAATAAGGGAGGAGTTATTACTCAAACTCAGGGGCTTTGGCCCCTATACAGCACCATCGCTTTAAGCTTAATATAATCATTCAACAAGCATTTATTAATCACTTAATGTATATGACATACTATGGGACTGGGATTTCACAGACAAATGAAACAGTAAAGTCCATGTGGATAGATGAGGTTTTATTCACCTTTTTTTAAAACTGCATCAATGCCTAGCACAGTGCTCTGAACACAGTAGGTGGCTAATAAGTGTTGAAAGAAATTGTTCAAATATTGGCTCGTCTGTGTGACCTTGGCAACTTACTTTTCCTTTCTAGGCCTCAGTTTCCTCATCTGTAAAATGAGAGAGTTGGAAATAATCATGGATTCTTAGCCTTTTATGTGCCAACTTTTGGCAGTCTTTTCTCAAAATAATGTTTTAAATGCAAAAAATAAAATACAGAGCATTATAAAGTAAACCAATTATACTGACATTTATTTATTTAAAAAAATTCAGACCCCAAAGTCAGGTTCCCTGGAGAGTCACTAGAAAGGCCAGAGTAAAAGTGGGATCTTTTACTGTGAGGGGAGACCTTTGGATAGGATTTGGGTTTTTATTTTCTTAATTTTTTTTGGCAGTTTTGTTTTAAAATCTCCTTGATTTTAAAGTGTATTTCTGTCTCAGAGACAAAAGTTGAGAAATAGAATTGGAGGTCTGACAGATTAGGATTGATTAAGTGATTAGATTAGGGTTAGAAGGCATCCAGTTAGGGGTTTGATAGGATCATCTCGGGTAACAAAGAATAAAAAAAGAAAGAGAAAAGCCGAGCAGTTCAGTAACAGTAAACAACACATCAACAATCAGCTGAGTATAACAGTATATGCCATGTCCCATACCCTTACTTCCCTACCTCTGCAAAGAAGAAAAGGTGATAGAACCCCAAATGGAGTCCTATTGAAAAACTAGGGGATCCACGATCTAATTCATGTCTTGCGCCAGGGCTTGGGACCCTCTTTCCCTATGGAAAGCCCCACTGTCCAAAGCAGTACCTGTAATAGTGTAAGCAGGACCCCCCCTCTTGTGTTCCTCTGTTTCTAATATGCATTTGATCAAGAGGTGACCACTGAGCAGATGGGGGTGTCTGCAACAAGTTGGGTGTTCAACCCTCTCTGGCTTCAGTAGATGACCTGACCAGGTCTCTTGTTCCTTTGTTCTGCTGCCATTTCTGGTTAATCTAAAACCCACATGTTGCCTATTTGACCCTTCTATGTCTTGTTCATCCATCAACAAAATGGAGCTTGAGATTTGGCCCTAAGCTGGGAAGCATCATTATTGAAATCCTCTGACTAGAAAGGACTTCCAGGATATCAAAGAGCCCAACCCCCTGCCTCCAGGAAGCCTTGCCCTGATTTGATCTAATTCTCCAATGTTCTGTACTCAGAGAAGGAAGTGGCAGAGCCAAAGGGCAAGGAAATGGCAAATTGAGTCAGCTCTTGGCTTTAAGCCAGAAGGGAGTTAGATGGTTTAAAAGGTACCTGAGACTTGTTTTAACAATAGATATGGGGGGTTGCTTTTCCCTCTGACCATAGTCACTTAACTGGAGGCATTTAAGTCTCCCTAAGGAATGGAGAAGGTGGAAGCTGGATAAAGGTTTAAGTGTGAAAAAGGAAGGTGGAGAGAATTAAACACAAGAATGCTGAGCCAACAATGTGAACATTTGTTTTGCCTGAGTCTACATGTTTCAAATGGGTTTTGTTTTTCTTGTGTTCTCAGTGTGTGCTCAAAGAGGGGGAGGGGTTTGTATCAGACTGTCAGAATTGACAAGCAAGGAAAATTGACAGATGCTGCAGGAAAGACTTCAGATGACTGGCTGATCAATGCAATGACCATCCTTAAATCCAGAGACTGAAAGATAGAACATGCTCCCCACCTCTTGATAGAAAGCTGTTGGACCTAAGACGCAGAATGAGGCAAACGTTTCTTGGCTACAGCCAATATGGGCATTTATTTGGCTTGACTGTACATCTTGGTTTATAGGAACTGTGGTTTTCTTCTTTTTCCAGTGGATTCAAGAGAGAGAGAAAATGAATATTTATTAACTAAAAAATCTTTTTTTAAGGTGACGAAGTTTATTGAATGAATCTCTAAGATCGCTTGTAGTTCTAAAGCTTATAGTTGGAGTTGTCTTTCTTACGGTCAAGGTCATGAGTAAAACACCCTGGAATAGGGAACCCACATTCTCCTCATAGGACTACTCAGTTCTAACTGTTATTTATCAATTCTATAGCTGCATTAAAGTCTTAAAAATAAAACACCTCACATTTTACCAGAAAAAAAAGAATGCTGAGCCAAGAGTCCATGAGTGTCAGACACTGGAACCCATTTTATGAGTAAGCTCCCTTCTCTGTAAAATAATAATAGTTGATGTTTATATCCCACTTTAAGGTTTGCCACATACTTTTACATATCTCATTTCATTTGACTCTCACAAAACCCCACCCCACCTCACCATCCCCATTTCCAAGGTCACAGGCTAGTGAAAGATCTGGGATTTGAACCCAAGAATTATGAATCTGAGGCCAGTGTACCCACCTGGCATCTCCAGTTAAAGAATCACTATAATGCTGGGTCAAAATGTTATAGAAGGCTCATTATGAAGATCTGCTGACTAGGCCAGGGGTGGGAAGCCGTGTGACCTTGGGCAAGTCACTTAAACCTAATTGCCCTACCTTCCCCCCTCCAAAAATCAAAAAAATTAAAAAAGAAAGAAAGAAAAAAGAAACCAGAGCAGCTATCTAGTCCAGCTTTCTCATTTTTACATATGAGGAAACTGAGACCTAGCAAAGTTAAGTGACTTGCCCAAAGTCACACAGGTAGAGACAAGATTTGAACCCAGGTCCTCTGAGACTAGTTAACAAGCATTTATGTAACAGACAACCTGCTGAGCACTGAGGATACAAAGGAAGGGGGGAAAACAGAACCTGCCCTCAAAGAGCATACATTCTAATGAGGAAGACACCATAGAGATAACTAGGTACATATAGAATATATACATATTAGAGGAGGTTATCTAATAGGAGAAGGTACCAGCATCTGGGGGAACCCAAAAAGGCCTCCTATGAAAGGTAAGATTCTAGTTGAGTCTAGAAGGAAGACAGGGAGGCTGAGACAGAAGAGAGAAGGCAGAGTACTCCAGGCATTAAGTTGGGGGACATTGAGTGCAAAGGCACAGAGCTGGGTCTTCAAGGAAATCTGAGTGGGTCACTTTAGCCTGGGGTGGAAAGGTTGGAGGGGCCAGCTTATGAAGGGTCTACAAAGGAGTTTACCTTTGATCCTGGAGGTTACGGGGAGTCACTGGAAGTCGATGAGCAGGGAGTCACTGGAAGTCAATGAGCAGGGAGGTGACATGGCAGTGACTATCACAGTTCAGAAGGTGGAGGGAGGGTTGGGAGAGGAAAAGAATGAGTGAGTTCTGTCCTGGCCATGCTGAGTTCCAGATGTCTGTGGGACATGTAGTTCCTGAGGTCAAAGAGGCAGTTGAAGATATGGGAGGGGAGCTCAGCAAAGATGCCAGGGCTAGATATATCTATCTGGGAATCATCTGCAGAGAGATGATCATTGAACTCACAGGAGCCAATGAAATCAGTGAATGAGACAGGACAGAGCAAAAAGAGAAAAGTGCCCAAGGCAGAACCTGGGTGGGAAAGGTGGGGAGGGGGCATGATTAGTGAGTAGTATGGATGAAAATCCCACGAAGAAGACTGGAGTCAGTGCTTTCTAGTAAATGCTGCTGAGCTACCAAGCAGTCATTAAATCCATCCCTTCATCTCCAAGATCAGAATGAATATATTCATTCATAATGTACACACACACACACGCACACACACACACACACGCCCTCCATTTACTGTTTACTGAAATCCTTTAGGGTCTAGCTCAAATACCCCTAGGTATCTTTGCAGTCCATTAAACATTACTCCCCCTTCTGTATTCCTCAATTCAACCAAACTAGTTTCTCTTTTTTATATATGACAATTCATTTCCCATTTACATGCCATTGTACTGGCCGTCTCCCATACTCTGCAATGCTCCTCTCACCTCCTTCTGGTAGAATCTCTCTCTTCTTTTAATAGCCAGATTAAACATGGTATGAAACCCTTCCAGTTCTGACATTCTATGTTCTAAGGCCCTTCTATCTCTGCCATTCTGTATCCTGTTCTAAGACCCTTCTATCTCTGCCATTCTGTATCCTGTGTTCTAAGACCCTTCTAGCTCTGCCATTCTGTATCCTGTGTTCTAAGGCCCTTCCAGCTCTGCCATTCTGTATCCTGTGTTCTAAGGCCCTTCCAGCTCTGATATCCTTTGTTATGTTCTAAGGGTCCTCTCAGGTTCTAAAGTTATGGATCAGGTTAGAATAAACAGCAACAGCAGCCTAGGGAAATAGCCTGCAAGGGAACAGAGGAGATAACAAATGTCGTCATTCAGCCATCTCTATCTACCTTGCCTGAGTCCATCTGAGGCCTAAGGGGTAAGGGGAGAGAATACTTCCTTCCTGTTCCTCTTGCTTTCCCAGCTACCATGTTCTTCTCCCAGTACAGCAGGAACTCCCATAGAGCGTTGGTCCTAGGGCCCAGTTTTATGCACCCAGGCTGGCTCTGCCCTTAAGTTGGGGAGTATAGAGCATGTCTCTGTGTCGAGGCAATGAAACCCAGGATCCATGTGATGTTCCTGCCTGCCTGGCAGAGAGCCCTTCTCCATGTGGCAGCCCAGCTTTCCCAGAGCCTTTCTAGCCCCTCCAGGCTAGGGCTGTGCCCAATGGGGGCAGTCCCTAGATGTGTCCCCTACTTTCCTCCAATCATACTCCCCCAGAGACCTGAGGGTCCATAAATATTTCTCAACCCAGTGCCTCACTTTTATAGCTTTCAAGTCAACTGGAAAATTTTAAAACTCCTGAGGACAGCATTAGAATCAATAGCCCAGGTTATAGAAGAGAACTATTCCTAGAAAGCCAGAGGCATTTATTGGCTAAGGCCAGGAACTCCAAGAAGGTGACAAATAAACAATGAAATTAGGTAGGAGCAGGGGGTCCCTGAAGAAATCAGCAGAAGTGAGAAAGAATTTTCATTAAAATTGCAGCTTACTGGGACAAATTCTCAATTTTCCTTGCATGGCTTGTTCACTCTGTGGATTATAAATATATGTGTGTGTGTATGTATATGTATAATGTGTGTATGTATATGTATGTATATATGTGTATATATGTATGTGTGTGTATTTATATGTATGTACGTGTGTGTGTGTGTGTGTGTGTGTGTGTGTGTGTGTGTGTGTGTAAAACACCAATTTCCTATCCTGGTCACTGACTCTTGCAAACAGAACTGGGGGTGGACCAGCATTGTGGGCTGGATCACCTGTCAGTCCTTACATTTTCATTGTCAGCTACTCTTACCTCTGCCTCAAAGGTTTAAAGTTTAGGAATTCTAACTACGGTGGGGTAAGGAAAGAGGAAAGATAAACCTTTGATTAAGGTGTCTCCCATCCCAAATGAACCCTTCCCAATTTATTTTTTATCTGTTGAAGTCTTTCCCTTCCTTCAAGGTCTAAGTCCTATTCTGCTTACTCCATGAAGCCTTCTCTGACTTCCCTAGCTGACAAGGATCTCCCCCTCCTCAAATATCTTCTAGCACTTTGCCTGGCCCTGTCCTTCACATTTTCCTCACTCTTCCTGATAGTGAAATTATTTGGATACAAGTGTTTTCCCTACTGTTAAATTGATTACAAACCTCCTGAGAGCAAGATTCCCTATATTCTAGCTATACTAACCTGCTTACTGTTTTACATACATATATGTGTATATGTATGTATATATGTACATGCATATGTGTGTATATACATTATGGATAGATAGATAGATTTCACCTCCCATCTCTTTGCCTTTACAAAGGCTCTTTCCTCCCACATAGAATGCAATCCTCCCTCACCCTCTCTTTCTAGAAGCCCTTCATGTTTCCGCCTGCCCAAGCCGCTAGTGCCCTCCTACTAAAATTAGTTCATATTAGAATAGGGACTAGACTCATGGGTTATTTTTTTTTTTCCTTTTGGGGGAGGATTATAAAGAACTTCCAGATGAGAAACCCCCCTCCCCCCCACAACCAGGAGTGCTTAGCCCTTTCTGTGTCATGGGCCACCTTTGGCCTAAGGACCCCCTACAATTCATAATAGAAGGACATGCTAAATTTCAGTTAAAGGTGAGTAAAAATAAAGATGAAATTTTTCCCCATCTAAATTAAAATCTATCCATGATGGTCCATGGACCCCATGTTAAACACCCCTGCTCCACACAGTGCCTTGTACATAATAAGCCCTTAATAGATGTTGACTAGCTACTTTCTATCTATTTTACATTTAATTTTCTCTGTCCATGCTATTTTCTCCAATAGAATGAAAGCTCCCTGAAGACAAAGATGATTCTATTTTTGTCTTGACATCCCTAATACTTAGCACAGTACCTGACCCATAGTGGGTGTATGAATGATACAAGCTTGTTAAATGAATAAAACCCCAAAGAAAGAGCTAAAACCAAATGATCATCTGTAAGGTGATGGTTGGGTTAGATGGCTTGGTCCCATTCACCACTAAATCTATGAGCTTATGATTTTTCAAGGTTTACTCTCAGCATTAGGGAATTTAATATTTTGAAGATGGCCACAGATCTGAAGCTAGGAATCACTGGGACTGGCCAGCAGGATTCCATTTGCTTGGTGTTCCACATGATTCAGGTCAACTATATTTAGGAGAAGAGTTGAAGGAGAATCTTGTAGGTTAGACAGTTTTGTCTCATGTCTCCAAGGCTGCTTAAATGAGTCAATGAACCAAAGTTCCTGGGGAGGGGGGAAAAGGGCAAGAGCTGAGATAGTAAATATGGATATACATAATACAAATTAGAATATGGTAAGTGCACATGAGGAGTACAGAGTACTATGAGATCAGAGGTTACTGTGCAAAGTTAGCCTAAATGAAACCATGTTGAAACCTTGCTTGACCTTTGGGTGCCAGCCTGCAGGAAATGGTATGGAAACCTCCTTGAGCATGTGTACTTGGGAAGACATAAAACCTTGTACTTGAGGTGACATAAAACCCATTCCCTCATACCGGTACCAATCAGCATCTTTCTGCCCTCGTATGGAAGTAATTTAGTTACATCTATAAAAGCTGTGCACGCTTTGCAAGGTGCCAGCTGATTACAACTACTTGCTGCATTGGTGTGCTGATAAATTAGCTTAGCCTTATTTCTTGAGTTTGCCTTATTGCCTTACTGATGAGACCTGAGCCAAGATTTTTCTTGATATGATCTTGTCTGTTTTGTATGTTTTCATTGTCCAGGTGTGTCTGACTATTCATGACCCCATTTGGGATTTTCTTGGCAAAGATATTGGAGTGGTTTGTAATTTCCTTCTCCGACTCATTTTTACAAGCAAGGAAACTGAGGCAGAGTTAAGGAACTTGCCCAGGATCACACAGCTAATAAATATCCGAAGCTAGAACTTTTGAACAACAATTTGAACTCAGGAAGAGTCTTCTTGATTCCAGGCCCAGAGCTCTATCCACTGTACCACCTAGCTGCCTATAAGAGTCATGTCTTTGTAGTATGCCGTGGCCAATTTTATGTATTCCTATATAGGTGCATGGGTCATAGGTGGATAGAGGACCAGGCTTAGGGTCAGAAAGACTTGAATTCAAATCCAGCCTCAGACATGAACTAACTGTGTGACCCCAGGCAAGTCACTTAACATCTGTCTGCCTCGATTTCCTCACCTGTAAAATGGGAATAATAATAGTACTTACTTCCCAGGGTTGTTGTGAGTATCAAAGGAGATAATATTTCTAAAGTGCTTAGTTAGCATAACACGTGTAGCAGGCATTTAATAAATGTTTGTTTCTTTCTTAAATAAATTCCTATTAATCACAATTGGTTAATCAGAGGACCACTGGTGGGGGTGGTATTATCAAAGATTTCTTGGAGGAGGTTAATTGTAGACTGGATTTGTATATCATGAAAGTGAGCCTAGAGGATTTTGGGAGTGGAGGGAAGGGCCTGGGAATAAGATTCCTCACCACCTCTTCATATGTCCATTGGTCTCATAGGATTCCAGCACTTTCATAGAGGAATAGTCTTGTGGGCCATGCTTTATCAAATGGAGCTAGAAGATGGACTACAAGGGCTGAGGGGCTGGAATGAAAACCCATTTCCCAAATCCCTTCTGTGAGGGGAGGTTGGGTCTATGAGCTATGATACCCCAGCAAAAGTCTCTAACCCAGGGAGGGGTGGATAGTGGCCATCAGGAGCACTATGCTACACAGATGAAGTTACAAGGTGAAGAAAGACGACTCTGCTGGGCCAAGCCTCTGGAGGGAGCTGGGATGGGGAGATATGATCCTGGAGGAAGGGGACGTGGTGGGGAGGGTGGGGAGAGAGCAATGGAAACTGCGCATGGGGCAACCTTGAGGAAGGTGACGGTTGGGTCATGAATATCAAGATGTAGCCAAAGAAGTCTTTCTGTACCCTCCAGGTCTAATGAGAGGACTCTGGGAAAGCCATAAGCAAGGGCAGGCTGAGGAAGGAGCATAATAATGTTTTACTTTTACATGGAACTTGCAGCTCTTCTTGTAAGGTTTATAGCTGGAAAGGACTTTGGAGAGCAGTTAGATCAGCCCTCTCACCCTGACCTCATAGATTCCCCTAAATGTCATTGTCCCACCACACCCCTTTTATCTTCTACCCAGGAAGCTGGGGCTCTAGCTTCTCACTGCCCCACTGGTCTGAAGCCCTAAAACTTGGTGTGTTTTGTTTACAAATAAACCCTGTGAAGTAGATACAGTATATCTTATTGTGCCCATTTTGCAGATGAGAAAAACTAAGGCATTGAAAAGTTAAGTGGTCTCACAGTTACAGGCCTGGAAACCAAATCTTTTGATTCTCAACCTTCAGCAAGGGACCCTTTGAATGTAGAGTCATTCCTTCCTTTCCCTAATAGCAGAAGATTTTCAATGTGGATCAGGATAAATTGCTGTTCATTTTAACATTACTGGTCACACTGATTCTCAATTAGCATAGTAAAGAGAAATGGCTTTTCTTTCTCTCAGGCAGATACAGGAGTACCTGAGTTGAATGAGGATACCAAATTCTAGTCTTGAGAGAGCTCAGTGGGAGACAGTACCACTGGGGCTCTCTCAAACTCTGTTCTTGCTTTCTGGAGAACCTTGGACATCTCCTTCACTCTTCTCTTTGGGCCTCAGCTTTCCCACCTGTCAAATGAACATAACTCAATAGGACAAACATGTGTTCAGCACTTGTGGGCAAAACCCTGGGCTAAGCTCTGGTAAGAAAGATGAAAATTTAACGGTTTCTATTCTTCAGGAGCTTACATCCTCCCGAGAAGATAACACAGCATCTCTGCCTTGGGAAGAGCTATGAGAGAACATAAAAAATTTAGTAAGTCTTCCTGATGAAGATCCTAAATAATTAGAAAGTGCCACATGGGAAAGAAAATAAAGTGAATGGAGATCTGGGGGTTTTATTTCAGAGGAATTAGGATTTTACTTTGTGGTTGAGATTGGGAGTGGGGTAGGATGGGTTTGGGTTGGTTTGGAATTGAGTTGAGTTTATCTGGATTGTTCTGAGTGGGTCAGAGTACCACAGATTTAGAGCTTGAAGAGAGCTTTTAAGATTATCTAGTCCAGGGGCGGCTAGGTGGCACAGTAAATAGAGCACTGACCCTGAAGTCAGGAGGACATGAGTTCAAATCTGGCCTCAGACACTGAACACTTACTAGCTGTGTGACCTTGGGCAAGTCACTTAACCCCAATTGCCCTCCAAAAAGAAAAAAAAAGGTTACCTAGTCCAGAGGTGTCAACCAAGAGCTACATATGTCCAGCAATGCTCCTAACTGCTACCAGAACCAGACTAAAATGTAATTGGAAAATATTTAACAAAATAAAGAACATAATAAAACAGAGATAATGTTAGTATGAGGTTTTCTAAGTCAATAGATGGCCTGCAGGGATCCTTGGTATGGGTTAGCAGCCTGTTTCTATATGAGGTTGACACCACTGGTCTAGTCCATCTCCTTCATTTTACATATAAGGAAACTAAGTCCCAGAGTTGACTTGCTCTAAGTCATACAGGCACTAAGTGGCAGAGGTTAAGATTAAACTCAAGGTATTTTTAATTCTAATCCAACTTTCTTTCTATTATATCATGTGGTTGGGTTAATGTTAGAGAGTGTTAGAGGTGCGTTGGTTTGGATTAGAGCTGGTTTGGGTCATAGTTAGGCTGGGATTGGATTGGAATTGGTAGGACTGGATTGGTGTGTATTAAAATTGGATGAGGTTAGGTAAATTAGGTTATGGTCAGAAAGGCCTGGGGAATCTGGAGGAGCTTAGCTTATGCCCAGCAGTTTGGGTGGTTGCAGTACTGATGGAGGCAGTATGGGGAGAGTTCCATCTGGTTGTTGATTTGGATACTTCATATATATGTGCACATGTATATGTGCATACACACATATGTGTATATATACATATATATGTATGTATATCTACGTGTGTGTGTTTGTGTATACACACAGAGCATGCGCCACTCACCAGGGTGGTGCATTCTTCCCTAAGCAGGCTGGTCCTGTTGTTAGGAAGCTAGGACATGAGCAGAGTGCCTCCAGCTCTTCTGGGCTCCTGCTCCCTCCTGAACCCACACTTTCTCTCGCTCCCAATTTTGACGTCGCTCCCAGGCATCTGAGCGCTCACACTCCATTATACTTGGACAAAGGAGACACAGCCTGTCCCAAATTAATGTTCCTCCAGCTCAAAGGGGAGGACTGAGAATGGAGTAAGAGGGAATGGCTGGCATGACATGGCATTGCAGGCTGGAGAAAACCACTGAAGATTGCAATGGGAGGTTTAGGGTAACAGTCTTTGAGGTGTTTGGATGGCTCCCAAGTGGTCCTGGCATTATGATTAACTTGTCATATAATTTGGGGCAAGTCATTTTCCTTTCTCTGTGCCTCAGTTTCCCCCTCTATAAAAAGAAGTTCTCTAAGGTCTCCTATAGCTCTATGGTCTGTGTTCTCACATCTTTCCAATCATATTAAGAAACATTTGTGAAGTACGTGATGTGTGCAGAACACAGTGAGAGACTGGGGAAGATCATTTTTTTAATGTTCCTACCTTCATGGAATTTGTAGTCTATGAGCAGAATAGGCTACCAACAGATATAATCATAATGCACAATTTTGTGTAAGTGACACTAGACAGGGACCAAACAATGTGCTATAGGAAGTTTAAGGAGGAAGATGGTTCCTAACAAGGCAGGAGAGGGCATCTAGGTATATTCTGTGGAGGATGTGACATTTGAGTTGGGCTTAACAGGGTGAATGGTAGGAAATCCAGGGCCCCTTTCTAAGATACAAGGCCCTGTGTTCCATTTGGGCTTGTCTGTTATCTGTGTTCTAAGGTCCCTTCCAGATTTAAGATTCAATGGTCCATGTTCTAAAGACCCCTCCTAGGTCAAATGGTCTATGATTCCATAGAGTTCTGCTATGACCCTGATCTCAAAGCCTTTATTAACATGCCAGTTTACATTGTTGAGCTCTGTGTGCAGTAATTTAGGCCTAGCTGGTACTTAAGAGTTTGCTGGCTAAGAGAGACACAGGAAGATGTTGTGAGGCGGAGTGGGGATCTCAGCCATAGGTCTCCACAGAAAGGACTGAGTAGCCTCTTCTACCATCACCCCCCAGAAATTCCTAGTCAGGCCCCTTTCTTCTTTTTTTTTTTCTTTAATTTTCTTTTTAAAATCAGCATTTAT
The DNA here is from genome assembly GCA_028646515.1 of Pseudochirops corinnae. Taxonomy (NCBI): domain Eukaryota; kingdom Metazoa; phylum Chordata; class Mammalia; order Diprotodontia; family Pseudocheiridae; genus Pseudochirops; species Pseudochirops corinnae. Next base: position 186,049,517 of record CM053585.1, on the reverse strand, counting down.
TTTCTCTCTTTCCCATCTCCCTCTGTACCAAAAAAGAAAAAGAAAAAAGAAAAACAAAATCCTTGTAAAAATATGCACAGTCAAGCAATTCCCTACATTGACTGTGTATAAAAATATATGCCTCACTCCGAACCTTGAGCCAAGCCCCTTTCCAAAGACCTCAACTGTTTCTGATCCACCCTTCTGTCTGTCTCTCTGCCTCTTGCACCAGAAGTCTCTGCCTGGGCAGCCAGGGCAGGTAGGAGTCAATAGCAGGGAGCATGGCTCAGGCATATCCCAAACTGGTTCAAATTATATTCACTCCACCTTCCTGAACGAATAAGGTAAGGCTGGCACTGGGCAAGTCAGCCTATTTTCAGCCAAGCTAGATACTATAGCTTGCCCACCCACTCCCCCTCCTCCACCAGCTGGACCTAGGTATGAGCCTTTAACTCGGACAGTGGGAAATTCCTGGCAAACTCCTCTCTGTGGTCTAGTCCTGCCCCCTACAAGTGAAAGTAGCATGGAGAGTTTTAGCATCTGGATAACACTTTTTAATCACCGTTGTTCAATAGAAGACAGGACAGTGTTCTGAACTCGAGGGTTATTCTCAGGAGGACACCACGGCTCAGATGGGTCGGGAATCTTATAGATGTAGTCTTCATGGGGAACTCTGATAGAATGGATATATTCATCCAGTTTTATTAATTATTATTAATAGTAACTCTTAATTAAATCAGTCACAAACTATTCCATATAATTACTAATACCATTGACTATTGATGTTACTACTTATTGATACTAATAATAACATTTATTAAACACTTTACTACATGCCAGGCACTGTGCTGAGCACTTTACAATTATTATCTCATTTGATCCTCATACCTTATTTTACAGATGAAACAGGGTAAGTGACTTTCCCAGGGCCACACATCTAGTTGAACTCAGATCTTCCTAAGTCCAGACCCTTCGCTCTAAACCACTGATCCACCCAACTGTCCCATTAATGGTAGGGCTGAAAAAGACTTTAGAACAGATCAGAGAACAGAGGGATTTTAGAATGTTAGAGCTTAAGTTACCTACCTTAGATACCATTTAGCCCACCCTACTGGGGATGGGGAAGGGCTCAAAACCACATCATGGATGATAGAGGCTCTCTTGAAGGAGCCAGGGACGGTCAACACAGAGAAGACTTGGGGGACGTGTGACAGCTAATGTTAAGAAGCTGAAGGATAGTGGTGTGCAATCTGCATGGACTTGTTCACCTTAACCCCAGATGTTAGAACCAAGAGGTGTGTGTGTGTGTGCATGTGTGTGTGCGTGCATGTGTATGCACATGTGTGTATGCATGTGTGTGTGTGCATGTGCGTGTGTGTGTGCATGTGTTGGGAGAGGGGGAGAAGTTTCCAAAAGGCAGATTTCAGCTCAAAATAAAGAACATCCTAATGATGACTGTTGTGCTGTGATAGAACAAATGAATTCAGAAGTTAGTGAGCTCCCCAAATCATAGCCTCTTCTAATGGGATCTACCAATACCCATCTAAGAGCCTCATATGCAGTAGGCATTCAATATTTTCTGAATGAATAAATAGATGCATGGATGGATGAATGGATGACGGAATGAAGATATCAATCAGGGAATTCCCGTACAGGGAAGAAAGTTGAGCTTGTTGTTGTTCAGTCATTTCAGTTGTGTCTGACTCTTTGTGACCCCTTTGTGGGGGGTTTTCTTGGCAGAGATCCTGAAGTACTTTGCCATTTTTTTCTCCAGTTCATTTTACAGATAAGGAAACAAGCAGACAGAGTTAAGGGACTTGCCCAGGGTCACATAGCTAGTAAGTGTTTGAGGTCAAATTTGAACTCAGGTCTTCCTGACTCCAGGCCAGATGCCCTATGCACTCTTCTAGCTCTGAGATCCTAAGAGACAGACTGACATGACATCTGGACAGGAAATTCTCTAGCAAAACTGCTTCAGTATTTCATAGGCAATGATGGATAGAGTGTTGCAGAAAGTCAGGAGATAGAGACATGTGTACTTAAGCAACCCAGCCATCCACGCAATGGTCCTGGAGGACAGCAAGGAGATTTGAGTTGAGAGACAATCTTGGCTTGGACAATTTTCAAAAGCCTAATGGGACATTAGGTTTCTTGGGGATAGGAAAGCTCTCCTGGTATATGGGAAAGGAAAGGAGGGCTTCCATCCATGAGGGCAGGAAAGAGGGGGGAAGGAAATGTTCTCATGGAATAGAAAGAGCAGTGAGCTAGGCGTCAGAGACACTGGGTTCAAGTTTTATCTCTGTCACTTACTTGCTAAGAGACCTTGGGTCAGTCACTAATCCTCTCTAGACCACCTACCTTCTCTGACTATAAAAAAGGGGCAATTTGTTTATATGCATTTATCTGAACAGATATTGGATGGAGAAGAACTCTCCCCCTCACAGGGCTGTGGAAGAGAAAGGGATCTGTAAAGTACAAAGCATTATAGAAATGTAAACTATCATTGAGCCTCCAGAGTGGCTGCCAATCATCTCCTCCCCTCGGGCAGGGACCTGGATGGCTAATGTTCTGTCTGGTATGTCCTGCCTGCATCATGGAAGGCTGCAAAGTCTTGCCATAAGTCAGCTGGCTTGGAGCTCCAAGTCGCCAATGAGGCCCGAAGTGTAAGTGTTTGCTTGGTGACAGGCATTTACAGGCTGTTTCTGAATGCCCCCCTTTTCTCCCATCTGCAGGCAGAAAGCTCAAGGCCTGGCCTCTGTTTCTGTTTTGCTTTCTTTCTTTCTTTTTTTTTCTGAAGTTTAGGTTGGCCGTGTTCCTTGCTGTTGATTGAATGGAGTGTGAGCTGGACCTTGGACGACTTACGGCTTAATAGAGTTAAAAGGGAAAAGATGCCAGGGCCCCATTAACTCAGAGCTTTGGAAGAGATTGGGGCCTCCAAAGCACTAAGAGAGCCACAAGAAGGAAAGGGAAAGAGGGCCAGGCAGGGCTGGACAGGCCTTCCCTTCTGTGTGGTCTGAAGCAAGACCATTCTCTTCTCTGGGCCTCAGTTCTCTCATCTGTGAAGTAATAAGAGCTGCATTAATCTAACTCCCTCAGGTTTGCAGGACGCTTTAGTCAGCCAGTCATTCAGCAAACAGTAAGTACCAGGTATCATGCTAAGTGCTGGGGATACAAAGAGACAAAAAAGACAGTCCCTGCCCTCGAGAGGCTCATAACTGAATTCACTTTACATATTTTATCTCATTTGATCTTCGTAACAGCCTTGAGAGATAAGTGTCATTATTATCCCCATGTTACAGATGAGGAAACCGAGGCAAACAGAGGTTAAGTGACTTGACCAAGATCAAATAGCTAGTAAGTGTGCAAGAGCAGATTTGAACTCAGGTCTTCCTGACTCCAATTCCAATGTTCTATCCACTTTGCCTCCTAGCTGCCTAAAGTGAGGGGTCTGGACTTGTTGATCTCCAAGGTCCTTTCAAGCTCTGATGTTCTATGGTTCTGCTATTCTATCCTCAGGCTAACATTGTAGTATTCTGTGTTTTAAGGCCACTTCCAGGTTTACTCTTCTATTTCATATATGTTAGGGTCCCTTGCGGTTGTTCTTGTTCGATAGGTGCTTTTCAGTGGTAACATCTTACGTTCCACACTCCAGGGCTCCTTCCAGCTCTGACATTTTATGTTCCAAGGTTCTTTCTACCTCAGGTGTTTTGCAGTTTTATCTTGTTATGTGTTCATTGTGTATGCATTTGTGTTGAATGTGTATGGGAGCACATGTTTGTATATGTGTGAGTACATGTATGACTGAGCATGTATTTGTTTATATGCATCTATCTGAACAGATATTGGATGGGGAAGCAACGTGGTGCAATAGATTAAGCACCAGGTCCAGAGTCAGGATGGCCTGAGTTCAAATACAGCCTCAGACACTTACTAGCTGTGTGACCTTGGGCAAGTCTCTTAATCCCAGTTCCCTCGTCTATAGAATGGGGATAATCATAGCACCTACCTCCTATTTCTTTGAGGATTAAATGAGATAATAATGGTGAGTTATTAGCACAGTGTCTGGCACACAGTAGGCACTATATAGAAGTTATTATTACATATTATAGGCTGTGCACATATATGTCTATGTCTACATCTGGGTATCATATCCTCTCTCCCCTATAATTCCACGAGGGCACGAATTGTGTCGTTGGTCCTCTTAGTGTCCCCAAGCATGGAGGAATGTCTTCTAACGAGTAAGCACTTAGTAAATGCTTATTAAAATACACGTGTGTCCCAGCCTGTATGAGTGTGTGCTGACGAATCTGTTCCTGCACCAGTAATTGGGTGTTAACAGCATATAGGCAGGGGCCCCTCTTCTGTGCAGATAAATTAAGTGTTGTGATCTTACAACAAGGGCTAGGGATTCTTGACAGGACTTTGCAAAGGAGGTGAGGAATGGACTGGCACCTGCAATTATCATCCATAAATGGCATCCCTACTGGATGGTACCAATCTGCAATCGCTTAGCTGAGTACAGCCACAGCCACCAAGCCAGGGGTGACGGGAGCTGACCCAGATTACTGGGCCTGGTTCTGTTTTCTACAGGACAGGAAGTAACCCTGGTTCAGTATTCTAAAGTGTCTCCTCAAAGCTACCCTTGATTTGTTGTTCCTCCTGGCATCTCTCTGAGGGAAGCCGAATGTTGTCCCTGCCCTCCAAGAGGGAATGCAAAGGCTCAGAGATGTTAGGTGACATGTCCAAGGTCACATAGCAAATCAACCAATATTAGAACCCTGGCTTCTGAACTTCAGGGCAGTTAGGTGGCACATTGGGTAGAGTACTAGGTCTGGAATCAGGAAGACCTGAGTTCAAATCCGACCTCAGATACTTACTAGCTAGGTGACCCTGGACAAGTCACTTAGCTTTGTTTGCCTCAGTTTCCTCATCCACAAAATAAGCTGGAGGAGGAAATGTCAAACCACTCCAGTATCTTTGCCAAGAAAACCCCAGATGGGATCACAAAGAGGCATGACTGAAACAAGTGAACTCTGAACTTTGGTGCACTGTCCCCTAGATGATGCCATGGGCTTTGACCAAACCTACACAGAAGGAATGAAACAGAGTTGGAAGACAAGGTTCAGAGGGGAGAGACGAGAGAGAGGGAGGGATGAGAGAGAGCCCAGTGAAAATGGAAAAACTCAGATTACAGTTCCATTTCAACCTTGGCCTTGGGTGGGAGTGTGGAAGCCTTTGGGGAGGTTCAGAGACAGGTGATTTCACATAAGCCTAGAATGTCCGAGCTCCAAGGGACCATCTAGCTCAAGGTTCTCATTTTACAGATGAGAAAACAGAAGTCAGAGAAGGAAAGTGACTTGCTTGACCTTGAGGGCTTGTAGCTAGTCAGAAGCAGAGCCAGGATTAAAAGATTGGTCTCTTGACTCCTCATCCAGAACTCTTCCATTCTGCAAGAAAAGGGAGAAGAACTTGATTGAGCAGGAGATAGGGATCAAGAGATTTTCTCTCCCTTCAAAAAAAAGACTATGTACTTTTTTGCTTTTATGTGCTAGTATTAAGGGCCACTAGGGGACAAGGTGGATAGAGCATGGGCCTGGAGTCAGGAAGACCTGAGGTGAAATCCGGCCTCATGGGGCTTATAACAGCACCTAATTTCCGGGTTATTGTGAGGACAGAATGAGATAATATTTATAACATATGAAATAATGTGATAATATTTACTATATTAATTAATATAATACATTAGTAATATATAATATTGATAAATGAGATAATATTTACAAAACACTTAGCACAGTACCTAGTCTGTAGTTGATGCTATGTAACTGACAGCTATCATTTTGGGGAGCCTAGACAAGAAAGATACTTACCTGTTTCTAGCCCAGGGCTTTGGAGATACTGATTAGCTTTGGGGCAGTGAAGGGCAGCATGAATAACTCAGTTTTGGGGGCAGCTAGGTGGTGCAATAAACAGAGCACTGGCCCTGGAGTCAAGAGGACCTGAGTTCAAATCTAACCTTAGACACTTACTAGCTGTGTGACCTTGGGGAAGTCACTTAACCCCAATTGCCCTGCCTTCCCTCCTCCCCACCAAAATGAAAACTCAGCTTAGGGTCTGAGGCTTTAGATTTGAACCCTCCTTTAGATACTTAGTACCTGTTTAAACCTGATTAATTACTTAAACTCTCTGGACCCCACAATTTCCCTTATGTAAAATAAAGGTCCCTTCTCAGCTCCAAATCTATGATCCTGTAATCTCATTTGACCCTCACAATAACCCTGAGAGTTCAAGCATTTTTTCAACCCTCATTTTACAGATGAGTAAACTGAAGTTGACAGGTTAAGTGACTTGCCCAGGGTCACACAGCTAATACGCATCTTAGGCTGCATTTGAACTCAGGTCTTCCTGACTCCAAGTCCAACACTCTTTCCACTTTGCCACCTAACAGCCTGCATTATATCATTATAATAATTATATAGTTATAATAGTCTAGCAATAGTAAGAAACAGATTCACAATTTCATGTACAAACCATTCCTCTTCTACTATGGAAATGTTCGTCTTGTTTTGTGTGTGTGTGTGTGTGTGTGTGTGTGTGTGTGTGTGCGCGTGTTGTTTGCCAAGTTCAGTATAAAAATAAAATTAAATGATAATGTAAAAGAATAAAATGGGCATAGTTCTACCTGCAGACCCTACCTCACGAGGATCAAACTGATTGTAAAGGAGGCTTACTGAATGCAAAATGCTCGGTAAGCCATAAAGGGCTGCATAAATCCCCCCAAACCACAATCACACTCCTTGCTGCCACTCCACAGGGTTCTGTGAGTTTTTTCCACGTGGGCACTCCTGAGGTCTACAAGCGTAACTCCTTCAAGCCTTTTATTAACAATAGCTAGCTTTTATACATAGCTCTTTAAGGTTTGCAAATGCTTTCCAAATATCTCATTTGAGCCTCACAACAACCCTGGGAGGTAGTTCATGTTATTATCCACATTATACAGATGGAGAAACTGAGGCAATCAGCATTGAATTGACTTGTCCAGGGTCATACAGCTAGTATCTGAGGCAGGTCTTCCTCCCTCCAGATTTAGCATTTTATCCCCTGAGCCACTCAGTGACCTCCAAATTAAATAATCTTAGTGGATTATTTAGTGGATCAACATACACTTATTAAATACCTACTATGTGCTAGAGATACTTTGAGTTGTTACGACCAATATAAATTCATCCCATAGTGGCAAATCGTCTGGTGATGAGCCTCTCTTCACTTGATCCCCCCCCACCCCATGCCTTGTTTACCTTCAAAATTCAGCTCAGGCTCTGCCTTCTACACGAGACTTTTCCTGATCCCTTAGATGCCAGCGCCCACCCCCGAAACATCCCCTTGCATTTATTTATGTATATTTTATATTTGTTTACACACACGTATAACATCATATATTATACTACTAACATATGTATGTGTAATTATGTGCACATATGATACGTATGTTGCTTTCCCTAATAGAATCTAAGCTCACTGAGGGCAGGGATGATTTCAGAGTTTCATCTTTGTGTTCCCAGCACCTGGCACAGGGCCTAGGCTATTGTAGGCACTAAAAGGTGTTTTTCGATTGGTTGGTTAATTATCTAGGCTTGTCCTGGTCCTCAGAGAGCAGAAACACACCTGCCCCTGGGTCTCCATATGGCCACCTCCATTCCACAAGGAGGCGTTGGCAGAGGACTAATGCCATTTTTAACTAACATTTTGAACTCAGGTCTTCCTGAGTCCAAGTCCAACACTCTTTCCACTTTGCCACCTAACAGCCTGCATTATATCATTATAATAATGATTATTATTATATAATAATCTAAACTAACAAATCGGGTTCATCTTTGGGTGTTGTTCACAAACCTTGGATGAATCTCCCAAACCTCAGTTTTTCCACATCTCAAATGGAGATAATAATCACTGTCCTGCCTTCCCCTCAAGACTCTTGTGAGTTCCCAATGACGTGAAGGGGATTTGGAAAGCTAGAAGTGCTTTAGAAATGTAGGGAACTATTTGGTCTCCTGTCTTGACTGCACTGGGCACTATGTACCCTTAGACAAGTCACACACACACACACACACACGTTGCTTCCTGTGTCAGATGAGGATAAAAATCCCCGTTCTGCCTGCGTACTGTGCGGGTCAGAGAGTGGGGAAGCCTGAGTGATTCAGCGATTGAACGCCTGCCCTCCAGGCAGCAGGCCCGGGACCGCGGCGAAGTCCTGTGCACGGGCATCCCTGGAGAGGATCCATTCATTCAAGTAACATCCATTAATCGCCTACCACGTTCCAGGCACCATGCTAAGTGCCCAAGACACAAAAAGAGGCAAAAAGTAGTTCCTGCCCTCAAGGAGCTTACGATCTGACGGGGAGACACGGTGCAAATAAAAGCACACAAAGCACGCCATGAAAGGATAAATGGGAAATAGCTAAAAGAGGGAAAACACCGTAATTAAGAGAGGCTGGGGAAGGCTTACTGAAGTGGGTGGGATTTGAGTTGGGGTCTAAAGCCGAGGAGGTTACATTTACCCTCCCCACCCCGCAAAGCCGTCTGGGGGAAGGCGCTTTGTAATCTCCCATAATTTAAGGTTCTCTGCAGGCCGGGAATGGCTGTCCACATGCGCCCACTGGGCAGTATTGTGTTCCCGAGGCACGGCAGTCATCTTTGCCCGCTCCCATGGGAAGTGGCTGGCCAGGCCAGCCCTTACAACTTTCATTCCAGTAAAGGGGCATCCAGAGGGAGGCCCTGGGCTTCTCTTCCCCTTCCCTTCTGCTCCCCTCCACGGTGGGGGGGATCCCCCTGGAAGACAATAATCCCTTCATCACCTTGAGCTTTCTTTTCCCCCTCTCCCTCTTCCTCCCCCCCCCTCCCTGCAGCCACAGTCAGCCCCAAGCAAAGCTTGCCTTTTTTTTCTGGCAGGGGCCCAGACAAGCCCGCCCTCAGAGCCTGGCCAGCTCCAAAAAGGAATTATTTCTGTCTCATGCATAGTTCTGAGCCCTGATGCCCAAAATGGGAAACAGTGGCTGAGCCCGGGGGGAATCTAAGGTGGGGGGGGGGGGGACAGGAAGGGTAAAACCGTGGACAGACCCAGCCCCCAGCAGCTCCACCAGAGACTGGGGAAAGGCTACGGAGTATATATGAAGGAGAGAAAAAAACTAAACAACCCAGAGGTTCCTAAAATGAATGTATTTACCCTTGTCCCTCCAACAGCCCTCTCCCTGATTCTATCCACCCCTCCATCTCTGGGCTTGTAAAAAAATAAAACTTAGGCTGGTGGGAAGAGCAGGATAACGCCAGATTCACGGGCTTTGGGCTCAGTCCAAGAGACCCTGACTCCCCAAAATATAGGAGGGTTCGAGATAAAGCTGACAGGCTTTGGCAGAGGAATTTACCCTATAAGGCTGGGGTTCTCAACCTCCTTTTGTCAGGGGCCCCTCCGGCAATCTGGCCAAGCCTACAAACCCCTTCTAAGAGCAATGTTTCTAAATGCATAAAAAAACTACACAGGTTTACAGAAGAAACTAAATCTATCAAAATATATTTATCAACATATAAAGAAAACCAGTTCTAAGACCCGTGGTTAAGAACCCCTGTTTTAAGGGAAAGGTTATTGTCAAGTGCATCGACAATGTCTAGAACAGGATTATAGGATTTAGAGGAAGAAGGGAATGTAGGGAGGGTGGGACAGTGCAAAGAGGGCTGGATTGGAAGTCAGAGAAAGCCGGTTTGAAAAGGGGGTCGGTCGTGAAGTAGATAGAGCTCTGAGCCTGCACCCAGAGAGACCCGATTTCAAATCTGACCTCAGACACTGTCTTAGTTGGCTAACCTTCAGCAATCCATTTCATCTCTATTTTTCTCAACTGCAAAATCGAGATAACAATAGCCACCACCCCCGACCCCAGATCAAACTAGAAAATATTTGTAAAACGATTAGCACAATTTCTAATACTGGGCAGATGCCTGATGTTTGTGTTTGGGAACAAGTTGTTCTTATTTTCACTATATCAGAAGAAGTGTGATCGTCATAGCTGACATTTGTATCCCACTTTGTACACATTGCCTCATCTGATCTTCCCAACAACTCTATCAGGTAGATACTATCCCTATACTCATTTTACAGATTAAGAAACTGAAGTTCCGAGTTGTAGCTCACCCAGGGTCACAGAGACAATAAGTATCAGAAGCAATTTTCAAACACACATCTTCCTTACTCTAAATCCTGAATCTGCATTCTATCCTCCATGCAACCCTGCCTCTCATTCAGTGGAAAGAACATTGGATTTGGAATGAGAACGTCTGGGTTGAAATTCTGGCTCTGTTATCCATGTGACACTGAACAAAGCACTTACTATCTCTGTGCCTCTGTTTTCTTGTCTATTAAATGAGGAAGTTGGGCTAAATAATCTACAATGGTCTGATATTATGTGAAAACCAAAAAAACAAGGAATGCTGAGTTCAGGGTTATATATACAGTCCGTGATGCTGGCTGGTGGACTTTCTGAATGACCAACTCTTTGGTTAAATTGCCCAGCTAGCTATTTTTATCTGTAATTTTAACTGGCTGATGAGGAAACTGACTTTGTCCCGCTCCCAGCAGGGACCCAGCTTGCCCATTATCAGTTCATAAAATTATGGGTTCATAGAATGCCAGAGACGGAAGATAGAAGGGCCCTTAGAACATAGAACCTCTCATTTCAGAGTTGGAAGGGACCTTAGAACTTAGAACATAGAACCTCAGAGTTGAAAGGAATCCCAAAATATAACACTGACAAAGTTGGAAGAGACCTTGGAACACAGAACATAAAATGTCAGAGTTGGAAGGGACCTCAGAACATAGAAGGTCAGAGCTGGAGGGGACCTTAGGACTCAAGAACATAACACGTCAGACCTCGACAGGACCCTGAGGCCTTCCTGTACTATTCATTTCCTTTCCTTAGTATTATTGTTGCCTGGAACTACAAGGGTGTTTTTCCATGCAGAAGATGGTGAGGTCAAGGCAGGATACCCTGGCTGCTGCAGAGATTTCTTTGTCTTCAAATGCCTGGAATCTGGGGAGGAAAAAAACTCAAAATATTTTTGCCTCAGGTTCCTGCCTTCTTGTCCCCTTTCTCCTTTCTTTCCTCTCCTACCTTCCTTTCTCCATTATCCTTCCTAATCTCTTCCATCAATTCCCACCCCCCCATCTTTCCCAAAATACCATCCCCATCTAATTTTTTAAAGATGAGACCAGACATAATGGAAATGTAGTTCTTCACTTTGGGTCAAAAGGACGCTCACTTAAATTCATGACCACTTGTGAAGGCAGCTGTACTTAATCTAACCCTGTTGCCAGGGGAAAAGAATAGGAGATTTCAGGGATTACAAGGAGAAGGAGGTTGGAGACACCTGAGTCTGAGTTAATTTCTTTTCTGTCAAATTTGCAAGTCTATTTTAAAATTAATAAGGAGGTAGTTACTAGAATGTAAAGAGCACTGGACTGGGAGTCCCAGAGATCTGGGCACTAACTGTCCATGGGATGTGGCACAAGTCACTTTATAGCATGCCTGAGCCAGAAGGGAACGTCACCTCATCATTGAACCCCATCATTTACAGAGGCCAAGAGACTTGCCCAAAGTCAAACCAAAATGAAGTTAAGTGCTTGCTTGAGCTCAGGGCCAGGATCCGATCTCAGCTCTTCTGTCTCTAGAGCCCCAAAGCATCCCCCAGAACCCTCATGTCTCCAAGCCCTGGGGTGAAGTCTTGGCAAGTTTATTGTCTAGGTTCCTCTGATCCAGTTGAACTCATAGGTTCTAGAATCTTAAAGCCAGGAGGAAGGGACCTCAGGCACCAGCTAGTTCCACCTAATTTTATCAAGGAGCAAACTCTGTAATTGTCCAAAGAAGTAGGGTGTCGGGTGAAAATCTTGGGCCTTGGAATTGAGAGGAGGGTCCCTGGTGAAGAATGTGGTGGGTGTAGAAAACAGCATAAGCAAACACGTTTTCCTTCAGACTTCCTTCCTTCCTCTTGCTACTCCCGGTTCCTGCAGTCAGTCATTCACAGATAATATCCCCTTCCTGACCTAACATCTGGTCTCTCCGATGCCGTGAGGCCAGGTTGAAGCTACAAGCCTCGTTAGCTGTGCCAATAATAGGCACATTTCTCCTTTCTCTCAGTCTCCAAATCACAAGGGTCTGAGCAGCCTCTCACTCACCCTGGCCCAGATGCCCACTCAAACCCCAAGGCCAATGGCCTCAGGAGCAGGTTGGAGGAAACAGGATTTGGTTACAAGTTAACTCAGGAGCATTTGTCCTTGATTCAGTACATTGTGCGATGCCTTTTGGCCTGGGAGGCAGAGGGGGAAGGAACAGATTTCGCTAGACGGGGTTTGGCAGCAGCTGATGCCAAAGTGAGCCATTGGGGTCTGGCATCTCCCTTTTTCTGATAGTGTCCTGAGAAATGGGGGAAGGGAAAGCCCAATGCAATTCATTATGGGCTCATCCCTCAACTAGAGATGATCTAGCCCAACCTCTCCCTTGACAGACGAGGAAACTCAGACCCACTGAGGTCAAATCAATATATTTAGAACTGGAAGGGACTCTGGAAGTCATAGAGTTCAACTCCCCCATTTGACAGATGGGGAAACTGAGACCCACAGAGGTGAGATGATTTGCTCAAGATTTTAAAGCTAGTAAAAGTTGAGGCCAGGACCCAATTCTCTTAACACTCAATCCTTTGTTCTTCCCCCTATATTAGGCTGCCATCTCCCTGCTCAATCTTAGCCTTCCTTCCAGGTCCAGCTGAAGCCCCACCTCCCCTCAGAAGCATCCTTGAACTATTAAAGCCTACACCCCTCTATTCTCTGTTCTCCCATAGTACTGATTATGTAATTCTTCTAGAACTCAATAATTTAATAACAATTCAATTCAACAAACATTTCCTGAATGCCTAATATGGGGCCAGGCTGGCTTTTGAGACCAGGAGGGGAGAAACATGGATGAGACAGGTCCCAATGTTGTACTATATACTGGTTGTTTCCAAGGATATCTGGTCTTTCCCACTCTGTGGTCAGGAAGGAGTTTTTCTTTGCCCCTCCACAGAGGTCAGCACATAGTCCCTGAAAATGCATGGTGTATCGGAAGTGGTGTGGGATTGGAGGCTGGAGTACCCAGGTTTGAGGTGGTAGGTAGGTGGGACCACTGAGGTAATAGGCCGCCTTAGGCAAATTGCTGCCCCTTTCCTGGGCCTCACCTTCTCCATCTATAAATTGTAGGAGTTAGCTACGAGGCAGCCAACTGGAACTCCTTATCTTCTGATTTTAAACCTGGAGCTATTTCCTCTACAGCACACTGCCTCCGTAATTAATTAGGAAATAATTGCTGAACAAAAGAAAATTAGGTTTAGAGTGGGAAGGCAGCTTGGGGACCATCTAGACAGAGGATTCTTCATCTTTTTCTGTGTGATAGACCTCTTGGACAGTTTGGTGCAGCCTGTGGGTTCCTCAGATCCATATTTTAAATGCATGGAATAAACTACATAGAATTACAAGTAAAACTGAGTGTATTTTGTTAAAGTTCACAGACCCCAGTTTAAAAAACTCTAATCTAAGAACTTATGTGTGAGATACTGTGCTAAGCACTTTATGATTATCATCTGGGAAGTGGGTGCTATTATTATGCTTGTTTTACAGATGAGGAAACTGATGCAAAGATTAAGTGACTTGCCCAGGGTCACACAGGCTCAGGTCACGTTGGAACTCAGATCTCTCTAGCTGAACAATAAAGCACTCCCTTAAGAGAGGTGGTTCTCCCTGTTACCCAGTTTTTTGACTCTGTAAGATAAGGGGGAGAATAATACCTTCATTTCCTACTACTCTGGCCTATTGTGAGGGTCAAATAGGAGAGTGAACCTAAAGTGCTGTAAAAATGCCATATAGGAATGGGAACTGCCTTTAGTCCTATATTCATAACTATCAATGCTAGCTTTTTTTCTCAAACTCAGCTCACACAAAGGTCCCTGTCGCGACATGTTGATACAGCATACACACACCCCAGGGCAGCCTGCAGAGAGAGTGGAAAGAGTGCCGGCAGGAAGACCTGAGTTCCAACCCAGCCCCCAGCCTCAGACTCTTACCAGCAGCGTGACCCTAGGCAAGAAATGGCATGATGAATTTTCAAGGAGTACCTACTATCTGCTGACCTCTGTGGAGAGGCAAAGAAGAACTCCTTCCTGACCACTGACTGGGAGAGACTTGTCTCATCCATCTTTCTCCCCTCCTGGTCTCAAAAGCCAGCCTGGCCCCATTTTGGGCATTCAGGAAATGTTTGTTTTCACCGTTTGCCTCAGTTTCCTCATCTGTAAAATGAGCTAGAGAACAAAATGGCAAACTATTCCAGTGTCTTTGCCAAGAAAACCCCAAAATGGGATCACCAAGGGTTGGACATGACCAAAACGACTGAACATGTACACCTGGCCCTCTCAACCAGCCCAGTGGGGGCTGATGATCTCAACAGGTCAAGTGGGCAAAGGTAGGTTTATCTCCCATCACCCCACCCAGGGTCAAGTAAACAAATCCCTTTGATCATGTCCTGCTGTAGTGAGACTCTCCATTACACCTGGCCTGGGTGGAAGGGGAACATTAAATCTTTCCTGATTGACAGGGAGGTTCTTCCTCCCAATAATATAGTCCAATCAGGCTGGAATCTGAATTCCCATTCAGGAAAAGCAAAATGTGGCCTAAGAAGACTCTGGGGTCAGGGGGCCTGGGACTGAATAGCAGCACCTCAGACACCAGCCGGTTGTGTGATAAAGAGGTGAATGAATTCCCAGAGCCTTGGCTTCTTCTTCTGTATAATGTGGCACTACCAACCTGGGAGAGCTGTTGCAAGGAAAGTGTTTTCTAACCTTAAAACACTATATTAATGTTAGTAGTTGTCATCATCGAGGATTTAGACCCAGAAGAGAATTTAGAGATCATCAGACCCAGAGGTGTTAAACTCACTCGATGAAGGGCTGCCTGCAAACTCCCAACTCAGGCTCGAACTAGATCCAAATGTAATTGGGAAATAATTAACTAAATAAATAAAAATACAACTCAATCTAGATATTATTAAGTTGTGGTTTTTTAAGTCTCTCTGCAGCCTACAAGGATCAGTTTCTCTGAGTTTGACACCACTGATCTAATTGGCCTTTCTCTCCCCTCCCTCCTCCTCCCCCATTTTCGAAGAAAAGAAAGCAGACACCAGAGAAGGGAAGAGTCCGATCCAAGATCACATGGGCAGTATGTGGTGGAGCTGGACCCTGACCCAGAGAGAAGGCGTGTGGCCCAGGGGAGAGTGCACTGGACTGTTACCTAATACAGTCTTGACAGGCAGAGCCCATGTGATGTCATTGACCCCATTGCCAGTGGGGAGAGAGACGGGAGCAAGTCAGGGACATCTCTCAGCCTGTCAGGCTAAAAGTCCTGGACTGAAATCTTAGTTCAATTGATTTACTAGGTGACCTTGAGCAAGTTGACAGATTGTACCGGGTGATCTCTGAGTTTTTGTTCAGTTTTGAAATTCTATGATGATATCATGTCCCCTCTCCCTAGGACTCAGGGGGAGTGGACTACAAAGGCTCTTCCACCTCGAAACCTTATGATCCTATGAAGAGCGAGTCAACAGTCCATTATTAGCCACGAGTTGCTATCTCACTCCAAATCTAGGGTCCTTCCCAGGGCTAACTTTGGTGTACTAGCATCTGGGTATTAGTGGGGAGATATTAAGTGAGAGATGGAGAGGGGAGGGAGGGAGATGGGGGGGGAGAAGGAGAGAGGGGGAGGGAGAAAAAGAGGGAGAAGGGAAGAGAGAGAGAGGAAGGGAGGGAAGGGAGAGAGGAGGGAGGGAGAGAAAGAGAGAGAAAGGAAGGAGGGAGAGAGAGGAAGGAAGAGAGAGAGAGAGAGGAGGGAGGGAGAAAAGAGGACAGGAGGAGAAAGAGAAGGCTAAAGAAGAAAGAGAATTATTCTGGAAATCCCTGCTGGAGGGGAAATGCCCAGGATTTAAACTCTCCATCAACCCTCCCCCCCAGCTACCTCCCTGATGGTCCCTTGACCATTTACTGTGTCATTTTCTAGTCCTGGTCTTGTGTGAGATCTAAGTACAGGGAGACCGTACATGCAGAGCATATGCGATGTTACTGACCCACTCTCCAAGGAGAGGGAGCGAAGGCAGTTCCTCAGTGACGCCTCTTGGCCTGTCAGCCTCTCTGTGAACCAGTGACGCCAGCTCAGCACGCCTCCAGTTAGACACTGATTGCTGGGGATCCTTCCCCGTCACCAGGGTCAAGCTAACATCATTCACCCTCCCAACACCCATCACGGAGGATAAAAATAGCACATCTCTTCCCCTTAGATGGGGGGTGGGCTTTTTCCTTGAGGTTCACAGAGGGAGACAAGAGGTAGTTGCATCTAATTAGTCGCCACAGGAATGAATGGTTTCTCTTGATGCTGTTCTGTACTCATTTAGGATACCAGAACCCTCAAATCTTAGAATCTTTGAACCTTAGAATTTCAGAGTTATAAAGGAAGACCAAATGCCCCCCTTACCACCTACCACCAATATAGAGGAATTCCCTCTATAATATCCCCAAAAGGTGCCCATCCAGTTGATGAAAAGCAAGCTCTCCATAAATTTCCACAAGCTGGTGGTGAATTTCTGCAGTGGGAACCTTTTTTTTTTCACATTTAAAAATGGAATTGTAATAATATACATTAGGCTCACGTAGCACTTTTGAGTTTCCAAAGTATTTCCATATCCATTATCTCATTATCTCATTCTACCAATCTCCTTGGATCTTTGTGGAGGGCAGCTAGGTGTCACAGTGGATAGTGTGCCAGGCCTGGAGACAGGAAGACTCATCTTCCTGAGTTCAAATCAGGCCTTCAATAGTTACTAGTTATATGAACCTGGACAAATCACTAAATCTTGTTTGCCTCAGTTTCCTCATCTGTAAAAAGAGCTGGAGTAAAATGAGCTCCAGTATTTCTGCCAAGAAAACCCCAAATGGGGTCACAAAGAGTTGGACATGGCTGAAAATGACTAAACAACAATAAAGGGCTGGATTTTACAAGAAGGAACCATGGCAGGGTCCCCACTTCTGACGTAGGCAGAAGGCACTCTGGGCAGGCTCCCCCATACTCTTGGCTCTAAAGCCAGCTGGTTTTGCCAGTTGCTGAAGAAGGAGAGTGATGATGATAATAAACTGGGAATGTCTGCTGGGGGGACTTCACCATTTATCCTCAATATTTATTGGTTTTCACTACCACAAATCCATCAGACTGGCAAGGGAATTCAGTCCCGTTCTCTGGCAATTAATTCCACATGAAGTATGGATGGGAATTTTCCTATTGGATCTTGAGCATTCTGGGGGGGAAAATACTGAAGCTTCTTCCTTTGTCTCCCTAGAATCCCCCAACAAGCAATATGTGTGAAAGATGGCACAATCTGAAGGTGAAAGGAGGCCTAGGGGGATGCCGGAGAATGAATTCCTGATCTTGACTTGGCCAGTGATTACTCAGTAGGACCTGAGTTCAAACTTGACCTCAGATACTTGATATACTTACTAGCTGTGTGACCTTGGGCAAGTCACTTAACTCCAAATGCCTTGCCTTCCCCCCTCCAACAAAAAAAAAAATCTCAGAAACTGTAAGATGCTATACTATGTAAGATGATAATAATACAAATGATGATCATGATAACAATCTGCCCCCTGCACCTCATCCAGCTTCCTCATTTGTTTGGGATCATGGGACAAGGTTCCTTCCAGGCTCTCAAAGGGGAGGGGGTGGGCTCATGTTCCAAGCTTTGATTTCTGGCAGGAACAAAGAGATCCCATTGCTCAGAGACACTTTGCAACTATAGTTGTGCAAAGCTGATCTGGGCAGTTGATAGCATCTCCCCTGGGGACGTACATGGGTAGTCAGAAAGTTTGGTTCTTTTCCAAGTAGGGAAACATGGCTTGTCCTCACCCAGAACCCAGATTCTGACTATACAAAGGCTCTCACCAACACTAGGGGTGACAATGACATGGCACAGTGGGGGCAAGGCCCTTGCCCTGGGAGTCAAGAGGCCTGGTTAAGCTTCCAGATTTTTAAAATTAATTTACTATTAAAGGATTTAAAGTCCCTTCACCTCTCTGAGGCAGAAGTGACACAATGGATAGAGCACTAGACCTGAAGTCAGAAATACCTGGGTTCAAATCTGGCCTCAGACACTTAGTAGCTATGTGACTCTGGGCAAATCACTTAACCTCAGTCTGCCTCAGTTTCCCCATCTGTTAAATGGGGATAACAACAAATAGCCCCTACCTCCCAGGATTGTTGTGAAGACCAGATGTGATAATATTTGTAAGTGTTTCACAGACCCCAAAGTCGAGCTAGTTATATGATTAGTTCCTTTTTCAGTCAACTTAGAGGGCAGAGCTAGTTGAAAGTCTATAGCCCCTGCCAGCTCTGACATGTTATGTTCTAGATTTCTTCCAGGTGTGTCACCACCATAAGCTGGTCACTTAATCTCTCTTCAGTTTCCTCAACCATGAAATGGTGAGAATCACATCTTCTGTACTTACTTCCCAGGGTTGTTGTGAGCCTCAGATAAGTGCCAGAGAAATGTCGATTATGGTTGTTGTGATTGTTTGGTTGTTGTTGTTGTTGTTGGTTTTTTTTTTTGAATATTTAAATTCTTTATTTCTTTTTTTTAATTTTTTTTATTTACTCATTTACTTTTAATTTACAAGATTCAGTTCCACAATCACTTGAGTTTCAGATTTT
>CM053585.1:186008462-186030224 GCA_028646515.1 Pseudochirops corinnae | reverse complement strand
GAGTCCAGTTTATCAAGGTTGGTCATCATATGTATGATGTGTCTGTGATTGTGTACAGGTTTTGCCTGGTTCTGCTCTTCTCACATAGCATCAGTCCGTGTAAGCCTCTCCAGGTAATTATGAAGTCCATCTTCTTCCCATTTCTTATATGGTTGTTGTTTTAAGGTCTCTTACAACTCCAATATTCTATGTTCCCAGGTCCCTTCCAGCTCTAACATTCTGTGCTCCAATGTCCCCTCCAGCTTTAATATTCAGTGTTATAAATTCCTTTCCAGCTCTGACATTTTGTCTTCTAAAGTTTCTTCTGGCTCTACTAGTCTATGTTCTAATATTCCTTCTGTCTCTGCCATTCCATATTCTAAGGGCCATCCCAGTGCTAAAGATCGTTGATTTTAGGGTCATGAATATGGTTGTTAATAAGATAGGCTGGGGCCAGAAGCAAAATGAGTCTGGGCCTATTGCCCCAGGTCCAGTCTAGAAGAGGAACACAGAGGGGAGTGGACACATAAGAGGGACAGGCCTCGTGTGTCACTCTGGCCTGAGGTCTGGCCTTTTGGGGATAGGGCCAGCCAGCTTAGGGAAGATCTCCCACTGGACAATAAACTAACCTTGATGACTAGTGTATAATAACTCACTGATTTGGAACTTCTAGTTCTTGGCTTGAGAATCCAGCCTGCCCGAGGGAGGTGGAAGGTTTTGGAAAGCGAGCTGAAAGACAAGGCCATCCCCCATCTGTACAGCTGAGGTTGTGGGAGCCGCCCCTCCCCCCCCCCGCCATGGGGAAGATAGAAATAGAATCCTTAGGACTCTTCTGACCCTGGTTCAGTATAGGGAAGGAGGAAAAATAGCACCAGATGCCTGTTTCCATTTCTGGGGCGGGGAAAGACTGAAAAGTACCATCAGAGAGGCTTTCTGATGAATCATGGAGTGAACCTGAGAATCACAGATTGTTGGAGCTGGAAAGGACCTGAGAACAAAGAATATGGGATTTAGAACCATAAGGGACCTTTGAGATCAATTGGGCTAGCTCCTTCATTTTATAGATGAAAAAAAAAACTGAAGGGTGGGGGGGGGGGCTTGGAGAGAACTTATTTGCTAAAGGTCACACGTAGCTAGCATGTGGGGAGCCAAAGCTGAAAGCCAGGTTTCCTGGCTCTATGCCCAGGGCCCTGTCCACTATGCTAGGCAGCATCCTATATTTCTTTGAATATCACAGCATGGGGCTAAAACAGGCCAGGATTGTGGACCCTTGACCTCCCCTTGCTCTCAAACCTACCTGGTGGGTGAACAGTTTTACTCTGGCCCTGTCAGACCCCTGAAGCTACATCAGCTGGGCAGGCTAATGAGGGGTGAAGAATTCAGGTGTTTGGCTAAGTAATTAAACCCTAGATTTGGGAGCTATCTCTGTGGTCATCCTTGATCCCTGTGGTCTTTTCCTGGTTGGATTCCAGGAGCCTGGCATTTCCAGCCTCTTCTTATGTTTGGATAGGTTGCCATACTTTACAAAGCAATGATCATGTCCCAACCTCCCCCTAGAAGTAGGCCAGGAAGGAAATCATAGAATCATAGATGGAGAGCTACAGGACCCTAAAAATTGTTTCTTCCAATCTACTTATTCTACCAATAAGGAAACTTGGTCCCAGAGAGGGCATCTCACAAATAGTAAGTAGCAGGTCTTCCAGCTCTTTACCAAAGAGGAACAATTCTCCCCATATTACAGATAAAAACACAGCAACAGAGGCCCTGAGAGGTCAGATAGCCTGCCCAAGATCAGAGAGGGCATCAGTGGGTGGCATCAGGATTCCCTTGCCTGATTTCCATTTGAAGGCTCTTCCCACTTTATCCTGACAAACTGTGCTGTTACCTGCGCAGATGCCTCACATCCTCCTCCCACCCTCTCCTGCATCTTTATGTGAAGTTTGGCTGTCATGGGGAAAGAGACACTAGACTTTTTCTGTTGGGTCCTGGAAGACCAAACAAGCAGCCAAAGAGGAAAGGTACAGAGAAAGAGATCTGGATTTTATACAAGAGAGACGTCTGTAGCCATTCGAGCGTCCAGAAATGTCACTGCAAGACAATGCCTGAAGAGGCAGAGCAGAACCGTCTGGATCATGGGCTTCACGTCTCCTGCCTCTGGGATGTGAGTCTCAGTTTCCTCATTTGTAGAAGGAATACAGTTTATACAACCCTGGAGACTACTGGGAGCAGAATATCATGTAAAACATTCAAGGTGATATAAATAGGAGTTTTTCTCATTATAATTATTATTATTTTGATTCTCCATCACTAAGGTTCCTTCCAGCTTTGAGACCCTACGACTCTATGACATTCTTCCACCTTTGCCTAAAACCGCTCCACAGGGAAGGAGACGATGTGGCCAAGAAAAAAGAAAAAAAGGCAAGGGATTTGGAGTCAGAGGACCTGAGTTCACATCCTGCCATTTTGTGATGTTGACCAATTCACTTCACCTCTCTGGGCCTCAGTTTTCTCATCTGTAAAAATGTGGGGATTGGATCAGATGACCTAAGGTCCCTTCTACATCTAGATTTCTTATTCTGTGATCCTTTGGGTGGAAACAGAGCTTGAATTGCTCTAGGGAGTGAAGTGGATAGAATGTTGGGCCTGGAGTCAGAAGAGACTTGAGTTCAGATCCAGCCTCAGACACTTTTTAGCTGTGTGACCATGGGCAAGTCACTTAAGCTCTGTCTGCCTCAGTTTCCTGGTCTGTAAAAATGAGGATAATATCTCCCAGGGTTGTGAAAATCAAATGAGGTAATTTTTATAAAGAGCTTGGCAAACCTTAAAACAATATATAAACGCTGGCTATTGTTGTTGCCGCCATTGTTAACTGCAAAGTAAACTGAGGCAGAAGAGAGCTCTTCCAACTAAGGGGAATTAGGAAAGGCTTCCTCTAGGAGGGAGAGCCAGAACTGAGCCTTGAACAAAGCCAGGAATAATTATCAGTTAAAGCTTCCCCAAACCAGAAGGGGCTGCCTCAAGAGGTAGTAGGCGCCTCCTAACTGGGGATTATTCAAGCCAAGACCAGATAACTCCTGTCTGAATCTCAGTTTACCCCCCTGTAAAATCTTCAGGGCCCAACACAGTGCTTTGCACAGAGCAAGTGTTCAGTGAGTGTTTGTTGAATAGAAGCGATAGTTGCCGTTGGTACTTGACTGGAGGGTACGAGACATTGGACTGCCACAGCCCAGGTAGAGGTTTCAGAAGCATAACTGAGTATCAAGGAAACTGAGACTGATGGGAGAATGACACTGCTCTCTCTCTCCTTGGGGGAGCCAGACATAACAGATGCATTCTTTCTGTTTGGGATTAGAGGTATTATTTGGTCTAATTAGTCTGGATGTTTCATCATGTTTCAAGTTTTCTCAAAGAAAAGATGGAAGTATTTATCTTTTGGAAGGGATGGTGGGCTGTGACAGGATGGGCTCCTTTCTGCTTTCCAGGAGAAATGCCTTTGGGGTTTCTTTAGTTTTCTTCCCTCACATTCCTAAAGTCTGACCCTGACGTCCACAGACCAGGTTTACAAGTGAAGCTTTGAGAGAAGAGTGAAGTCCATAACCTGTTTCTCCCCCTCAGATGGATTTTATTATAAAATGCGTGCCTGCGTGCGTGTGCACACACACACACACACACACACACACACACACATACACACACACACACACACACACACACACCCCTCTCCAGGAATGGCCCCTGAAGATGAGGACACAGGTACCCAAATGTACAATGAAGATATTTCCCAAAGGCCTCCCTGATCAAAGATATCCCAATCTTCCAGCTCCCCAAAAACTTATATCTTGCCCTGAAATTCTGACTATTGCAAGTCTCTCCTTTGGGCTAAAGCTCTGTCTCTAATTGGACCTTGTTAAGGTAGTCTAACAGAAAGCCAAAAGTTCTTGTTCTATTTCCAGTTATGCCAGTTAACTTGGTATGTGAGTTTGGACAAGTATGTGACTTTGGTGGTTACTTCACATCTCTGAATGTCAGTTCCTTTATCTATGAGATATTTTGAGTAGATCATCTCTTAAGATCCCTTCCAGCTCTGACAATCTATGTTCTAAGGTCCCTCCCACCACCTCTAACATTCCATGTTCTAAGATCCCTTCCACCACCTCAAACATTTTATGTTCTAAGATCCCTTCCACCACCTCTAACATTCCATGTTCTAAGATCCCTTCCACCACCTCAAACATTCTATGTTCTAAGATCCCTTCCACCACCTCAAAATTCTGTTCTAAGGTCCCTTTCACCACCTCTAAGACTCTATGTTCTAAGGTCCTTTCTACCACCTCTTACATTCTATGTTCTGTATTCTAGATCCCCTGGCTCTCTAACATTCCGTGACTCTCATTCTGGCTTTTTTCCCATCTCAGCTCAAATCCCACTTTCTTTTAGAACTTTCCCACCTAATATCTTTCATCTTTCCAATTACCTCCATCTAGTCTCTGTCCCTAGTTATGTTTATGTCTTCCCCATTACAATGTGAATGCCCCATTAGAGTCATTCTTGAGGGCAAGGACTATATATCCCCAATTCTTAGTACATTCCCTGGCACATAAGAGGCACTTTAAAAAAACGCTGGCTGACTGGTTCCACCTCTGCCTCCTGGCTGCTGCTCCCAGTGTTACCATCTAAGCCCCATGATCAAGGCTGCCCTTGGTGTTCTCTTAATCAGATTTCACCTGTATGAACAGGTGAAGCAGCTGGGAGAGGAATCCAGCATCACGGGATTTGTGCCGTACCTCAAAGGGCTGTAGGGATGGCCTTGCCTGATGATGTGTTTGTGCTTATGAGAATCGTGGATGCCCATCCACACAGACCCACCCACATTTGTGCAATTTATGATCATAATGACTTGAAGTTCAGATTGTATTATCTCTGATTTATATCTTCACCTTCACAAACTCTTTTGTGGCATGGGACCAGCCTTGCTACTATATTCTGATATTCTCCCATTAATGCTACTATTTACTCCTGAGTAAAGTGACCTTAATTTGCAAAACATTATTACTAATGCCTGATGATTACTTCCATTAATATTTATAGCCATGTGAACACCAAGAGGGCCTGGGTGCTAATTAATATTCAGAACTGGTGAAAACTGGCTGGATAAATCTTCCTGCCTCTGTCTCTACTCTAGATCTGATGGGTATAAAGGAAGATGGTGACTCTTTTTCCCTTTTTTTTTTTTAAGCCACCCATAAGAATTACTGTTTTAGGATAATAAAATGTCAAAATCACAGAAAAGAATGTTAAAATCATAGAATGGTGGTATCATAGAAGTTAGGATCATGGAACATTAGTCAAAAATGTTTTTTAAAAAATCATAGAAACATAAGACATTGGAATAAGAGAATGTTGGAATCCTATGGTGCAATAATATGTGAATCTTAGAATGTCAGAGTTGGAGGGGACTTCAAAGGTCATCTGGTGTGACACCCTGATGAGTACATAACACAGGGTGTCACCAAAACTGCACTAAGACTTTTGGGACACTCTGAATGCAAAATGTCCTTCTGTTTTGGGACTAGTTTTTCCTAGCAGAGCTCAGCTCCTGGTGGGGTCAGTATCTTTGGAGAGAATAGAAGAATGCCAATTGCCAATTGGGGATTCAGTGGAACAGGAATCAGGCAGTGACAATCTCCCACCAGAAGAGGAGGGGGAAGGGAGGTGGTGGTGGATTTCCACGTTTGCACAGAAATGGAGACAAGTTTGAGACGCCCACGCCTTCTGCAATAGCTAACATTGTGGTGGGATTTTTTTTTTAAGAAAGATGAGTTTAAATCTAAACTGAACACCCCTAGTGTCATGAAATAGAATACTTTGATTTATCTCCTTTATCTCCTTTGGGAAAGGGCTGGCGCCCCCTGATATAGGGAGACAATTTTAGTTTTTTCTCCTGTCTTCTCCCAAGGTCTCCACAGAATTGCTGGAGGGGCTGTTGCTGCAGAGAAATGCTTTCATCCTTTCCCTTCCCCCTCCCCACTTCAGATTTAGAATGTGTTACAACCCGGCAGCTTGTTGCCATGGTAACTATGGAGCTTTGGAGCAGCCCAGGCATCCTGGCTGGGCCTTGGTGCCTGCCGCCCTGCCACTCACGCTACCTGCCACAAAGGCTGCTTCTGGCCCCGCTGGGCCCCGCCTCTGATGGGCTATTCCCATTACCTGAGGGCCTACTGGAGACAGAACCCTGGCCCATCCCAGAAGAGGACTGGACCCCAAATGGTAGCTGTGAGCTGAGCCCAGCTCAGAGCCCTTCGAGGGCTGTGTGGAAGGGACTCTGGGCAGAAGGCTGACCTCTACCAACAGCTGGCTGGGGAAAAGAAAGTCCCCAAGCCAGACTCTAGGAAGTTAGACAATACAAAATTCTACTGGGGCAGGGGAAGAGAAGGGGCCCTAGCAATTTGGCAGGATCACAAATTATATAACACAGAATTTCTGAGTTGAAGGAACCTTGGAGGTTATCTTGTCCAAATCTTTCTCACTTTATCTAGATGGAAACAAATCCAGAGAAGGGATTTTCCCAAGGTTACACAGCTAGTTAGTCTTCCCTGGTCCCAGACACATCCCCTGGGTGAATCTGACCCTACAATTCCCTTTGGCTCCAACTGACTTTTTCCCATGAACTCTGGCACTGGAGAGGAAACGATAAGTCCAAGTTTGTTTATGAATAAACTAGATTAATCTGGGAAGGCTTCTTGGAAGATATGTCTTTTAGGATTTCAGTTCTCTAGGAACAAGTCCTTACTTGAATCCTAGTGACTCAGGACCAGGAGCAGGGATTTTTCCCCCCTCTTCTAGTTACCAGGAATATTCCCTCATTTTCTGGGCATGGACACTCTTAACTGTCCTGGCTCAGGCCCTATGTGCTTGCATCTTGGATTTGAAAGCCTGTTGTTGTCATGGAAACTCTTCTCCATCCCTTTTCTGGAATGAAGCTAATAGCCTCTTCCTTGGGGCTTCCTTGCTGAAAAGACAAGACAGTGTCATCCCTGTGGTCAGAAACAACATTTATCTCACAACTGTTCTTTCAAGGAGATAGATTCTTCTTAGGTGACAGGGGGTCACAGACCAGCCATATAGAAAGGGTCTAAGGCCAAGTTCCCCAGTAGCAGGAGCAACCTTGCTCCTCATTGTCACCAGACCTACCTGGAATATTGTCATAATAGTCCTGACCATTTCCAAACCATGGTGCCAATGAGAGGGATGGGTTCATCCTATCCCTTTCCCGTTGGAATTCAGGCTCTGCCCCCTCAGGTTCTAGGCTCTGATAAGATAGCCTTTGCTTCACCTTGCCCAGAACCAGGTCACAACACCATCTTATGGTCATTTCCAAAATATGTTTCTTCCTCCACCCCTTTGTAAGGACAGGACTGTCTTATTTGCCCGATCTGTATTCCCGTGGCTTCGTACAGTGCTTAGAACAAAATTAGTGCTTAATAAATTTTTTTTTCATTCATTCATTCATGATCCAAGTCCAAAGTGGGAAAATAGTAGATCTGAGACTGGTTTAAAGAAAGGACCAGGTCACATCAGAAAAGACTGAGGGAAAGGAATCACCTTCAGTCACTCATTATGGTATATGATCTCATATTCCCTGCTGGTAAGTCAAAATAGATCCAGGGATGGAAACAGAAAATCTAGTTTTAAATCCTGGCCTCAGATCTAATTAACTATTACTGTGACCTTAGAGATATCACTTAAACTCTCTGAGACTTGGCTACCCATCTATAACATGGGGAATAATTACTATTTACCTAAGGCTTGCAGAGTTTTTGTAAGGAGAGTGCTTTGTAAGAAGGCTGTGTAGTACAGGGGAAAGCATGCTAGATTTGAAATCCAAGGACTTCTGGAGTCAAGGGATCTGAGTTCGAATCCCTGATACTTACTGAGTAACCTTGGACAAGTTACTTTCCCAGGCAACAGTTTCCTCATCTGGAAAATGAAGGGATTATACTGTGAACTCTAAGGTACCTTCTAGTTCTAACAATTTTAACTAACATTTACATAGTTCTTAAGGGTTTGCACCACTTTTAGACTCAGCATGGTATAGTAGATAGAGCACTAGATCTGGGGTCAAGAAGATTTGGGTTCAAATTCTACCTCAGATAGTTACTAGCTGTATGACTTTAGGCAAGTCACTTAACCTTACTCTAGGTCTCAGTTTTCTCATCAGTAAAGTGGGGATAATGATAGCACCTGCCTCTCAGGGCTGTTATAAGGATCAAGTGAAATAACATATTTAAAGGACTTTGCAAACCTCATGGCACTAAATAAATGCCAATTATCTCTATATCTGAAGACCTTAAAGCATTATAGAAGGATGAATTACTCAATTCCTGATTCTGCAGACTAGTGGAATTTCTTCCTGACTCAAGATCATTTATCTTTTAGAGACAGAGGAAGTTAGGTTTTCAAAGAACAAAATTCAAGAAATCTATGCTTTCCTAGTAGATCTTTTGGTTTATACCCCTGGCTCTTGGTTTTACAGGCCTACATATCCATCTGACACAAGACCATCTATTCATTCATTTTGGATAAGCTCTTTGCCCCTAAGGACCATCCCCCTGCACCACCAAGAGTTCTACTGGGGCCTAGTTTATGACTGCAGACTACTTCACTTTGGTTCCAAATTAAGGAAAACACCCTCCATTGGCCTTTCCCCAATTCCTCACCATCTCCATCCTACCATGCTGCTGCTCTCTAATTGTCTATTGTCTATTGGTCACACCCCTGACCAATGTGTGGACTCCAAAGAGCAGGGACTTTGTTTCAGGGACTTTTGTAACCCTATTTTACAAAGTACCTTAGGCAAAATAGTTCTCTTTCAGTATTTGTTTCCCCATCTCTAAAACTGGGAGATTGGACTGATCTCTTTCGGTTCCAGGAGTGCAGTGGATGGGGCACGGGGCTTGGAATCAGAAAGACTCCTCTTCCTGAGTTCAAATTTAGCCTCAAACACGTAGTAGCTGTGTGACCTTGGGCAAGTCACTTAACCTTGTTTGCCTCAGTTGCCTCACCTTTAAAATTATCTGGAAAAGGAAATAGGCAAACTACTCCAGTATCTTTGCCAAGAAAACCCCAAATGGCGTCATGAAAAGTCAGCCATGACTGAAAAAAGACTAAACAACAACAATCTAGTTCTAATATTACTTTCTATATTTTAGGGTCTTTTATCAGGCCTGCTATTCTGTGTTTTAAGGTCCCCTCCAGCTGTTAGATGTTTGAAGAGACTTTCCATCCCTGACATTCTGTTGGGCTCTAATGTCCCTTCTAGCCATTGACAAGCAATCTTTTATGCCTTAAGATTCCCCTGCAATTTTAACTTGCTAATGGTCTATGTTTGAAAAATTTTTTTTCTGGCACTGTGTTCTAAGCTTTCTTCTATGTCTGATATCCTGTTCTATGTTGGCTAAGATCTCTTCCAGTTCTGACATTCTGGGTCCTTAAGTCTCTTCCATGTCTTATATCCTGTGAAAGGTCCAAGTTCCCTTCATGGTGATCAGAATGGATTCAGGGATGTCAACATATTCATCATTTGGGTTGAGCATATGCCAGGAGGTTTTGCAGTCTACCAACCTCCATTGTACATGTTTTGGGGAGAAAAATTGAGATCCGGTCCCATGAAATCCTGCTTTCCTAATTGGGAAGATTCAATTTCTTTGATGGTATTAATATAACCAAACACAGCCAATCAGTAGGACCTCTCTGGGGAGGCAGAGCATCTGAGACCGCCTTTTAGGCAGGGTGTGTTCCCAGAGAACTAAGCTGTAGGCAGGAGGCAAAAATAGAAGTGGAAAAACACCTCTTTTTTGTTTCCTTGGGAAGGGTGGCTGAGTGATCCTCGGTAGGGGGCCAGGACTGTCTTTATTGATAAGCTATGATTAAGAGGTAAGGAGTTGGCTAAATGAAGGAAGAGGCTGGGAAGGCAATGGAGGAGACTGGCTGGGGCACCACCCCTCCCAGCCTCACATAGACAGCTGGGATTTGGTGGTTCAGAACCTGATAATGGGTGTCAGGAATCCTGGGATCAATTTCCTGACCTCTCCTAGGCCAGACGTGTGATTTCCCCAGGCTTCCCACAGCCCACAATGTTCAGGCCATGGGGCAAAGAGTCCCAAGCTTCTGACTCTCCCTCTCCCCACTTACTAGGAAAAGCAGATTTTCTATACAGACCCTTACATTCTTGATACATTTCCTTCATGGTACTTTGTTTTAACTCAGTTTTCCCATCTCTAACTTGTCAAAGTTAATCACACATACCCCTGCTCCCACAAACTCTTAGGAGGAGAAGTCTAATGAGTCTAGACAAGGAAGACATGCACACAGCAAGGACCAAACCCTTTGGGATGGCACTGGCTGTTGGTTCCATGGCTAAGAGCCAAACATCACTGCCTCATACATCTCTGATTGCATTTGTTACTGAGCTACAGAGGACATATGGGTATGAGCACGTATATATCAGCGTTTGGTTAGATGCAAATATGTGTGCAGGTATATATGATGTGTATACATGTGTGCCACGGTATTGTATGTGAAAGACAATATGGTGGAGGAGGGAATAGAAAGCTGGTTTCAGGCTCAGTTGGGAAGGCCTGAATTGAAGTTCTGCATCAGATGAATACTGGCTTCATGACCCTCTATCACTTAACCTCTTAGTATCCCAGGCATTTCCCTAAGACTGTAAGATCACTCTTGCAGAATACATGCCAATCACCAGTAGTGGAGCTTCCTCAACGAGAGTTCCCTACACCAATTGAATTGCAGGTCCAGTCCAAAACACAAACAAACCAAAAAAAAAAAAACCAAACCACTATAGACATGCGAAATGTTGAGTTGTTTTGGTCACGTCTGACTTTTCATGACCCCATTTGGAGTTTTCTCAGCAAAGTTACTAGTGTGGTTTACCAGCTCATTTTACAGATGAGGAAACTGAGGCAAACTGGGTTAAGTGATTTACTGGTATCACATAGCTAGTAACTGTCAGAGGCTGAATTTGAACTCAGGTCCTCCTGACTCCAGGGCCATCAGTCTATCCACTGTGCCACCTGGCTGTCCCTATACATGTAGTGTCAATGTTTGTTTAAAAAATTTAGAGATGTTAAGGAATTCAGAGTTCACCAAGTCTAAACCCTTTGTTTTAAAGATAGAGAACCAGAGGCCAGAGAGGCTGAGTGAGTATTAATAGAGGTAATGAGGGACACAGCCAAGACTTGACCTCAGGTCTGCTGGCTCCAAACTCAGCCTTCTTTTTCATTATACCACCTTATTTTGTGAATGTAACTGTATATGTGAATATATAGTTATATGTGAGTATGCATGTGATTGTCAGCATGTATATTTATGTCATATATATATATACATGTATTTATGTGTGACCTGACGCATTGCACACACATGTATACACATGTTTATGTATTTGTGAATATCATTTGTGTGTGTTTGCATGTATCATGTAAATTGTGTTTGTACATATATACTTGTGTGAGTGTGTGTATTATGTGTGGGTCTGTATGTGGTCCAGTGGATAGAATGTGGAGCCTGGAGTTACGAAAACTTCCTGAATTCAAATCTAGCCTCAGACACTTGAGCCTGTGACACTTAAGCCTGTTTGCCTCCGTTTTCTCATCTGTAGAATGAGCTGGAAAAGGTAATGGCAAACTACTTTAGTATCTTTGCCAAGAAAGCCCCAAATAGGGTCATGAAGAGTCTGACACAACTGAAAAGTACTGAACAACAACAAATGTGGGTATGTGTGTGTTTGTATGAGTTCTGGAGTTCTTTAGAAGAATCTACCCAAAGCTAGAACTCTTAGCAAGTCAAGATTTAGCACTCCAGTGAGGTCAAGGGCGCCAGTAAAGCCAGGAACTCCAGGTGCCATTGGCTTAGTGTGAGGATATCCTGGGTGAGGGGTTCTCAGCAGCAGGATACCCCCAGCCCCAGCCTACCATTTTGAATGAATCAGCCCCTCATTTGCCTTTTGCAACCAAGACAGATTTTTCTTGGCCTCTAGTGAAAGAGGAATCATGACTAGGGATGGGGAACAGGGGAAAAGGGCTTTATGGCTGATAGCTATATTCAGTCAAGGTCTCAAAACATGTCATTCAGAGCCACTGGAGGCCACACGCCTGTGTGAATCACCCGGAATTCAGCACGTCGGGCTATTTTCTGCCACTGTCTTGGGCTCCATCACCCCAGCTGCAGGAAAACTGCTAGGTTGGGGTTGCCATGGTGAGACCCGGACACTGATTCCCCAAGACACATCCTTGCATTATTCCTGGTGGAGCGCAAGCCTTTCCCAGCTGATCCTCCTAAAAGAATGACTCATCGTTAAATATATCGCCTGGCCTCCCAAACTGTTTGCTGTTCCCCAGCAGCAGGACATGGGTATGGGGGAAGAATTTGGAGGATCATGGGACCTAGAATGTCAAAGTCTCATCACTTTCCATTTGGCTTTCCTCAGGAGGGCTGGCTCTGGGTCTCCCACACTCAATGGGATCCCAAGGTCTGGCATATCCCTGCTTGGCTGCTCATTAGCTATTAGTGTGACTTTGGTCAAATTATTTAACCCTCAGTGCCTTTCCTCAGTTTCCTCATCTGCAAAATAAAGAGGTTGAAATATATGACCTCTAAGGTCCCTTCTAGGCCTAAATCTGCGATCATAGGGTCCTAAGTTTAGAGTTATATAATCTTAAAACTGACAGGGCTCCCAAAAGGCCCCTGAGCAGGAGTCTCTGGGAGGATGCTTGGTCATGAAGTCCAGCTTTGATAATTACTAGTTTGATAATCTTAGGTTGCAGTCATTTCTGCATTTTCCCCATCTGTAAAATGAGTGTTAAAGAAAATTCACCAGATACGTATTAAATGCCTACCATATACCCGGCACTATGCTAAGTGCAGGGGGTAATACAGTGACACAAACAATGCAGCGTCTTCTTTAAGGATTATATTTTGCTGGGAGATAGATATAGCATATACACAGATAAATAAGTATAAAGTGACAGCTGGTGGCTCAGTGCTTAGAGCTCTGGGCCTCGAGTCAAGAAGACCTGAGTTCAAATGCAGGCTCATTAGCCATGGGACCGTGGACAAGTCACTTTAACCTCTGTTTGCTTTTCTTCACTGGTCAAAGGAAATTGCAAACCACACCAGTAACTTTGCCAAGAGAACCCCACGGACAGCTGACCAATGGGATCAAGAAGAGGCAGGCATGATTGAACAACAACAAAAATATACAGATCAATACAAAGTGAAAAAGGAACCAGGACAAACAAGGTGGGGGGTTAGGAAGAAGTCTCATGCAGGTGTGCTCTGGAGGCAGAGAGCACTTCTACAAGGCAGAGGTGAAGAGAAAGTGCCTCCTTGGCATGTTGTAACATCTACGCAAAGGCACCAAGATGGGAGATGAGATGTTATGTGTGGGAAACAGCTATCAAACTAGCTTAATTGAAATAGAGAATCTATGAAAAGGAATAATACAGAATAAATAAATCAAGTTAGGTAGAAGGCAGCTTTCAATTCAGGCTGAGAATCTTATATTTTGTTCTAGAGGCAATAGGGAGCCATGGGAAATTTTTGAGTAGGGGAATGACGAGGACAAGTTTAGGTTTTAGGAATATTAATTTGGCATCTGTGTAGAGAATGGATTGGAGAGAGCAGAAAGTAGAAGCAGTGAGACCAGTTAGGAGGTTATTGTGTAATATGGGCAAGAGGTCATGAAGACCTTCACTAGGATGGTAGCCATATGAGTAGTGAGAAGGGAGTGGTTATAAGAGATTCTGCAGAATTAGAATCAATAAGATTTGGCATCTGATCAAATGTGGGAGTAAATGAGGGTGCTGATTCCCCTGGTGACTAGAAGGATAGAAGTACCCCCAGTGAGAGTGGGGAAATTTGATGGAGGAATGGTTTGGAAGGGAAAGTGGGAATATACCGAGTTCCATTCTGGATTTGTTGAGCTTGAGTTGTCTAGCGGCACTGTAATATCCAGCAGGAACTTGGTAATGCATTTATTTACACACTCACCTCACAGAATGGTGATACAAGCTTTTTGTAAACCTTCATGCTTTATAAAACTGTAAACTCTCATTTTATAAGCCTTGTCCGTGTCTACTCAGCCTCTGCTTGAAATCCTCCTAAAGAGCTGTGGTGGTAAGAGCCCTGACCCCGGGGTCCAACACCAAAGGTTTGGGTCTTGTCTCCCACTCCTTTGTTGGTTGTTTACCTATCACCCAATCCAGATACTGGGGACAGTTATTCACCACTGCTCAAGCCATTCTCCCTCTTTCCTCAAGGAGTTCAGTCCTTGGCTCACAGTCTTCTTCCCCTTCCTTGACCACTGTCCTCATACTAGGGTTGAGGTTTTCAAAGTGTTGTCTGGGGGTCAAAATTATTTTCCTAATAATACTAAGGTGTTTCTAATGTCTAATTCGATTTTCTCAATTCTAATTTGATAAATTTCTAGTTTCTAATATATTTTCCCTAATTTCTAATTCGTTAAGTATTGATAGCTATAACCCTTATAAACAAAAGCTCTTTGAGGAGTTCTCCAAAAGTTTTCAGGAGTATAAATGGGTCCTGAAACCAAAAAGTTTAAGAAACACTAAACTAGGGAATTTCAACATGGGGATTTCAGCACACATGTAAATGTTCTCTCCAACACTTTAGCCTCCCAGTCCCTCAGACTCCTCAGCTTCCATGAACCACCCCTCTCCTCAGGGAGACATAGGATTGGTCACACTCTTGATCTCCACATTAGCCACAGATGTCCTACTTCCAGATCAAGAATTCTGAAATACACTTATCTCACCATGGCTTCGTATCATTCCATCTCTCCCCTGTGCCTTACTCCTAACCCTATTCTCAGTCCTCATCATGACCTCCAGTCCTTTCATCCTTCAATATTCTCTCAGCCCATCACCCTTGCTCTGGCTTCACATTTCTTCCCAATCACAACCCTTCTTGTTGTTGTCCAACTCTTCATGACTCCATTTGGGGTTTTCTTAGCAAAGATACTGGTTTGCCATTTTCTTCTCCAGCTCATTATACAGATGAGGAAACCGAGGCTACCAGGGTTAGGTGATTTGCCCATGGTCACACAGCTAGTAAGGATTTGAACTCAGGAAGAAAGCCTAGAGCTCTATCCACTGTGCCACCCAGCTGCCCCTCAATCTTTTTTTTTTTTTTAGGAAGTTGGGGTTAAGTGACTTGCCCAGGGTCACATAGCTAATGTGTCTGAGGTCCAATTTGACCTCATATCCTCTGGACAACCAGGACTGGTGCTCTATCCACCATGCTAATCAAATCAACTCTGATACGTCCTTTTCTCTTTAACCTTTTACCTCTTTGTCCTATTGCCATTCATGCCTTTCCAAATCCCAACGCAGATTACTCCCACCATCTGCCTCCTCTGCTCCCACTCCCATGCTGCCAAACGGAGCTGGAGGAAGTCACATAATCATCTGCAGACTGGATTCACTACAAGTGTATGTTATCTAATCTCAACTCACTTGTCACTACAACGAGGCAATTCTTTTTCTCCTCCCCAATTGAGTCTCTATTTGCACTTCCCACAGTGGCTGTTTCAAACTTTCTTTTCCCTTCCAGCCTCCTACACTAGCCACCCCCACCCTTCTCAGCTGGGGATCTGGCCTCCTGCTTTACTGAGGAAATGGAGGTCCCGCTCCTTCTCCTCTCACATCTCCGGACCTCTGGATACCATCCCCTGCTCTCCCCTTCTTTATGTCTCTATTTTAGCCTCTGATGAAGAGGTGACCTTTCTCCTTGCCAAAACCAATCCCTCTATACGTTTCCTTGATCCAACTGTCTCTCAAAAGCTGCTCCCGCAATCTTCTCTTCTCTCTTACTAATCTCCTGTCTCTACTGGCTCCCACTATGCTGTCTATAAATGTACCTAGGTGACCCCATTCCTTGAAAAACTCCTGATTTGACACTACAATCCCACCCACACCCCAAACTGTTTTCCTTCATTTCCTTTTCAAAGTCAATTCCTTTTGTTGATTTGTTGTCTGAACTTGGGGAAATAACTTAATGGAGCCTCAGTTGGCCCATCTGTGAAATGGTGATAATACTTGCTTTGAGGCCCTTGGAGGCAGCAGTAGTCTATCTGAATCTGCAGCTATGCTAAGCAATAGCTATCAAAGAACTCAGTAGGCCTCTCTGCCTCTAAGGAGCTGAGCCGACCAGCATACCAGCAGGGAACGCTCACTTGAGAAGAGTTAAAATCTCCTGTCTTATTGGGTAAAGTATATGCACAGGAACAGATGTGGCACTTTTTACCTGCAGTAACCCTCTCAGCAAAGCTTATTCATTAGTCTTACACATGCCCACTAGAGCTGAGCAGAAGAGATGCACTGTGGTGTGTTGGAAGGAGCACTGGATCTAAAGAGAGTCAGAGAATTTGGGTTCAAATGCTACCTTTGCTATTCACCAAGTATATGACTTTGAACAATTCACCACTTCTTGGGCCTCAGTTTCCTTGCCTATAAAATCAATCAACAAGTGCTTATTAATGCCTACTACCTGTAGTAGGAGCAGCTGTGTGGTACAGTGGAGAGAGCATCAGGCATGGAGTCAGGAAGGTCTGAGTTCAAATTTGGCCTCAGACACTTACTAGATGTGTGACCCTGGGCAAGTCACTTAACTTATATTTTCTTCACCTCATCTGTAAAATGGGGATGCACTGGAGAAGTAAATGGCAAACCACTCCAGTATCTCTGCCGATAAAACCTCTCAGACAAGTCCATGGTGTCACAAAGAGTCAGGTGCAACTGAATGATTCAACAAGAACTAGGTATCATGTACTGAGGATATGAAAGCAAGAAATGTAGCAATTTCTACTCTCAAAAAGTTTGTCCTCTAGTGACAGAGGTAATAGGGACATACATGAATATATAAAGAATAAATACAAGATGGTTAGGGAAGAAGGGTGCTAGTAGTTTGGGGAATTAGAAAGATTTAAAATTGAATACGATGCTTGAACTTTATCTTAAAGGGAATGAGAGATTACATAGGTAGAGGTGAGGAAGGAGTGCATTCCAGAGGGGAGGAACAACCAGAGCAAAGGCATGGAGGCAGGAAATAGGGGGACAGAGGGAGGGCCAGTTTGGATCACAAAGTGTAGGATATGGAGTATGGTATGATGAGTCTGGAAAGAAAGCTTGGGGTCAGTTGTGAGGGACTTTAAAAGCCAGAGTTTATATTTGATCTTAGAGGCAACAGGAAGTTACTAAAGTTTAGTGAGTAGGGGGTGAGGTGGTCAGACCTGAGTTTTTGGAAAATCACTGTGGCATCTGTTCAGAGGATGGACCAGACAGGGGACAGACTTGAGGTGGGGAGACCAATTAAGAGTGAAGGGAAGAGGTCCCTCAATTAAGGTGGTGGCCTTAGGAGTGGGGAAAAGGGGTCCTGGACTGAATTAGGAGATGGGACATCCCTGGCCAGGGGAACCCGCAATTCCCTGCCACCCCCTCACCAAGGCCCAGATCAAAGATCCATCTCTTCCAAGAACCTTGATTCCACACCATTCTAGCCTACAGTGCTCTTTAGCTCTGAGCCCCTTCAGGTCAGACCTGCCTCATTACCATACCTTTCCCAAGTGTATGTTTCCTTGTGAGACTGCAGGATCCTTTGAGGACAGGGCCTACCTAGACAATTTTTAATCTCAGACTGTACAAAGAAGTTCATTAGTACTAGTAGTCCAACCCCCTTGTTTTGCAGATGAAGCAACTGCAAAAGTCCAAAGAAAGTAAGTGACTTGCCCAAGATTCCTTCAGAAGCAACACAGAGGAAGGGAGAGAGTGGAAGGCAGAGGTCACTGGCATCAGGAGTCAGGAGATCTGAGTTTCATTCCCAGCCCTAATACTCATTAGCTACATAACTCCATCAAGTTGTTTAAGCTCTTTTCACCTCATTTCTTCATGTGTAAAATGGGCATAATAATACTCCCCTGAAAGGCTGTTAATAGAGAGCTGTCCTCAAGTCAAGTAGACCAGGATTCAAGTCTTGCCTGTAATATATGCTGGTTATGTGACCCTGGACAAGTCAGCCAATTTGTCAATGCCCTAGGCAGTTCCCTAAGACTATAAATCACAGAGTAGGTACCAACCTACATTGGTGGATAAAATTCCTCACCAGGAACCCCCTATACTGATATAATTTTAAATCCCATTTTAAAAAAATACTCAATATTCCACTCACTATGAAACTCACTGGATTATGAGGAAAGCACTTTGTAAATCTTGAGGCACTACAGAAGTGTAATCTACTTATGCCTACAGCAATGTCTACCAATAATGCTGCTGTTCTCCTACAAGAAGTCATTGACAGAGCTAGATCCTGGACCCACCCCAAGGCTCCTTTAGGGTTGGAAAGATTTCAAAGAGAAAGTTCCAACAAGATCAGTGATTTCAGTTTACCAAGCATTAAGGCAAACGGGTAATACAATAAATAGAGCACTGGGTTTAAAGTCAGAAACCCTGAGTCCAAATCCTGCCTAGACACTAATTATCTTTATGAACCTGGGCAAGTCACTTAATCTCATTTAGCATTAGTTTCCTCCTCTACAAAATGAGTAGGTTAGACTCGATGGCCTCTAAGGTCCTTCCCAGGTCTGGATCTATCATTGTATGAGCCACCTACTATGTGTCAAGGATCACATTTGGCTGTGGGCAAGATTCGGAGAATTATAAAACTAAGCATAGAACTCACAATCTGGTTGGAAGAAGAAAACACATAACTATAAATAAAAATGGAATATAGTAAAAGCATGAGAGATGCAAAGAGTTTATGAGGGGTCCAAAAAAAGAAAGGTCACTTCCTATGAAGTTGACCCAGAAAGACTTACTGAAATTGCTGCTATTAGAGCTGAGCCTTGAAGGATGAGTAGAATTTCAATAGGATTGGTAAGAAGCCACATTCCAAGCATAAGGAATAAATTATCTAAGACATTAAAAGGTCCCCCACTGCATCCCAGGTCATCTCCAGTTGTCCTGATCCATATCTGTCCACTGGACCCAGATGACTCTGGAGAGCCTAAGACATAAAGATTTATCTTGGATTCTAAGAGGCAGAGATAATAGAAAAGTAGATAAGGAAAGGTTAGTCATCCAGTCTGGATTTGAGGGAGAATGGTGTGAGGTAAGGTTGGAAAGGTAAGGTGGCCCAAGATTGTGGAGGGTCTTGACTAGTAGGTTGAGAAGTTTGGACTTTATTCACTGGACCAATCAAGGACTTTGAGCACAGGAATGACTGGAAAACTGCTCTCTAAAAGTCACCGGTGGTTTTTTTTTTAATGATTTATATCATAAATTTAATCATCTGAACAGAAACAATCAATCAAAAGAAAGAAAACCACACATAAGGCCATAAACCATAAACCATTTATAGTTTGCTGGAAGGAAATACATAACGGTGTTTGTTTTAATGGATCTGGCATGTGATGAGAACCGTGGAGTAGCCCACATGCTTCACTACTATCCACATAATATGAAAAGCATGAAAAGCTCCAGTGGAGTGGACCTTCTCTTATGGATCTCTGGGAGGATGTAGGGGCAAATAAGGATGATTTATTATGTGCATTATTGAGGGAATACCTACATTGCTTAGACCCAGTGGAATGTGGGCTGTATAATACGTGCATTGATACATACATGCATTTATCCACACATACCAACACACATATACACATCCCCCTGCCTCTCTATGGTCTCCCCCAGACAGGCTACCCTATACCTAAAATACTCCGTGCATCTTCATGGGGAAATAGGAAGAACTCTCTGTGGTCAGAAAATCTAGGCTCCAATCCTTGCCCTGTTATTAACTACTGATGTGATTTGGCCAAATCACTCGTTTTCTGGGTCTTAGTTTCCTCAACTACATAAAGAGAGGATTGGACTGGATGGCTGCTAAAATCCATCCCAGTTCAGACTCCTATGACACGGGCTTTCCTTCTTTCTCTGTAATGCTCACATGGGTCATTTGCTAGGGATGGAGACAGTAATTAGATTTTTTTTATATCATTGGCAAAGGGAACTCTCCAATAAGCAATCTTCCTCTACCAATGCAAGTTGACACCTTCTCTGCAGAATCTTTAGTTCTAGAAGTTGCCTAGAGTTCTAGGAGTTTAAATGACTTGTCCAGGGTCACACAACCAGCAAGTGTCAGAGACTGGACTTGAACCCAGGTTTTCCTGGCTCTAAGACCAGCTGTCTATCCACTATATCTTACTGCCTCTTGCCATTTCTTGCAACATGATAATATTCCACAATGTTACTATACTATAACCATTCCCCGGTCATCGGCCCCATAAGCCATTTCTGCCATAACCAAACTCACCAGTTTCTTTGAGAGAGTGGTTTCCTCGAAAAGCCCACTTCCTCTTCTCATAGGAGCCTGGAATGATTCATTTGTGCAAAGCTTAGGCAAAAGTTCACAAGCCTTTCGGGCTTCTGTTTTTATGAAAGCCCAAGAATGCAAGACTCAAAGTCTGGAGACCTTCTGAGAAGGAACACTTTGACTGTGTAAAGTGAGATATAAGTATAATCCACAAGTGTGGCACAAGTCCCCCCAGCAGGTCACCACTGTTGGCTGTCACCAACTGTTACCTGTTGTCTAGCAAATAAATGCCCATGTTCTTTTCCAGTGGCAGAGCTGTGTACCTGTCTTTAGCTATGTGGTTGTCTACCTTAACAAGCAAATTACTGGAACAAAACTCTTTGGAGGTCTTGGCTAAGATATTTCTATTTCCTTCACTTGGGGAACAAAGTATGAGGAGCCAGTTCTCAGTCCCAGCTACACCACAGATTTGCTGTGTGCTCTTGGGTAGATTACTTAACCTATCCGAGTCCGACTCCTCATATGTAATTACCCTACCTATGTTATGGGGTGACTGTGAAAATCCAATGAGATAACGGATGAGAAAGTACTTTGAACCCTTTCAAGTACTACCCAAATAAGTGATTTATTATTATTATTTTTATTATTAGCACAAATCAACCTTCACTTTCCAGCTTATGCTTTCCATAGCTGTAAAATGTAAGCATGGAACATTCTATGACTATACATCATTAGAGAAGCAGTTGGCATAGTGAAAAGCATGCTGATCAAAACACAAGTCCAAGATGCAAGAGGACGTGTAAGGCTGTATGTTGGAGGGTTTATGAGTGTAGTCACCGGGCAAAGGACAGAAAGACCTGGGTAGGCAGACCTGCATAGCCTACATCTAGCCTGCATCCTCTAGGACATAGTGAAGGTTTGGAGACCACATCATGGGAAAATCAATTGAAGAAGGCATAGAGGAACTCAATACATCTCTGGAAATCATCACCTGGAAGGGGAATTAACTTTGTACTGTCTGGCTTCAGAAGGCAGAGGAAGGGCAATAAGAGCAAGTTGCAGAGAGGCAGAGTTAGGTTTTGTGTAAATGAAAACTTCCTAAGGCACAGAGTTGACCAAATAGAGCTAGATCTCCAATAGCATATAAGCACCTTGAGGGCAGGACTTGTTTTTGGTTTGTATCCCTAGCACCAGACACTGGTGCTTAAATAAATGTTGCTGCCCTGGTTTTCTTTTTTTTTTTTCTTTTTTTTTTTTATTTACTCATTTACTTTTAATTTACAAGATTCAGTTCCACAATCACTTGAGTTTCAGATTTTCTCCCCTCCCTTCCCCCTCTCCCCCATGGTGGCATGCAATCATGTATAGGATCTGCAAATACTTTCA
>CM053585.1:185935541-186007962 GCA_028646515.1 Pseudochirops corinnae | reverse complement strand
GCAATTATTTATAGCCCTTTGGGCATAGTTCCAGATTGCTCTCCAGAATGGTTGTATCAATTCACAACTCCACCAACAATGCATTAGTGTTCCAATTTTTCCACATCCTCTCCAACATTTGTCATTTTCCTGTTTTGTCATCTTAGCCAATCTGGCTGGCGAGATGTGGTACCTCAAAGTTGTTTTGATTTGCATTTCTTGAATCAATAGTGATTTAGAGCATTTTTCCATATGCTTAAAGATATCTTTAATTGCTGCCTCTGAAAATTGTGCCCTGGTTTTCAAAGGCAGTAATGGAGGTCTTTAAGAGGAGGCCGCATGGCCTCATGTTGGGCATGGTATAGAGTGTATTCTTGCTTGAGTAGGAGCCTCATTGGCCTCTGAGGTCCTTACGAGTGCTGAGATTCTATGGTTTTCTGATCCATGTGTCCTGACAGCCAGGACTCTGTGGAATTTTACTTTCGGGATAGATCCGTGAGCCAGAAATCAACCTGATCTTATTTGTTTGGTTGTCAAGAGACACTGGCCTGGTTTGCTGCTTTGCTGACCTGTTATCACCAGGAACCCTTAGATTAGCCAGGGGCAGCTGCCTTTTTCATTACCAGCATCTCTTTAGCCCTGGAGTTACAAAGTGCTTTCCTCATTGGGTTCATCATAGTGTACTTGTATCTTGTATTGGGCATTGATAGGGAGAGGGGAAGAAGAAGGAGAGGCAAGACTCGATGCCCTTCTGTGCTCACGGGACTCAGTCTTGTGAGGAGAAAAGACTTGGGAAGTAATTAGAGACTAATGGAAGACAGTTTATGCTAAATGTTGTGTGAGTGACAACATAGAGTGGGGGCTGTAGAAGATAGGGGTGTGAGAGGGATCCCTGTGGGCTAGTGTTGATCTGGACTGAGTTGAAACTCTGGTTGCTTGGCCTCTGGTTAAATAATCATTTGCCAGACAAATCAGTTTTACTAAGCTGGAAGGAATTTGAGTCAACAAGCATTTATTAAAGACTTACTATATACCAGACATGGACTATACTAAGTGCCCAGGGATCCACAGAAAAGCAATATGGTCCCTAACCTCAAGAAGGTCACATTCTAATGATGGATACCACGTACATACAAGATATGCACCATGCAAATGGAAGGTAATCTGTGGTGAGGGGTGGGGAAGGGAGAGAGATGGGTCTGGTGAGATGCAGTGTGTCCATCTTCGGAGGATAAGCCTAAGTAAAGAGGGGTTCAATAGAAGAAGGCTGGTCATAATGTAATATAATGTAATGTAATGGGTTTTTTGGCCACAGCAACTCTTAACAACATGTAGGAGGGTTGTGATCTCTGTCACTGGAGGGAGGAGCCATGCCAATGAAATCATGGATCCTTGAAAAATTGTTGTATAGATATGAAACAATTCATATCGTTTGCCATGTCTGCCCAGACAATGGGAACTGAGGCTTGGAAGACATCCATATTGCTATTGCCCCACCACACCTACCCAAAGAGGAGGAACAGATGAATGAATGGATGGAGTGGATAAAACATTTTTTAAGTGCTTACTGTATACAAAGCACTGCTGATACAGACAGGAAAGTTAGATAGTCTTGCTCATATTCTAATAGGTGAGATAACACATATAGAAGGTTTCAACTGCAAGTTAGATGGATAGGTCCCAAATGGTTTTTAGGGGTCAGGGGCAAAGTAGATAACAATGCTCCTATTTAGTGTCATTTCCACTGAAAATTTAATGTCGATTTCACTGAAGCATTTTAAAGTACCTACCATGTCAGGCATTGCGGGAGATACTAGGACACCCTTAATAACAAAAACTCATGTATCTATAAAGATCTACAATTTTCAAGGCTCTTTCCTCTGATGCAAGTGTCAGAAGAGCCATTTTATAGATGAGGAAACTGAGACCAAGAAAAGTTAAATGACTCACCCAGGGATAAAACCATTGCACAGAGGCAGCTGTTAACTGCCTCTACAGGAGGTAGGGCCCCCTGCCTCCTCAACAGCCAAAGCTACTGAAGATTCAGGAAAGAAACTTCTCGTCCCCAGATCCTTGAGGTTGTCAAATGGTTCAGCAGCTGAAACGAATATGGCATCACCGGTAGAAATGACATAAAAGAAGGTGCTTTGTTGCTGCACCCTGAGGGTCATGGGACCCTTGCTTCCAATCTGCAACAGAAATCTTCCATGTGCATTATGTCCCTGTATTAAAAAAAAAAGCTCTTTGAATGCAAAGGCAGCCTTGCTTTACTGTCTAGGTATCTCCAGGACTTAGCACCGTCCTTTGAACTCAGTATATGCTTAATAAATGTTTTTTACTTGTTTATTCATTTGTCAGAAATGGAATTCAAACACAGAACTCCTGACTCCAAGTCCAGGGTACATACAACTATACCACAATGCCCACTTATCATCTGTAAATGAATCCAGAGCAAGTCATAACCAGGTTCCTATTTACCAGGCTGCTGGATTTTGGCTTCCAGTCATATCCCAGTCTGGGCCCCAGGGGAAGCAGGTAGGCTGAACATGCAGACATAAAGGGAGAGTCACAGGGAAGATGAGGCAGCCTGAGGTAGATGCAAACAGGTCCTCACGGGGGTCAGGGTGCACAGCCTGGACAAAGGGGTGGAGGTGGGAAGGTAGAGATAGGGCTGCCTAGAGGAAGGGGAAGAAGGGGAGAAGAAAAATAAGGCAGCAGGGTGCAATATAA
The DNA here is from genome assembly GCA_028646515.1 of Pseudochirops corinnae. NCBI lineage: Eukaryota > Metazoa > Chordata > Mammalia > Diprotodontia > Pseudocheiridae > Pseudochirops > Pseudochirops corinnae. Next base: position 186,005,253 of record CM053585.1, on the reverse strand, counting down.
TGAGTGCAGTGCAGTTCAGTGGGAAGAGCGCTAGTGCCGAAGTCGGAGGACCTGGGTTCAGGTCCTACCTCTTCCTACCTGTGGAATCTTGGGCAACCTTCCGGGGCTTCAATTTCTTCATCTGTGAAAGGAGATCTGAGGTCTCTTTCAGCTAGAGATCTATGATCCTGCTTCTTGAGTTTGACACTCACCTCCACCACATCCTACCTATGTGATCTTGAGCTCATGACTCTCCTTTGTGCCTCAGTTTAAAATGAGAGAGTTAGACTGGATAACCTCTTTTGTTGTTTGAGCCCTTTCAGTTGTGTCCAACTCTCCATGACCCTATTTGGGGTTTTCTTGACAAAGATCCTGGAGTGGTTTGCCATTTCCTTCTCCAGTTCATTTTCCAGATGAGGAAACTGAGGCAAACAGGGTTAAGTTACTTTCCCAGGGTCATACAACTAGTGAATGTCTGAGGTCAGATTTGAATTCAGGGAGATGAGTCATCCTGAGTCCAGGACCAGCATTCTAGCCACTGTGCCACCTAGTTGCTCACCTTGTCCTTCAGGGGGACGGGGAAATGATTGCTGTTGCATGAAATCACAGACCCTTGAAGTAGTGATAGCAAACAACGGAATTCTGGAATCTCTTTGGAAAGGCAAACCGAGAAACTCTCAGTACCAGCCCTTCTGCCTGCCCACCTCCCTGCTCAGAATTGCCCTCTATAAGAATGAAGGAACAAGATAGTGGTATTTTTTTCTCACACGACCAGTCAATGGCAGAGCCTGTGTCTAAATCCTGGGCTTGTCCCCTTTAAGTCAAGTCAATAAGCTTTTAAGAGTTTGCTCGGTGCCAGGCTTTGTGCTAAATTCTGAGGATCCCAAGAAAGACAAAGATAAGAGTCAGTCCAAACTATTGTACAATGTGAAAGTATTTGCAGATCCTATACATGAGTGCACACCACTATGGGGGGGGGGGGAAGGGAGGGGAGAAAATCTGAAACAAAAAATAAAAAAAAAAAAAAAAAGATAAGAGTCAGTGCTCTCAAGGAATTTACGTTCTAATAGCAGAGACTGTGTACAAACAACTTTAAAGGAGCAAAAAATAGTATAAATTGGAAATAACCTCAGAGAAAAAGCACTAGCATTAAGGGGAGTTGGGAAAGGTCGACAGAAGGTGAGTTTGAAGCTAGGTCTTAGGGTGGGGAAAGGCAGGAAGTAAAGGTGAGGAGGGAGACCAGTCGGAGCAGGGGGAACATCCAGTGAAGAGGTCCAGAGTCAGGAGACAGACTGTCTTGTCAGGAGGCTGGTGTAGCTGGATCCCAGACTGCATGGTGGAAAATAAAATACAAGAAAATAGGAAGGTAGAAAGGGAGAAAGGGGCCAGGCCATGAAGAGCTTCAGAAGCCCAACAAAAGGTCCTATATTTGATCCTGGAGGTAACAGGGAGTCAGAGTCTACTGAGTGTGAACAGGGGTGGAGCAGGGTTGACATGGCCAGACCAGTGATTGAGGAAGTTCACTTTGACAACTGAGTAAAGGATGGACCAGTATGGGGAGAAACATGAGTCTCTTTTCATTGCAACCCTATACCCTCAATAACTAGACCTATTTACTAGGTAAAGCCAGTTGCCCAAAGCCTCAAAATTTAGTCTTCCCCTGGGATGGACCAAAGAAGTTCCCTGGGCAGAGAGCAAATTGTGTTTACTGTGGAGCATGGTTCTTTGTGAACTTGAATTAGTAGGAATTCCCAGCCAGCAAGGGCAGCACAGAACTTGACCTGTGTTCCTACTAAGGCTGAAAGGCCATGCTTGGAGGATGGATTGGGAAAGAGGGAGGCAGGCTCAGGGCTGACTAGAACCCTCAGGGATTACTCGCTTCCAGGCCATCTCTGTATGTGTGCACATGCATATTCGTCCTTGCACAAGTATTCAAGAGAAGCAATATAGAGAGAACGCTGGACTTAGGAGAGAGGGAACAAGAATTTATTTAATGCCTACTCTGTGCCAGGCCCTTGGAATCAGAAGACCTGGATCCCAGACCCAGGTCTAACATTTCCTAGCTATGTGACCCAAGGTCATACAGCAGGAAAAAAAAAAATCAGACTTGGAGTTGGAAGACCTGGGTTTGAATTCCAGATCTATTGCTCAGGAACCTGATGCTCCTGCTTTCTACCTTTTCCAACAAATTTGTCAAGCATTTATCAAGTACCTACTATGTGCCAGGCACTGGGAATATAAAAAAGGCAAAAATATGGTCCCTACCCTCAGTGAATTCACATTCTAATGGGGGAGACAATGTAAATAATTATGTACATATGAAACCTAAGCCTCAAAGTCCATTGGTATGGGATTCTCTCCTCTTTGGTAGAGATTAATTACTCAGTTCCCTGTACCTGAGTGAGGAGCAGATTGAAGTTTTTGAGAGCAGGAGAAAAGAAAGATCTTAGATTCTTCTGGCTTCCAGCTTTGAGAGAGCAGATGTACAATGCCAACCTCTCTTTAGGTTGCTGAAGGGAGAAAACAACACTAGGAAGAAGCTGACATGAGAGGAGCTGGTGGTCATCATTTCCCTAGCCCACCTTCCTACATTAAAGACTTTGGGGAATTTTATCCTTGGATGAAAGATTCTCTCTCTCTCCCTCCCCCCCATCCCTTTCCCTTTTCCTCTCTCTCTCTCTCTCTCTCTCTCTCTCCCTCTTTCTCTCTCTCTCTCTCCCCTTCCCTTACCCCTCCCCCTCTCCCTCTCTCTCTCTCTCTCTCTCTTTCTCTATTTTTCTCTTTCTCTCTCTCTCTGCTATTGACTTGTATAAATGGGTTTATTTATTTGACATGCGTGGTCCTTGTAGAACTGGCATTTGGGGGAAAGGGAGACAAGCCTTGGATATAGAACCTAGGGCCCTCCTTTCCCATGGTAGAATAGTAATCAGGATCAAACCTAAAAATTGCTTTCCCTGAACTAATAATATTTAAGGAAGCAAACAGATATAATTCTATGTCAGCACCCCCTCTGAGGACAGCCAAGCAGAGTGGCCCAGCTTCCGACTCCAACCTCCTACTTCAGTTCCTGGCAAGAATCAAAGTGTCCCTTGAAAAAGGGTAAGGAGAAGAGACACTAGAGATGTCTATATATACCTCCCTTAAGCCACACTGACACAGCCATATATGTGTGTGTGTGTGTGTGTGTGTGTGTGTGTGTGTGTGTGTGTGTGTGTGTGTGTGTGTGTGTGTGTGTGTGTATAGACACAGGATAACTTGGAAGTAATCTCAGAATGAAGGCACTGGGCGCTGAAAGGGAGAAGAGAGACTGGGAAAGGTCCCTTGTTTTCAGCTAAACCTTGAAAGAAGGCAGGGAAACCAGAGGGCAGAGGTAAAGAGGAAGGGAGAGTAGTTACTGGAGACAGTCAGTGCAAAGGCATGGAGTGTTATATGGGAACCACAGCACACAGGCCAGCAAAGCCGCATAGTAGAGTATGGGGAAGGAAGTAAAAAGAGTGTGAGACAATTCCTCTTTTCCTCATTTTTTTTTTTGGCAAGACAATCAGGGATAAGTGACTTTCCCAGGGTCATAAGCTAGTAAATGTGAAGTGTCTGCGGTCAAATTTAAACTCACGTCCTCCTGACTCCAGAGCCGGTGCTCTATCCACTGAGCCACCCGGCTGTGCACTCTTTTCTTTATTTTCAATGAGTAATTTCAACTAGATGGTTCCTAAGATCCCTTTTCCCCTTTCAGCTCTGAATACCTGTTCTCATTTAAGGTGAGAGGGAGGAGGGAAATACAACACACACACACACACACACACACACACACACACACACACACACATGTGCATAATGTCAGTTGGATTTGAAAGGGACCAAGCAGGTGATCAATAAGGTCCTTTCCAGAACAAAATAAAATTATCCCTTTTGTGCTTTAGTTTCTCCCTCTGGAAAATGCGAATAATCACACTTGAACTACTTATCCCATAAGACTGTTATAAGGAAAATATTTTTTAAATTAGAAAGTGCTACCAAAAAAAATGTGTGCTAATTATCCTTAATACCATAGGGTTCATCTTCTCAGGCATTGCTTTGCAGAAACCCTGAAACAAATACATCAGCACAAGTCTACTTTCATGATCAAAAATATTTTTAAAAGACATATGGGATTTATTGGCAAATACCAGCTCTCAAGACAACTAAGGGGCAGTGGGAGGAAGCAGGGAGAAAGAAGAGAGTGATTATACAGAGGGGGTCAGAAATGAAGTTCGTTGCTGCTGCAACAATGGTTAATACCCACAACAAATTAATGAACCAGGGGTCTCTGCACTTCTATTGTGAAAGATAATAATGTGTCAATTATTGTTAAACTTTGACCCTACATCAATACACGGAGCTGCTAGAGGTCAGGAATTGTTTCTTTTTTGTCTTTGGATCTACTCCAATGTCTAGCAGTATTCTGAACGTAAGAAATACTTAATAAATTTTTGAAGGAAGGAAAAAAAGAAGAAAGAGGAGCAGAGAGAGAAAAGAGAAGGAAGATAAGTTCTATCAGAGCCCAATTCCCTGTTGTGAAATCCAAAAATGTATGAAATTCAAACATACTTGTAGAAATACAAACACACTTTTATTTATTTGCATATACAAATACCAATGAATGAAAGCCAGATGATTAACTATGACAGAGAAGAGCAAAGCAGACCCTGGTTAATTAATTGGCTGTTTGTTCTCTGTTACCCTTCATTAGTCTGGACTTTAACCCTGATACTGCTAGACAGGAGAGAAGAGACCAGGAGAGATGCTTCTACATGGAAGACTCTAGAACTTTGGGAAATTCTCAATTGGTGTAGGAAAGGAATTGAGCTGATTATTAGAGTTTGGTAGATAAACATTGTGAGTCTACTCTAGGCTGTTTTGAAACCAAGAAGTTATGAAATCCTAAAGGCAGGGAGGGCATTATCTCTTCTACCTCTTAGAAAGATGGGCTAGCTTTTCCTTAGGGAGTTCTCTATCTTTCCAAGAGGTGGCTTCCTCCCTTTGAATGTAAGGAAAAGAAGAAGACAGCCTCCTTGGAGAGCATTTCCCATTATGGGATGAAAAAATTACCTAATAGCTTCATTTTATTCAGGCCTCAGCTCTTCAGAGAGCCAAAGATGCCAGAGGCCAAAATTATTTTAAGGAAGATGGGAAAATTCTGGAACTGAGGTGGGTTAAGACGAAAATATCTGCTCCCAATTCCCCAAAGGCCCCCATATTATGCCCTTGGTCCCAACCAGGCCTTCTCTACAGGAAAGCAGGGATACAATTACCCTTTATATTCCTGCAGTGCTGAACTTTCCAAAGCCCTTTCATATCTAATTATCTCTTTTAAGCCTCATAACAACAGCTTCATGCAGGAAGCAAGGCAATTGTCATGACCTCCATTTTACAGCAGGGGAAACTGAGACCCAGAGAAAGGAAGTAACTGGACTGAACATTTCATGGCTAGGAAGGGATAGGTTTTGGTGAGTGGGGTTGCTCAGGAACCGCATTTTGGATAGGTTGCTCTAGGGCAGCGTCTGAGCTGTCTTGGGGCCATGAGTGGGAACTCAAGGGGCAGCAAACAGAGAGTGTTGAAAATCAGCTGAGAAAAAAACTTAAGCACCTCTACAGATAAACTTCAGGAGCCCTTGGGGAAGCACTCCACAAGAAACCACTTTGCAGGGACCAAACACAGGATTGGAGACTCGGAGCTAGAAGTGGCCAGAGCGAAAAATGCCTACTGAAAAGGACCTTAGACTATTGGTCTTAATAATAATAGATGACATTTATGCAGCACTTTAAGGTTTATAAATTGCTTTATTATAAGTTACTTTGCTTTGCCATCACAACAACCTTGAACTTTGGCAGGGCAGTCGTTATGATGTACATTTTGTAGATGAAGAACCCAAGTGTTACAGTACATGATTTGCTCAAGCATGGTGGAGGAATTCTGTTCTAGAATTTTCTTAGGAATTGAAGTCACACCCACTGGTCTATAGTTGTGAGTTTTGGGACTCTATTCTCTTTCCTTTTATTTTAGAAAGCAAGATGACGTATGCCTTTCACCTGCATTACATCTTCTCTTTCCACGACCTTCCAAATACCTTTGACGTTGGCTCTACCATCTCACCTCTGCCAGTGAAGGAAGGATTCAAACCCAGGGCTCCTGGCTGCTAACCCAACATTCTTCCTACTATATTCCAATGGCCCTAGAAGGGGATCTTAGAACGCTGATGAGCCTATCATTGAATGTCAGAACTGGAAGGGGCCTCAGAGACTATCTAGTTAAACCCTTGCATTTGGCATGGTCCAGGAAAGGTAGTGTCAGGATGGCTAAAGCCAAAAATGAGCTGAGGCAAGAGGAAAGCCAAGAGCAACGAAATGGAATGTGAGAAAGAGGGTGATAATAATAAAAGCTACTTTTATAGAGTTGTAAGGTTTGCAAAGTGCTTTATTAATATCTCATTTGACCCTCAAGACAACCTTGTGAAGTGAGTGGTAGTATTATTCTCATTTTACAGATGAGGTAAATGAGGCACAGAGCAGTCAGGTGACTTGCCCAGGGCAGGCATTAGTATGTACATTTTACTGAGGAAGAAACTGAGATTCAGAGAAGATACTTGACTTGCCCAGCGTCACACAACTACTAAATGCCTAACACTAGATTTGAACTCAGGCCTTCCTGACTCCAGATCTACTACTCTATCTACATAGCTATGGAGAAAACATAGGCTCTCTGCCTGGGGTCAGTGAAAAGATATTAACCGGCAACAGAGATGCTCAACTTTTGTTTTGTTTTTGTTCTCCAAGAGGAACAATCTTTGCTCTGGAAAGGTCAGAACAGACATGGTAAATGAGGTATTGATACGCAAGATAAGGAGGAAGATAGTTAGAAAAGTAGCTCCCTACCCTTGATGAGTTCAAGTCACCTGGCCCATATGAACCACATCCTCCAGAACTGAAAAGACTGGCTGGTGTGATGGCTGAGCCAGTGTCAAAGGTCATAGGAAGGTCCATAGAAAGAGGAAGATGTAATGCAGGAGAAAGGTATATGTCATCCTGGTTTCTAAGAGAAGAGCAAAGAGAATAGAGTCTGAAAACTCACAAACTATAGGCCAGTGAGTGTGACTTCAATTCCTAAGAAAATTCTAGAACAGATTATCTCTAGAGACAGTCAGTGAACATCAAGGAAAAGGAAATGATGATTGCCCAAAAACCAACATGGCTCCACCAAGTTTCATCAAGAATAGACCATGCCAAACTAAACTTATTTTCCTTTTTTGACAGAGTTATGAAACTAGCAATAGGAAGCATTGTGTAATGGATAGACCAATTAGTTAACAAACATTTAATAAGAGCCAGAATTTAGGAATACCTGGAAGGATCAAACTGAATCACATTGACCCAATGCGTTTGTATACACTGAAGAGAGCAGTAGAAAATTTTTTATTTCAAAACGTAACAAGAATATCTACTTATAATTATTTGTATTAAAAGTTAATTTGCACAGATAGAACTTATAGTAAATTAAAGTGAAATTAAATTATTTTTAAAATTCTAGTGGCAACTGACATAACTGTTCTACCTGGTCCTTCTAAAGTTAAGCACACACTCTGTGCCAGACACTGCTAAGTGCTAGGGATACAAAAAAAAAAAAGAAAAGAATTCCTGTCCTCAGGGAGATTACATACTAGTGAAAACTTGGCTTAGATTGAGTGCTGGCCTCAGAGTCAGGAGGGCTTGAAGTTTAAGCCTGGTCTTTGGTACCTACTGTCTATTTGATGCTGGGTATCAGAGAAGTCGCAGGAAAAGTGCCAACCTGCCCAGACAAAGTTCCTTACTTTGAGCTCCCTGCAGCAATTAAATCAGAAGTTTTGTCTTAAAAAAAAACAAAACCATAAATTAGTAAATCAGGAAATGATTTAGCTATATTTGGTTTCTTAAATTTTATCAAAGCACTTAGTAAAGTAACTCATACCATTTTTATGGGACAAATGGAGAGATATGGGCTTGATAATAATACAGTTAAATGGATTTGGAACTGGCTGAATGACCCTACTCACAGAGTAGTCATCAATGGTTCAATGTTGACTTGGCAGGTCTCCAGTGAGGTGTTTCATGTATCTGTGCTTAGCCCTGGGTGCTCTTTAACATTTTTATCAATGGATTGGATAAAAGGAGAGATGCCATGCTTATCATTTGAAGATGACACAAAGCTAAGAGGGAGAGCTCTTCCTCTTGATGATAGTTAGAATCCAAAAAGTTTTTGACAGGTTAGGGCAGGGATTGCGGCCTCAAGACCACATGTGAATCCAAGGAATTCAGTCAAAGGGCCTCATTTGAGGACCTAGAGGGTCACATGCTGCCTCAAGGCCACAGGTTCCCCACCCCTGGGCTAGAGCAACATTCTGAATGTAATAAGATCTAATTCAACAGGAATAAATGTAAAATCTGACACAGGTTCAAGAATCAATTTTATAAGTTCAAAGCAAGAGAGACATGTTGAAGTAGCAGTTGATCTAAATAAAGTCTGCAGGTTTTCAACTGAAAGTTCCAGTTTTCAACTAAAAGTTGAGTGTGAGTCAGCAGTGTGTTGCAGCCGCCAAAAAGCTAATATGATTTTGGGGCTGCATTAAGAAAAACATAGCTTCCAGAAATAAGGTGTTAGTCCCATTGGATAATACCCCCGAAAAGACCATATCTGGAGTGTATTATTCCATTCTGAGTGCCACAGTTTAAAAAGGATATTAATGAGCTGGGGAGCTTCCAGAGGAGGGTAACCAGTATAGTGAAGAGCCTTGAATCCATGTTATATGAGGACAGATTGGATGGTGGGAAGGATGGGACATGTTTTGCCTGGAGAAGAGAAGGCTGGGGGTGGGGATGGAGGGGAGGGAACGTGATAGCTATCTTCAAGTATCTGAAGGTCTGTCATGTGGAAGAGCGATTAAATGTGTTCTATTTGGTCATAGAAGAAAGATTTAGGAGCAAGGGATAGAAGTTACAAAGAGGCAAATTTTCAGCTTTCTGTCAAGAAAAAGCTTCCCACCAATTAAAGGCTAGCCAAAAGTGGAATGGGCTACCTAGAAAATGGTGGCTTCCCTCCTCCTTGGAGATGTTCTAGCAGAACCTGGATTACTGCATGTTGAGTGTGCCATAATGAGGATGTCCACAGTGGTACCACAGTGGTTCTCCTGGGAGCCTAGCACTAGAATTTGCACAATTACTGATTTGTCTGTGCAACAGCTCCTGTTCTCCAAAGCACTGGAAGTTCTTGGGAAAGGAATGACTTGGGATCATAGCAGGCTCTGGTATGGAAGGCACAAAAATAGAAAGAATATTGAACTGGGAAGTGGGGGACCTGGTTTCTAATCCCATTGTCCTTGGGCATATATGACTTCCCTTTCTGGATGGTAGTTTCCTCAGCTCTAAAATGAGGGGCTGAACCATACTGGAGTGTTGATAGTTCTAGAGGACTACTGCCCTACTCTTCCCCCACCCTCCACTGAGCCAACAGCCCTTCCCAACATCTCAGGGATGGAGTCAGTGAAAACCACCTACAAGGAAGTTGTATGTAGGGATAGTGGTTAGACCTGGAAGAGACTATAAAAATTGTCCAGTCCAGCCTCCTCTTTTGAAAAAAGAAGAAACCGAGGCCAAGAGAAGTTCATAGAATAATAAAGCATGGGATTTATAATATTATGATTTATAATTTATATTTGTAACTTTAGAGTCAAAAGAAAGTTTTGACTTTCTCATCTTACAGAGGAGAAAACTGAAACCCAGAAAGTTTAAGTGATTAATTCAAGTTCATACAAATAGTAAACAACAGATCTGGGATTTGAACCCAGGTTCTCCGACTCCAAATCAAATGTTCGTCCCACTACACCATGTTGTTTCTATCATTTAAAATCCCTCTTTGATGAAAATCCTTGCTGTATTTTACCATAATTTCTTTCTAATCTAGCCTACTTATTTCAGTGTCACTCATTTGGATGTCTGCCTAAGGAGTACCCCCCCCCTCCTCATCTTCTATCCCTCCCCACCCTGAGCCAGAGGCCCCGCTCCAGCCTGGGCAGCCCGTGACTCTAACATTAGGAAATTGACATGGTAGATAAACACCCCATTGGTAATAGGATAATGAGGGCTCACAGGAGTCGGGCAGCCACAGAGCCTGTCAGTCAGGGAAAGACTGGAGGCAAACACTGCAGGCTTCCACAGGCTTTGGCAGGGCTAAAAGCTGGCTCAGCACCCAAGCTTGGCCCAGGTCCCCAGTGGATGATCTTCGCTAAACTCTACCCTCTTTCATCCCTAAGGGTTCTCAGTTCCTTCCTGGAAGCTGCTCTCTCTCCCCCTTTAGGACAAGGCACTGAGGAAGCTATGCCCTACAGTCGGAGTATGCCAAAGAGTATACTTCTCCTCTGGGTCCTGAGCTAAAATTGATTTCCTTCTAAATAGATTTAAAATCAGAGCTACGCTAAGGGTGTGGCTGTTACAGCAATGACCTTTGGTTAAGTGCTGGGGGTGGGAGGGTAGTAAATGAAGACTTTTATTGTCCTTGTTCAGTTGTTTCAGTCCTGTCTGACTCTTTGTGACCCCATTTGAGGTTTTCTTGGCAAAGATACTGGAGAGGTTTGCCATTTCCTTCTAGCTTATTTTACAGGTGAGGAAACTGAGGCAAACCAGGTTAAGTGACTTGCCCAGGGTCCCACAGCTAGTAAGTGTCAGGGGCCGTATTGGAACTCAGGTCTTCCTAACTCCAGGTCTAGCACTCCATCCACTACAATACCTAGCTGTCCTCCAACCCTTACAGTTCATAGCAAACGTCATTGGAAGAGTCAAAGAGCATAGTGGAAAGGAGAACAAATACTGATCAAGAATCAGAAGACATGAGTTCTAATTCTGCCTCGTATTCCTAGAAACCAATATGATTTGGGGGTTGATTTCTTGAATGTCAGTTTCTTTATTCATAAAATGAGAGTGTTGGGCTATGTGAGCTTTGATATTCCATGCTTTAATAAGAAGCAGCACTAACTGGCCATATGACCTTGGGCAAGTCACTTAACCTATTTGTGCCTCAGTTTCCACATCTGTCAAATGAGAGGATGGATTTGGGCCGGGGTGTGCTGGAGCCAGATCTAGCTGCTCATGGGAATCAATGGTTAAATTTCTAGTGTGAGTATCTGTGCCTCTGGAAATTGGCAAGTATTACAAATCGGGGCTTGATTTATTGTTCTGTTGATTGTCTAGACTTAAGTAAGTGATGGAGAAAATGTTAACAAAGGGTTGTGAATGCTTCTTTCTTTTTTTTCTTTTTTCTTTTTTTTGTTGATCTAGTCATAAAACATTTACCTGTACACTCCTAGACTCTGGGACCTTTAATGTCCCTTTCAGCGCTATCTCAATAGTCCTAATGTACCTTTTAGCCCTAATAATCCATGTTCTAAAGTACTCTGATATCTCACGTTTTCATAGCCCTTCCAGCTCTTATGTTATTCTAATTATATACCTTCTCATCTTCCCCATAGGTATTAGTAAACCAGTCCCTCTTACTCCTGTACATGTCCAAAGAATCCTTTCCCTGATACCCACCTGGTCAACTGCCCCCAAATGGAGAGAACCCAAATGTACAAAATTCATTTGGGTGACTCAGTTGCTTTCTCAAGGTGGCTATCTGTGTTACCTTAGAGTCCTCATTCCTTCACCTGTCCTCACTTCCCTACATTGTGCTGTCTCTGTCTAAAAAGATCCATTTTCCTTGCCCAGAGATAACAAAGAGGGGAATTAGGAAATATCAGTACAATAACACTGGAAGGGACCTTAGAGGTCATGTAGTCTAATCTATTCATATTATGGATGAGGAAACCGAAGCCTGACAAGGATCAGGTATTTGACTTTCCCAAGGTCACACAGCCAATCAGGGGCAAGAGACTTGACCCCAAGACTCCTGGCTTCCCAACAGGTAGTCTTTTCATTATAACACTTCCCTCCCTACCCCATCAACCTGCATGCTGTAGCCTGATCCTGGAGGACCAGTGCCTTGCTCCCCCTTCCCTGGACTAAGGGACTTAATTAATTAATCCTACCAAGTTCCACAGAGTTCATCTCCTCCTACCTCCTTGCTCTGGGGCTACTGAAGGACAGTTGGGGATCGGGATAATAGGATCAACTGCAGCTATATACAGCTGCCTAAGCCTACTCATGGGCCTTCAGGCCACCGGATGGTCTTGTCAAGGGACCTCCCCCTGCTTGGCAAGTGATGCAAGAGGCAGCTGGCCAGAAGCAGAAAGATTCTGTCCCAAGGGCACTCCGGACAGATCCAAACAAACCAAATGGAATGTTGTTCCTAGGCCTCTTCCAGCTCCAACACTCAATCAATCAGTCAATCAGCAAGTATTGATTAAGTGCCTACTTTGTGCCTGGCACTGTGTTAGATGCTAGGAATGCAAGAAAGAATGAAACAATACCTGTTTACAATCAGCGCACGTTTTACCAGGGTGACAGTATGGAGATTTATGTCTATCTCTAGCTGTCCATCAGCTCTCCATTTCCATCTATCTATCCATCCATCTCTGTGTCTATTGCTATCTGTCTATCTAGAGCTGAATAAATATGAGTAGAATAAATGCAAATTAAAAACAATAGAACTGGGTTTGAAATTAGAAGACCTGTGGATTAATCCCAGCTCTGCCACTTCAAGGCAACAAATATTTATTAAATTCCTCTTCTGTCCAAGGCAACTCTCTGCCAATGATTAGAGCTGGCCTTGAAGTCTAGAATACACAGGTATAAGCCCCACCTTGGATATATATACTGGTTGTGTGACCCTGAGCAAGTCATTTACTCTCTAAGTCCTCAAGGCAACTCACTAACCCTTCATTACTAGAGGAAGCTCCTCATCAGAAGCTCCCTGCATCGATAAGACCACAGGACCAATCCTATCCCTTACGTCCAGGGGGCTTGGGTGAGTGTTGGAGATAGCAGAGCAAAAATGAACTTGTCCCTGCCCTAAATGAGATTACACTCTACTTTGAAGGCCGTAGAGTAGGCTGCAGGAATATAACATGTACAAAAATAAGTAAAAAGAAAAGGTCATTTGAAAAGGAGGGAGTGCTGAGACCTGGGAGATCAGGGAATACATCCCAGCCACGGAGGCCGTGCTAGAGCAAATGCATAAAGGCAAGAGATGGGGAACAAAATGCCAAAATCAGGAAATAATAGTAGTCCACACTGGCTGGGACACAGAATGCATGAAGGAGGCCACTGTGAAACAGAGTTGGGATAAGTTAGACTGTACCAATATGGTGGAAGCCTTTGGACTGATGTGGTGGGAGCCCTTGGGCTGAAGTGGTAGGAGCCCTAAAATGCCACGATGAGGAGCATGGAGTCACTAGGTAACCACTTGAAGAGTTTTGGGTTTTTTTAGCAAGTCAAGCCAGTGGGATAGGGGATTATTTTGGCAAGAGAATAGATTAGATAAGGGAGAGAAGTAGGGAGACCTATTAGGAGATTATTGTAATATTCCAGGTATGAGGTAAATGAGGGTCTGAATTGGGAGTTTGGTAGCTTGAGTGCAATGACAGGGCTGAATGATAGAGATCTGAGAAAAGATCTGGCAATTGATTAGATTTTGGGGTGAGGTAAATGAAAAGAAAGTCAAGACTGACTCTGAAGTGACCGACCTAGGTGACCAGGTTGATGTGTGACTCTAAGCAAATCGTGTCAACTTTCCAGATCTCAGCTTCCCCATTTATAAAAATGAAGGGGTTGGACTATAGGGTCTGCACTGGAAGAATAGGATTTCAGGTTAGAAAAGATTTTGGAAATCATCTAATGCACCCTTGCCATTGCCACTGTTACATATGTGCGTGCAGTAACACACACACACACACACACGACCACACACACACACACACACACACACACACACACACACACACTGCAGGAATCCCCTCTCCAGCAGCCTTTGCAGGAGGGAAGGCAGTCAGATGGTCAGGTATGTCTCAATCAGGTACAGTCAGAAGAGGTAGGCTCAAAAGTGCCGAGATTCTTCACTATCCTGTGAGTTAGCTCAGTTCTTCATAGTAAAGGCAAATCTGCCTCCCTATAACCCCTTCCTCTTGCTTCTGGTTCTGCCCTTTGCAGCCAAACAGTAAGTCTGGCCCCTCTTCATGTACCCAAAGCCCAAGATTATATCTCCCTCTAAATTTCTTCTTTATCAGGAAGTTCTTCTTCATGGCTAACTTAAGTCCCAAAATATTCACAAAGATAAATAAGTGATGTGATTAAATAGGATAAGACAAACCTACCCACCCTTCAACCCAACTTCAAACCAGATCAGATCCTTAAGCCCCTTAAGTAGCCTATGCCCAGTTCTGTGCGGTGGCAATGAGAGGGAAACAAAAATATGAGGTGGGATCCTTGTTGGCAGAGAGCTCAAATTTTTTTTTTTTTGAGACAGTTGGAATTAAGTGACTTGCCCAGGGTCACCTAGCTAGTAAGTTTCAAGTTTCTAAATCTGGATTTGAACTTAGGTCCTGAGACTCCAGAATTGATATTCTATCCCACTGCACCACCTAGCTGCTCCAAGCTTATGTTCTTGTAGGATAGACAAAACAGAAACATCTGAAGTGTTAGCTCACAACCTGAGCTCTGGTCTGTCACAAGGCCGTGACTGAGGAGCTGCTAAGTGAACTGCCCACTAAGGACTGAAGGTTTTTAAGGTTCTGTGTTTCTATAATTTTTCCAGGGACAGGGAACTATCTACCTCTTGAAGCAGCTCATTCTACTGTTGGCTAGTTCTAATTATCAGGACGTTTTTCTTTATATTGAAACAAAATGTGACTGAGTCACAATTTATGTGATCGGAGTGTCTGGAGTATTCAGGAGGACTAGCATGTCTGGTGTGAGGGCTGTTGAGCCCTATTCAAGGCTGCTCATCCACCTTTACCCAGATCTCACCTGGGGCTCCAAGAAGCTGTAGCAAGCACAGTGGACGCACCTTGGTAAACCACCTTGGCAAATGTGCTAAACTAGATTGAGGGTAACCAACAGGCCTCAAACACATCAGTGAGCTAGGGGGATGTCTACCCCAAGCATGTGAAGACTTCTCCCATCCGAATGGGTGGATGAAAACAATTTGCTCCAACAGCCATAAAGTCAGCTGAGGCAGGCACTGTGGAGCCCTTAGAGCCAAGGCCATCTCCTGCGTCCCAGGCTATCACCAATCATCTTGACCTTTACCTTGTCACAGAACTTCAATGATTCTGGAAGAAAGAGTGAGGCTGACGACTCTGGGCAGGTCTGCCTCACTTAAATCCAGTTCACCCATATAAAGATGCCATGGAGGACAAAAACAATGATGTTTCTGTAAAGGGGGAGAAGGCAATGATGTCCTTTGGACTCCATTGTGAATATTTGAGGAGGGGGTCAGACATAAAGAGGGAGCTAACAATTAAAGCGCAAGAGGATAATGGGTTAAGATAGAGGTGGAAGACAAGAGATGGGAACATGGAGGAGAAGTGTCAATGCATGAGCCTTTGTTAAGTACCTGCTATGAACCAAACACGAAAACAAAAATGAAGGTCCCTGGCCTCAAGGAGCTTACATTCTACTGAGGGAGACCATGTGGGCATATATACAGTGTCCCAAAAGCCTTAAGGCAATTTTAAACTACTAAAACTTTAAGCTTCACTAAGACTTTTGGGATATCCTATAAAAGTAAATACAGGATTTATACAAAATAAATAATTGGTAATTTGAGGGGAAAAACCCTACCAGCTGGAGGAATCAAGAAAGACCTCATACAGGTAGAACTCTAAGGTGGCTTGTGAGCTAAGCTGAGGCATGGTCTCTCAGGCCCCCTAGCTAACATTTTATAAAGATTAAAGGTCAGGTGCTATAGGGTAAAACACCTTAGCCTGAGATTCAGGAGACCTGGTTTTGAATTCTGATTATGCCACTTACTAGCTATATGATTACAGGCAGCTAGGTGGCACAGTGGATAGAGTGCTAGACCCAGAGTCAAGAAGACTCATCTTCCCAAGTTCAAATCTGGCCTCAGATACTTACTAGCTGTGTGTCCCTGGGCAAGTCACTTAACCCTGTTCACCTTGGTTTCCTCATCTGGAAAATGAACTGGAGAAAGAAATGGCAAACCACTCCAGTGTCTCTGCCAAGAAAACGCCAAATGGAGTCACAGTCAGACACAACTGAACAAGAACAAACTGTATAATGTTGGATAATAAGATATTCTACCTCTCCGAGTCTATTTTCCCATCTGTTAAATGAGGGTAACAATTATTTTAACTCCCCACGGGGCTACTGTGGGAATCAAATAAGCTATAACTAACACGAAGGGTTAGGGGCAAAACCTAGACCTGTGATTTCATTAGTTTAGGGTATTTCTCAGTGAGGAAATGCCCTCCACCAATGCAGGTGGACAGCTCTACCACTTACAGGGCTGTCTAGAAGTGTCAGACTCATGAGAAGACCAGCCCTCCTCCAGTGGCCAGCCGACTCTTGAGTGCAGCAGGAATCAGGTTAAAATGTAAATAGGAAATGTTTCACAAGATAAATTAAGAATGCAGTATAACACACATAATGTTAATTTGTAGTTTTCTAAGTAAATTTGTATCCTGCAAGGTTATATTTCTATTTGAGTCATTGAGTTTAAATGACCCAGGGTCCCACAGCCAGCATGTGTCAAAAGGGGGGCCGTAAGGCTAGTTCCCTATGCAGTACTGCAGACCGCATCTCTTTCCCAGATGTGAAAGTACTTTGTAAACTGTGAAGCCTATGTAATAATAGCTTATGTTTATATTTATTTGTATAAACATGTATTTTTGCGTATGTACATTTATATATGGTTGTTATTTTCTTACTCATGTTCCCCACCCTGCTGTGCCATCCCCTGGGTACAACACCAGCAGGAGGAGGAAAGGGGATGCTACCCTCAAAGACATCACCTGATGTCTCCCGGAAATGATGCTGCAAAAGCCCGCCAGAGACTTCTCCCCCTCAAAGTCCCAATCCAGAACAAGAGGCTACATTCTGCCTCGTTGGGGCGGCTTCTTCTGCTTCCCAGCTAAAACCGTCACAGGCCACCCACACAGACACACACGCATGCCCATCTTTCTACAATGAATTACAGAATTTAGAGTTGGCTAGGGACCTTAAAACGCAGAAAGTCAAATGATAGGGGACAATAGACCTTACAACATGGAATGGAGAACGTCAGAGTTGAAAGGGCTCCTTGAGATAATTTAGACCAAATCATTCATTTTGTAGATGAGACCTTTTTTTCCTCTTCCCACCATGCTAATGAAAGCCTGATCCTCTCCCCCTAACTCAGCATCTAGAATCTACATGCCCCCAGGGAGCTGTGGGATGATAAATTTGGACCATGAGCCCAAAGTGAGATGACCGAACTATTCACTGAATAAAGGGGGGAACTATATATGTGTATGTACATATATATGTGTGTGTGTGTGTGTGTGTGTGCACATATATATGTATATGTGTATGTGTATATGTATGTGTATGTATGTGTATGTGCACACATGCAATTTTTTCTTATAGGAGAATTTCCTACATGGATGAAATCATAGGTTTGGATATATGTATATACATGTGCATATATATATATATATATACTATACCAATGTGGATACATAACTTCTACCATTTACGGTTTTAAGAGGCTCCCTATGGCACTGAAGGGTTAAGTAATTTGCTGTGGTCACACTGGCCACATGAGTTAGAGAAAAAGAACTGAAATCAGCTCTTCCTAATTCTGAGACTATTCATTATGTCATGGGGCCTCTCTGCGTTGAAAATTTATTACAAATATATTATAGCTGCCATCCAACCAATACCAGCTAATCTCCATCAGCAATCAGCAAATGAAGAGATTACGTCTGCCTTGGCATTTCTATTCCCAACCTAATGATTTATTTGCTTGTTTATTAATCCTTGTTAGGGATTCTTAGCACATCCAAAGGTTGGTGGTGTTTATGTTTTCTTCCCAGTAATTGCAATTAAGTAGCAATTAACCTAGGAAATAAAAAGAGTAAACACAAGGACAAATGATCTCGGTGTCAGCCTCAGTTGGCACTGACGTGATGTGCTAACAGTGTGTGATAAGAACAGCAGCCCTCAGTGAAATAATTGGAGGACAGAGTTGTCACCACAGACTCCATCTACTGGTTTATGGACATCAGCTGTAACATAGGCATAGCTTCTGGGTGTTTAGTGTTGTTCTTCTCCTTCCTTCTTTCTCAAATAGGACGAATGACATTTTGAGGGTAATGTCTTGACTTGTTTATGAGTTGGATTTAAGTGAGGCAGATCTGCCCTTGTCAGCCTCTCTCTCTCCTCCAGAGATGGGAGAGTCAAACACGCTTTCTGACTTATCAGACCAAGTTTAAGTATACCAGGGACCACAGGGATGAAATGAACTTGCCTTAAGACCTTAAGACCAGAGCTATCAGGTGAAATGTGGGTTTCTCTGCTCAGGTTTAAAAAGCTTTTTAACCTGTTTCCATATGAAAAAAGATTTCCAAGAAGATCTCCAAAATTTATCCGATCAAGCAGGACTTTAAAAACATGGAATTTATTAAAGAACCTAGTATTAGCAAGCCACCCACTAGGCTGGCTGTAATTAAGGACATGTCAATCTTCCCCTTCACAAACTCTGACTTTCCTGGGACTATAATTTAACCAGTTGCATCAAAACCTAGGGAGAGTAGGGGTATTTCATCTTCTTGGTTTTATTGACTACTCATTTTCAATTCAATAAGGGGAGGAGACATTAGAGAGAATAAAAAACACTGAATTAGGCGTCAAAAGACCTAGATTCTAGCCCTGGTTCTGTGACTCACTGTGTGATTGATTTTAGGCAAATATCTTCTCCCTCCCTAGGTCTCAGTTTCCTCTCTTGTAAAATGAGTGAATTGGACTAAATAAGCTCTAAGGACCATACAGAAGAATAAAAAAGAGGAGGAAGAGAAGGAAGAAGAGGAACAAATCTAATCAGAAATGATTGTGACCTTAAGATAAAGTGCATCAATAAAACCTTTAAAAGAAAATAATCTGAGGGTCTTAGTAGACCTCGAGCTCAACATGAGTTTAAGTACATTAGCCAGAAAAGATGTGAGACAATCTTAGCCTACAGGAATAGAAGCAAATGTCCAGAATGAGGGCACAAGCCTGTTGAACCATACCCCTGGTCATAGCACATGGACAGCTGGGCAGCACAGTGGATAGAGCACTGGGCCTAGAGTCAGGAAGACCCAAGTTCAAATCTGGCATCACTTGCTAGTTTTGTTGTTATTTTTATGATTTTGGTAACCCTTTAATGCTTCAAAAGCTGGTCATATTTACATCTCCAGCAGTTTTCAGGTGTGAGGACAGATAACAAAGTAACCTGTAAGCACTCTCAGATCATGGAGGGGAGAGAAGGCAACACAAGGAATAACAGGGTCTCAATGCCACTTTTGTTTTTGTTGAGTCATTTGCCAGCCACATCTGACTCTTTGTGACCCCATTTGGAGTTTTCTTGGCAAGGATTCTGGAGTGGTTTGCTATTTCCTTTTGCAGCTCATTTCACAGATGAGGAAACTGAGGCAAATAGGGGTTAAGTGACTTGCCCAGGGTCACATAGCTAGTAAGTATCTGAGGCTGGATTTGAACTCAGGTTTTCCTGACTTGAGGCCCAGCATTATATCCACTGCAACACCTAGCTGCTGGTACTCCTTCCTATAATCACTAAATAGAAATCCTCACTTCCAATTTCAGTTAATCAATCCACAAGTATTTATTAAGTGCTTACCATGCATACATTTTAAAGTCCTACTTGATCAGATAAATATTGGAGATCTTCTTGGGTGTCATTTTCATATGGAAGCAGGTTATACAGAGTACAAAGAAGGTAATCTCTGAGGGAAGGCACCAGGAAGAAAGAAGGGAGAGGCAGGAAAGTCCCAGACTTGGGGACAGTTAATAAAAAGACAGAGTCAAGAGATGCTGAGTCTTCTTGAAGGAATAGCAAGAAGGTCAGTGTCACTGGATTGTAGAATATATAGAGGTCAGTAAAGTTGTTGTTCATCCTTTTCTCTCAAAGAGAACCAATGATATCATGAGAGTGATGTCTTGACTTGGGAGTGAATTGGATTTAAGAGCTGTGCAAAGTCATCAGCCTCACTCTCTCCTCCAAAGTCAGCAGGGTCCAGTGGCAAGACAGAAGTCAAGAGGACTGGTGATAACCTGGGATGCAATGGAAGACCTTGGCCCTTCTTAATTAAGGTCTTTCTCAGTCCTCAGTTTGTCTGAGACAATGCCTTTTTGAGTAAAGTATAAGAAAACTGGAAAGATTAGAAGAATCCAGGTTATAAACGGCTTTAAAAGTCAAACAGATGATTTCATATTTGGTCATGGAGATAATAGGGAACCACTAGAAATTATTAAATAAGGGCATGATTTGGTCAGACCTGCAATTTAGGATAATCACTTTGATAGCTTAGTGAAGGATGGATCAGAGTGAGGAGAGATTTGAGGTGGGCAGAGCAACCAGCAGCCTACTGCAATGAGATGTCTAAGCAAGAGGTGATGAGGGCCTGCAACCAGGGTGGCAGCAGATGTTGAGAGACTGAAACAACAAGACTTGGCAACAGATTGAATATGTGGGGTGAGTTTGAGTGAAGAGTTATGGATGGCACCTAGATTTCAAGCCTAGGCTAGGAAGATGGTAGTATTCAGGAGAGGGGAAAGTTTAAGGGAAAACATTATTAATTGTGTGAACTCAACATGTTGAGTCTAAGAAGACTATGGAGCATACAGATTGAGATGTCCAATAAGCAGTGATACAAGATTGGAATTCAGAGAGATTAAAGCTTTAAATCATTCAGATTAAATCTGGATGGATAGATCTGAAATGCATCTGCTTAGAGATGATCATTGAATCTATAGGAACTGATGACATCATCAGGCAAAATAACATAAAAGGGGAGAAAAGAATAGGACTTGGGACATAGGCCATGGGAGACACCTACAGTTAGTGATCTTGACCTGGGAAAAGAGCCACCAAAAGAAAGTGGAAAGGAGCAGTCAGAGAGACAAGAGGAGAATCAGGAGAGAGCTGTGTCACAAAACCTAGATAAAAGAGAAGAGAACAGGGAGAGGCCAAACGGGATCGAGATTGAGAAAAGGTTTTAGATTTGGCAATTAAGATATCATTGGTACCTTTGGAGAGAGCAGGTCCAGTTGAATGATGGGCCCAGAAGCCAAAATGCAGAGAATTAAGAGGAGAGGGAGAGAAGTAGAGACACCTAGTCTAGGCAGCCTTCTCAAGGAGTTTGGCCAGAAAGGGAGGAGAAACATGGGATTCAGGCAAGGATGCAACATTGGATCAAGACCAAGTATTACCTTCTGAATGACACCTTTCCCAATCCCCCAGCTACCATTGCCCACCTGCCCTCACCTACTTGGCATTTGTTTTATATTTTTTCCGTATGCACTCATATATGTACAAATTGTCTTTCCTGAAGAATGTAAGATCCTTGAAAGTAAGGACTTTGTCATTTTTTATTTTGTATTCCCATTGCCTATTCCAGCATCTGACACATAGTAGGTGCTTAATAAATGATTGATTGAAAAGCATTTCTTGAGCAGCTAAGGATGTGCCCAGTCCTATGCTAGACATTTGGAGGGACAATGACAGGATGTGATCCTTGCCCTCAGGGGGTTTTCAGTCTAACTGGAGACATGAAACTCATATACAGAAAAAGGTTCCTACTAACTTCAGTGAGGGTACACTATGAAGATACAGTCAATACCGTAGAAGCTTAGACGGGGGAAGCCAATGGGAGCTGGGTTGTCAGAGGCAGCTTACTAACTGAAACAGGACATCAGTTGGGTTTTGATGAATGAGCAGGTGGGGAGGAGAGGCCAGGGGACATTTTTGATGGGATAGGGTAACAGTAAGGTAGCAGTGTAAGCAAAGATACATGGGTAAGAAAGTGCATGAAATGTTTAGGAGCCGGATCAGTCTGTTTGTATACAAGGCTGGAAAGGAGTCTCCTCATCAGATTGTGGAGGACTTTGAACATCAGGCAAAAGAGTTTTTAATTTACTCTGTAGGTAATGAGGAACCACAGAAGGCAGCTGGACAGAAACAAATTCAACTTGGAGCTGTTCTTAGGATGGTGAAGATGCCCAAGTGCCCAGGATGAACAGGAGAGCAGAAATTAGAGAACAGAAAACCAATGAGAAGGGACATTGCAGGAATCCAGGAATGAAGATATGAGGAGGTGGACTGGATTCAACCAGCCTGATCCCATCCCCATGCCCATGCCTATCTCCATCCCCACAACAATCTAAAATTTTAGTATTCATATTCTTTCCTATCACAGCCCATGCTCTTAGGAGGAGATGGAAATTCCCCTAGAGGAACCAGATTGGGGAGAATAAGAGGGAACCCTATCCCATGTGCCCATGCTCTAAGGAAAAGGAGGAGCAGGGGCCTGAGCCAGGACCCTCTGTGCCCCCAGCCTAGACTTATGTAGGACAACCCCTCCCAGCTTAGGGAGAGTATCTTGCCCTGAGCCAAACATATTGGCCTGAATGGAGAAGGAAATGGTTGTCTCTTGTAATTAGGCATAATTCGGTCTGATGGGAGTCTGCTCTTAATCTGCCCTCACAGGTGGCTTTAGCCTGACCTTGCCTGGGATTGCTTGTGCCATGGGAGCTATGACTCTCCCCTGACCTGCACCCTCCCAGATTTAAGTTAATAAACCCAGTGTTGATCCTTCAGGCCAGGCCCCTTTGTCATCCAGGCTCCCAGAAGGAAGCCAGAGCCAGTAGGGAAAACATCCTTCTCACTCCTCTTGGTACATCCTTCTTCCCTCGGGTTGAGAGACCATAAAGTGGGAAGGGCTCATGGCTTTGGCCTCCAGAGACCTACATTCAGTGCCAGCTCTATCAACAAGCTTACTGTGTGACCACGTCACTGTTTCCCCCAAAGTAAAACGATGGAGTTGAGGTGGAATGATTGCCAAGGTCCTTCCAGCTGTAACATTGCACATTCTGAAGTCCCTTTTGAAGCCATGATCACAAAAAAAGCCTAGAAATCATCCTTCAAGAAATTCTCAAGGAAAATTGCCCTGATATTCTAGAACCAGAGGGCAAAATAAGAAATTGAAAGAATTCACTGGCGAAATCCCTTTTGGTTCAAACCGTTGGAGCACAGAATCTGAAGTTAGAAGGTAACGCAGAGATCACTCATCACTTGATGCAGGAATAATAACAGCCGGCATTTGCAGAGAGCTTTAAGGTTCACAAAACAATTTACGTATATTCTCCCGCTTGAACCTTACACAGTACCATGAGGCAACTGCTATTATTATCCCCGTTTCACAACTGGAGAAACAGAAACTGAGAGAGAGGTTACATGACTTGCCCAGGGTCACACAGATAGGCTTGGCCCCCCATTCTTCTTGATGCCAAGGGCAATACTATAGCCGTTAGGCAACACTGTCTCCCCTTCTAAAATATTTCCAAGTCTGTAGTCTAACATTGCTTCCAGTTCTCGCATTGCATGTCTAAGGTCCCTTCTAGCTCTGATCTGCTCTGTTCCAAGGCCCTTTAAAGGGCAGCTAGGTGACTCAGTGGACAGAGTGCTGGGCCTGGAGTTAGGAAGACCTGAATTCAAATATGACCTCAGACACTTACTAGCTGTGTGACCCTGGGCAAGTCCCTTCACCCTGTTTGCCTATTTCCCTTGTCTGGGAAATGAGCTGGAGAAGGAAATGGCAAACCACTCTAGTGTCTTTGCCAAGAAAACCCCAAATGGAGTCACACAACCGAAAAACAAAAAGGGTTCTTTCTGACTCCCATTCTATGTCCTAAGGTCCTTCCCAGCTCTCACATGCTGTTCCCTGTATTCCGAGATCCCTTCCAGCTCCCCCTAAATTAAAAAAAAAAATCTCACATTCTCCAGTCTCATGGGTCTGTGAACCTAAAAAGTTTGGTTAAAGGAGATGAACAGACTAGGCGATATATTTTTTTTTATATTATTTATTCCCATAAAGCCAGCAGACACATGATCATGGAACCAGAAGGAAACTTCTGACTGCCTGAACAAAGAAAGAGAAAGCTTAAATACATTTTAGGGCCACCCTAATTCACGGTCAAACTTGTGATTTCAAGAAAGGAATTTTCTTCATAAGATAAGAGAGTGGACAAGGAGTCGATTGATTTCAAGACCTAGAACATCTGTGTTTTCTTTATCATTAACATGCCATAATATAGTACACATCCACAAAATATTAAGGTAAGAAAAAGTTCCATTTTTCAAGATAGTGTCTCGGGTTCAGAGTCTCATCCTTGGCAGAAGAAAGAATGCTCTCACGTCAGCCCCATCTGGGGTTGTGGACAAAGGAAGAGGTATTCTTTTAAGTTTACTCAGAGAAAAAAGAAGCTGTTGGTTCTAGGCTCTGCTTCTGGTTGATTAGTTCAGGCCTTGGCTCTTATTAAGGGCTATTAAACTGATATTAAATTATTATCAGTCTGATTAGGAACAGCAGCTCTCACCAGTAAAGAAAGGGTCTGTGGATGAAACTGAGAACTTCCAGAGCTGCCCCTCTCTCCACAAAGAGAGAGGACCCTGACACACATGTCTGGGTCTAGAGCACAGGGTTCCGATTCATGAGCCTCAAAGTCACCCAGTGTCTGCGGCAAGGAAGCCCAGCCAGCTGAGGCTTCCCTGGTTAGGGCCCAGAGACACCAAACTCTATCTTTGAAAGGATGAAATGTGACACCTGCCCACTCTGAAGCTTTCTATCCTCCACATCACTCCTTCACTTTGCTGGCCTGGCCAAGGAATAGCACTACCAGGATGAAGCCATGGTAGGAGGGAGAGGGAAGGGAAATTATCCTAAAGAGACCTTTCTAGCCAGAAGCAGAAAGGGAGGTGGGGAAATAGAGTGTAATCCATGGCCTAATGGCTGAACCAGCATCAGGATATTTAGCAGGCTATGCTGAGCTCCCAAATGGCTGGACAACTTGTATAAACTTACCACTTACTAGTTTTGTGACTAGTGGGCAAGTTTTTCAGGTCTCTGAGACTCAACTTCCTCATCTGCAAAATGGGGACAATAGTACTCAGAAGTACATGGCACAGGTGGAAAGAGCACTAGATTAGAAGTCAGAGGATTTAGGTCCAAGTCATGACTCTCACACTTACTATCTGGGTGGATCTTCCTGCCTCAGTCTCCTCATCCATTAAATGGGCTCTAAGGTACCCAGTCCTCAGTCCTTTCTGACAGTTTAAAAGGAGTCAGAGTGGTATAGTGGAAGGAATACTGGGTTTGGGATTCAGAGGGCCTGGATTCAAATCTCAGCTCCATCAATTTCTACTTGTGTGACCTTGGACTCATTACATAACTTCTCTCATCTATAAAATGAGGAAACCTAGTTCTGGGAATAGACGGAGGTGATGGTCCTGCTCTATTCTGTCTTTGTCAAGGCTCCCCTGGAGTGAGGGTCACAGTTCAAGGACATTTATAAGTTAAAGAGTGTCCAGAGGAGCGCAGCCAGGATGGGGAAGAGCCTGAGGTCCATGTCACATGGGGATCCCTCAAAGGAACTGGGTACATTACTTAAATGTGAAGAAGAAAAGGGTTGGGGGAGAAATGATAGCCATGTCCAAATATTTGTTAGGGTGGAAGAGGGAATGACATCTGTCTGGACCAAGAGAGCAGAACCAGTCGCAAGGGGAGGGCAGCAGGTGCAAAGAGACCAATTGATACTAGTGTCAGAAAAACTTCTGAAGAGGGGCAGCTAGGTGGTGCAGTGAATAGCGCACCGGTCCTGGAGTCAGGAGGGCCTGAGTTCAAATCTGGGGCCTCAGACATTTAACACTAACTAGTCATGCGACCTTGAGCAAGTCACTTAACCCAATTGCCCTGCCTTCCCCCTCCAAAAAGAAAACAAACAAACAAACAAACTTCTGAAGAATTAGAGCTGTCCCAAAGTGGAATGAAGAGGATAGAGCTCTGGGCTTGGAGTCAGGAAGACCTGAGTTCAAATCTAGCCTCAGACATTTGCTAGCTGTGTGACCTTGGGCAAGTCATTTAACCTCTCTAATCCACCAGAGAAGGAAAAGGCAAAGCACTCTAGTATCTTTGCCCAAAAAACTCCATGGATGGTAAAATACAGTGTGACCATGGGATCACAGAGTCAGACATGACTGACCAACAACGAGAGTGGAATGAGCTCCCTCCAGGTGGGGGTGGGGTGGGGGTAGAACGCTTCCCTCTTCAGCAGAGGCAAGATAACTGCTTGTCAGACACAGAGTAGAGGCTTCCCTTCCCTTCCCTGCATGTAGGGGTCAGGCTGGGTGGCCGCTCGAGTCTCTTCCCCTCTCGAATCCTGTGACTCTGGGCCCTCTAAGGTCTCTTTTTAACTACCACTATGACCCCGGGAAGCTTAGGGAGAGCTTCTCCAGGGAAGCCCAAGCTAAAATATCTCTGGGTGGAGGAAATGCTAAATTTCCTAAACTAAATTTGGCCGGATTGATAATGGCCAAGGAAATCCCTTCATGAAACCCTCGAACTGCCCTGAATTTAGCTAGCAGGATTATTTCTTCTCTGGGGCTCCCCTTGATAACAGGCTGCCCCCCCTGCCATCTCCCTTTCTCTGTATCCTCCATTCTAAGAGTGCCCACCCCATGTTAGAGACCAGCCAAGAGAAACGAAAGGCAAAGTGGGCCCTTGGGTGGCAGAGTGCTGGGCCCCAGCACCTTCTGGTGCGTCCCCACACTGGGTGTAACTCAGTGTAACTTCCAGGTGAAAATCACTGAAAAGAAACATGGAGAACAGTCTGGAGGGAGAGGAGAAAAGGGAAAGAAAGGTCACAAAAGAAAGTATCCTGGAAAGATCTAGCCTAAGAGTCAGGGGACCTGGACTCTGTAGTGCCAACTCTGCCACTCTCTGTTGTGTGTTCTTGGTTACACAGAGCACTTGACCAGGAATCAGAAAGACCTGAGTTCAAATCTAATGTCATCTACTCACTAGCTGTGTGACTCTGGACAAGTCAGTTTCCTCATCTATAAAATGGGCATAATAATAGCACCTACCTCCTAGTGTTGTTATGAGGATAAAATTAAATATTTGTAAAGAATTTTGTAAACCTTAAAGTGCAGTATAAATGTGAGTTGTTATTAATAAGCATTTATTAAGGGCCTACTGTGTGTCAGGAATGATTAGGTCACTAGCCCCCGCTATAAAATGAGATAGTTAGACTAGATGGTTTTGAACCCCTCCCCTCCCAATTCTGCTCTTCTAACAGTAACAGGAACGACAATAATTATAGTTAGCATTTATGTACCACATGAGGGTTTGCAAAGAGCTTTACATGTGTTATCTTCATTTGGTCCTCACAACAACCCTAGGAGGTAGGTAGATGCTGTAGTCATCCCCATTTTACAGATGAGGAAACTGACTAGGAAAAAGTTAAATGAATTGCCCAGAGTCACACAGTTATTCTGAGGAGTGATTTGAACACAGGGAGGACCAAGGTGCTATCCACTATACCACTTAACTGCCTATCACATTCTGCCATAGTCGAAGCTGTGAAATCCTTAACTGAAGGATTGAGACTCGGGAATCGGTTTTAGATCTGCTTTGATCTCACCTTCCCCACAGATTTTTAACTTTTGATACTCTCAAAGGCAGCTTGATGTGATGGGTAGAGAGCTGCCCTCAGAGTCAGAAGGGTTTAAGCGCGTGTACTGGCTGTGTGACCCCGGACAAATCACCACCTCTCTATGCAGCAGGAAACCGTCTGAGATGAAAAGGCTAACCTGTATTGGTAGGACTTCCTCTCCAAGAGCTCCCTATAATGATGAAATCATAAGTCCAGTCAAAAAAAAAGGCTTTTTCCAGAATTTTGGTTTGGAAATCTGATGTTTTCTATATTACGATGATTAAAAAGTTGGCTTCCCTACAGCCCCTGTGCCTGGCTCACCAGCACTGAAGTGTGGTGAACAGTTCTCTCCACCCTCTGCTGAGACAGACATGTAGCGGGACTCAGGAAGATTCCTGGTGTTGCCTTTGGTTATTCTTTATCAAAGATGTAAGAGCCAATCCCCCCACCTCGCCCACTGGGGCCACAGCCTTCCCTCTGCTACCCAAGCTCAACTGAAACAAGATGGCCCCAAGGCCAAGAGCAGCAGAGGGACAGAGACTGAAGGGTTGGGAGACAGCTCTATCAGTGGGCTAGGAGGGGAGGTACGCAACTAAGGAGATGTGCAGTAGGACCTGAGCTCGATTAAACTCCTACTATATATCCAAGGCATATTTCAATTCACGTCAATTCTGCATTCAAATCAATAGGCCTTCACTGAGCATCTACTGGGTGTCCAGTCCAGCCCAATATTACACATGGTAGGAAATGCAAGAGAAGACCCATATTCTGCCTTCAAGGGCATTGTTTACCCTCTTTATAGAAAAACAGACCATATATGCCTCTTCAGTTCAATAAGGAGGCATCGGTGAAAAGAACCCTGAATTTGAAGTCAGAAGACCAGGGTTCAAGGCCCAGCTTTTTAGGTTAGATTTCTTCATATATGAAATGAGAATTTAATCCAACAGTTGTGTCAAATTCAAATAAAAAGAGATCCCTGTGGGTAGTATGTTGACTTAGAAAAATCACAAATTAATATTATCTGTTGTACTATATTTTTATTTATTAAACATTTTCCAGTTACATTTTTTTGCAAGGCAATTGAGGTTGAGTGACTTGCCCAGGGTCACACAGTAAGAGTCAAGTGTCTGAGGTTAAATTTGAATTCAGGTCTTCCTGACTCCAGGAAACTGCCCCCCAATTACATTTTAAGCTGACATCAGCGGCACTTGGAAATTTTGCCGGCTGGGAGTTTGTTATCTCCAAACTAGACGACACCTAAGGTGTCCTTTTAGCTCTAAAAATTTTTTTCTTCTGATTGATATTGATATTTAAATTTTTAAACATTTTTTAAAAATATTTTTTGTTTTAACTAATCTGTCCCTCCCATTACGGTTAGAAAAGAGTTCAATAATGATAGTAAGCAATAGAGTGTGTGCACAGCCAAGGCTGTGGGAGCTTCGAGAAGAGAAAGAAGGATGGGAGCTGGGCATAAGCAAGGAAAACTTAGAAGCGGCAACGATGCTGAAGTTGAATGTTAAAAGATGAAGACTTGAAAATGGAGGCGATATTGGGGGACGGTCAGGGCAAGGAATGAGTCTGACCATTCTCATGTGAGAAGAGAAAGCAGGATGGGACTGGGTATGGTTGTGGAAGATTTCTTGGAAGGAGCGATGGTGCTTAAGTTGGACATTCAAGGATGGGTAGCATTTGAAAGAGGCAGCTAGAAGGCTCAGTGGATAGAGCACTAGCCCTAGAGTTAGGAAGACCTGAGTTCAAATCCAGCCTTAGCCACTTATAAGCTATGTGACCCTGGCGAGTCACTTAACCTCTTTTTGACTTAACCCACTGGAGAAAGAAATAGCAAACCACTCCAGGGTCTTTGCCAAGAAAACTCCATGGATAGTATTGGCATGCTTTGTGACCATAAAGGGTACAAAGAGCTAGACAGGACTGGATGATTGAACAACAAAAGGGGGACAACATGGCAGGGGGTTAGAGTCAGGGCAAGAAATGAGACTGATCGTGAGCAGGGCAATGAGAAAACTGAGAATCAGAGGGTTCAGAATGGGCGCTGGCAGGACATGAGATCAGGTGGCCCAAGATGATGAAGGGCCTTGAAAGTCAGGGTAAAAGTCTGGCCATGAGGTTTTTAAGCAGGACAGTGCAATGAAAACACTCTTTTAGACAGATTAATCTGTCTAATTGTCAGATTATTCTGGCAACAGGTAGAAGAAGCTGGACAAAGGGACGTGGTACAGAGGTGACAGTGCATGCCAGGGGATCTGGGCTATAAGCCTGACTCTGTATTCTCAAGGCCCCCCATCTGGGTCTCATTTTCCCCATCTGTAAAATAAGGGGGCTGGACTAGGTCATCTCTAAAATCCAAGCTCTAAAAGCCTATGATTCCAAGACGATATTTCAAATTCTCTCTTACCTCTGGAATTCACAATTGGTGACAGAGAATTAAAGCCCAGAGACAATAGCAGGACGGTGGAGAGCATCCGTGAAAGAGAGGCCTGCACCCATAATGGAGGAAGGGAAGGGACCTGGCCTAGTCCGGCCAGGCCCCCACTACACACACACACACACACACACACACACACACACACACACACACACACACACACACGGAGGGACCATAGCACAGAGGGACTGCTGCTCTTCCTTCTCCCCACCCCCACCTGAATCAACCATCCACAGTCACCTGCCTCTCGGTCCCTTGTCAGCTTTGCTTCTTATGATGCCCTTCCATGTCATCTATGCTCAGGCCTAGAAGGACTCCTCAATGCTCCAGCCCCGCCCCTTGCTTTCCCATCTCTAGGCCTTTGCTCACTCTCTTCCATGCATGTACCTGGCATGTCTTCCTTTCCTCTCTTCACCTGTGGACTTCTTATCCATCCTTGAAACCCCAATCAAGTGATACCTTTTCCCAGAAATATTTTCCTGATGTCCAGATGCCCTTCTATCACACTTTGTCTTGTGTGATAGAAGGGCATGTGTTGTAGTTGAGCTCAACTCATCCTTCTTGGGGCTCTTCCATCAAATACAAGGCCAGGAACCTCACTGCAAAGTCACCACCAAGGTCACATGCAGGTTGAACAGTTTATCTGATCCTGGGACAGGGCTGCCTACCTCAGCCCTGGGGAACAACGTGGGGCTGGAAATTTAGCCAGGAGCTGGGCTTCTTAGGAGAAGAACATTGTTTCCTACCTCGGCTGCTGAAAGCAATAAAATTTTGCCTTCCTCTCCCCTCAAGATAATAACAATAATAGTGATAAAATGCTTTCCATTTTACAAAGTACTTTACAATTATCTTCATTTGATCCTTACAACTTCTGCAAAGTAGGCACTATTATTAGCCGCATTTTACAGTTGTAGAAAATGAGGCAGAGGTTAAGTGACTCACCCAAGGTCATACAACATGCTAGATTTTAATTCCAGGCCCAGACTTCCCCAGTTCTATCAATCAAACCTCATATATCATGATCGATCACTCAATCAACAAGGAATTGTTAGTTGCCTACTAAATAGGACACCCTAGATACCCCCTCTTCCAGGCCTGTCATGTACATTTACAAAGAAGGCCTCATAGAAGCCTCACCCAGGGAGGAGTTTTGTCTATAGGACAAAAGAGTGTCCCAAAGAACTAGACCAATGGAGGCCCAGGCTGCCAGGCCTCATCTACCACCATTTTGTTTCCCTAAAAAGAAATGGAGGTGCTGCTTGACATTGGAGACAGGGCAGTAGAGAGGGGAAGAAATCCAGGAGACAAGCTCTTGTGAGAGTTAAAGAGCCTTCCGGTAGATCTTAGTACATACAGGCTTAATAGAAAGTGGCATAGTTGAACAAGCCCTAGATGCGGGGATCAGAAGACCTGAGTTCTAGTCTCAACTCTGCCATTAACTGGCTGTATGACTTAGGAAAAGTCATTTCACCTCTCTAAACCCCAGGGTCAAACCTGTAAACTTCCTAAGAGCAAAAGCAAAGTTTAGCCAAATAGTATTTAAACCTGAAAGGTCTGTGGAAATGTAAGAAGTTATTAGTGTTTTCCTGAGTTAGCTGAGCTTGAACCACAGCATCAAAGAGGGTCTGAAGCAAACTTCCAAGCCCAGGGCTCGGAGGTGACAATCACCTGCCTACCTCAATGTCTCCATCTGAGAAATGGGCTAGCAGTACATAGGCAGCTTGATACAATGAAAAGAGCACTAGCTTTGGAGTTAGGAGGCTTGAATTCAGTTTCCAGTTCATTTTTTACTACTGTTGTATCCTTGAACTTAACCTCGCTGGAACTCACTTTCCATGTCTATAAAAAGGGGGAATTAGATTGCACGGCCTCGAAGATGCGTTCCCATTCTAAACCCTACAACGTAAGGCTGATTATTAGTCTATAGAGCCTGACTCCACTGATAGACGTCCTCTTTTGCTTTCAGGCCCTCTATGGAAAGCATGGAAATAATAAGAGTGATAATAGCTAATATTTGAGATCGGCAAAGTGCATTATATACATTACCATCGCTGTTCCTAGATTTGTCACAACAACCTTGTAATTTGTTGTTGTTGTTGTTATTATTATTATTATTATTATTCTCATCTTACAGATGAAGAAACTGAGAGTCAGAGAGGTTAAGTGATTGGCCTAGAGCCATAGCTAGTGAGTATTAGGAACAGGATTTGAACCCAGATCTTTCAGAGTCTAAGTTCAACACTGCCTTCAGAGAAGAAAGTAATGGAAAAGGTGAAACAGAAAGGGGAAGTGACTTGCCCCAGGTTATAAAGCCAGAGTTGGAGAGCAGGCTGCAGAGGCAGTCCAGGATTCCCTCCACTGACCTCCTCGCCTGGGTTTTGAAGAGCTTCATCCCTAGACCCTTGGTCATAGTCTGTACTTTATGTCTCTAAGAATAGGGATGGGTGCTCCCCATTGGCCGTAGAAAAAAAGCACATCGTCCTATCAGCTCCAAGCTTCCTGAGGAAATGGCAGGGTCTCAAAGCTCCTGACTGACACCCTCTTGTATTCCCAGGCAATTAATATCCACTGGTCTCTTACGTATTAATAAGGCAGAACCTGGCTCAACAACTGAGCTGATAGCCTCTGACTCCCATAGCCTTTCCGACAAGCCAGGAACAGCTGTCCCCTTTACCCAAGACAGACTGAATGGAAAGTAGAACCTCAGTGAGCACAGATGTGGCTCAAAGTCTGAAAGTGCCTAATGTCCATGTTAGCCAGCTAAGGATGAAAATACCTTACATCATTATTCTAGCACTGGCAACACTAATGGAATTAAGAAAAATTATTATTAGCATTAATTGTAAAATAATTAAAGGCAGCCCAGAAGACCTGAGCTCAAATTCCCCCCTCTGATACATACTGAGTGTTTGACCCTGGGCAAGCCACTTAATCCCTCAATTCTCTAAAAAAAAAAAAAAGTCTTTAAGACTATGCATTGTGTGTGTGACCCTGGGCAAGTCACATAACCCCATTGCCTCCAGAAGAAAAAAAAAGACTATGCCTTGCAAATGAGATACCGATTTACATCGGTAGTAATACTAATAATACCTAGTATTTATATAGCCTAGTAAGGTTTGCAAAGCACTTTACAATATTATATTATCTGAGCTTCACAATAACCCTGGGAGGTAGGTGCTAGTATAAGCCTCATTTTATAGCTAAAGAAATCAAGTAATAAAAAGACTCACCCAGGGTCACACAGCTAGCGAGTGTCTGTTTGAGGCAGGATTCAAACTCAAGTTTTTCTGATGTCCAGTCCAGTTGTATAACCAATCCACCACCTAGCCTTATCCAGGAGCTCCCTATGCCCATTAAATCACAAGGTTAGTTCCTATCCTCATTAGCAACAATATATTTAGTAATAATTTATTTCGTTGTTAGCAACAACAATAATAAAATATTTCTATTGCACTATGCCATTTGCAAAGCCCTTTGTCACAATAATTCTGCTAGGTTTCCAGTTAAAGGGTCATTACCCCCTTTTATGGAAAAGTGAGAACTGGTTGGTAGAGAACCCTCATAGGGAGTATCTCAATGCATACAATAGTCCTGGGACGGAAACCAGGTGGACATTATCCTCCCTACCTTACAAACGGAGAAATGGAAGCCTGGACTAAGAAAGTGACTTGTTTGAAGTCCCAAATCAGGTCTGGGCAGAGCCTGTACTGTATCTGTGCCTCAGAGCAGGATATTAGTCTCAAACTATATTCGTGTAGTGTGTCTGCGTGTCTGTGTGTGTGTGTGTGTGTGTGTGTGTGTGTGTGGGTGGGTGGGTCTGTGGGTCTGTGGGTCTGTGGGTCTGTGTATTATAGAGAAAAGATCTATTCCTAAGCCATTAAAATGCTAACCTTCTGAATATATGTTGGAGATTAACTAATAAGCTAAAATGATGCTAAGGATAACTGGCTTATCTCAGCATCAGCCAAAGGTTCAGATGAAAAATGAAATATTTACACCAAAGCTCTGCCCGATATTAGACAGAACTAGGAAGATGGAAGCAGCCTTAGACCACAGGATATTAGTGCTGGGAAGGACCTTAAATGACAACATTTACTGTTTCATAGATGGAAGGAATATTACAACATAGACTGTGGGAATTGGGAATGACCTTAGAACAGCAACAACAAGTGAGGCTTAGAAGGGCCCTGAGATATCATTAGTTCAACCTCCACTTGTCCAAGGCCTCACAGACAGTAACTCATCAGTGCTCTGGCTGTGGTTTGTCTGCAGGACAGACTAGAGTCCCAGTCAGTTCCTGACTCCAAGTCCATTGACCCAATTAAGGAAAGTCTCACAAGTTTGGTGGGAGTGTCCCAGGCATCTTCGCACTGGAGTAGGTGACTGCCTGTCTCCAAGGCATTTATCTTTGCTTTTCATTATTTTTATCCTCTGACAGCCTTTTGCCTCTGATACTCTCTGGCTGTGGCCAGAGGAAGGATTTGAAGACATTAATCACCAAAAGCAGCCTGGCGGTCCCTCCCATAGCTTACCTTGCCCTTGGCCCACTAAGGGATGATCAACATTCAACCACCAAAGGGTGTCCTAATCACTCCACCACCAAAAGATCCTAGAATTTATAGCTAGGAAGACTCACTGATACAAACCACTCATTTTACAGGGAAGGAAACTGAGGCCTAAAGATTCGATGTCACATCAAGTTACATATGCAGTAAATGCTATGGCTACTCTTTCCACTATCCCATTCTACTCAGAGGCAGGCTCAGTACTACAAAGGTCTGTCTGGTCTTTCAGTGGGCACAAGGCAGATGGTTCAGTATCTACATATTGGCAATCACTGATTACTTCAGAATAGGAAACTCCCTCCATGAACCCAGATCAAAACCTGTGATTTACTCAGTAAGTCCTAGTTACATAAAAATCAAGTAAACTGCCCAGGGCCACACCAACAGTAAGTATTAGAGTATTCAGTTCTTCCTGACTCTGAGCCCAACACTCTTATCAGAAGTTCTTAACTTTCTTTTGTGCCATGGACCCCTTTGGGAGTCTGGTAAAACCAATGGACCCCTTCTCACAATAATGTTTTAAATGTATTTTAAAATGCATTAAGATGCATTTTAAAATACATGAAATTAGAAAGGAAATCAATATTGAAGGACTACAAAATAGTTTAAAAACAAGGCTATGGACCCCTGGTTAAGAAACCCTGCATTAGACTACAAGTGCCAACATTTAGCAGGTGGGATTGACGTCCCAGTCTTTCCCCTTAATGACCTTGTTGGTCCTGAAATCGCTGCCTTGGAAGCTTTACCTTGGGGCTAGGTGTCACCAGAATGTGCCTGCCTCGCCATATAGAGACCATCCAACCCCAGACACTTAGGAGGAATCAAAGCAGAGCTGCCTCCACACCCAGGGGCTGATCCTCTCGGCTCAGAACTCTTAACGAATGACCTTCCAACAATCCAACAAATTTCCAATCTAACAAATTCAATTCACCAAACATTAATTAAGCATCTACTCTGCGCTAAGCTCTGGGGAATCAAGAACAAAAAAAGATGTAATCCCTACAGATAAATAAATGAGTAAATGCAAAATCTCTTGGGTAGGGAGAGAACATTGACAATTGGGAAAATCAGGGGTGCCTTCATCAATCATTCAATCAACAATCATTTATTAAGGGCTTGCTATGCTCCAGTCAGTATGCTCTAGTCTAGGGAAACAAAGGCAAAACTAGACCCTGCCCTCAAGGAGGTAAAATCCCAGTGGATACCTGGCCTCAGAACCAGGAAGACTTAGCCCTGCTTCTACTATTGTCTATGGGCCCTTAGAGGGAAAGGTTCTAACAGCCTCAGAGGAGAGACCAGGAAGGGGGGCGGACCTTCTTGTAGAAGCTGAGATTTGAGCTATATCTTAATGTAGGAATTTTAAGAGGCAAAAGTGAGGAAGGAGAGAACTCTAGGCATGGGGGACAGTTAGTGAAAAGGCATGAAGGCAGAAGATGGAGTGTCATGTTGGACAGCACATGGCTGAGATGAAAGCCTTGAAAAGAGATAAGGTCTGTGAGAAGCGAAGATGAGGAGGAAGAGCACCCCAGGCATGGGTTTGTACAAATGCACGGAGGCAGGAAATGGAATGTTGAGTTGGGGGAAAAGCAGTTTGACCATAATGAAGTTTAGTGGAATATAGAAAGATTTATACCTGAGCCCAAAGAAGGTTCATGCCAACATTCTCTATTGCTCTCTCTATTTATCAGATAGGCAGCCACGGACAGCTGGCAAAAGTATGATTTGTCATTTACTCAAGAAGTTTCCAAAAGGTGACAAGTAGTTTTAGTAACTTATAGAACACTGGGGTGGGGGGGGGGGGGAGGGAGGGAGAGGGACAGAGAAGGGGCTTGGAACAGAGAAGGCTGGCCAGAGCTGGGGCGGGGGGGGGGGGAGCCCTTGGAACAGAGAAGACTGGACAGAGCTGGGAGGGAACTTAAAACTCATCTAGCCCAGGCTAACATTAACTGAGCAACCACTGAGCAGTCTGGTGATGGCTCTATACCCCTTTATAGAATAATATTTTTAAAAGCATAAAGTAAAATTCATAGGATAACAAAAGAAACAACTCATTAAAATATAGTACAAAATACAGTCAATATTATTTTTAAAATACTTTAAAAAGACAAAGTACAGTAAAATATGCAGTGAAATAAAATACAAAAATGCAAAATAATTTTTAAAAACATATTCACCAACTCCCTGAAATCTATTCACAGACATCCCCCTCCATAGACCCCTTCACTTTACAGATGAGAAAAATAAAGCCTAGAGAAAGAAGTGATTAGCTTAAGGTCAGGCCATAAATTAGTGTTGAGTCTGGGACTAGAAATGAGATTTCCTGATGCCCAGGCTAGAGTTCTTCTCATTGAACCATGCTGCCTCATAAGGAGATAAGGGGCTGAGCAGTCACTGGAACCTGTAGCTCTGTCTTGCTACCCCCACACAATAATCTCCCAAGGCAACATTCAGGCAGTTTCTGATGCATAGTTAATGGGATCCCCCAAACTCAGCTCAATCTCATCTCATTTTTTCTCCTTCATCAATCACCTACCCAGATAGAACCACAAATACTCTACTCCAAAGATGATGACTGTAGTATTCCCTAGTGTCGCGAGGCTATATCCTACCCACTCCCTATACCCAATCCCTTTCCCATCCTTCTATTTTTCCTTTCCCTTTCCTCCCCTCCATCCTCCCTTCCTTAGCCTTGGCCTCCTAATGTCTCTGAAAACAGAAGATATTTGGCTATAATTTCCCATTGATCTCTTCGGAGCTGGAAGCTGTTTTCTGAACTGAACTGAATTAAATCCAAATGACCCCAAGTTTCCCCTATCATTACCCCCACGAGTCAGCTTCCTCCCACCTGAAAGTTGGAAGAGTATAATAAAATCCCCTGGGGCCAACGGCTGCCCCTAATCCCCATAACCAGATTGGTTCCCATGATTCATCTGATTAAAACTGGGGAACACTAATTCCCCAGAAGCCAGGGACACCTGAGTAGTTGGAAATAGCGACAACTGGATGCTCTGGAAATAGCCAGACAGCTCCTGTACATACCTTCTGTATTCTAAAAAGAAAGGGCAGAAAGGGAAAAAAGGCATACCATTTTTTTCTGTAGACAGCATAATGCAGTGGAAAGAATACTGTCATACTTAAAATCAGGAATATAAGCTCCCTGAGGA
The DNA here is from genome assembly GCA_028646515.1 of Pseudochirops corinnae. Lineage (NCBI taxonomy): Eukaryota > Metazoa > Chordata > Mammalia > Diprotodontia > Pseudocheiridae > Pseudochirops > Pseudochirops corinnae. The sequence continues at coordinate 185,967,394 of CM053585.1, read as the reverse complement.
CAGGGATGGTTTCATTTTTGCCAGGCACAATACGTGGCATGCAGTAAGCACCTAATAAATGCTTGTGGGTAGATAGATCTGGGTCCAACTCTCAGCTCCACACTTAGTAGCTGTATGACCCTGGGTAAATCATTTCATCTCTGCAAGTCTCTTTCTCACCTATCAAACAGGTATAATCCTTGTGTTACCTAATTCACAGGGTTGTCATGGACAACTGTAGGGTGGTGGCTAGAAAGCTGGCCTCAGAAGGGGGACAGGATTCATGACCTCCATCTGACAGATACCAGCAAGTCACTTAACTTCTCAATACTAGAAGCAACTCTCTATGACTATGAGTTGTAGAGGGGTTGCCAGCTTGCATTGGTAGAGGGAATTTCTTCCTCCCTATATCTATGAGATCATAATTCCTATCCCTATTATTATTAATTATTGTTTCCAAGTGCAAAAAAAAAAACTTCTGGAAATTTAACCAGGGACAGGTCTTTCCTGGGCTTGAAGCTGGAGGAGAACCAGGAGAAAACACTGTCTCCTTAATCATAGAATTTAGAGCTGGAAGGGGACCTTAGAGATCATCTAATTTTACAGAGAAGGAAACTGATGCCTAGAAAAATTGTCAACTTCTTAAGGTCATACAGCTAGAAAGCTACAGGCAGCATTCAAACCCAGGTCCCCTGATTCCAAGTTTAGTGTTCTTTCTATTCTCCAATGCTAATTTCACTTTCAAAAGACACATGGGGTATTCATCCTTCTACCTTTCTCCTTGCCCCTATGCCATCTCCCCTCCAAAGAAGAGCTGCCAACACAATATGGCAGCTGCCCCCAATCACCTCTGGCATAGTAAAACTCCCATCAGACGCAAAGACTCTAACAAAGGCTAAATCACCAGCTTGGTTCCCCATGTTCTTTACAAAAAAAAACTCAGAAAATAGCATTGACTGAACAACTGCTATGTGAAAGGCCCTGTGGGTGGGACTGAGAGAGAAAGAGAGCAACAGGAAAATCATAGACTCTTAATTGGTCCTGCTAGACTCTAAGCTCCAAGAGAGTAGGAAATGTGTATGTTACCTAACATTCTGTTTTCCCAATGGTCTAGCAAAGGACTGTGTGCACAGTAAATGCTTAATAAATTTTCAAAGTTGAGCTCAACATAAGGAAAAACATCCTAACCTTTAGAGTTATCCAAAAGTGTACGGGTTGCCATGGAAGGTAATACAGTGGTTCTCGACCTGTGGGTCGCGACCCCTTTGGGGATTGAATGACCCTTTCACAGAGGTCACCTAAGACCATAGGAAAACACATTTCTGATGGTCTTAGGAACCAAGACACTGCTCCTCTATCCATCTCCAGGCAGGTCTGCCCACATGCAGATATGCCCACATACAAGTATTAAAGGGTCACGGCATTAGGAAAGTTGAGAACCACTGAGTTAATGGGATCCCACTAATCAGAGGTTTCCAGGAAGAGGTTGGATGACTGCCTGTCAGGTACCAGTTGGGTACCTGTGTGCTCCGCCCTGCACTGAGATGCAGTGACTCCATAAACAGAAAGAGAAAGATTAGTGTAGTAGAAAGACTCCTGGATTTGGAGTCAAGACTTGGGTTTGAATCTCAGCTTTGCCACTTATCACCTGCGTGACTTAGAGTAAGTCATTTAACTACTCATGACCTTGGTTTCCTCAACTGTAAAATGGAGGAGTCAACCTACGTGACTTCTGAGATCTCTTCCAAATCTAAATCTGTGAATTAAATTGGTAGCTCTTATTTTATTTCTTTTATTTTTTGAGGGTTTTTTGATGCCTCTTATTTTGACTTCACAGTAATTTTGTTATCCTGTTTTCCTTCCCCTTTTCCCACTGAGCCCTCCTTTATAAAAGACAAAAACATTTAAGCAAAATCAACCAAGATGTACTATATCTGAAATATATGCAGCATTGCACAGCCAAAAACTCCCCTTCCCCACCTCTCCAGTGAAAGGAAGAAAGTACATGTACTCATCTCTTCCCTAAAGCCAAGATTGCTTGTTACAATGACCAAATGGTCAGCTTTATGTTATCATTCTTTCATATTATGGTACTCATTGTGTAGACTGTCTTCCTGGTTCTGCTCACTTCACTCTGCATCAGATCACACAAGTCTTCCCATGTCTCTCCAGAATTCCTTATATTATTCATTTCTTACTGCTCAATAAAACTCTGTTATATTCATATATCACAGTTTATTCAGCCATTTCCCAAGAAACAAGCATCCACTTTTTTCCAATGATTTTGCTACTACAAAAATTACTGTAAATATCTTAGCATATGTGTATATGGTGTGTGTGTATAACACACAATATATATAATGTGTATATATACATAAGTAAGTGTATATGTCTATACAATGTACATGTGTGTACACACACACACACATACATACCCCAAGCTATACATAGGATCATTCTGTCTTTTAACTCTTTATAAAGACTAACATACCATCTGCCATAGTGGGGATCTCAGGGCCAAAGAATATGAACAGTTTAGACATTTTTCTCAGATAATTCAAAATTGCTTTCTAGAATGGCTGGACCATTTCACAGTTGGTGGCTCTGATTAGAGGAAAACTGCCCAGAGGTGATGGCTTTAGGGCCTGGGTCAGTAGTGCTAATCCTCAGACAGCTAAAACTGCTTTCTTTTCTTTCTTTCCAGCCTTTCTTTCTTCCTTCCTTTCTTTCTGTCTTTATTCCTTTCTGTCTTCCTTTCTTTCCCTCTCTTTCCTTCCTTCTTTCTTTTATTTCATCCTATTTTCCTTCTTCCTTTCTTTCTCTTTCTTTTCTTTCTTTGTTTCTTTCTCTCTTTCCTTCTTTCTTTCTTCTTCCTTCTCTACCAAGCTAGAAATGCATGGGCTATGCACAGACCCTATTGCACTCCTGATTGGTACAGGGGCTTTGACCTGCTCCATTCCTGACCTAGGCTGGATCACCTCTCTTTAGGCAACCTACTGGCCCTATGGCTCTGGTTCAACATATTGCTTCTGGATTCAGTTCAGCCCCCTGATCAGCTTAGCCCACCACAACTCAGAACTCACAAGCTCACAAGCATCATGCTGTCCAGGAGCTGAAATTACAGTCATGTGTAATAGAAAGAGTCCCAAGATCTGTATCCATATCTGGCATTTATTGTGACTTGTGACCTTGGGTCCCTCTCTAGGACTCACTTTCCTTCTCTGTGAAATTCAATGACTTCTCCAAGGTCACAAGACCTGGTACAAAGGAAAGAGAATTCATTCTGGAGAGAAAGTTTGAATCTTGCCTCTGTGGTCTTCATTTCCACATCTGCAAAATGACTTCCAATACCCCTTCTAGCTCTTGTTCTCTTATCCTGTGCAGTCACAATTGTACAAAGACCTCCTTCCAGCTCTCAATTCTGGGAGAAAGAACAGGGCTGAGTACACTAAGCAGTCCCATTCATTCCCAGGGGTCAACTAAGGGCTCCTCCTACTAAGGACCAAGGGTTTGTTTTGGGTCATTTCCTGAAAAAGCCCTTCCTCTTGTGAAATGGGAAGAGACCATGGCAGAATGTTCTTGGTTTCCAGAATAATGATCACAGAACACATTTCTAAAAGAGTTTAATACAGTTGAAACAGTGCTTTCCTCTACACATCTCCCATAATGTAGGTAGTACAAGTATTATCTGAGGTAGAAGTTAAGATCCTAAAAGGGGAAGTGACTTACAGCTAACCGCAGGAATCAAGCTCAGATCTTGAGACTAAACCCAGTGATCCACAATTAGTCGATAAGCATTTATTAAGCTCCTACTACATTACAGGCATTGTGCTAGGCACTGGGGACATAAAAGGATGAGAAAACAGGCTCCCGCTTCACTGTCTCTGAGATCACATCTGGAATATGCTGTCTTGTCAGACCCCATCTAGTGAAGAATGTTCAGAACAAAAGGAGGGGAGGTGATCACATCCCACCTGAGGCATTCTGTCCAGTTGTGGACATGTGGGCATAGAAAGTACTTAGAAAAACTGGAGTGTATTAGAGAAGAGGGGGAGGGCACTCAAAACCATGTTCTATGAGGAAACAGTTGAGAAAACCAGGACATTTAGCCTAGAGTAGAGGAGATTCCATGTGTACGTGAACAGTGTCTTCAGTTTCTGAAGACCTGTCGTATGGAAGAGGGATGAAACTTGTTTTGATCCAGAGAGCAAAACTAACAGGACTAATCTGATGTAGCGTTGTGTGCCAAGCACCATGACTTTATAATGATCTCATCTGATCTGGGAGGTGGGTGCTATCATTTATCATCTCCGTTTTTACAGTTGGGAAAACTGAGGCAGACAAAGGTGAATTGATTTCCCCAGGGTCACATAGCTAAGAAGTATCTGAGGGCAGATTTGAACTCAAGTCTTCCTGACTCCTGACTTCCTGACACTGTATCCACTGTGCTATCTAGTCAACTAATAGGTGGAAGTTACAGGAAGACAGATTTCAATTCAGTTTTAGCAAACACTTTCCAAAAGTTTGAGCTGTCCGACAATGGAGACAGCTGCTTTGAGAGGTAGTGAGTGAGTTCACCAGCACTGCAAGTCTTAAGGCAGAGGTTGAATGACCATATATGCCAAGGATGCTGAAGCTCCTAGAATTTTTGTATTACTCAGGCAGTTAGGTTAGAGGTCAAATGAAATTTGAAGATTTAAAGAAATTTAAGATCCTTTCTTCTTTAAAAAATTTTAAAATTTTTTTCATTTTTTATTATTTAAAAAATTAATTTAAGATCTTTTCCAGTTCTGAAAGTCTGTGACCCTGTGTTTATTGATGGCTGAGAGAGGCAGGTTTATGGAATGTGGGAGCGCAGAAATGAGGGGAGATAGAAATTGCGGTCCCTACTTCAGAAGTCTTTATCTGTTCAGATAAACATAAGAAGTAGAAAAATACCTTAGAAAATAAAAGTTAGAGATGGAAGGGACTTTATAGACCATCTAGTCCAAGCACCTCATTTCATGAGAGGCAGCCAGGTGGTTCAGTGGTTAGAGTCCTTAGTCTGGAGTCAGAGATCAGATACTGCCTAGTTATGTGACCTTAAGCAAGTCAATTCACCTCTGTTTGCCTCAGTCTCCTCAACTATAAGATGGGGATGATAATAAGGATAATACCTACCTTTCCAGGTTGTTTGTGAGGATCAGATGAGACAATATTTGTAAAGCATAATACCTGGCACACAGTAGGTGTTATATAAATGTGAGCTAATAGCTAGTATATAAATGCTAGATATTATTTTTATCTTATAATTAAATGAAGAAATTAAAGGCCCAGAGACAAGCTGCCCATGTTGCACAAAGTCACACCATCACTTAGGGCACCACTCAAATCTAGCCCTGATTCTGAGTCCAGGGCTCCTTCTATTTTTATTTGTAACTATTTTGTATTTATTCTTTATCTTCTTAGATCTGTACATGTTGCTGCTCCTGGTAGAACATAAGGCCCTTAAAGTTTAATTAAACTTTAATTAACTGTTTAATTAAACAGTTTAATTAAAAAAACAAAACAATTGTCTTTGCATCCCAAGTGTCCAGCGCAGTACTTGACTGACACACAGTAGGTACCTTATAAATGCTTGTTGATTGACTAATTGATTGATATGACATGCTGCCTTCTCCCACAACATGTTGTATCAATCAGTCAGTCAATCAACAACCACTTTGGGAGAACACAGGAAGAAGGGAGATGATTTTCTCTTCTTCCTATAGGGAAGACATTTCTTTCCTATCTCTGCAAGGGCACATTCCCAGGTGCAAAGGGGAAAGTCACCTAAACAACCAGCTAAGGTTAGACAGACAATAGCTGATACATAATTTATGTGTCTGCCTTTGCAACACATTAATTATGAGTATTCCACACACTTTGATAGAGCTTGGGTTTTCTGAAGGCTGAAAATATAGTGTATATATCAAAACTCCAAGAAGCACTCTTCTAGTGATGTGTTTGCATTATTCCCTCCTGCTTTGGGGACAGCTCCTCCCTAACCCTGAAAATCACATGCACACACACATACATGTACGTGCACATGCAAATGCACACACATGCATACACACAGACTCGGGGTTGCTGGTACATGTTTAACAACATTTGTATATGTGTGTATATATACATATGTACATATGTATATATCTGTATTTATATATGTGTATATACATGTGTATACATATATTCAACATATATATGCGTATATGTATCTATACCTATATATCAGCACATATATAAAACATACATAATATAATATTTAATTGTGTCTGCATATAGTTAGGATCATAGAAAACAAAATGTCAGATCTGGAAGGAGCCCTAGGGAGAGAGTCCAACTCTGACATTTTGCATATGAGAAAAGAGAATTTAAAAGGTGAAGTGAATTGCCCAGAGTCACACACGTAGTAAACTACAGAGTTGAGATTTGAACCTAAGTTCAAGTCCAATGCTTTCACTACACTACAACTTTTCCAACTGTCCAGTGGGATTTCTAGTACTATATATGATAGTAGTGTCATAAATGAAAAGAACATTGGACCGGTAGTCAGAAGACCTGAGATCTAGTCCCAAAGCCACTAATAGTTTAATTTGTGTCTGTGGGACAAGTCACCTCCTCTCTCTGGGCCTCAGTTTATTACTCAGTAAAATGAGTAGGTTGACAAGATGATCTCTAACATCCTTTTCAGCTCTAATATCCTATGTTCTATGTGCTAATTTTCCTATGTGTTCTGTATTCTAATACACTGTATTCTAAGGCACCTTCCAGCCAGGAGGGTACTGGAGCTAGCTCTAGAGCTTACAAAGACCATTGTTAAATTTTCAATAAGCATGTATACCTCCAAAATTGTCAATCACTGCAATTCGGGACTCGAGTTATTGTTTTGTTGATTTCTAGACCTTAGTGTTAATAATGTAGAATAAACTTTAAAGTGGATTGCAACCTTTTTTTTTGAGAACTTGGTTGTTAAACATTTATCAGCACACCTCAATACCTCTAGAAACACTGCTTCAGCTCTCGAGGAGCCTGGGAGAAGGCTCAGAGAATGAAGTCATCACTTGCCTGGAGTCCTGGTAACTCAAGGCTGATGGTAGTAGTAACAATAATGACATCAACAATAATAAATAATCGGCATTTATATAGCACTTTAAGGTTTGCAAAATGCTTTGAGCTCATGATACCCCTGTCATTTCCAGTTCTGGCACTTTGTAAATCCAGTCACAGTAATGACAGCTCACATTTCCATAGCACTCTCTCTTCACACTGTGAGGTAAGATTAGGAAATTTATTCCTTCTAGTCAAGGAGCTAGTAACAGTCAGAATTCAATTACAAATTAAACTTCTTAATTCCAAGTCCAGGGTTCTTTCCCCTATACCACACCTGCTTTCTAAAGCAAAAGTAACCTAAAGATCATGAAGTGAGATACAAAGATCTAATTCCTAGGAATAGGGACTGGGCCTGTGATCTCATTGGTATGATGAGCTGGGGTGAGCAAATTCCCTCCACTAATACTAGGCAGCTCCTTCTCTGAAATTGAGAGTCAAGAGAGATTAAGTGACTTGGCTGGATCATACAGACAGTATGCGTCAAAAGCAAAATTCCTATCCAAGTTTCCCTGGATTGGAGGCCAGCTCTCTATCATGGCCTTGGAAGGTCAGGAGCTGTTCAGTCATGTTGGACTCTTCCATGACCCCACAGACCATACCATCTGTGGTATTTTCTTGACAAAGATACTGGAGTGGTTTGCCATTCCCTTCTCCAATGGATTAAGACAAGAAGTTAAGTGACTTGCTCACAGTCATGGAACATCTGAGGCTGGATTTGAACTCAGGTCTTCCTGATTCTAGAACCAGCACCCTATCCACTGCACCATCTAGCTGCCTCCAGCTAGAGAGAAAGTCAGGAGACCTAAGTTCTTTTTTTTTTTATTTTTGGAGGGGAGAAGGCAGGGCAGTTGGGGTTAAGTGACTTGCCCAAGGTCACATGGCTAGTAAGTGTTAAGTGTCTGAAGCTGGATTTGAACTCAGATCCTCCTGACTCTAGAGCCGCTGCTCTATTCACTGCGCCGCCTAGCCGCCCCAGGAAACCTAAGTTCTATGTGACTCTATGCAAGTCATTTAACCTCTCTCAGACTCAGTTTCTTCATCTGTTAAGTGGGAATAAAACATCTACCTTACAGAATTGTTGTGATGATCGAATGAGATAATACACGTAAAGCAGTTTGCAAACCTTAAAATTCTGTATAAATTCTAGCTATTCTTATTATCTCCTGCCATATCACATTGCCTCTCAATACAAATATAAAAGTATAAAATAATTACCTTGTCATTGTTATCATTAACTGAACCCAGCTCTCTTCTCTTCACAGATCCTGGCCATTATCTCCATCATGTTCATTGTCCTCTCGACCATCGCCTTGTCGCTCAATACGCTTCCTGAGCTTCAGAGCCTTGATGAGTTTGGACAGAGCACTGACAACCCCCAGCTGGCCCACGTGGAGGCTGTGTGTATTGCCTGGTTTACAATGGAATACCTCCTGCGATTCCTGTCCTCACCGAAGAAGTGGAAGTTCTTCAAGGGCCCCCTCAATGCTATTGACTTGCTGGCCATTTTGCCCTACTATGTCACCATATTCCTAACCGAGTCCAACAAGAGCGTGCTACAGTTTCAAAATGTGCGCCGGGTTGTGCAAATCTTCCGAATCATGAGAATCCTGAGGATTCTTAAACTTGCCCGGCATTCAACCGGCCTGCAGTCTTTGGGGTTCACCCTCCGGCGGAGCTACAACGAGCTTGGCTTACTCATTCTCTTCCTAGCCATGGGCATCATGATCTTCTCCAGCCTGGTTTTCTTTGCTGAGAAGGATGAGGATGACACCAAGTTCAAAAGCATCCCAGCTTCTTTCTGGTGGGCTACCATCACCATGACCACTGTAGGTTATGGAGACATCTACCCCAAAACCCTCTTGGGTAAGATCGTAGGGGGGTTGTGCTGCATTGCAGGAGTCCTGGTGATTGCTCTTCCCATCCCCATCATTGTCAACAACTTCTCTGAGTTCTACAAGGAGCAGAAGAGACAAGAGAAAGCCATCAAGCGCCGGGAAGCCCTGGAGAGAGCCAAGAGAAATGGTAGTATTGTTTCCATGAATATGAAAGATGCTTTTGCCCGAAGTATAGAAATGATGGACATTGTGGTGGAGAAGAATGGAGAGACCCTTGGGAAGAAGGATAAAGTCCAGGATAACCACTTGTCTCCTAGCAAGTGGAAGTGGACAAAGAGAACTCTGTCTGAAACCAGCTCTGGTAAGTCCTTCGAAACAAAAGAGCAGGGGTCTCCAGAGAAGGCCAGATCGTCCTGCAGCCCCCAGCACCTAAATGTTCAGCAGCTAGAAGACATGTACAATAAGATGGCCAAGACTCAGTCTCAGCCAAACCTCAACACCAAGGAGTCAGCTCAGCAGGGCAAACACAATGAAGAACTTGAAATGGACAGCATCCCAGGTCCTGTGGTGCCCCTGCTGCCCGCACGCACAGAAGGGGTGATTGACATGCGCAGCATGTCCAGCATTGATAGCTTCATCAGCTGTGCAACGGACTTTCCAGAATCCAGCAGGTTCTCCCACAGCCCACTGGCATCCCTCTCTAGCAAGACGAGTGGCCCTATGGCCCAGGAACTCAGCTGGCGGGGCCCTCCAGACTCTGGTGGGAGCAGGTTGTCAGATTCCAACCCGACCCCAGATGGCAGCCAACGCTCCAGCTTCTTTATTGAGAGTCCCAAAAGTTCCATGAAGACAAATAATCCCTTGAAACTTCGGTCATTGAAAGTCAACTTCATGGAAGGGGACCAAGGCTCACCCTTACCTATGGGCAGCATCCTGGGGATATATCCAGATCCTCTCAGAAACCGGGGTGGTGCCACCATCACTGGCCTGGAGAGTGCTATGCTCCCAGATCGATCCTTGCTGAGCCCAAAGTCCTCTATCTACACTACAGCAAGTGCCAGGACGCCCCCCAAATCCCCTGAGAAGCATGCAGCAATAGCATTCAACTTCCACGATGCCAGTATCCACCAGTACATCGATGCAGACACTGACGATGAAGGGCAGCTGCTCTACAGTGTGGACTCCAGTCCCCCAAAAAGTCTTCACAGCAACACTAGTCCAAAGTACAGCATCACCAACAGTGGGTTCCTCAGGCAAAGAGACAGTGTGCACAGGACAGACAAGAACCACCAGGAGCTTTCCCCCTTACCCACCTCGCCCAAGTTTCTGGGGCAGAACTGTGTTTACTCCATGGAAGCATTGACTGGAAAGAACCAGAGAAGTCAAGAAAAGGGCAAACTAGATAATCACATATCCCCAGAGGTCCATGTGCTGCCAGGGGGTGGAGGACAGGGAAGCACAAAAGATCCAAGCATCTGAAAAGCCCTAGACAGGAGACCTGTTGGCACGTTCCCAGGGATGCTGTCTGCTCCCCCACCACTGAGCTTTTCTGCATGAACTTTACAAATGAAACAAGCTACTTGTTTCTAAATAAAACACAGAATGAAGTATGTCCAAGGAAATGCCCAGAGCAGCCACACAAGTCCTGATGTGGAAGGATCATCTAAGGTACTTCCCAGTCCAAAAAACCACCCATCAGAGTGAGGTTGGCCAGGCAACGGTATCTCCTTGGATCTCTCCTGTTACCATCCTTCTTTGGAAGGGCTGGAAACAATGTTCACAGCAGTCCCTATTCCCTCCTCCCTCCCACACACTCTCCTCTTCCCTCATCCTTGGGACACTCCAACCTCAAATGTTCCAACTCTGGATGGGGATGTCTCCACCCCTCCCAGGGAAGAACGGAGCAGGATAAAGGAGCAAACCTATGGGAAAGGAAGAGAAGGGGGAGGACAAGCGCAGTCTGGGGTCCTGCTTCACAACCATTGGGCACACCAGTCATCTGTCTCCTGGATGGAGACAGTGTTTCAAGGTAGCAGGGGATGCTTACATCATGGAAATGTGAGCGCTTGTACAAGCCAAGATTCTGGCCTGAAAAACTTATTGCAGACCCTTCATCTAACTTCAGTATTCTTTAGAAACCGGAGCTTTTGTTTTGAGGTCAAAGCAGGGTGAGTTGCACCACTTGTATCTGATTTAAAGTGACTCCTTACCTCCTGGGGAGGGGTTGGTAACTCTGATATTTACCCAATGTAATGAACTTGGGCACCAATAGAATGTTGTGGGAGAAAATGAAAATATTTTTGGAGATTTAACTAGCATAGAATCAAAAGATATGCAAGTGTTAGATATGCAAAAGAAATACCATAATCAAAGAGACCAAGAGTGAGCCACAACAAAACCTAATTGGTTTAAAAAAGGAAAAAAAAACTGTAAAATTCAAAAGGAAACCAAGACCCACTTGCAACACCCATTTTAGACTCTTCAATACATCCTTCCATGACAGGTTATAGCAACTATAAAGGGATTAACTTTTGTTTCTGCAATATTCACACTAAAAAAAATGCTATAAACAAAAAGCACTTTATGGTCTCTCAAAGGTGGGATCTACCAAGGACAGCATAAACATCTAGCACTTTAAAACAAGCACTATTTCCACGGGGGCCACCTGTTGTGACTGGCAAGATTGTCATTAAGACATTGGTCACTGGCCACAGTTGGCCATGTGACCTGTGCACTGTTACCGCTCTGTGTTGTGTCTATGTCTGTGGGCTCACCTTCTCTACCCCCAGCCCCTCGAAGCTAACCTGTTAATCCCCATGAGTCTTACAAAAAAAGGCTTCTAAACCCCCTGTGACAGTGTAGGTGACCTGGGCAGTTAACGATCAAGTCTACCTGTCCAAGGGACACCAAGTCTGAACCGCTGAGGAAGACAGTCAAGAGTCTGGAGTCAGGTGTCTGTTCCTTTCTTGTAAACTAGTCTTGGGTTTGTTTTCGGTGTAACTGTCTGTACATAATGCTGTGCTCTCATATTCCTGCAACCGGTGATAGCCAGGGCAGCCCGTACAGACAACAGCAATAAGTACACATGTACATTGTCAGTGATTGTGGTTGTAATCCCATGGTTGGTTGTCCCGTCCTTAGTACAATGACTTCTATGCTGCATATACACCTGGCTCTCCTCCCACCTCAGCATGCTGGGGGAGATGAATTCTCATTGAGTCAGGGTGGGCCCCAGGTGACAGAGAAAAGTAGCAACTGGAAGGACTTGCCAAGGTCTATTCACAGTGCATGTGCAGCAAATGCAAAAGTGTACTTAGAGAAATTGCTGCAAAGTATTCCCGGGATCCTTGTGTCGGCCTGGGAGTATAGCACACTCCATGGCAACTATCCACCAAGGGGGCTTTCTCTGGCATGCTGCCTGGGGTGGCCTATCTGCCTATGGGAGCCAATGGGAGGTAGTCCAACACAATGTCCGCCGTTCTTAGCATCTTCTCTTTGTTTGGGTCGCCATTCATGTCTGTCATCAGCACAAATGTGAAAATTCAGGGAAAAAAATACCTTTTTTTTTACATATATTATATATATAAAAAGTAAATAGTAGTGATTTCCAATTGAGAAATTTTTAGAGCTGATGCTCATCTATTATGTTTTAAAAAATGACATTGCATATTTTACATATCAGGAAAGTGAACACATTTAAATATAGCCATATACCAAGGGAACTCACCAACCCTACTTTAAATTGATGCATCTTATTTGCAGGTGATGTTGGCAAGAGGTGTCTAAATCAGTAACATGTCATGTTTTGGTTTGGTTTTTAAAACTGAAATCAATTGGTGCAACTCTCCTTGTAACCAAAGGCCCTGTCTGCCTTGCGTGGTCACTTAGGACTCAACCCTTAGCTCGCCTATTTCGTCTCACTTTAAAGTAGCATTTTGAGTCACTTTTGAAGGATGAATTCAGAAGTATCCTTAAAAAACCTACCTTTTACGGCATCAGAGCCAAAACCCTATAGATTTCTTATAGAAACAGACTCGCGGAGACCCAGCATATACTATGCTTGAAGAATGTTTTGATTTATTTTTTATGTTTCACTTTTGTGTGTATGTATTATGGGAAATGTAGCTCTTACCGTGCGCCCAGTTCTGAATAAAAACATGACGAATCCAAATTTTTAAAATATGTGGATGTTATGTGCGTGCACATGCAGTCCTGTACATAGGTACATGTATGTACATATACACTGGGAAATCTACTTAGGTGTTACTAAACTGTGAGACTCAAATGTCCTTGGTAGAGAAAAAGCACTCATTTGGATCCATAGAGTGCTCCCCTTCCTCTCCTCCCCTCTCCCCTCAATCCCACAGATATCCCAAAAATTCCCATCATATTTTTCTCCTGGAGCCAACAAAAAGCAAACAGAAGAAAAATTAAACCCATACAAACCTACAGGCAGTGGTTTGTACAGATATGAATAGAGGTAGGCAGAGATGGGTAGAGGAGATCTCAGGGTTCTCTTCTCTTTGGGCAATCAGTTCAGTAAAACTCACCTGTCAGCTGGATCCCAACAGAGAATAGACCCAAACTTCACCACTCGTTCCTAATGGAACAAGCGTGGGCAACTTTGAGGCCGCCTCACTGTAGTTTAGGGACAATAAAATCAATTTTTTTTTTCAAAACAGATCACACCAATGAAAGCATCCACAGGTCATTCCCATCACCAATCCCTATTCAATTTGTTGGAATGACGGCATATCCCAATGATTAATTCATTTTAATCCACTCGTGGATCCCAAACCAACAACTGGATTCTGTGACAAAACTCTGGCCAAGCCAGTCAAATACTGACCAATTGGCCACCCCAGTGCCACACTCCAGAGACAAAACTGTGGCCAGTCGTGGGTGGAGTGCTAACCCTGGGAGGAGATGGTTTCTTGAACTTTTAAGCTTTGAGCAAAGAAGAACAGTACTTCCGGGCAGTAGACTTCTCAGTGCCTTTTTCTCTTAGGAATTTCATCTAAGCACACTTAAAGGGGAAAAGGAACACAAAAGAAGGAGGAAGAAAAAAAAAGATACATTTGTTCCTGTGACTCCCGCTTTCCTAGAAGAGTTAGGGAATTAAGAATTCAGAAGAAGAAGAAAAAAAAAAAGATTCCCTTTTGACTGGTGCAGCCCAACCTCTGGGAATCACAGGCGATGCAAACTTTGAACTCTCAACACATCCTGTGGGTATTTTAAGCCTTCTCTTCCCTTGCAGCTAATAAGGTACCTGTTTATAAGGAGCAAAACAAAACAGTATTCTCTTCTGTAAAACTGTAATGTACTGTTAATATTTGCATCTATTGTATATTTCTGTCTCGATTGAAATTATGGCTGGTACAGTTTCTAGTGGATGAACAGGGGGTAATTTAAGACTTAAAACCAACCAGGTCACTAAAGCCAGGTTCTCTCTCTCTCTCTCTCTCTCTGTCTCTCTGCCACCAAGTCTCACATCACATTATCCAAGACATTTAAACAAGAACTTGAGAAAATAACAAAACTCTGGAATCCGGCCCGGAACAGCAGGACCACTGTGCTGAAGCACTTTGGTCATTGGCTTCAAGGGGCCAACAAGTAGGAGAAGGAGGAACCACCATCCATAGCCACCCTGCCAGAATTGACCAAGTGAAACTAGAGGTTTCCCTTCTTCCAAGTTTCATAGCCTCTCAAGTCCTTGTGCTACGGAAACCAAAACTAACCTCACACAACCATAGAATGTTTTGGGATACCCGAAGTCAGGGAGAAGATGGCTTTAATTAGTTCCTGAAAAAGTTGGAATTACCTCGGTGTTTACCTTTGCACTGGCCCTTTAAGTATCTGATGTATGGAAATGTCACAAGACTTTCGTGCATCTCAGAATAGTCTATTTTTCTGTTCAGATAAAAATATATATATATGTATTTTTAGCAAATTTATAATAGGGAAAATGAGTCAAATATCTTCTTTTGTATTACAGAATAATATATTAGGAGACTTATTTATGGTCATTTCTATATCTGATTTCTTCTGGTCTTTTTATTTTATTCCTCCCTTCCTTGGTTTTTGTTGCTCCTAGGGGAGTTGAGAGGGAGGGGGAGGCCTAGGGAGGGGCACAGAAAATCCCATGCAAGGTTTTGGTGTCTGACTCCTCTGTGGAAATGTCTACCAACTGTCTGGTATTGTCATTTCACTAAGCCGTCTCTGTGTTGTTCCTGTTTAAGACTAGTAAAGGAAGGACTGAAAGTGGAAGAGAGGGAAGAAGGGAAGAAGGAAGGAAGGTGTGATCTACCAAATGCAATCCACCCAACATGGGACTCTGGAAAGGCTGTCCTGACCAAAACTGCCATTCCAGACATCCTGGATTTACCAGGGCTTTTTGGAACCAAAATTCTCTTCCCACACAAACTCCAGTCAACCTTTTACATTCTTACGTACCTTTTAGCCCCAGATTGGCTCTTCTCAGCCTATCTGGAGTCTCACTACCCAGCCCTACAACACTACCAAATGAAATGGAAAGTTATGCATGTTTCCAGACTGAAGGCTATTTCTAGAAACATCACTCAAGACTAGTTGCCTCACCCACACCTGGAAAGGAACACTGCTTCCCAGGATGTGCTATCTAAACTTCCTTTCCTTGAAGCCTGCCCAGATATGTAGCAAAATGGATAAAGAGACAGTGCAAATGTGTCTACATAGCCCTCACTTGTCCAGATCTTGGGGTTTCCCTGATTTTTCCTCTGAACTTGTCCAGGGGCATCTCTCCAAGTCTCCCTCAGGGCAGAGGGCTTCTCTTTGTGCAATGATTAAAATCAGAGCTACATTTCTATAGCACTTTATAAGGAGCTGTACTCACAATAACTCTATAAGGCATGTGTTTTGAAAGTTATTTTCCATATTTTATGGATGAGGAAACTGAGGCTTGGAAAGACAAAGTGACTTGACCACAGTCACAAAGCTATTTGGTAAGAGAACTGGGAGTAGAACCTGATCTTCTGACTCTAAGCCATAGTGCGCCACATTATGTCTCAATGACAATGGCGGGGGGGAGGGTTCCTTATGTGTCAGTTCTTGGGACAGAAGGTTTCTCTGGCCTTCCTCTTATTTGAGAGTATCTCCAGACTATCTGAATTTTCTTGCCTGGTTTCTATCAATGTTAATATGTAATACTCTACACTAAATGTGGATGGATACTGTACATATGTGGGTTCTTAAACCAAACTGTGAATGAGAAACTGGAATGGGTCACATTAATAATTCTGGACCTTGAATGGAACAATAGCTAAATTTCCATTTCAATAGTGAACAGTGAACAGAACCAAAGAACTTTCCCAAGCAAATTCTGGTAAACCAGTTCAAAGAGAATCAAACACAGCATCTGTTACAATGTGGTAGAAAGAGGCCTTGCACTAGAAAACAGAAGAACAAAATTCTGCCACCAACTCCTTGGGTGATTCAAAGAGCGTCTCTTCCCCTCTCTGGCCTCAGTTTCATCCTCTGTAAAATGAGGGAATTTGACTCAGTTATCTCCATAAGTTTCCTTCCAGCTCTGGTATTCTATATTTTAAGTTACCTTCCAGCTCTGACATTCTATGTTCTATTTGCTAAGGTTCTTTTTAGCCCTGAAATTTTGTGTTCTATGTTCTAAGTTCCCGTCCAGCTCTGACATTCTATGTTCTGTATTCCAAGTTCCCTTTCAACAATGACAATCATTATGTTCTGAGGAACCTTGCTGCTTTGACATTCAATGTTCTGAGGTCCCTTCTAACTCTGACATTTTATGTTCTAAAGTCTCTTCTAACTCTGACTTCCTTTGAGTCTAAAACTATTGAACCAGTATAACACAGAAACATCCAAAACCTTTCCTCACAGGAACTGAGCCATTCAGTTTTACATACATGCACCTCCATAAAAGTTTGGTTGTAGTCCCAGACCCTGCTTGCTTAAGAAATTTCTCCAAAGTTCTCCAAATGCCAGCGTGAACCAGGATTGGTTTTTGGAACAATCCCATTATAAAATGACTACACACACGCACATGCACACAAAGGCCCAAGTTGTCTTCTCTGTTCCAAGGAAGGCAGTCAGAGTCTTATTAATGTAACATCAAGGAACTTCAATTTAGTAGTGTGGAAATGACTAAGAACAAAGCTTTGGAACTTCCCCATTCCAAAGTTTTTTATTTGATTCCAAGTTCTGATTCAAAGGTTTTATTTAGGGAGTAGAACTTATATTCTGGGAATTGGTCATATTCTATTTCATATTTTCAAGAATTTTGTTATATCTGTGCGAGATATTGTAGGAGACAGGAAAAGATCTTGCTCTCTGCCCTCACTATGCTCAAAGCCTCATTAAAGAGACATGGGATGGGGGCAGCTAGGTAGCACACTAAATAGAGCACTGGCCCTGGAGTCTAGAGGACCTGAGTTCATATCTGACCTCAAACACTTGACACTTACTAGCTATGTGACCTTGGGCAAGTCACTTAAGCCCAAATGCCTTACCTTTCCCCCTCAAAGAGACATGGGGTACCAGAAAGAAACCTGTATCTAGATTCAAAAGGACCTGGGTTTGAATCTGGCTCCTTCTTATTAACCTTTATACAAAAGGCTTCCTGCTTCTGGGCCTCAGTTCAGATGGCCTCTCAAGTCCCTTCCATCTCTCATATTCTGTGTTTAAAGGTACCTTCAATGTCTAAATCTTCTGTGTTCCAAGTTCCCTTTCAACAATGACAATCATTATGTTCTGAGGAACCTTGCTGCTTTGACATTCAATGTTCCGAGGTCCCTTCTACTCTGACATTTTATGTTCTAAAGTCTCTTCTAACTCTGACTTCCTTTGAGTCTAAAACTATTGAACCAGTATAACACAAAAACATCCAAAACCTTTCCTTTCAGGAACTGAGCCATTCAGTTTTACATACATGCACCTCCATAAAAGTTTGATTGTAGTCCCAGACCTTGCTTGCTTAAGAAATTTTTCCAAAGTTCTCCAAATGCCAGCGTGAACCAGGATTGGTTTTTGGAACAATCCCATTATAAAATGACTACACACACGCACACACACACAAAGGCCCAAGTTGTCTTCTCTGTTCCAAGGAAGGCAATCAGAGTCTTATTAATGTAACATCAATATATATAGCTTATATCTTTAATGGGGAAGCTTGAGGATAGGGAGAGGGAGAGCTAGGGTACCAGGCACCACTGTTCTTTCCTCCCTTTGGACTGTAGAACGTAGCACACCTTTCAGACCAATGCCCTGTTTGGTCCCTGGCACCGAACTGAATTTTTTGACCAGACAACTTCTAATGCCCCCCGCTCTGAGGCCCTTAGCTTTCTGAGCTGATTTAAAGACTCTTCCTCTCAAACCTCTAGTTTTCATTGTTCTTTCTTAGAGACTAGAGTTTTCCATTTCCCAACCAAACAGAATCCCCAGTGGCAGGATTTCTTTCCTCGGATACATGAGTCTCTTGTTCTGCAGAAGTGTGTTTTTCCTGTGGCTGATACAGGAGGCCCCATTTAAAGTTAGGTCCATTTCAAATCCCCATCTATGTTATTCAGTGAGATCAGCTTTCGGTGAGATCATCCTGGACCAGAAGAGAAGGAAATGCCTGGTCAAAGTTTTACCTAAAAATATGGCTAAGAATGCCCTAGGAAGTAGGCTGACAAGAGATGTCTAAACCAGGACCCGAACTCAGGTCTCCTGATTCTGAGACTGGTGCTCTTTTCAACGTATCTAAATAGAAGGGACCCCTTCTCTAAAGCTACTAGAATGGGACAAGATTAATGGTACCTCACTGCCTTCTATCAGGTTTTGGGTCTGCAGGTCTGCAGAATTGGTGGGATATAAGTTTAACCCACAGTAGATCTAGATCTATGTCACCTTATAAACCCTGCCATAATGAAAGCTGTTTTCCATAGGAAACTAGACCAGGGGTTCCTAACCTGCTTTGCGTGGACCCTTAAGGATTAATGAATAGATTTCAGAAGGTCTATGAGCCTGGATGGGGGAAAAATGCATCTTTGTTTTCACTCACCTCTAATTTAAATTTAACATTTCCTTCAATTATTTAAAAACATGATACCAAGAAGGGATCCGTGGGTTTCACCAGACTGCCAAAGAGGTCCATGTCACAAAAAAATTTAAGAACTCCTGGGATGGACTAACAGCCCTGGATTTTTTCAGTACATACAGCTAAAGCTAGAACTTCCAAAGTTCCAGCTAAGTCTGTGTCTATGAGGATGAACATAGCAACACAGTCGAGTTTGCTTTCCAGGAAAACACGTGCAGCTATAGACCATCGCCTCTTCTTCTTTGTAACAATAATGATGATACTAATTCATGTTTTGGTAGCGCTTACAGATTGCTTACTTCACAGCAGCCCTGTGAGGTACGTAGTAGAACTATGATTGTCCCTATACATCCCCATAATTGACTTGTCAGAAATCACAGAGCTAGTCAATCCGAGAGAGCAGGGATTCAAATAGGTTTATTCTGACTCCAGGTCCAGTACACTTTTCATGATGGCCATGTTCCTAGAGGCCATCCTATCTATTTTAGGAACCTTCAGGGCTCTTTTACCTCGAGGACCCTGCATGTTTGACAGGAGAACCATTAAAGGGAACACAGAGGAGGTTTGGATGGAAGAGAAGTAAATGTCCCAAGAGCAATGGGGCTTCTCCTTAGAAACCTTAGAACAAAACTTTAGAACTTTCCCAGAATTCCAGAATTTGGCATTTGATATCAAGTTGTTATTCAAAGTTCTAAAGTCTTCTTTGGAATGATTTCCTTGTAAGTACTGGTTTGTGAGGAGCGAGAGGAAAGCCACCCCAAGCCCAGATCCTCATTCCAGAAAGAGTCTCTGCTACATGGAAATCATCCTAATCTTTAACTGGATTAGTTAGACCCTTTTGGATTCTGGACTTGTTCAGAAGGACTCTAAGTCAGGTTAGCATCAGGGGAACTCTGACCCCACGTGAATTTGCTCAGCACCAAAACCATGCTGGGAACTCAATGGTCAGCATTCCCTCCCCCTGCAGCATTCACCAGCCTCCCTGTCTGCTCCCCAGAGTATGCTTTGCTCATAATAGACACTCAAAAAATATTTTGGGGATCAAACAAATGAAACTTGACCTTAGTTGAACCAGTGACCACTAGAAAGGGGAAGAAGCATGAGGGTGAGGCTATGTCACTTCCTGATGCCCTTGAGCCAAATTATCTGCAGGGCTTCAGCCCTGACTCAAATTGGAGCCAGGACAATGTAGGACCTCCAAGTGGAGGAATCAAGAGTGGCACCAACCAGCTGCTGTGGGGGAAGTGAGTGTTTCCAGTTCCAGAATCAGGGATGCACTTACTGGGAGGCCAAAGAGGAATTGACTCAACCTCTGTCTTTTCTTTCTGTCTTCCCATCTCCCGTTCCTACTTTGTGCACAAAGACTCACACCACACACACTCAGACATACACCCTACCCCCAAGGGAAATAGATTTCAAATAAAAGGAAACCAACATTTTAAGATTCCCCCACTCTCAAGAATAAAGAGTTCCCTGTTCCTAAATGCAGACATCAGATGCAGAAGGCCCACTGAGGATAACAGTAAAAATCTGTGATTTCACAGTTCACAAAGTTCTTTCTTCACAATTGAGCATACAGGGAGTGAGTTTGAATCTCATGGTCCCCATTTTATAGATGAGGAAATGGAAGGTCAAAGATGAAAATTGGCAGAACTGAGACTCAAACTCAGGACCCCTAACTCCCAGTCTAGTGTTCTTTCTTATAACTCTGCTCTGCAACCCACCCCACCCCACTCAAAAGAAAAACCAAGGCCAAAAGGAAAGAGGGAACCTCTGAGCCCAAACTGGAAAACCTTTTTTGCATAAATGGGAGGCCCAGCCAGACACGGGACAGCCAAGCTTGTAGGCCAACTGCACTATCCCTCTCCCATAGAATGAGTAGTCCTTTTTCCCATCCCATGCTGATAGCATAGCATGAGCCTCTCTCCTCCACTGGGCAAGTGCATCTCAGCCTCGAATCTCTCCCCCGAGGGCTACTGGGTTATTTTTGCCTCCTAAGCCATTTGATGCCCCCTCTGACTAGGACCGGGAGTGACCCACCAACATTAGCCATATAGATGAGAGCACTTGGTCTCTGTTTTCTTTGGGTAACATTCATCTAGTCCTTCTTTGTTCCAAGTTTACTGACTTCTCCGATCATTTCCGTAAAGGGAAAAACAAATGTCACACACACTCACACACACAGAGGAAAAAAAACTCGATGTCTTTATATGCATGGAGTGAGGTGAAACTGTGATCATTGTGTGACATTCAGATACTGTACTTATTGTCTTGTAAATTGTGTCCAAATGTCTAAGGGTTTTCGAACAATGGTCCCTTACTGCAATCCGCGGAATTAAATAAAAAGCTATGGAGAAAACGGTCTGGAACTACTTTGGTGTGTTCTTGATGGCGCAGGGGCTGGAAAGCTTTCAGTCCACATTCCCAAATTCCTTTTTCCATAGAACACTTCTGGACTGGAAATATCCTGACCAAACCGAGGGCTAGAGATAGGATGTCGTGGCCCATCTCAGATAAACCGTGGAATTCCACATAGGTATGGCATTTTAAGGTTCATATATTTCACTGGATCCTGGTAACAATCTGATCAGGTGAGTGATGTTATTATACCCCATTTCAAAGACAGGAAAACTGAGGCTCAGTACAAGAACATTTATTCAATCTGTCCTATGAGGTTGTTGTGCAGCAAGAGCTCCTCAAATCTTAATGCTAAAATGAACATTAAAAATTGTCTTTATGTGTAATCAGGAAAAAAATTTTTTATCTTTTTTTTGACTTCAGGGCCATCTAACCACCCCAATAAAATATTATTTGAAAAAACGAACAAACCTTAATACATTATTGAAAAGTGACGCTCTGGGCAGCTAGGTGGCACCATTAGAGCACCAGCCTCAGAGTCAGGAGGAACTGAGTTCAAATGTGGCCTCAGACACTTAACACTTACTAGCCATGTGACCTTGGGCAAGTCACTTAACCCCAATTGCCCTGCCTTCCCCCCTCTAAAAAGAAAAAAAAAGAAAAAGAAAAGTGATTGTCAAAGAGGCTTTTAAGTAACTTGCATGGTCACAAGACTAGTGTAACTATCTGAGAGGGAAGCTGAACCTGGGTCTTTCTCATTAAAGAGAGATCAGGGAAGTTTGGGAACAAGGCATGAGGGGAGTCTGGGACACCTGTGTGTGTCAGAAACACAGCGTGAGAAGGATATTCAGTAGATACAGGGATGCACCTATGAGAAAACAATATTAGGGAGGTCCATGAGATGTGTGTCTGAGACACACCCAAACCCAAGTAGCCACAATGAGAGGTGAAAGTGCATGTCAGGGACAAGGCGCTGGAGATAAGGGCAGGGACTCACACCGGGGTGGGAGAGGGCCTCTGCTCAGTTAATCAATGCAATTCTGATAACAGTTAGCATTCAGACAGTGTTTTATGTGTAGTAGAGGTTGTCTGACTTGGCGGATGGATGGTCAGCCCCAGACTGAGTTCGGGTGCCACTCTGACCCATCCTAGTTGTGTGAGCCCCAAAGAGGTCACTTCTCCTGCCCAGGGCCTCCAGACAATCCTCAAGCACTAAGTTGAAAAGAAGGTACTGTGCTGGAGTAATAGGAGGAGTTCCCTCACAAGAGAGTTCTCTCTACCAGAAAATCTCAAGTTCTATCCCTCTTGCTATCATTTTACATACATTATCTCGTTTGATCCCCACAGCAACCCTGTGAGGCTATTGTTATGGCCACTTTACAGATGAGAAAACTGAGACTGTCTTGCCCAGGATCACAGAGTTAGTAAATAGTTGAAACGGGATTCAGATTCAGGTCCTTGACATCTGTTATCTTACATGGTAAGGACAGCTAAGGGGTTTAGTGAATAGAGGACAGGAAGTAGTCAGTAGTCAGGAAGATCTAAGTTAAATCCATTTATTGCATTTAGAAACCTTATTCTGACACTTACTAGCTATGGGACCCTAAGCAAGTCACTTAACCCTGTTTGCCTCAGTTTCCTCATCTGTAACATGCCTGTTTGCCTCAGTTTCCTCATCTGTAACATGAGCTGGAGAAGGAAATGGTAAAAGACTCCGGTATCTTCTCCAAGAAAACCCCAAATGGGATCACGAAGAGTCAGACAGGACTGAAATGACTGAACAACAAAATCTCATATTTTGGGTGGGGGCTGAGTGAGGATTTTTGTCCCCACTTCACAGATGAGAGACAGTGTGAAAGCACCATACTAGGAGTCAGGAGACCTGGACTCCATTCCTCCCTCAGACACTTACTAGCTCTGTGATCATGGATCTATCCTTAAACTTATCCTGAACAGGTCTGATGAATCCCTAATGGACTAATTCCTCAAAACAGTATTTTCTGAACTGTTTTCCATGAGGTCCAAATGTTCCAGGGAGAAGATTTTAAAGTTCATAAAGGCCCAGGGAGCAGGGATTGGAGCATCTGGAAAAGAAAACAAGCTTATATTTGAGGCAGCTGGGTTATATAATGGTCAGAGCTCTGGACTCAGAGTCAGAAAATCCTTAAAGTGCTAATGAGAGGTGAATAATTACAATCAGAAAACAGAGGCCTAGAAAGGGGAAGTAATTGGATCAAACTCACACAACCAGTTAATAAATACCAGCTCTAGAATTCAAACCCAGGTCTTGGGAGTGCAAACATTTCCTCTTGTCTTAGCCCTTCTCAGACCCAAGCCTCAGGCTAACGTTGTAACATTATGTTGAACCCATGGTTGAAGTCACCCTGTGTCCCCCTCCTTGGCATGGAGTTTCCTGCCTTATGTTGAAACTGAAAAATCCCTGTAATGGACAGCCTTCTCTGCATCAGCTTTGGCTTCCATCCTCTGTGCAGATTCAGCTCCGCTGCTTGCCCTTGGTGGGAAGGCAAATGGTCATTGAGGCCAGGCTCCCAGCGAATTTGGTTGGGGATAGAATATCGAAAACAGTACATTCATTGAAAGGGCTCTTCCATTCATTACCTCATCAGATCCTCGCAATTCCTCATAATAATCTTGTGGTAGAGTCAGAGCAAAGATAATTCTTCTCATTTTATAGAAGACAAACTAAACTGAGACTCTAACTGGAGATGTGATGTGTCCAAAATCACACTAACTAGTGACTGGGGAAACCAGGGTTTAAACCCAGGTCTCCTGTTTCACTCATATAAGGCCTTTGTATACAAGATATATATACATAATACATAACATAAAATGTAGGTGTATGTATATATGTGTGTATACACATACACGTATATATACATACAAAAATAAATTTTATAGCTCTAACCCAGGCACCTGCTTAACCTGGGTCCAGGTCCATCTTCCCAAGAGAAGTACGGATGGTTCCAAAATCTAGCCTAGGAATTCTTAACCTTTTTGTGTGTCATAGATACCTCTGGAAGTTTATAGACACCTTCTCAGAATAAGGTTTCTAAATGCAATAAAACATATAGGATTGCAAAGGAAATAAATTATATTGAAATATAGCTATATGTATAATATATATATATACATATATACATATCTACATATCTATGTAATATGTGTGCGTGCATGTGTGTATAAACAGCAGTTTCACAGATGCCAGGTTAAGAGCTCTTTATCCACAGAGAAGCCTGAGGAAGTTCAACTAGGAAATACCCCCCCCACTAGGGTAAGTTTATCTCCCCAAAGCTGGAAAGGTCAAACCCCAGAAGGTCACGTGTTGGGGCTCCCTCAGGCCCCTATGATCCCCTCCCTCTGAGAAAGACCCTATTGGATTCCTTCATAGACTACCCGCTCCCACCCAAAGGAACATATTCCATTATCCTCTGGGAAAGACCCCCAGGGTGGGCTATTTAGAATCATCTGAACCTCACAAGGACAGAAGAGTTTTGCAGTTCTGGATTTTAGCATCTAATGATTTTTTTCCTGATTCACCAGACAGCATGGCATAGTGAAAAGAATGGCAGACAGCGTCAGAATACCTGGGTTCTAATCCCAGCTCTAACACTTATTAGCTACATGACCTTGAGAAAGTCCTCTAACCCGTCTGAGCTTCAATTTCTTCATCTATAAAGTGGGGTTAATAATATTGTCCTCCCTTGGAACTACCATGAGCAGAGTTCTTTGTAAACCTCAAAGGCCTATAGAAACAGGAGTTGTTTTTAATATGACTTTTAAAATTCTGTTTTCTGGCACTGGTTCCATCCCCCTGCCCAACACTCATCTGTCTGGCCTGTCACAATCCTCCCATTGCCTGCTTCTGGTCCCTTCTCAATTACATGAATAGCTGGCAGTCTAAAAGGGGCCATGCCGTCAGGCCCCAGGAGTGGCCTGCACAGCTGTCTCTCCCTCTCCAGCGTATCTAAGCAGAGAAGAGCAGGTGGGCAAATAGATGTACTCTGTAGCTCACAGTCTATCTTTGTATTTCCTTCTCTCCGGCTGGCCATATGGCCTCTCATCTTGAAATCCACCACTGCACATATTAGGATATCAAGTATTTTAACAGCCAGCACTGGGCAGCTCAGTAGCTACTGGCTGCTAAGGTTCATTCATTCAAACCACCAAAATTTTTAAAATGCCTACTGTGTGCAGGATACACAAAGTGCAAAAGGGAGTTCAAAGTTTACATAAGACATGGCTCCTGCCTTCAGAGAGCTTATACTCTAGTAGAACTATAAGGCACAAACAAAGACAGCTCTGATATACAAGTTAATGCACATGAGGGATGTGAACAAAGCGATGTGTGAAGTCCTCACTTATCTTAGAGGAAACAGGTCTTTACAGATCACTTAAAGCTTCCTAGAGGAAGTAGCATTTGAGATGAACTTAAAAGGATGGATAGGCATCCAATAAGTAAAGAGAGGTAGTAAGAACATTTAATCTTAGTGAATCAGGTTCATGGCTAATTAAACTACCACCAATGAAAAGATATATTTCCCCAGCCCCCACTCTCATCCAGTAGACTGCAAAGTCCTTGGAGGCAAGGATTGTCTAATTTTCTCCTTTATCTTGCATATGGTGGGTATTTCATAAATTCTTGCTGGATTGCACTGGATTAGATTTTTTTAAAAAACAGAAGAATTTTAGAGCTTGAATGAACTATGGTTATCTTGATTATAAAACTTGCTCATAACCATATAATAAATTATATCTGTAGTACCTCTTCTATATTAGCTGCCCAACTCAGCACTCACATTCACATATTGGATCCCTAGAATGAGGCTGCTGCTCCCAGGTACTAAAGTACCCTGTGGGTCTACATCTAATTCACAAGCCCCTACTTGTGAGCTTCCCCTTAATAGTCAGCCAGTAGACACAATTAGCTCAAAGCAGAGGCATTTACTAAAATGGTATAATATGAAGAGTGGCTATACAGTGCCTGACATATAGTAGGTACTTAATTTTTGTTGATTGACTTATACAAAGCATTCCTCACATAAACTTGGGTTGCACTTTTTCATAAACACAAACAGAATTCATGATCATAAACTTAGAGTGACATGGTAATAAAGCATATATATAATCGTATGTGTAAGAAAGGAATGTAGCCATCCATGCGCCAATACATGTGGCCTGTTACCCTTTCTCTTTTCGTGTTCTCACATTGTTCTTCCTTAGGGGCAGCATTACAACTAGGTGGCTCAATCAGCTGGTTTCCCTTCATCTGCTTCTGCCCATGGTGTAACCCTTGACTGCCAGGACTAGTTCTCTCATGGGTCCAGACTCAGCTCCTTTCTCTGCTGCCAGAAGTCTCACTCATTGAATCTGTTTCCTATCTGAATGCTTCCCCTTGCTATGTCTGGGTCTCCATGTAGCATGTGAGTCTCTACTTTTGGCTGAATGCAGCTCAACTATGCCTCAAACTCTCTCTAAACAGACAAACTCTTCAACTGTTGACTGTCTGTTAAGGACCAACTGGGAAGTGGCTAATCTTTTGTTCAGCCAATAACCAGACTCCTTTTCTAATTCAATCACAGAAATGTTTGATGCTTTATAAAAGGATGTAGGGCTATAGACAACTTTATACTTAGTTTAATGCTTCTTTATCTGCCTTTTGCTTTCTATAATTCCATCCAGAGCTGGTAAGTGGGCTGATCAGGGTTCATTTCCTCCCCCTATATATCTATTATGTCATTTCCTGCTCACAACACCCTTATAAAGTGGAGAGGTTAGATACTATCACCATTTTATAGCTCAGGGCATCAAGGCATAAGTTGCATAGCTATTGATTGACTGGAGTGAAAGACTTGAGGCTCAAACTTAGGTCTTAGGATTCCAAATCCAATACTTTCCAATTGAGTCAATCTGATTAATATCCATGTGCAGTCTTGTGCTTTGTCCTGGGGGATACAAAGGTGACACAGTCCTTGTTCTCAATGGGCTTACAATCTAAATGGGGGAAAGACCAGATAGACAAAGAGCCATTACACTGCATTGCCACCATGCCAATAACAATAATAATAAAAAGAACAAATAATAGCTAGCATTTATGTGGCACTTTAAGGTCTACTAATCACTCTGCAAATATTATCTCCTGATTATAACTTGTGACGATCCAATGAGATAACATTTGAGAGGAATGTACTATTATTATAAACCAAATTTTTAATCAAATGAGATAATATTTGGGAGGTATATGCTATTATTATTATTATTATTGTTATTATTCCCATTTTATACATGAGGAAAGCAAGGCAGAAAGCAGTGGGGTGATTTACCCAAGGTCACATAACTAGTAAGTACCTCATGCAGAATGTGAACACGGGTCTTCCTGACTCAAAGTCTCATATTCTAACCATTGTACCAGCTATCTCTGTAGATTTATAGATGTGAAACCTTAGATCGTGAGTGGAGAACTGACTTCCTCCAGAGTGAACGGTCTAAGGAAGAATTAAATTCAAGCCTTCTCTCTTCCAGGTCAGGTCTCTTGCTTTTACCTCATATTCAAGGAATATAAGAAAAAAGTCAAAAAAAAATGGCAATTGAAAGAGAAGATTCAAAATATCCCCCTTTGGGGCCCTAGGTTGATTTGTAGGGAGAGAAATATTCTATGGTAAAACACACTCTGGCCTCCCAAGTGGCCCTGTAATTGGTTCCATGAAAACACAGCGAGGGAGCCAATCACTTAATCGGCAGATGCATTTGCAATGAGCTTTGTGCTAATGAGCAGAAGCAAGGAGTGAAGGCAGACAGCTCCTCTCTGTAATTGGCCCTGCCCGATGCCCCCACTGCACTTACGGGGTCTCTTTGGTTGGTCATTACCAAGCCCTCCTCATCTGTTTTGCCCAGGGCTGAGCTACCTGTGCAGGGCAATTTAACAAATGAAGGAAACTGGATGAACTCAGTCAACTCATCCTCTCATAGACCGTTAAAGTCAAAAGCAAACATAGAATATTAGAAACAGAAGGCACCCAAGAACACAGAATATAAGAGCCAAAAGGAACATTAGGACGTAGAACATGAAAGCTTATAAAGAAACCTTTGGGTCTATGATCCCACGACCTTAGGGTCCAAACTCCTCTTTTAAAAAGTTTTATAGTAATATCTTTTTTAAAAAATATCTTCATGTTCAAGTATATCTCTTCTACCTTGGCAGCTAGGAAGATCAGTATATAGAGCTTTGGAGTTTGAATTAAAAAGATCTGAATTCAAATGTGACCTCAGATACTTACTAGCGGTGTGACCCTGGGCAAGTCATTTAACCTCTATTTGTTTCAGTTTCTTCATTTGTAAAAGTGGGAATAATAATGACACCCATATTGCAGGATAATTGTGAGGATCAAATCAGATAATATTTATAAAGCACTTAGCACAGTGCCTGGCAAATAGTAGTTGGGGTTTTTTTTTTGCTTTTTGGAGGGCAATTGGGGTCAAGTGACTTGCCCAAGGTCACATGGCTAGTAAGTGTTAAGTGTCTGAGGCCAGATTTGAACTCATGTCCTCCTGACTCCAGGGCCAGTGCTCTATTCACTGCACCACCTAGCCACCCCAATAGTAGATACTTATAAATATTCGTTTTCTTCCTTCTCACCTACTTTTCCCTAGAGAGACATCCCTTGTAAGAAAGAAATTTTTTTAAAGGAAAGACAAATAAAATAGAAAAGAAAAGAAAGAAGATATAAAAAAGAAAAAAAGAAAGAAAAAAGTTCAGCGATACTAACCATCAACACATCTTTCAAGTCTGACAGTATATGTAATATTCCATACCCATAGCCCCCCACTTCTGCAAAGAAGGGAGGAGGACACATTTTCTCATCTCTTCTCTGGCTCTAATTTTACAAAAAAGAAGACTGAGGCCCAGAGAACCGCCATGACTTACCCCAAATCTCTCAGCGATGCAGTGGTTAGTTAGAGCAAGACTAGAACCCAGGTCTACCAGACTTTTAGGTTAGTACACCCAGCTATTATGATGTCTCTTTGCCACAGCGTACCCTGTTATCCCTTTGAGGCATCCATTTGTGGTGTCACACACCAAAGTGATCAGATGGTCACACGCCTCCCCTCAAAAAAAAAGCTCAGGATTCCAGAGCAAGGACAGACTCTGAAGTCATCCATTTTCATCTCTGTCTTCTAATGGGAGAGAGAATCAACTCCCTATTAATATAGATGAGGTCTGGCACTGACTTGATTTCCAAATGAGTTCAGTAGTTCAAAATCTCCATTTCTGGAAATATGAAATTTATGTAAGAAGAATTGAAAGGAAGATTGGGGAAGGCTATCCTAAGTGCCCAATTTCTAGCTAAGTGCTCTAGGTTCCCAGCTGGCACGGAAGACAGATGAGGGTGTGAGCAAGAGCTGCAGAGACAGGCAGCAGATACGGTGACAACAGCTTAGAGTGTCCCGGAGAAGGAGCTGGCCCAAAAGCCTAGGTTTGAACCCTAGCTCTACCATTTACCAGCTGAAATCCTGAGCCTCAGACCCCTTATCTGTAAAATGGGGCTAACGACCTTTACCCATTTGCCTCCCAGGCTCCAGTGAAATAATGGATATGAATGCTCTCTTTAAATGTAATCCGCAGCCCAGGGCCCCACCTCTTCTGTGGGTCTAGGATTATGGGATCATATGTGGATTTAGAACTGGAAGGGCCCTTATAAGCCATCAGGCCTGACATCCTTATTTGACAAATGAAGAAAAAAAGGCATATGGAGGTTAAGTGATTTTGCTCAGGGCCAGGAAACAAAAATGTCTAAGTACCTACTAGTTACCAGGCACCGTGCTAAGGCTTCACAAATGTTATCTCATTTGAGCCTCACAATAACCCTGCAAAATAACACTGATGAGTGTCTGAAGGAGGGATTTGACTCCATACACAGACCAGAGTAGAGCCTGGGGCTGGTCCTACAGGGTCATGTGTCTTGTTTATTGCCTCCATCTGGAATTATTCCTGGAAAAAATCTCCAAAATAAAGTTTAGGTTTCTCTAGCTCTCCTGAAAGGTAGGTATCAAAAGGTCCAGCTCTCCTATAGGTACTTAAAGTAGCAATTCATATGGATAGGATAGACTGTGTCCCCCAGAAAATGCAACAACAGCAACAACAACAACAACAAAAAACCTGTCATGTTAATTGAATTCTAAGAGTGATTTTGCCTAACTGGGCCCTTTTCCTTTCCCAGGATACCCAACTTCTCCCAAGGGAATTTCCAGAAGTCACCGGGCCACTGGAGGAGCTAAATAGCTTATAGTCAAGCCCACAAGCTGGAAAATCAACTTTCCTAGAAGCCCAGCCCCTTTAGGCTCTTCCGTTCCCTAAGGACTCACTCCATCTTCCCTCCCTCACATGCTAGAGGAGATTCCTGGGCCCCATCTCTGCTTGGTTTCCTGTCAAGTCCCCCTTGAACTGTATATGTTAGGCAGCCAATGCTGCCTGCTCTGATAAACAATGGTGCTTTCTTTGGAAACATTTAAGCCATTCTGTCTCCAGAAAGTGAGTGAGTTGTGACAGGTATCTTCACTCAAGACCACAGTGAGCACATGAACCCGTCTGACCTGTGCCACAGCCCTTTTGACTCAGGTGGGCATCAGGGAAGTCCTACTGCCTTGTCCAGAGCCCCAGAGTTATCCTCACCCTTCTCCTCTAAGAGAACCAGTTCCATTTTCTGGTTTATCATAATTCAATATAAAGGGCTCTCTTAACTGCTGGAGGAGAAAAAACTTTGGCCAGGAAATTGAAGGCCTGGGTTCAAGCCCCAATTTCTATTCTGACTAGTCAACTATGTGATCACAGCCAAGTCAATTCCCTCTCTGTACCTCACTTTACTGATCTATTAAATGGGTATAATAATACTCTCAGAAGGCTGTTGTGAGCAAAGTGGTATGGGAATGTGAGCTACTATTAGAAGTAGAAAGAGTCTGAGAACCTGGATTCGAATTTCAAGTTCTGCTTATATACTACCCATGTGACCTTCTGTTCTCTGGATCTTAGTATTCCTATCTATAAGGTAGGTCTATAATGACTACTAAGGTCCCTTTTAGTTCTGAATCCAACAATCCTAGGAGTAGCAAAAATAAGAATAATAATTAAAACTGTAGAAGAATGTAATGGATAACCTGGAGAAGTAATGAGTTCCCCATCAATGGAAGTATTCCAAGACTTGACAACCCCTTCCATGAGATGCCAGAGAGGATATTATTGAGTGAGTGAGGATTGGATCAAATGACCTTGGAGGTTATTTCTATTTTTTAAATTGATTTGTTTATTTACTTTTAGTTTACAAGATTCAGTTCCACAATCCCTTGAGTTTCAAATTTTCTCCCCTCTTCCCCCCACCCCATGGTGGCATGCAATCAAGTATAGGATCTGCAACTACTTTCACACTGGACATTAGTCTGGTTGTATAGAAGGG
>CM053585.1:185902873-185935041 GCA_028646515.1 Pseudochirops corinnae | reverse complement strand
ATTTAAACTCTGTTCTTTCTAGATCTTTCTCTGAATGTAGACCTCTCCTTCCATCCTGACTCTTTTGGAGTTGTCTTATAACCCTGCGTTGCTGAGAAGAGTCCAGTTTATCAAAGTTGGTCGTCACACGTACAATGTGTCTGTGATTGTGTACAAATTTTGGAGGTTATTTCTAGATCTAGGATTCTGAGATTTATCTTCTCTTCCATTCCTAGAGAAGTAGAGAAGCCTGAAGACACTTGTTCTAATTCCTTCTGAAACTACTTGGCCTTATGGTTTTAGGGAAATCACTTCACCTCTCTAGTCCACAAGCAATGCACCTGTCTTTTTATTTCCTATTGACATTCTTCAGTCTCTGCCCCTTCCTTCTCTCAAGGATTGCCAATACCTCTATACCTAGCACAGGCCTTCACCTTCACTGATTGACTCTTTCTTCCAATCAAGCACCTGGTAAGCCCTCTCCAGCCAGGTCCAACCACATTCTCAATCAATGGTCCACATCCTGGGACCACATCCTGGGACCACGTCCTGTCCTGGCAAGAAATACATAAGAAACCTCTACTTAAAGCCTGATTGTGCCTCAAGGTCAGGTTCACATTCCAGCACCAAGCTTATTGCTCTTAACCAGACCATGCCTAGCTAACCCAGATTTCAGATTTTTACCATCTGTAGCTGCAATTACTTGACTTCCTTCCTCTTCTGAGCTCTGGGAAATTTAGGCTTCCTTCCTATCACTGACTTTCCTAGTCTCAGCAGATTAACAATGATAACCCATGCTTCCCCATTGCCCCCGAGTCTGGACAAAGCAGACATTGAGGGCTGCAAGATGAGCCAGAGATAGCAGCTGGGGGATGCAGACAGCCTGGGCATGCCGGGAATGTGGCAGCTGAAGCCCCAAACTTGAGTGAGGTCTCTCCAGATGCTGAATAGAGACTTCTACTTGAGAATAGGAGCCATGGGGATGGGACAGGTGCAACGGGGTGCTGATAAATGTTTAACAACCAGTTCTGTTGGGGAAAAAATGTCTGCCTGACACACTCTTAAGTTTAATGTACATTATTGATATTTCCTATAACACTTTCTTAAGTCTAGACAATCAGCAAAACAATAAATTAAGTCTCAATTTGTAGCATCTGCTGATTTCCAAGGTATAAATGCTCCCACTGAAAATTTAACGATTGGCTCTCCAGACTGGGACAGTCCTAACGGGGCTCCTGGAGAAAGGCCAATCAGCAAGGCCCAAGGCAGAATCAACACTTTTTTTCTTCCACCTCCTTACTAGGAAGAAACCAAAGTGGGCTAAGCTTCTGGGTATGAGCTCTTATCACTCAGCCCCATTGGGAACGATACCGCTTGTAACTACTAAGAATAATTATCACAACCACAGCTCATGTTTCTGCTGTACTTTATAAGGTAGAGCAAGTGTACCCCCATTTTACAAATGAGGAAACTCAAGGCCACAAAGCTAATAATGAGGAACTAGGTGGTACAGTGGATAGAACTGCCAGACTTGGCTAATGCCAGAAACCTGAGTGCAAATCCTGCCTCAGGTACTCAGTGGCTATGTAAGCCTGGGCAAGTCTCTTAACTGTTATCTGGCTCAGTCTCCCTATCTGTAATGGGAACAGTAATGTCACCTACTTCCCAGGACTGTATTGTAAAGTCCTATCTAAGTGCTAACTGTTGCCATTAAAGTGACTCACCCACAGTCACACAGCTAGCAAAGGTCAGAAGCTCGAGATTTCTAGCTCCAAATGCTCCATTCTCTCTCCCATATTTGACTGGCTCACTACCATTTCCAGAGCTATTTCATTTCATCCTCCATTCTGAAATTTTAAACATGATGAAACTCTTGAAGGGAAGGAGTTTTGTGAAACAGGAACTGAACATCAAATGTCAGGACTAGAAAAGGAAATAGAACATAGAATTTTGGAGCTGGAAGGGACTTGAAACATGGAATTTAGAGCTAGAAGGAGTCTTGGAAGGTAAAACATTGATTGTCAGAACTGGAAGAACCCTTAGAGGCCATCTAAGGTACCTGGGCAGCTAGGTAGTAAAATGGATAGAGCAGTGGGCCTAGAGTCAGGAAGATTTGAGTTCAAATATTACTAGCTGTGTGACCCTGGGCAAGTCACTTAACCTCCATTTTCTCATCTGTAAAATGGGGATAATATCCCTACTTCCCAGGGTTGTTGTGAAGATCAAATGACATAATAATTATAAAGTGCTTAGCACAGTGCCTGGCATATAGCGGGTACCGTGTAAATATTAGCCAGCTCAACACCCTCATTTTACAGATGGAGAAACTAAGGTCCCCTGCTCCTTCTGTGCATTCAACCTTAGCAGCTGGATTAAGAAGGACAAAAGAAGGTCCTGAACATGGCAGATATCCAGCCCACTTCTCCAGCATGAGGTTATGTCCCTAAGGCACAAACAGCCCATCATTCTCAGCTGGCCCAGCACCCACTCGGATTCCTGTGTCTCCTCAATTCTAGCTGAAGGAGACCTTATCTTCTGGCACACGAAAACAACTTTCCCCTCCACTCTGTTTCGGAGGGGGATCTGGGAGGGAGGGGAGCTAGAAGCC
This sequence comes from Pseudochirops corinnae, assembly GCA_028646515.1. Classification (NCBI taxonomy): domain Eukaryota; kingdom Metazoa; phylum Chordata; class Mammalia; order Diprotodontia; family Pseudocheiridae; genus Pseudochirops; species Pseudochirops corinnae. The sequence continues at coordinate 185,932,454 of CM053585.1, read as the reverse complement.
AGCCAGAGTCCAGGGGGGATGACGTGTTTTAGGACGACAGTGGAAAAGTGAAATGAGAGAGGGGGCCGATTGGGCCCATCTCTCCACAGCAGGGAAGAGGTTAGGTACCAGCTCCCTCCAGCTCACCTCTGGCTGTCCTGACTCATTCAACATACTAGCCTGGGCTAGTCACCCCCAGAGAAAGAACTGATGGAGTCTGCAAATCGAAGCATATTTTTTTAAACTTTATTTTTTGAGGGACTTTTTTTTTTGGTCTGTGTTTTCTTTTGCAATATATTTGGAAATGAGTTTTGCATAACTGCACATGTATAATCTATATCAAAGTTCTTGCCTTCTCAAAGGAAGGAAAGGGAGGGAGGGAATTTGAAACTCAAAATTGTTTTTTCATTAAATTGAGAATAAATAAAACAATATTTTTTAAAAGACACTAGCCTAGAGCTACCCCAGAGAAGACTGCGCTATGTGCCCCAAGTCCTGAGGAAGAAGCTGATGGATCCTAAGCCCCTGAAAATGACCAGTCACCTGGCATCCTGAGAAAACAACGAACCCCTTTAGGAGGCTATCCTCCCTACCGGCAGTCATGGACACACATCTCCTTATACACATCAGCCCATGTAATAATAATAATTAACATTTATATAGCCCTTAGTTTGTGCAAGGCATTGTGCTAAGTAATTATCATCTTATTTGATCCCCACAACTAAGGCCAACAGAAGCTAAGCACCTTGGCCAGGGTCACACAGCCAGGAAGAGCCCAAGATCAGATTTGAACAGGTCTACCTGACTCCAGACCCAGCACTCTATCCACTGGGCCACCTAATTCTGTGTGTATGTGTATGTGCATACACATATGTAGACGTATGTAATTACAACAATAGCTCATATTTCTATCATATTTTATAGTATAGAGCAAGTATTAATATGCCCATTTTATAGATGAGGAAACTGAAGATCATAGAGCTATGTAATGAGGCAAGTAGGTGGTACAGTGGGTAAAGTGCTGTACAGAGAGAGAGAGAGAGAGAGAGAGAGAGGGAGGGAAGGAAAGGAGAGGAGAGAAAGAGACAGAGAGAGGGAGAGGGAGAGGAGAGAGAGAAAGAGGGAGAGAGGAGAAAGGAGAGAGAGAAGAGAGAGGAGGGTGAGAGGAGAGAGAAGAGAGAAAGGGAGGGAGAGAGAGAGAGAGACTTGTAGAAATATACATTCATCAAGCTTTCAGACAGTTCTCAGGAACATGACTTATGCCAGTGGCCCAGACAAAGCCTCCCCCTCCATAACACCCCAGACTAAATGACAACACTCCCCTTCTATGCCCCCCCATCCCAAGACCACCCACCGGGACAACCACTGCCTAGAACTTCATTTATCTCCCTCTGGGTGACCCCAGGCTGAGATTTGACCTTTGAGTTTGGTTATTTGGAGGCCCACGGCCCCCTCCCCTCAGGCTAGCTCTCCAGAAAGACCACTCCTCACACACTAGAGCCCACAGGACCCTTAGGGAAAAAGGAAAGGACAGGCTCTGACAGGGTAATTCCCAAGATACCCCACGGGCTCTGGCTGCCAGGGGCCAGGAAGGCAGCTGTTCCTCGTGTTGACATTGGCTGGTGAAAGGCCCAGAAGGTTGCCATGGAAACAGCTGTCATCTCTCGTAAACAGTCTCTGGTTCAGGGCCATAGCACCCAGCTGGCTGGCTTGTTTACAGAACCGGGCCTCCTTTCAGCTCAGCTCACCCTATGTTCACCCCGATCTGAGCCCTGGGGCTCCTGCAGGAACCCATTCTGGACGATGGTGTGGATTCAAGACTCCGTTCCCCCTTACCTGGTGGGTCTGGCCTCTGGCTGTATCAAAGGAGCTGCAGCTAGTAGAGAGAACAAAGGGAAGGACATCATGCAAGGGGTATTAGACCAGGAGTTCAGAGATATGCATTTTTTAATCCCAGCTCTGCACTAAGTCATTGTTTGGCCTTGGATAAGTCCTTTTACCTCTCAGTTTCTTTACTTAAGAAATGAGATGAGGAAAGAGTAGACCGGATGATTCCTAAGGTCATTTCTGAGCTTTGACTTTCTTTTGGCTCTGACATTTCACATTCTAAGGCCTCTTCTAGCTCTGACACTCTCTGTCCTAAGGCCCCTTCTATCTGTGACATTTTATTCGTGTAGGAATAGCAAGGCCCTTCTCCTCCAACACTATCATCCCATGGGGGGAGGGAATAAGCATTTATGTGATGTCTGCTCTTTGCCTGGCACTGAGCTGAGCATTTTACAAATAGTATCTCATTTTCTCCTCACAACAACCCTGGGAGGAAAGTGCTTCTATGATTCTCATTCCACAGCTGAGGGAAATGATGCAGAGAGAGGTTACTTGTCCAGGGTCACATGGCTAACAAGTGCCTGGGGCTGGATTTGAACTCAGATCTTCCTGATTCCAAGCCCAGTGATCCATCCACTGTGCCACCAGCTGCTTCTAGTCTATCCAGGGGTGTGCCAGTTCATATTCAGCCAATTGTTATCAATATGAACATTTACACTGGTGAACATGATAAATCAGGGCTTCATTTACTGTCCAAACTTAAGAAAGTGATAGAAAGTTAATAATTTTGGAGAGCCAGTTGTTAAACACTTATCAGTACACCACTTTGTTCACCCTCCCCCCCCATACATTAGCGTCTAAGGTTGTGAAGGTCCATGCCTCAACCAATCCACCAACAATCACTAAGCGTCCACCATCTGCAAGGGCTATACTAGGTCCAGAGGAGAGGACAGAGAAACATAAAATGTAGTCCCTGACCTCTGGGAGCTCAGCTTTCTCAAGGAGATAAGTCACATGAGCATGAAAAATGACAGGCCACCTGCGCTGAGAGTGATACAGACAGATAAGAGGTAGATAAGTTCAGAGAAAGAAAAGATCAGCGTGGGCTAGCGAGGGCCAGGAAAGGCTCCCTGAAAGGTACCGACCTTGAGCTGGACCTTGCAGGGTGCAAAGCATTTCAGTAAGAAGGGAAGAATTCCAACCAAAAGAAAGGACACGAAGTCAGAGTCAGAAACAAAGGTCAAATATATAACAACATATTCGAGGCAAACACTCTTCATAGTAGGGAAAACTAAAAAACAAAATAGGTGCCCACTGATTGAGGAATAACTGAAAAATGCTATGGGGCAGTAAGAAATGACAGCTATGAGGACCTCAGAGAAAGATGGGAAGAAGGAAGGAGAACCAAGAGAGTAACATGTACAGTGCTCATAAGAATATTAAAGGAGGGTGGTGGCAGCTAGGTGGTGCACTGAATAAATCAATGGCCCTGGAGTCAGGAGAACCTGAGTTCAAATATGACCTCAGACACTTAACACTTACTGGATGTGTGACCTTGGGCAAGTCACTTAACCCCAATTGCCCTGCCTTGCCCCCTCCAAAAAGACAAAAAAAAACCCTTAAAAAAAAGAATATTGGGGTGGCTAGGTGGTGCAGTGATAGAGCACCAGCGCTGGAGTCAGAAGGACCTGAGTTCAAATCCAACCTCAGACATGGAACACAAAAACTAGCCGTGTGACCTTGGGCAAGTCATTTAACCCCAATTGCCCTGCTTTCCCCCACTCCAAGAAGCAAAAAAAAAAAAAAAGAATATTAAAAAGAAGTATTCCAAGACTAGAAAATCAGTCCTAGAGAAGAGACAAGAAAACATACAATCTCCTTCCTGATAGAGAGGTAGAGGCCTACAAGGATAGGCTATCGTATATAAAGTCAAGATTTTTGTATCAGTTCTTTTTGCTTAAGTGTTTTTCTTTGCAAATGGGAAAGCACAGTTTAGAGGGGGGATAGGAAATGAATGTAATATAAAGACAAATTATATCAATGAAATGTATTTTTTTAATGAAGGACATGGAAAAAGACCATTGTCAGCCCGAGTGTACGAGATGTGTTTGGGGCATAATGTCCACAGAAATGAAGGAGAGATAAAGCTGACATGATGAAGAGAGGGGCAATTGGGGTGATCACTTTTCTGTAAAGTAAAATTATGAGGCCGAGGGAAGACCAAAGAGCCTGGAGGCAGCTGTTCTCACCCCGCCCCCCATCCCCAGGAGAGGGAAAGGGATTGCTTGGTATTTGAAATGTAGTCAAGAATGTATACATCCATCAAAGTGGCTCTGATCCCATAAATCTTAATAGCCAGACTGAGTCAATTTGCAGAAACATGAATTGCCAAAACTAGGAAGAACCTTAGAACATAAAATGTAAGAGCTGGAATGATTCTTAGAATATAGAATGTTGGATGTGAAAGGGATTTTAGAACATACAATTACACAATGCTAGATCTTCAGAGGTCCTTGGAACACAGAATGTCAGCCCCAGAAGTACTCTTGGAACATGGAATAGAGATCTCTGAGAGCTGGAATGGACCTTTAGAAAGAGAATATCCATACCTTAAGGCAGCTGTCTCCTGCTGCCTCACGCTTATTTAAAGTGGGCACCACTTAAATCAGAGGGCAAAGAACTTTGTCCATTTTGATCCCTGAAACTACTGAGAAGGCTCAAGTTCTATCCTGAAGGAAGAGACTATAGATGGAAAGGCTAATGGCACAGGAGAGAGACAGTAATTTAACTCCGATGTGAAATGTCTTCAAGATTGGCAGGAGAAGGTATAAGAAAACAACTGCCCAGATAATTTCTGCTGGTCCAGATTCTCAGGCCCAGAAGAGACTGTAAGTCTCACTGTCACAGCCCTTAGACCTGGATCTCAAATTATTGGACCTCTGCATCTTCCAGAGAAAGGAGAGAGAGGGAAGACAATGTGGGAGAGGAGAGAGAGAGATGGAGAGTCAACAAGATAGAGAGAGATAGTGGAAGACAGGAACAGTGGAAAGGAACAAAAAGGACAGGGGAGAGGGAGCAGAAGAAGGGAGAGAAAAGATGGGGAAAAGAAAGCTATTAAGAGGAGGGCAGAGGGAGGACAGAGGGGACGAGGATGATTAAACACGAGAACAGTGAACTAGAAATTATGGGACATGGAATCCAGTCCAGAAAAGCCATTTCCTTTCCTCAGGCCTCAGTTCCCTCATTTTTTAAAATGAAATCACTGGATGCAATAATATCAAGGGTGTCTTCCAGTTCTGACATTCTATATTCCAAGACCCTTCCATCTATGATTTTCTATGTCCCCAAGTCCCTTCTAGCTCTTTCTGGATTCAAAGGTCCCTTCCAACTGGGACATTCTATGAATTTGTGTTTAAAGGAAGCACGAAGAAGGGTGATAAGAGATAATGAAGAGAGAGAGAGAACTAGGAAGCAAGTCAGGAGAGGGAGAACAAGGAGTGAAGGAAGAGAAGAGAAGGGCAAAACAAATGGGCAAAAGGTTGAAGAGGAAATTGAGATGGGAGTAATAGGAGAAGAAAACAGACAGGACAATAGAGGGAAGATCAAAGAAAGAGAAGAAAAGTCAGGGAGGGGGAGCCGGTAACAGAGTGAGGGAAGAAAAGAGGGGGAGGATGGAAGAGAGAAAGAAAGGCAAGAGGGAGACCGCACCCCCATGCAAGGCCCACCCAACAACTCTGACTCTTGAATCGCTTCCAAAGAACCCTGGGAATCTAGTCCCACAGGAATAAACAGTGATCTCCCAGAGCTCAGGAACCTTGTGAGTGACGGTCTCCAATATCTCCTGCGCTCCAATTCCTAAATGTAGCTGCATTCTTTAAAAATGTCTTGACTCTTATGTAATGCACCAATGACGAATGCTGCACAGATGGTGCCGTGACAAGCTTTTTGGAGATGATTAGGAGATATATTGTAAAATTAATGTATGGGCATTTAGCAGAGCTGGTCGCTGAGTTGGTCGCTGGCAGAGCAGGAGCTAACCACATAACTCAATCAAGAATCCATAAATGGTCAACCTCCTAAAGGATTGGTCAAACACTCATCTCCCTCTGCTGGATCTGATAGCAGGGTTTGGGAGAATTAATCATTTGGGGTTAGAGTTGCAAATTTTAAGACGTGGTAGGACTACGGTCCATGTCTCTAAGGTATCAGAAAGGCCTTGGACCCTGCCAGAATAACTCCTTCCCAAACCCAACACACTGGAGCCTCATTACTTATTAATAGGCCATTCTTGGAACTTTAAAGCTGTCTTCCAGAGAGCAGAGTCTCTCTCTCTCTCTCTCTCTCTCTCTCTCTCTCTCTCTCTCTCTTTCTCTCTCTCTCTCCTCTCCCTCACAAAGATATGTTAGTCACAAATTATGTTGGATGCAGCAAAGCAAGCTACAAGCCACCATTCCCCCCCCCCACCCTGCCACTCCCTCTTTGGTACTCAGAGATGAGATCATTTCACTTGGAGCCAATTATAGACTGTGCATGCTTGTAATGTACAAGGAAACCATCAGGTCCTGATCTCTCATCACATGCTGTACTGTACGTGAGGCAGGGAGGGACGGTCTGGTGTCTGACAGCTAGCTCAGAAATTTGCAAAAGGAGCAGATCCATCACAAGGAGTTCTGATCCTACAAACCTAAATGGTACCATTGGCTAGATTGAATCAACATGTATTCATAGGTAAAATCAGAGACTGTCAGAGCTGGAAGGTACCCGAGAAGATGTGTGTCAAAGCTAGGAGGGACCTTAGAAGATGGGATGTCAGAGCTAGGAGGGACCTTAGAAGATGGGATGTCAGAGCTGGAAGTGACCATAGAAAAAGGGATGTCAGAGCTAGGAGGGACCTTGGAACAGAGAATGACAGAGCTGGACAGGACCTTAAAACAGAGAATGGCAGAGCTAGGAGTGCCCTTACAACTAGAATAGAGAAGGTCAGAACCCGGACTGATAGGTCTCGAACATACATTACAATGCAAAACATAGAATGTTAGAACTGAGAGGAACTTTAGAGGCCCAGGGACTCTGGTAACTGTCCTTTCATGGTTTCACACTAGACCAGGACAAAAGGGTCTAATGGGAAGATGAATCCTGGAGCAGAAAGTGATGCTACTGCTGCTGTTACCACCTCCTCAGGGCATGACAGACCATGACTACCTGAGGACTATAATCCCCAGCCAGTAATTAAGAGCCAGTAATTAACAAGCAACATGTTCTGCCAGATTCTACAATGATACACCCCTTAGGGCTGTCGCTCTGAAAATACCCGCTCACACTCTCCTCCAGCACACCTAGACAGTGGTGATACTGGACTCGGACAAGGTGTGCATTCTCTCCAAGCCACCCAGGAAACCCAGGGGAAAGCTGCCTTCCCCGGTTCATCCATTTATCTTCTCTGTCTGCCAGTCTAGGGAATTAGCCTTATCAAAATACAATAGATGGTCAGGTAGAATTCAATCCGGTTATCTTCTTTTCCCTTAAACTATTGACCTCCTTTTGAATTCCCCTTAGTTCTGGAAACCCAGGGCAATCCACTCCAATGTAAACACTTACTAATTACCTACTGTGATAGAGGCCCTGTGCTCAGTATTGGGGATACAAAGATGACCATGGCCCCAGCCCAAGGATCTTATAATCTATTAGCAGAAAGGACAAACACACATCTAACGACGACACAATGAAGATGGGGATAAAAGCACAGGAAAGGTGAAGGCAAAACTATAGGTGATATTCAAGGAAGGGAGAGATTGCTTCCACGGGGGAATCAGGGAAGGCACCCTGAAGGAGCTTTAAGACAGAGGTATCTAACATGAGGCTCTATGCACCCCACTGTAGAGCCTCAATCAATGTAATCAGGAAACATTTAAATGAATGAATGAATGCATAACAATAGAATAAAGATGGTGATAATACATGGTTTTCAGTTTGGGGCTAGTCACTACAAAATGTCCATTTTACATTGAAATGTTTTTTTAAAAAATCTTTCTATAAACAATTTCCTCTGCTGGACTATAAACTTTATCTTATTCATCATTATTTTCACAATGAGGTCCTGTATACAGTAGAAGTTCAATACATACTTATTGAATTGCTTGTGACCCAAAGATCCCCTAGGAGGCCTTGCTTGCTGCTGTGGGGCAGGTAGAGAAGGTGGGGGGAAGACTGAATAAGGAGGAAACAGTAGAGCTGGGCTCTCAGAGAAGGTGGGATGCAAAGATGGAGGCTGGGATAGGGAATGGCTGAGGATGTCTTATGGGCCAAAGCCATTCCTGGGGCTCCAAGATTCAGGGAGATTGCTTCCTCTCAACTCACTCCAGTCACCCTTGTTAAGGCCTCATCTCCTCTTGCCTAAACGACTAGAATAGCTTCATAGTTAGTCTCCCTGCCTTCAGCCTCTGATGCTCAGTCTCAGATCCAACTTTACATCCCTTCCAAGTAAGGGCCCTAACGCAACTTGGTAATCAATCAATGCCACTCTATACAAAAACCTTCAGTAGTTGTCATCACCCAGAGCAGTGGTTCTCAACCTTCCTAATGCTGTGACCCTTTAATACAGTTCCTCATGTTGTGGTGACCCCCAACCATAAAATTATTTTCGTTGCTACTTCATAACTGTAATTTTGCTACTGTTATGAATCATAAGGCAAATATCTGATATGCAGGATGTATTTTCATTGTTACAAATTGAACATAACCCACAGGGTGAGAACTGCTGACCTAGAGAATAAAGTAGGACTCTGATTTCGGACGTTCAAGACCCTCCCTCATCTGACTCTGACTGATTTAGCTCTTTAGTTTTGTCTCATACTACTTCCCTTCCTGTTCTCTAAATTTCAGTCAAACAAACTACTTCTGCTCCCCAATCCTGTCCTTCCCTCTTCTGGTTTCATGCCATGATCCTGTGCCTAGAATGGTCTCTTCTCTCCTGTGTTCATGTCTTAAAGCAGTGGTATTCAAAAAATAAGCATCCTTTCAACGGTATATTGGGGACCCAAGGAAGCCAATCTCTAAGGATGATATCCGTTCCTTGTTCTAGACACACTACCCATCTCTCATCAGCATTGGTCGCTGTGATCCATCTTGCCAGCAAGTCCTTGTAGGATCCTGACCTTCTACCTGAAATCAAGCATCAGCTTGGCTCTGATGGGTGTCAGGCAGGCAGGATCTTTCATTCACTCATTCACACTCATACCCTGCATGCCCCAGTTAAGATGAAGGACTTTGCTAAGGGCCAATATTATTACTAAGTCTGGTTTTCTTTTAAGTCTATGGGACCAAAAAAAATTGCTGAGCTGTAGTTTCTACAAAACATCTTTATTCTCTACAGTAATATTTCAGGCTACACTGGTGTAAGGAAAAAAAGGAAAGGAAAAAAACAACAGAGAAAACAGAAAGAGGTGGGGGTGGAGATTTCCAGTTTTTTTAGGACTGGTAGGGGGAGGGAGGAGGAGGAGGGCCTTCACATGACCAGAAGAATGTAAGACAAGGGGTGCTTTCAGTATTGGGGAGGACGAGGTTAGGAGAGGGTGCCGTCCACCAGCATCCCAAAGCTCAGAGGCCTCTGTGGGTAGATAGCACAAGTTCATGCCACCTAGACAAACAGGAAGCTGTGGACAGCAGGGCAGGAACAGGCTTCCAGCTGCTGAAATCTCTTCCAGGTCCCTCTACAGCTGGGATTGCCAACGGCCTGCCACTGAAGCAGCTGGTCCCTGCAACGAACAAAGCACAGAGCATAAACCTTCAAGGGAGCAGCACCAGCATGTTGGTCCAACTGTCTGCAGGGTCACCACAAGGCCATCTGGTTACATTTCATAGGGATCCACATCTCCTAAGGCTGGAAAAGTTGGAAATATACCAACAAAGAGTCTGAATTTCAGAATCACAAACAGAAAAGCAAAGAACATCAGAGATGGAAAGAACCTCAGAATAAAGAATGTTGGAACTAGAATGTCAGAACTAGAATGTCAGAGAAGGTGCAGAAATAAAACAAGAAAGAAGGTCTAACTGGAAGCAACCTTAGGACAAAGAACACAGAATGTTAGAACATAAAATATCAGAGTTGGAAAGGGGTTTTAGAACCTCGATTCTTAGAACTTAGTATACATTCACTGTTAGAACATAGACTCTCAGAGTTGGAAATAACCTTGGGATCACAGCTTTAGAGCTGGAAAGGACCTCAAAAGCCACATAGTCCAACTCCCACATTTTACAGATGAAGACACTGAGGCCTAGGGAAGGTCACACAGGTGAAACTCTACAACTTCCCTGAGAGATGGACTTGAAGCATCAGTTGAATAGCCAGGGAAAGGTCATTTCAAAAGTCAGTGAGTTCCACCATTAGACAGCTCTAAACCTCAGTTCTTGCTAATAGTGAGACAATATTTGTCTTTCTGTTAACTTGCATCCATAGGCCTTGGTTCAACCCTCTGGTAGCCTCCTTTTATCTAGCTCACTATAAACCAGGAGAAGTGACTTCTCCAGTGTATCTCTCTCTCTCTCTCTCTCTCTCTCTCTCTCTCACACACACACACACACACACACACACACACACACACGTACACATGCATGCACACACACCATCTAGTGCCAAAGTCCAGACTCTCACCCTCTGGATCCTCTACCATCCCCATAGCACCGAAGGCTTCTCGTATCCAGGGCAGGTGGCTCACACAACACACAGACCGTATGCCCTTGGGTGAGGTACCTCATCCACTGAGTGAAGGGGGCCCTTGCCTGAAGACAGCCCACAGTGATGGTCACAAGCTGGAACATGACACAGTACCTGTGGCCAACATAAGGAAACACACATACATACAACCATATTTGCTAGGAATAATGGAACAAATTCTGAGACCATTCCCACCTCCAGTCCACCAACTAGAGCAAAAAAAATCTTTGTTATGTTCCTGCTTCCCCACTGGGGCCCCTTCCTCGCACTTGTCTATATCAATATTCCCCCACAAACAGCCTAATCTTGTGTCCCTTTTCCTATTAATCCCTGCTAAAATTAGTGTACCACGCTCACCATGGATCCAAAATAGGAAGGAGTACATAGAACACAGAACACATACTGTGAGAAGCGAAAGGGACCATGTAACTGAGAACATGCTGCATTTCTCCCAACAGAATGCCGATGCCCACCTCGACCCCTAGCCTGACCGTCGCCGGAAGGACAGGGACGCTCTCACTTTTGTATTTGTATTTCCAGGGCCTAGCAAGTGCCTGGAACATGGAACAGGAGCTTAATAGACTTGTTGATTGACTGATAACACGGAATATAGAATGTCAGAGCTGGAAGGTACCCTAGAACTTAAAACATTTGAAGTGGAAAGGATCAGGGGCGGCTACGGGGCCCAGTGAATAGAGCACTGGCCCTGGAGTCAGGAGGACCTGAGTTTAAAACTGACCTTGGACACTTAACACTTACTAGCTATGTGACCTTGGGCAAGTCACTTAACCCCAATTGCCCTGCCTTCCCCCCTCAAAAAAAAAAAGAAATGGAAAGGATCTTGGGACACAGTAGCAATTGCATAGCACTTTACAGTAAGAAAAATGCTTTACATGTTTTCTTGTTTGACCCTCACAATAGCCCTGTAAATTAGGTGATGTGATCATCCCCATTTTTACAGATGAGGAAACTGAGGCTGAGAGAACTTATGTGATTTGCCCACTTAACACGATCCGGGATTTGAACTCAAGTCTCCCTGACTCAAAGTCCAGCACTCTGTCTACTGTGACGCAAGCTAACAGCCTCCAAGTCTATGCATATGGCAGAGAATGTTAAGAGCTGGAAGAGATTTCTAATCCAAACTCTTTATTTTACATATGGGTAAACTGAGGCCCAAATACAGAAGAAATGATTTGCCCAAAGTTATGCATAGTAGCAGTAGGAAACTACAACTTAATCTCTAGGTTTTAGTCTAATGGTATTTGTCCTTCACAACTAAGGATGTTGACTGATAATGGTTTCAGGATGTTTCCTCTTCCCCTAAATCTAATCTGATTCATATTTTCAAGACTCAAGACTCAGGAGAGTCAAAGAGATCAAGCTTAATTGTGTAATGTTAGGGTTGACATTTTCAGCCTGGGTGTCCTGTACTCCACCCATTTATTCAATAGATAATTGGACAGCAAAACACCTCACAATTGCTAAGAGCGTAGGATTTAGAACTATTGGATGATTCAGTCTAACCTCTTTTTACAGATACAAAATTGAGAGCCAGAGAGCCAAAGGTTACACAAGAGAGTGTACGGTGTAATGAAAAGAGGTCTGTACCTGGAGCCAGGAAAGGTCAGGTTTGAATTCTAGCTCTGCCACATACCAGCTGTGTGACTGTGGGCAAGCCACTATTTAGGGCTCCAAGCCTCAGTGGCCCCATCTGTAAAATGGTGACAACAGTATCTATAGTATGTTCCTCACAGGGTTGCTATGAAGATCAAATGAGATGATTTATACAAAATACTTTGTAACCTTTCAAGTAATTTATAACTGTCTGCTATTATTATTTTAAAGTAGTAAAGTCATGATTTGAACACAGCTCCTCTGATTCCATATCCCATGTTTTTCTCATCAAGTTACACCATCTTTGAGGTGGACTCTACTACCAGCCCACGGCATCCACAAAGATCTTCAGGGGAGACTCCATTCTCAAAAGAAAAGTCTGTTACTACTGCTTAACCAAGGCGACCACTCATTGCCACTGGGAAACTTGAGCATTCATACAAAAAGAAGCATGGACGTTGCTGGGCACGAATCATTGTTTTCTGGGCTTCACCCTTTAAAAACGGAGTCCTCGACCCAAGAAGAGACAAGTTTACCCTGCTTTCAGTAACTTTGCCATATAAAAAATTCCAATTAGGGAAGTGATGATTTACTTTATAAAAGGATGCTTTATTGTAAAAAAAAAAATTCCACTAGATTCTTTTATCCAAGAAGCTGTCCTAAGGCACCTAAATGTAATTCAATTTACAGAAATTCTATTTGCCTTCAAGTTTGTGAAAAACCTTTGAGGGGGGCGGGGAGCAGAGCGAAGACTGGCAATATCGCCCCCTGCTGGGGAAAGAAGGAAACTGCCCTCCTTACTAATGCACCTGTGACCACGTGCATCTGGTGCCCTCTAGTGGCAGCAACCTCCGAGGCTCTCAGAAATAATCAATGGAGTTGCAGTTGTTCAGCCCATTACAAAGTGGCTGGCTTTGGGCTGGGTCCGGGACAAGATTCCCAGGACTGCCATGTGCTGGAGAGTTGTGTGTCAAACTCAAACAGAAACACAGGCCACTAAAATACGTAAGTATCCCTGCAGGCTGCATAGTAACTTAGTTTTAAAATGTGACGCGATCTGTGTTCCACTGTATTTCTGCTTGCTTTGTTAAGTATTTCCCACTTAAATTTTAATCTGGTTCAGGAGTATCCAAGAGCACTTTGGACAGCATGTGGCCTGTTGGACATGGGTTCGATACCTCAGATACAGAGCATTCAACTAAAGGAAATTCAAAGACACCCTCCCCAAAGCCAGCCAAGAACCCCTCCCCAGAGAGCACATAACGTCTTTTCTCATGGGAAAAACGACACAGCACACTATAAAGGACCTGGGCTAGAAGTCAGATTCCCCACAGTCTTCTAGCTCTCACCTTGCCTCTTAACTCACTGTGTGACCTTGGACAAGTCATTTCTCCTCTCTGGGCTTTAATTTCCTCTTGTGAAACCAAAAGGAACCAGGGATTGCTAAGATTTGGAATCAGAGAACCTGGGTTTGATTATGGCACTGCTATTTACTTTTGGGTGAACCCTGGGATAAGTCATTTCTCCTTTTCTCACCTTTAAAATGCAACATGTAGTCCAGAGGGTCATTCTGTAGGGGAAAAAAGAGCTTCTTTTTCTAGAAATGTAAACTGTTACTAGATCTATGATGACACGTATTGGGGAGCAGTCAGAAACAAGAACGGAGATTACTGCAGGCTCTACAATGACCATATTTTCTTTTTTTTTTTAACTTTTATTTTCAGTTCCAAATTCTCCCCTTTTTTCACCTCCTCCTGCATCCACAGAGAAGGCAAGAAAAATGATATCTATTATACATCTGGAGAATGAGCATATCTTCTTAACAAACACTTGAGACCTATACCTGCTAGCATTCTCCTCAGGAAAACAACAGCCCTCCGGATGTTGTATTTAATTCCCTAAGTACATATTGCTTCTCCCAATAGAAGAGACATTTCTAGGGCCCCTAGGTGGCACACTGGGTAGAGCATCAGCCCTGGAGTCAGGAGGACATGAGTTCAAATCTAGCCTCAGACACTTAACACTTATTAGCAGTGTGACCTTGGGCAAGTCCTTTAAAGAACTCCAATTGCCCTGCCTTCCCACCTCCAAAAACCAGTGATAGAAGGCAAGCTCCTTCAGAGTAGGAATAATTTCATCTTTTTTCTTTGTATTCCCCCTTCCCCCACACAGTGCTTGTTTGGCACATAACAGACACTAAATAAATACACTTTGGATGGATTAATGAATGAAGAGTATTTTTCTCACTAAGCCTCATTAGGAGAATCCTTTCTATTCCTGAAATCAGGAACAATAATAATAGCTAATGTTTGCATAGCCCTTACTATGCCCGGTACTGTGCTAAGCATCTTTGCAATTATTATTTCATTTCAGGTAGGTACTACTGTTATCCCCATTTTACAGATGAGGAAACTGAGGCCGCGACCAAGTGATTTGCTCAGTCTTACAACAAGTGCCAGAGGAGGGATTTGAACTCAGGTCCTCCTGACTCCAGGGCCAGTGCTCTATTCACTGCCTAGCTGCCCCAAGTTTGTTGAAGCTTTTACTAGCGGAGCATGAGCTCTGGCAAGACCCGACCTCCCCCCAAGATGGAAAGCATGAGCCCAGTGATGGACCTGCCTTGTTTACCTGTCCCTCAAGGCCCAGCCTCATTAATTATGTAAAGACTTAACTACCTGAAGATTGGGCCACCAGGGGGTGATTTTTTTGTCCATAGTAACCTGTGTAGACTGGTTTACTCTGGTGCAAAGGGGTTGAGATCTGGGGTGGTAGAGGAAGTACCCAGACTAGTAAAACGGTGGGTTTTTTAAAGTAACTTACATTTACACAGGGATTTTAGATTTTAAATGCACTTTCCACATATTACCTCATTCAATCCTCACAATAACCCCATGTAGTAGACAAGGCAGGAATTACCACTCCCCATTGCACAAACTGGAAATTTAAACACAGAAAAGACATGATGTGCCCCAAGTTTAGCCCCAGGAGAGATTTTCTAGGTCCCAGTTCTCACCCTACTTACCCAGCTGACTTTCTCTCATGGGCCACGGCCCTCTTTTTCCTCCCACTCCGGAAGGCCCCAGTGGTTATGAGAGCTGGGACTGTGGGGGCCAGAGAGAGAGAACAAGACTAAGTAAGTAACTGCCCCCAGCCAGGACTCCTGGAGACACATCAGAGAGTCATCTGCAGGAGAGCTGAGGCTGGTCCAATTTGGCATTCAGTCATTAGAAAAAATAGTCCTTCAGTTGCACTGAAAGCCTAGGCTCACCATTCTTCCCACCAACAAGCAGGTTTTTTGATCAGGACAATTGCAGGGGAAAGAGAAGGAGGAGGGAGAAGGACTGAGAGCCAAGTCACAAGAGGCTGATGAATTCTTCCCAAAGCTCAAAATGGCTGCAGTACGTCACAGGGGCTGCACTGGGTAAAAGACCCAAGCTGGCCATCAGAGGACGGAATGTCTATAAGAAAGACAATCCCAGGGCCTCCTTGCTCTGCCCGCAATTTCTCTGCAGCAGAATTTGTTTGTATGGTTAGCTCATTGGGTCACACAGATTTAATGCTAAATGGAAACTAAGAGGAAGCCCATCAATTGGGGAATGGCTAAACAAGTTGTGGTATATGATTGTAACGGAGTATTACTGTGCTGGAAGAAATGATGAGCAGTCAGATTTAAAAAAAAAAAACGTGGAAAGACTTGCATGAAATAATAAAGAGTGAAATAAGCTGAAACATGAGAATGTTGTATATAGTAACAGCAATATTGTTCAAAGAACAACTGTTATGACCAAGTTATTACGAATGCTGCAAGCACTCAAATCAGCTACAAAGGACCTGTGAAGGAAGATGCCATCCACCTCCAGAGAAAGAACTGATAAACAGAAGTATGCATAGTATGGTTTTACACATATTTATAAATCTGCATCAAATGGTGACTTTCTCAAATGCGGGGTGGGAAGAGAGGGAGGTAGACAGTTTGAAATTTAAAATGTAACAGAGAAAAATAAATTCAATTAAATTAAGAAAGAAAAAAGATTTAGCGCTAGAAGGGACCTTAGACCATCTGGCCCTAGAAGTCCACATTTTATAGAAGGGTTAGAATGGACCTAGACCTAAGAACATAGTTTTTTAGAATTGGAAGAGAGGGGTGGCTAGGTGGCTCAGTGAATAGAGCACCAGCTCTGCAGTCAGGAGGACCTGAGTTCAAATGCGGCCTCAGACACTTGACACACTTACTAGCTGTGTGACCTTGGGCAAGTCGCTTAACCCCAATTGCCCTCCAACAAAAAGCAAAAAAAAAAAGAATTGGAAGAGAACTTAAAAGATCATCTGGTCTAACCTCTTATTTTAGAGGCATGAAAACCAAGGCCTAGCAATTAAGTGATTTGCCCAAGGGTCATACAAACCCAGTGCTTCTTCTACCACACAACACAGTGAATGCCACAAGGGCAACAACTGCACCATATTTAAACTCTGTGCTTCTCCCAGCATCCAGTAGGTGTTGCATAGATATTTGTAGCTATGGTCTTCCCTGCTTCTTCCTACTACTTAACAGCAAAAGTGAGTCACAATGACCAGAGAAGGCTGAATTTAGGTCACACTTTTGTCCCCAATCTGCCTTGTATAAAACCTAAATGCAGCCTACAATTGGTGTCATTTTTTAATTTATACATAATTTTTTTCTTCCATTCAAAGTGATCTCATTTGAAGGTTCCACCCCTATGTTTGGCTCTCTCAAGCATAAAGGACGTCAACAGATGGAGACAGAGGGAGGGAAGCTTGGATGACCACTTGTCCAGGATGTTGTGGAGAGAATTTCTGTTCAGGTAAGAGTTGAACTAAATGACTTCTGAGTTTCTTTCCAACCAGAGGTGTGTTAGAGCAAGCTCAAACAGGCTTCTGAGAGTTGATTGTTAAATTTTCAGCATGAGCATTTACACATCAGAAATCAGAAGTCATGCTACAAGTCAGGACTTGATTTATTGTTTTGCTGATTGTCTTAGCTTAAGGAAGTAATGGCGAAAATGTTAATAAAGCCAATTAAACTAAAAAATATGTCCTGAGTATTGTAAGGCAATATTGTAATAAAGCAGCATTGTTTTCAGAGAGTGGGTTGTCAAGTATTTACCACACACCCTTGCTTCCAACCCTAAGATTTGGAGAAGGGAGGAAATCCATTCTTGTCCCCAAGATGTGTATCAATACAGCACAAAGATGCAAGACAGCAGGACTGATCAAGGAACAGCAAGCCATCCAATTTGGTTGGAATATAGGCTATATAAAGGGGCTCAGATCATCTATATGTATCTTGCATGGTTTGCCACTGTCCTTTGACCCAGTATCTCATTTTGGTCCCAGTTGTCAGGACAAGATTTGAAACTCCCAGAATGAGAATTCTATTCCAATTCCTGGAATTAGGCTGGAGGGGTGGGAGAAGTAGTACTGAAAAGGGGACAGGATCATAGCATTTGAAGCTAGAATGTTCCCTGGACAATATCTAGGTCAGAGGTGTCAAACACACAGCCTAGGTAGCCAACAACCCTCTTGAGTGAACAAGATTTAAAATGTCATTGGGAAATAGTTAACTAAAGAATAAAAATGCAATACAACATAGATAATGTTCATCTGTGGTTTTCTAAGTTGATATGCTGCTAGAGGGAATCCTTTTGTACAATTTAATTGTTTATGTTTCTCTTTGAGTTTGACACCAGGGCTCTATTGTAATGGTCCTCTTCTTAAAGAGGAAGAAATTAAGGCCTGGAAAAGAGAAGACTGTCTGGGGTAGTAACAAATGCATCAGAATTCAAACCCTAAAATGGGACAGAATGAAACCAAGTTCTAGTCCAAACAGGTGAACCCTGACAACCTTTTGGATAGGCACGGGATTTCATTAGTATAGACCATAGAGTGTTCCCAGATGAGGATGTTCCTTCTACAACACAAAGCAGCACTTTCTTCGGAATCTAGGGTCTTAAAGAATTACTTAGACCCCTAAAAGATGAAATGCTTACCCAGGGTCACACAGCCAGTATGTGACAGAGCTAGAAATGAAACCAGGTCTTCTTGGCTCTGAGTAAAGATTTCTTTCTCCTTTTTTTAGAGAGCTTCAAAATTTGATAAGACTAGGTGAGACTAGAAGGTATTTGAACTGAGACTCTAGAGGTGCATCAATCTTCACCCTCCAGATTTATCTTATAATAGAAAGACCTCTCGACTTAGAGTCAGAGAACACAGGTTTGAATCCCAGCTCTGCGATTTACTAGGTGTGTATGACCCAGGACAAGTCATTTCCACATCTGTCAAAGGGATCAGTCTTTCCTAAAGACCCTTACAGCACTATAATTCTATGCTCTGTATTATAAGGTCTGTTTTTGCTCTATTACTCTATATTCTAAGGATCGCTCCAAGTCTAAAATCCCATGTGCCCTCAGGGTTAATAACATTAATAACAATGACTCACATTTACAGAATGCTTTAAAATGTGCAAAATGCTTTGCCTCTATTATTTCACTTGATCCTCATAGGAGCCAGAAGGCAGATGGTGAAACGCATCAAGAACTAGATTGAGAGTCAAGAAGATCTGAGTTCAAATGATGATTCAGACACTTGCTCACTATGTGATCCTGGGCAAGTCATTCAACCTCTTCTCATCCTTAGTTTTCTCCTGTTTAATGTGTGGATGATAATAGCACCTACTTCACAGAGTTGTGAAGATCAAGAAATGAGATAGGTCAAGTGCTGTATAAATGCAAACTATTCTTATTCATGATCCCGTAAGATAAGTTTTATTACTACTTCTATTTTTCAATTGAGAAAACAGGGTGAAAGGGTAAGTAACTTGAACAAGGTCACACAAGTATTTCATGTCTAGGGAGGATTTGAACTCAGGTCTTCCTGACTGCAAGTCCATCACTCTCTATTCACTAGCAATCAATTAATAAATAAACATTTATGAAGTGCCTACTATGTGCCAGGCACTATGCTGGGGGCTGGGATACAGAAAGAAGCAAAGGACAGTCCCTGTCTTCAAGGAGCATACAATCTAATTGGGGAGACAACAAGCACACAAATGTATAGAAGACAAGCTCTACAGAGGATAAATAGGAAATAATCAAAAGAGAAAAAGTACTGGAATTGAGAGGAGGCAGGGAAGGCTTCCAGTAGAAGGGGGCATTTCAGTTGGGATTTAAAGGAAGCCCAGGGAGGTTGGGAGCCCCTACACCATATTCTCGCCTCTGGCACTTGGGGCTTTCTCAAAGTTTCCCCAACTTGCAGTTTCCGAAAAGCCTTGACTTTTCCCCTTGCCTCTTTGGCCCATTGCTGGCACTCACTCAGGGCCTGTTGGCACTCCACCCCCTGATGGCTCCAGTATTCCACACAGCCGGCCCTCTCCTCCAGGGCAGGGCAGGGGCCACCGCCATTCCTTGGCTCTCTTAAGACTTGTCTCCTCCGAACTCGAAAAGTGACAGTACAGGGCTCGACACACCGGCTCCAGCTGCTCCATTCTGACACTGCACAGGTCACAGCTATAAGAACAAACAGGGTTTCATAGTGTGACTCTCTCAGCCCTTTCCAGACCTTTCCAGAACTTTCTCTGACATCTGAGCCAAATTAAGCCCCAGAGAGGATTATGTTGTGATGGAAAAAACACTGAGCTCCAGGTCATCCCTCCACTACTAACTGATAAGGCAAGTCACTTAAACTCTATGTCACTGTTTTCCCATCTATAAAACAGGCATAATGATGCATACCTCACAGAAATGTTGAGGTGATCAAATAAGATAATAGAAGAGAAGTTTGAATGGTATAAAACAGAATACATACAAATATAAAGCATTGATTATCATTATTATCGCCTATGAAACACACAATCTCAGTTGGAAAGGACCTCAGAGGTAATATAGTCCAAAGATACCTAAACAAGTAGAATGGGAGTAAAGTCAGGGATTCACTTGAGCTCTCCCAAATTCCCCCCCTTCACACAATGTTAAAATAAAGCCTCAAAATGGCAGAACCAACAAAAGGATGAGATTAAGCAAATTTCCAGCCCAAGATTACTTAGGAGATTGGCAAGGAAGGTCTGTTCTCACTAGGGTTAGAGTGAAGCACAGTCTAGTGCAGATGCCACCTCCACAAGTCAGCAGCAGGCCTTGGGGGTAACTGAATCAGCAGTGGTGTCTGAATCACCAGAGCTCTCAGTTCACAAACTGTGAGAGGGTCAGACAAAGGATCAGGAGGAGATTACAAAGGCTCTGGGAACAGGACTCTGTTGCATTGCCCATACTTACTTTTGGGTCAAAGTCCCAGGGTGAAGAGGAGCGCTAAGAGGAATAGGAACCCTGGTCAAAATTCCAGGGTGGAAAAGAATGCATATGGTCACTCATACACCTGAACATAAACCAGAAGAAGAGTGACCACACCTCTGCTTAGGTCATAGCACCTTGGAAGAACTGAAAACTTACACCCCCCTCAAAACTAGCTCTGAAAACAGCAGCACAAAAAAACTGAAGTTTTTAAATGGTGCCCCCTTCTCTCCAAGAACAGAACCTAACTTTAATTTAAAGTTAAAAATCAAGAAATAGGCTAGAAAATGAGCAAAGAGCAAAAAAAAAAATAACCTGACAATAGAATGTTACTAAGGTAGCAGGAAAGACCAAAACACAAACTGAGAAGATAATACCAAAATAGCTACATGCAAAGCCTCAAAAAAAAATGTGAAATGGTCTCAGGCCCCAAAAAATGATTCCTGGGAGAACTCAGAAGGGATTTTAAAAATTGAATATGAGAGGTAGAGGGAAAATTGGAAAAAGAAATGAAAGCGGTGCAAGAAACTCATGGGGTGGGGAAGGAAAGAGTCTACAACTTGGTAAAGGAGAAACAAAAAAATACTGAAGAAAATAATCCCTTAAAAAAACAGAATAGGCCAAATGGTAAAAGAGGCACAAAAATCCACTAGAAGAGAAGAGCTCTTTTAAAAGCAGAATTGGCCAAATAGAAAAAGAGGTACAAAAAAAAAACTTCTCAAAAAGCATAATTGGACAAATGGAAAAGGAGGTACAAAAGCTCACTAAAGAAAATAATTCCTTAAATATTAGAATGGGTTGAGTCGAAACTAATGACTCCATGAGACATCAAGAAACAATAAAATCAAATCAAATGAATGAAAAAACAAGAAAATGTTAATTATCTCATTGGAAAAATAACTGAACTGGAAAATAGAATGAGGAGAGATAATTTAAGAATTATTGGACTATCTGAAAGCCATGATCAAAAAAAAACCCTAGACATAATATTTCAAGAAATTATCAAGGAAAACCACCCTGCATCACAGGGTAAAATAGAAATTAAAAGAATCCTTCAGTCACCTCCTGAAAGAAATTCCAAAATGAAAACTCCTAGGAATATTATAGCCCAATGTCAGAGTTCCCAGGTCAAGGAGAAAATATTGCAAGTAGCCAAAAATAAACAAGTCAAATATCACTGAGCCACAGTCAAGCTAACACAAGATTTAGCAGCTTTTACATTAAAGGATCAGAGGGCTTGGAATATGATACTCTGGAGAGCAAAGGAACTAGGATTACAGCCAAGAATCACTTACCCAGCAAAACTGACTATAATCCTTCAGCAGGAAAAGTAGATATTTAATGAAATAGAGGACTTTCAAGCATTCCTGATGAAAAAGATCTGAGCTGAATAGAAAATTTGACTGTCAAATACAAGACTGTAGAGATGCATAAAAGGCAAACAGGAAAGAGAAATCACAAGTGATTCAATAAGATTAAACTGTTTATATTCCTACATGGGAATATGATACTTATAACTCCTAAGAACTTTATCATTATTAGGGCAGTTAGAAAGAGTATGCATAGACAGAGGGCATGGTTGTGAATTGACTATAATGGGATGATATAAAAAAAATAAAATTAAGGCATGGAAAGAGGAATTCACCGGGAGAAGAGAGAAGTGAGAGGTAGAATAGGGTAAATTATCTCACATAGCAGAAGTACAAAAGGGCTATTACAGTGAAAGGGAAGATGAGGATGGGGATAGGTGGTAGGAAATACTTGAACCTTACTCTCATTGGAATTGACTCAAAGAGGGAATAACGTACACATTCAGCTGGGTATAGAAATATAACTTACCCTACAGTGAAGTAGGAGGGGAAATAAATAAAGTGAGAAGTCGATAGATAGAGGAAAGTGGATTGGGGGAGGCAATGATAAGAAGAAAAACACTTGAGGACAGACAGGATGAAAAGTGAGAGAGAGAGAGAGAGATAAACCAGGGTGGGGGAAGTAGAATAGATGGAAATATACAGATATACAATTAGTAATCATAACTGTAAATGTAAATGGTATGAACTCACCCACAAAATGGAAGTAGATAGCGGAATGGATTAAAAAAAAACAGAATCCTACAATATGTTGTTTATAAGAAACTCATTTGAAGCAGAAAGACACACACAGAATAAAGTTAAGGGACTGGAGCAGAATATATCATGCTTCAGCTGAAGTGAAAAAAAAAAGCAAGGATAGCAATTATGATCTTAGACAAAGCAAAAGCAAAAATAGATCTAATTAAAAGAGATTAGCAGGGAAACTACATTTTGCTAAAAGGTACCATAGACAAGTAATATCAGTACTAAAAATATATTCACCAAATGATACTGCAGCCAAATTACATTAAATTAAAAAGGAGTTACACAAACAAAATGAATGCAGTTGAGATTAGAAAGAAAGCAGAAAACTAGGCATTAAGGTGCAGGAGAAGGATTTTACAGCAAGCTTCTCCGAACAAATATATAGAACACTGAGCCAAATTTATAAGAATACAAGTCATTCCCCAAATGATAAAAAAAAAAAATTGGTCAAAGGATATGAACAAGCAGTTTTCACATGAAGAAATCAAAATTATCTCTAGTCATGTGACAAAATGCACTAAATCACTATTGATTAGAGAAATACACATGAAAACAACTCTGAGGTACCACCTCACACCTGTCAGATTGTGTAATATGACAAAAAAGAAAAATGACAAATGTTGAAGGGGATGTGGAAAAATAGGGACACTAATAGGACACACTCAAGTCCTCCTGACTTCAGGTCCAATACTCTTTGTACTGTGTCACATAACTGCCTGGAGTCAGGAAGACCTGAGTTCAAATCCGACTTTAGACATTTACTAGCTGTGTGACCCTGAGCAAGTAAATGGAGCATCTGGGTGGTACAGTAGATAGAGTACTAGACTTGGATTCAGGAAGATTCATCTTCATGAGTTCAAAACTGGACTCAGACACTTACTATGTGACCATGATCAAGTTATTTAACCCTATTTGCCTCAGTTTTCTCATCTGTAAAGTAGGAATAATATCAGCATTTACTTTCAGGGTTGTCATGAGGATCAAATGAGATAATATTTATAAATTACAAACTTTAAAGTACTATATAAGTATATATACTATATAAATGTTAACTATTATTATTATTATTATTATTTTAAGGCCTTTAGTAACAGGGAACCTACATAAGGCAGTGCAGTATAATGAGATCATCACTAGATTTGGAATCGATGGGAACAAATTAGAATGTTTCATGCTTCCTTTGAGCCTTCTCTTCCCCAGGGTAAACCTCACCATTTTCTTCAGTCTTCCTAATGGCATGATTTTCATTAGCCAAGCTCTAGCTCACAAAACTCATTCTGAACATCAGAGTTGGAAGGAATTTTAGAGATCAATGAGGCCAGTAATGATCTCCCTTCTTCCCCTCTATACATCCTACAGACAGGGAACCTCAGACCCGTAGGAGGGAGAAGTGCCCCAGGCTGCACTTTGAGTGAGTGGTCAAGAGAGACTCCGAGTCAGTTTTCCTGGCTATTCATTCAGTGCTATTTTCTGAGAATTTTCCTCTATGAATCACAGATATTGCTAAAACTATAAACACAGCATGAACATAATACGCTGCATACTTGTATCAGACGCTTGTCATTGTTCAGTCAGGCCCAACTCTTTGTGATGCTGTTTGCTATTTTCTTGGCAAAGATACTGGAATAGTTTGCCATTCCCTTCCCCAGTGGATTAAGCAAACAGAGGTTAAGTGACTTGCCCAGGGTAACACGGCTAGTAAATGTCTGAAGCCAAATTTGAAATCAAGTCTTCTCGACTCCAAACCCAGTGCTCTATCCGCTAAGCCACAAAGCTGCTTCCTATATTAGACATCTAAAATAAGCATAAATATATAAAATTATAAGTAAGCCAGTTAAGAAAATCATACTGATATGGAACCATCATCCAGTTTCTTCCAAATGACCTCAATCAGGCATCTCTCCCATGTGCCTCTTTCTTCCCTTGTCTCCCTTACATCACAGGAAATATACCTTCTTTTAGGGCATCAAGGTTGCAGAAATAAATTGCAGGGTAAAATGGACCTTGCCTTGGTGAACACACTTACTGCCTCATGGAGGCCATTAGATGGCACAGTGGATAGAGCACTAGTCCTCAAGTTAGAAAGCCCTGAGTTCAAATCCAGCCTCAGTCACTAGCTGTATAACCCTGGAGAAGTCACTTAACCACCATCTGCCTCAATTTCCCTCCCTGTAAAATAGGAATACTAAAAGCATCTACTTCCCAGGGTTGTTGTGAGATATTTGTAAAATGCTAAGCAGAGTGCTTGGTATACAGCAGGTACTTAATAAGTGCTGATTTCCTTCTTTCCTTCCAAACAAATGCTCTAAGAGAAATTTTTGCAAATTCTGGCTCCTAAATTGATAACAGAGTCTACAGGCCCTAAACTTTTCAGCCCCAGTGCTGCAGGGAGATTTTTAGACCCCAGACCAGATATGTCTTTATCTTCTTGCAGCTTCCAAATAAGAAGGTGCTGGAGTTAGTGAGGAAATCCTTTGTTTCCTCTTCTACAAGATCAGAATCATAAACACATCATCATCATCATCTCTGTGTTCATATAGTGTTTTACAAACCACTTTCCTCACAACAACTCTGTGAGGCAGGTAGCTCCACAAAGTTCTATTCTTACTCACATTTTACAGATAGGAAAATGGAGACTCAGAGAGAGGAAGTGATTTGCCTAAAGTCATGTGACTGGCATGTGACAGAGTCAGAACCCCAGCTTGGGTCACCTGAGTCTAGGTCCAGCGCCCATTCCCACCGCACCAAACCAGAATTCTAGAGTTGGATGGAGACTACATTCTAGAACCTAAAATGTTATAGAAATGTGAATTATCATTATCATCGTTATTATGGGTAAAAAATTATCTTAGAGCTAATCTACTCCAACTTCCTCATTTTACAGATATAGAAACTGAGGCCAAGCAACTTGCCAATGGTCACACAGGCATTAGTGAAAAAGCAGGGATGAAAACTCATAACTTCAGACTCCCAGTGCAAATATTTTACTGCTCACACCAAAACCCAACTTTTGATTTTATTTCCTAGGTAAAAATTCACAAGGGACACATATACATATTCTAGTTATCTGTGTAATGGCCAACTCAATGGACATTAATCAACATGAAGGCACACACAGCTGAGGTGTTGTTATTTCTCAAGCTGTCTGCAGCCTGGGCACCTCAGCATTTATTCATTTGTCGAGCTTCCAAAATTAGGGCAATTCTCAAAGATTTCCATGGGAGCGGCTTTATTGCTCAGTGGGCTGCAGCTATTAGCCAAGTAAACAGCATCATCCCAGTGTAGCAGAAGGAGATCTAGATTGGAAGTCACAAGGTCTGGGTTCTTAGTCTTGTTTGTACATACTCTGTGACCTTGAATAAATCCCTTCCTCCCTTGGGTCCTCAGTTTCTTCATTTCCATACTTAGTAAAATTAGGAGAAAGAACGAGATGGCCTCTAACACACCTTCCAGATAAGAACAATGGTCACAGTTCTATAGCATTTAAGGTTTATAAACTATTTTCCCCAGAATAGTTTTAACAGAAAAGTAATGCAAGTCATTTGAGAGGGAAAAGCTGAAACTCAGAAAGCATCGATTTGTCCAAGGTAATATAGCTATTTAGTGGTGGAGGCAGGAAGCAAACCCAGATTTCCAGGTTGCAGGTGCAATGTTCTTTCCACCACACCATGCTGTCGCTTTAAGAGTCAATGATTCTGGAACAAACTTAAGTTCACATACAGACACACAGTTTTTGGGCTGAAAGGTACCTTGAAGATAACCTAATCCATCACTTAAAAAACAAGGAAACTGAGGGGGGGGGCAGGATAGAATGGAGGGAAATATAGTTAGCCTTTCACAACATGGCTGTTATGAAAGTGTTTTACATGACTACACATGTATAACCTATATCGAATTGCTTGCCTTCTCAATGAGAGGGGTGGGGAGAGAAGAAGGGAGAGAATTTGGAACTCAAAGTTTTAAAAATGAATGTTAAAAATTGTTTTTACATGCAACTGGGAAATAAGATATACAGGCAATGGGTATAGAAATCTATCTTGCCCTACAGGAAAATAGAAGGGAAGGGGGTGGGGGGGAGTAATAGAAGGGAGGGCAGACTAGAGGAAGGGGTAATCAGAATGCACACCATCTTGGGGCAGGGGAAGGGAGAGATGGGGAGAAAATTTGGAACTCAAAATCTTTTGAAAGTGTATGTTGAAAACTCAAAATAAATTAATTAATAAAAAAAAAAACAAGGAAACTGAGGCTTCAGCAGAGTAGGAATTGTGTAGTACTATGGAAAGAACACTGGATTTGGAGCCACAGAACCTGAGCTAGAATCTTGACTCTTCCATGTAATGACTGAGTGATCTTGGACAAGTTTCTTTAAATCTTTGAACCTCAGTAAAATGAAGGGGCAGTACTAGGTGATCTCTCAGGTCCTTTCCCATTCAAAATCTATGGACTTTTCATGCTCTGTCTTGTCTACTAGCATCTATGGGAATCAGGAAGGGCCTCTTGAATGAGGTAGCACTGAAATCGAGCCTTGAAAGGTAGCCAAGGATCCCAAGAGACAGAGGTGAGGAGAAAGAGCTTTCTAGGCATGAAAAGAAAAGGAATCAAGAGATGGAGAAAAGGAATTAAGCTAGTTTGCCTAATGCAGACTGTAAAGCAAAGTAATATGTAATCAGCCTGGGAAAATTGACTGAAGCCAGAATGTGATGAGCTTTATATGGCAAACAAAAAGTTTGCATTTTATCCCATAAGCAATAGGAAACCACTGAAATTCTTGAGTAGGAAAATGACATGATCAAAACTGTGTTTTAAGAATATCAGTTTGACAGCTGTGTGGAGGATGGAGTAGAGAGGGGGAGAACTAGAGAGACCAATTAGGAAGCTATTAATAATTCAGGTAAGTGACAACAAGAACCTGGACTAGGGTTGTAGCCTGTGATAGAAAGAAAGGAAGGAAGGAAGGAAGGAAGGAAGGAAGGAAGGAAGGAAGGAAGGAAGGGAGAAAGAAAGAGAGAGAGAAAGAGATAGACAGAAAGAAAGAAAGAAAGAAAGAAAGAAAGAAAGAAAGAAAGAAAGAAGGAAGGAAAGAAAGAAAGAAAAATTTGGGAAATACCAAGAAGGTAGAATCAAGTCTTCAGAACTAGATATGGAGGGGTGAGTGAGAGTAGAAAGCTGAGGATTTCACACCTGGGTAATTGGAAGAATGGTGGTGTTCTTGACAGAAACAGGAAAGTGAGAGTGGCTGAGCTTAGGGAACAGTAGAGTAAGTTCTGCTTTGGATTTGATGCCTATGGTCCAGATGGAAATGTCCGACAAGTAGTTAGAGAACCAGAAATGGATCTCAGGGAGAAGTATGAACTGGCTATGGAGATGTAAAAGTTAACATAGTGAAATAAATTCATATAAGCTAAGGAGATCACTGAGAAAGAGGAGAGAGAGAGAAAAAGAAAGTAACCCAGGAAAGAATCCTGAGGCACACACACAGGGATGATAAATCTACAAAGTAGACTGAGAAATACAAACCTATTGGATCCAAGCAGTGTCATGAGCCTAGGTGAGGCAGAAGGAGAGGATTGTCCTTATGTCTCATATTAAAGAGAAGTCACTCCCTAACAGAATCTATTCTAATGCAACTGTACTTTTATAGCAAGAGGTAATTATTACTGAGAGGAATAAACTCGATTTCAAAATGGAAACTCACACCAAGTTTACCCCTGCTAAGGGAGAAATGAAACTTAACTCTGCCTCACATACAAAGTGCTCAAGGAACAGACACATCATAGCAAAAACATACCACTAGGTGGCAGTATTTCGGAAAATTATAGTGTATAGTGTATCTATATATAATTTATATATAATATTCACTTACATTTATATATCTCATATATACAATGTATATTACCTAATTTAAAAAACCACTAACTTAAATTTAACAGCAATAGCTCCTGACCACCCTGAGATAAAGTGAGCCAGCCTGCCCAGGTTACCCAGGTAACATTGTACCACTGGAGTCAGTTGGCACCCAGAAGAGCTTAGTCCCACCTCTGCTACTGTGTAGTTTTGGACAAGTCTCTGGGCCTCAGTTTGCTCACCTGTAAAAGGACTGAGTTGGACTATTTGATTACAAAGATCCATGCCAGCTCCTCCATTCCTCAAGTCTTTACTTTTAACCCTCTGCTCTGGTCAGATGAGTGTAGCATAAAGGGAAGTCTGTGCCTCACAAGCTATATGATGCTGAGGAAAACAAGACATAAAAGGAAGCTGAGGGGATACTGCCTTCAGTGCTTGTGGGCAATGTTTACCACAATTTCTACTCCCCACCCCAATCTTTCCCTCCTAGATTTAGAGTTATTCTGACAGAGACTTGACCAGAAAACCATAGATTCTCAGCTTCCCAGTTGTTCAAGTGATAGCATGGGGAAGGACGGAAAGGAAAGGAGAAAACCTTAACTTTGTGAGTTGCAGCAGATCACTGGAATCAGAGTCAAGGAGACATTAAGTCACTTAACCTCTCAACCTCAGTTTTCTCATCTATAAAATAAGCATAATAATAGCACTTACTTCTCAGGGTTGTGAGATTAAAATGTAATAATAGGGTGGCACAGTGAATAGAGCACTGGATCTGGAGTCAGGAGGACCTGAGTTCAAATCTGACTTCAGACACTTAACACTTACAAGCTGTGTGACCTTGGGCAAGTCACTTAACCTCAATTGCCCTGCCTTCCCCCCTGCAAAAATAAAAAAATAAAATAAAATAAAATGTGATAACAGATGTAAAGCACTTCACAGACCTCAAAGTACCATATAAATGTTAACTATAATTGTGAACGTTATTCATGATACATGTTAGAATTTTAGGTTACCTGCAGCAAAAACCTTTTAAAATCACCTTCTGGGGGGCAGAGCCAAGATGGCGGCGTAGCAGCAGCAACATATCGCAGCTCTCACAGAGCCACCCCAAAATACCCATAAAATAGGACTCTAAACCAATCCTAGAACTCCAAAACGCACACAAGGATACTTCCCACTAAAGTCAG